>OX155898.1:58721127-59921127 GCA_944588485.1 Phosphuga atrata
CCATGTTGTAAGTTTTCGTCTTAGCTTTAGAAATTGTGTCGACATAATTTTGAAATTAAAATTTTGACAATATTTTATGAGGTGCTCTCCATTTTTGTTTGTGCGATAGTGAGCTGAATAAGGGCCTGTGATTTGTCTATATTTTCTCTCCTTACCTAATTGCGCATTAAAGTCTCCCATTAAAATTTTAACATGCCTTTCTGGTATGCTGTTGGTTACTTCTTCCATGTCTTCCCTTCTTGAACTTCTTGTGAAGAAGTCTTGAACTTCTTGTGGTTTCTTTCTGTTATGCTCATTTGTAGGTGCGTGTGCATTGATAATTGTGTAACCTTTATTGCCTGATTTGAAGGAGAGTGTGCAGATCCTTTCTGATATTGAATTAAAGTCAACAATGTTATCCACGACTGATTTGTGTACTGCAAATCCCGTCCCAAACAATGATGGTGTAGCTCTTCTGACAGCAGGTTTACCTTTATAAATCCTATAATTTTCCGTGTTGAAAGGATTTTCGTCTTGAAAACGTGTCTCCTGAATCGCAAGAATTTTTATTTGAAATTTTTCTAACATATCTGTAAGTTGTTTTAATTTTCCAAGTTTGAAGAGAGTATTCACATTAAGAGTGCCAATGTAGTGCTTGCGTAGAGATTTTGAGAAGCTCCGACTCTTCTCCCCATGATGTTCCTGGTCCCCCAGAATCCGATGACCAGGAAAGTCCAGCACGGTGACTGGGGCCTGGGGTAGCAGATTTCCCTTTTGTTCCATCATGATTACTTCAAGTTGAAAGTGGTTGTGGTGATCTTTAAGAAAGATCACGATGATTACAACTAAGGTATTGAGCCTTAGAGGTTGCCTCTTGATGTTTTCTAGCTAAGAGCAGGCATTTCCTCCTACTCTAAATATATAGGTTTGAGTTTGCGTTCGCGTCTGTTGTTTCAACCCTCTTTTACGGTGTATTAGGTCGAAAAAGGAGGGAGAGCAAAAAATACGTTTATGTCACTTTGACATTAAAAAACAAAACTATATATATATATATATATATATATATATATATATATATATATATATATATATATATATATATTATTACTTATTACTATCGTAAATCCCTTTAAAGAGAGCGTGTAAACTTGAACAAAAATTATGTCAACTCAGTCATGCGGCGACGTTCTTCCCAAATCCTCTTCATTCGTGCACTATGTTCTTTCTTCCGTTGGTCCGTCCACTTTTTTCCTGGTATCTTTGGGAGCAGTTCTTTATCAAATTTATGGTGCATTTTCTAAATTTAACCCGATCATTCATG
Organism: Phosphuga atrata; assembly: GCA_944588485.1. Taxonomy (NCBI): domain Eukaryota; kingdom Metazoa; phylum Arthropoda; class Insecta; order Coleoptera; family Silphidae; genus Phosphuga; species Phosphuga atrata. The sequence goes on from OX155898.1 coordinate 58,722,428, forward strand.
TCGTATATCGCGATATTTAGCTGCTTGAGGTCTTCTTCAGTTTCCTGTATTTTTTGGACCTATTTTTACTGTTAAAGGTAATTTTGAAAATTTGTTTCGTAATTCTGTTCTGGTCCATTCTGTATATGTGACCAACAAATTTAGCTCGTCTCTTTCTGAAAGTGTCAGTGATAGGTTCTACGGTTTTATATATTTCTGACGATGGTCTCTTAATCCATATTCCCTCTTTATTCACCGGCCCAAAAATTTTTCGGAGAATTTTACGTTCTTGTTTCTCTATTTCTTTGATTTTTGAGTGACCATGAATTAATGTTGTTTCTGCGGCATAAAGTGCTTTAGGGAGAACGACTGTTTTGTAGTGTTGTAATTTTGCATTAAGAGATATTGATTTTTTGTTATAATGATTCCAAGTAAGTCGGTAGGCTCTCTGTAATTTTTTTACTCGTTCTTGATTTGCTATTATATTTTGGCCGGACGGTTGGATGATTTCTCCTAAGTATTTAAACTTGGAAACTCTGGATACAGAACCATATTGTGTCTTGATGGGTAGATTGTCGGACGGGGATCGTTCTATATACTGTGTTTTTTCATAAGCTATTAAGAGACCAGCCTTTTGTGAAATTTCGTGTAATTTTTCAAGTGCATGCTTTGCTTCTTCTCTGGTATTCGATAATATTGCAAGATCATCAGCAAACGCCAAACATTTGATATTAGCTCTATAATCTCTTCTCTTACCAATGTGTATTCCCTCAATCTCTTTTTCCCAAGTTCTGATTATTTTTTCCAGGACCATATTAAAAAGGATGGGTGAAAGTCCATCTCCCTGTCGAACACCCGTATGTATTTCAAAAGGTTGAGAAATTGCTCCACCAAACTTAACCTTTGATATAGTATTAATGAGAATTTGTTGACTTAATGCCCTGGTTTTCCTATCAACTTTGAATTCCTCCAGAATGCTGAAGAGAGTTGGTCTGTCGACGGAGTCATAGGCTTTTTTGAAATCAACAAAGGTAACCACGGTGTTTCTACAAGATCGTATTTGTAAGATTGTCTTCAGGTTCCAAATTTGTTCCCTTTACGGAAACCTGCCTGATATTCTCCTATCTGTGGGTCTACTTGAGGTTCAAGTCTATTCAAAAGAGCTTTCGAAAGAATTTTGTACGTTACTGGTAGAAGTGAAATGCCTCTATAATTGGTCGGGTCCATTTTATCACCATTTTTATGAAGCGGGTGTATAAGTGCACATTTCCATTGAGGTTTTTTCTTGGGCACTTGAGGCACATTTTCCATTGAGGCTGTGAATGAGGTTGTCGTCAGCCAGTTTCCATAACTCGGCAATGATTCTATCTTCCCCAGGGGCTTTGTCGTTTTTCAATCGAATGAATGATGTTAGTTATCTCCTGGAAGGAAGGCGGCACGGAATCTGGATAGGATTCAGATTGTTCAAAAATAAACTTGCTGGATGGGGGGTCACAGTTGAGAAGATTGTTGAAGTACTCAGCTAAAATTTGACAATTCGCATTGGTGTTTGTCTCCATTGAACCATCAGATCGACGAAAGCATAGGCTGGATGGTCGATATCCCGTCAGGTTCTCTTTAAAAATTCTGTAAAAACTCCTAGTATTATTCTTTGTAAATTCTTGTTCTATTTCCTCCAGTCTTGTTTTTTCATAGCTACGTCTTTCTTTTCTAATTAGTTTTGATGATTGTTTCCGAATGTACAGGAACTCCTGCCATTTGTCTGGCGTTTTGTTGCTATGAAATTTCATAGCGTTCCTGAGAACATCCGATAATTCTGTCCAGTTTAACAAGTTTGTTTCGTTGATTCCTTGCAATATACTGTCCCTGTTTATTTTTAAATATTCAGGGTCAGGCTTAAAAATTCGTGGTTGTCGTGGTCTTCTCCTGTTGGGTTGGAGTTTAATTTTAATTTGTAACAAGTAGTGATCAGAATCGAAGAAACCTTTCCTTGTTTTTACATTAAGGACCTCCTTTTGGTTTGTATGAGAGATGGCAACATGGTCGATTTGAAATTCACCCATATTGATGTTGGGTGCCCTCCAAGTGCAAAGCTTTTGTCTGGGTTTTATAAATTGTGTTGACATGATTTTAAGTTGGAAATTTTCACAAAAAGTTATTAGTCTTTCACCATTTTTATTTGTTCTTTTATGTGCTGTGTGAATACCTGTTGTTTTCCTAAATTGTTTCTCTATACCCAACTGAGCGTTAAAATCGCCTAACAGAATCTTGACGTGGTGCGGTGGAATTTGGTTGGTGACCTCTTCTAACTGTTCCCAGAAGGTATCCGATGTTTTAGGATCTTTCTTATTATAGTCGTTTGTGGGAGCGTGTGCGTTGATGAGAGTATACGCTTTGTTCGCCGATTTCAGTGATAGAGTGGAGACGCGTTCCGATGTAGACGTAAAGTCAATGAGTGAGTCTACAATTGATTTGTGGATGGCAAACGCTGTACCAAATTGCCTGGGGCCCGTCCTAATATTTATAGAGGGTTTCCCTTTGTATATTGGATAATCGTCCGTGTCAAAGTGGTATTCATCAAGGAAACGAGTTTCTTGAATTGCAAAGATTTTTATATTAAATTTGTCCATTGTGTTTACAAGCTGTTTAATTTTACCAACTTTTAGAAGAGTGTTCGAGTTGAGCGTGCCAATAAAGTACTTACGCTTCGCGCGTAGAAGATTCGAGAAGCTCCGATCCTTCTCAACATGACGCTCCTGGTCCCCCGGAATCCGACGACCAGGAGTAATCAGTCTATTGACTGATGCCCGGGGTAGTAGAATTGTACCTTATGTTATCATCATGTTTGTTTCAAGTTGAATTTAAAGATGAGGTGATCAACACGAAGAAGATCACAAGGTTACGACTTGATTGTTGAGATCAAGAAGATGTTCTGACAGCCGCACCACTGGTGAACAGACGCTGACCACTTTGTCGCTTAATCTAAGACAGACACAAAGCGGATTTTTATTGGTGTAACCACCCGGCTCTTCCGCTCCATCCAGCGTTGGGAATTTAAGAATCCTCTTCCGCTGGCAAGACCGTTGACCATTTTTTCAGCTAGTAACCCTAGGCAGGGGCCCTTACAGGGTGCTACCATCCGGAGCCAGATGGACCCAGTTTTTTTAACGAGGTTGTTACTCATCATCATCATCACGTAGCGCTACAACCCTGGGTGGGTCTTGGCTGACTGTACAACTTTTTTCCAATTTGTTCGGTCTTCCATCAACCTAGGGTCAAATGGAGTGTTCATTTTCCGGAGATCTGCTTGGATGTTATCTCTCCATCGCATTCTGGGACGTCCGAGCGGTCTCTTGCCTGTGGGAATCTCCTCCCATACCAGTTTTACAAGTCTTTCGTTATGCAGTCTGTGCACGTGGCCTGCCCATCTTAGTCGCTGTGATTTAATTTCTTGGACAATATCGGTGTCGTTGTAGAGTGCTTTTAATTCGATATTGGTTCTGATATTATACTGGTCTATGGTAATGTCATGGTGAGGTCCGAAAATGTTTCTAAGTATTTTTCGTTCAAAGCGTCTGAGCTTTTCTTCGTTTGCTTTGGTCATGGTCCACGTTTCGCATCCGTATGTTATTACAGGTCTGACGATGGATTTATAGATTTTGATCTTTGAACTTCTTGTGAGATTTTTTGATTTTATGAGCTTATTCAGTGCAAATAGACAGCGGTTTGCAGATTGGATTCTGTCTTTTATTTCTTCGGTAACATCGTTGTCCGCTGTGATTACGGCCCCCAGATACTTAAAACGTTGTACTCTTTCGAAATTAAAGGTGTTGATCGTCATATTTTGTCCTATTCTGTCTCTTCGTGTCGTTCTATTTATACACATATATTTCGTTTTCTCTTCATTAATCTTCAGCCCTACTTCACTTGTTGCTCCTTCCACCTTGTTGAAAATGTCTTTCGTGGACAGAATGGAGTCTCCAACGAGATCTATGTCATCTGCATATGCGAGTAACACTTTGGGACCTTGACCCGATAGCAATTCTGTTTTTATTTCGGCCGACATCATGGCTTTCTCTAATACAAGGTTGAATAGTAGTGGAGATAACGCATCACCCTGTTTAAGTCCACTGTTGATTTCAAAACTGCCAGACAGTTTATTATTTACACGTACTTTAGATATTCCACCCTCCATACAGACTTTGGTCATCCGAATGAGTTTCTTTGATATTGAGAACTCCGCCATAGCATTCCATACTTGGCTTCTTTCTACGCTATCATATGCCTGTCGAAAGTCTATGAAAAGATTGTGTATGGGTTTGTTATACTCCCATCCCTTTTCTAGAAGTTGTCTCAGCGTGAATAGTTGATCTATTGTTGATCTGTTTGGCCTAAATCCGGCTTGATATTCGCCTAGGACATTTTCAGCATAAGGGATTAGTCTACTAAGAATGATGTTTGAGAGGGTTTTATATGCCGTGTTTAGGAGTGAGATTCCTCTATAATTCGCGCATTTTGTTTTGTCCCCTTTTTTGTGGATGGGCACTATTATGTTTTCCTTCCATCGTGCTGGTATCCTTTCTTCTAACCATATGTGCGTTATTAGCTGGTGGATTTGGCGATGTAGTGCGTCTCCCCCATATTTCAGAAGTTCTGCTGGTATCTCGTCCGTACCTGGCGCTTTGTGATTTTTCAGCTTATTTAAGGCCTTTTAGGTTTCTTCAAAGGAAGGATTTTTGACGGGCATGTCCGCTGTGATATAGATCTCTTCTTTTTGCTGTTCTTCCTGTATGATGTTTAGAAGGTCTCTAAAATACCTTTTCCATTCTTCAGTTATTTCTTTACCGTCGATTATCATACGGCCTTGGTTGTCTCTCAGTGTGTGGATGGAATTGGCTCTATGCCCTCTTTTCTCAGAGGAAATTGCTTTGTAGAATTCTCTGGAGCCTGGTTTGGGCCGGTCTCTCTCCATAGTTTCATATTTTTGTTGTTCGTAGTTTCTTTTCTTTGTGCGTATTATTTTTCTTGTTTCTTTTCGACAGTCGTCATATTCCTTTTTACTTTGGTCTGTTTGCAGTTGTATCCAAGTCTTTCTTACTGTTTGTCTTTTTTCCAGTTGTTTCCGACATTCCTCGTTATACCATGTTTTTGCCCTCTTCTGCTAACTCCTTCCAAAGATCTTGTCAGCTGTCTTGGTTATTATTTCGGCAGTCGCTTCCCATAGCTGTTCTATATCATTGTCTTCTCTTTCAGAGTTCTAAGGTTTGTTCAAGTTGTTCTCTATAGTTTTGTTGTTTCTCTGCATTGTGTATTTCGTCCATGTTCCATTGTGGGTTTATTGTTGTTTTATTGTATTTGTGGCTAGATATTCTGGACTTGACTTTTGCTCTGACTAAGTAATGATCTGTGTCTCCGTCTATTCCTCTCAGGCTTCTTACGTCTATAATATTGTTGCCATGACGGGCATCTACAATGATGTGGTCAATTTGGTTGTTACTCCTCTATATAGAATCCCACATATTATATTACTATATATATTTTTTAAATCCCACAAATAAAAAGAAAATTTGACAATAAATTAATTTGACATTTCGAAATAAAAACCAATTCATTTTTTTCACATTGTTTTTTACACAATTTTTTCTTCTCACTAACACCAATCCAATGTTAACCCTCTGTCCCTCGCCATAAACCTCTCTCCCTATAACCCCACACCACTTAAAATACATAATTTTTACATAATTTTTACGAGCAAAAATTTTGTATATATATATATATATATATATATATATATATATATATATTATATATATATATATATATATAAATATATAATACATATTATATCTAGACTAAAGTGACCACATTTTCATTGAGACAAAGCGGGACAAATGGGATGAAATGAGAAGTATAATTTAGTTATGAAAGCAGACCAATAATTCAAAAAAATATATTTCATGTACTCACACACCAAAATGAGCACATTAATACATTATTGTATCTGAAGGATGCGATTATTATTATAGTATGTAAAAGTATCCAAATCGAGCGTAAAAGTCCAATGTAAATCAAACAGAGTTTCATTATTATACGATTTCTGTTTGTTGTTACTATGGAGTTTCATTATTACACGATTTCTGTTTGTTGCTACTATGGCAACAACTTGCGTCATTAAACAAAAACCATAGACGTAGTGAAAATAAATTTTTTGACGTGCACTCGTAACGTAGTACGTCACTTATCTTTTTACGAAGAACGTCTTCATAATCAACGACAAATATTATTTTAAAAGATTTTTCCACATATTCCCATAAAATCTCCTTTTCTAATGTCTCCCAATGAAAATTTCAGAACAAGGTGTCATTTAACGACCGGATTTTCTGAAAGAAGTTAAATATTTTTATAATAAATGCTTGGAATATCTTGAAAAATAGACAGTTCAACTCGAGGGTATTAAAAAATTTCACTGTGTGATACCAAAAAAAGGAGATTTTATGGGAATATGTGGAAAAATCTTATTTTATACATATTACAGTACATTTCAAATAAAAAATGCAGTTATTTTCTAAAATGCGGGACATTTTAAAAATTCTGCTGGACGCGGGACTGTCCTCGAAAAATCGGGACTGTCCCGCCATAATCGGGACGTGTGGTCACTTTAATCTAGACCCAATAAATTTTATTTAGGTACTTAACGCCACCACCGCTATATATTGGATCGAGAGTTCGCGCTGCGGCGGCGCATATGTTATCATGATTTATCTGTCCGCTTCGCGGCGGGCAACCTAATCTAACCGGGGTTAAAAAATAAAATATTTTGAGGTCTAAAAATGTTTTAATTTTAAATAAAATGTTTTATTTTATGATTTATCATAAAAATTTTAGGTGTAGATTGGCGGCATTTAAAAATTTAGCGGTGGTGGCGTTAATACGTAAGTACCATTATTTATTGTGGTTTTAATTCATTTAGGTTAATGAATTTAGCAACGAGAGTAAAGCGATACTTGAACGCCCAACATCTGGAAGTTGCAGTGCTCATTAATAATTTGAATATATATCTCTAATATTATGTATAGACTTATATAAAACTTATATAAAATATTATGTACAACTATTGTTTATTGCGGTGTCAATTTACTTGGATTAGTGATTTTTGGTTATAAATGGGTATCGATATATTAAGATAGAATCGACCACGTGCACATGGGGTTGGAATTTCTTAATGACCGTGGCGGTAGGTAAATAAGAGCGGGATTGAACTTTCCTGCTTTTGAAAATATGAAATTGCAATAAGTTGTATGTAACTTTCTCACAACGAAGATACTATAGTCTATTTTTTTTAAGAATGCAGTAACTAGATACCTGATTTACACTATGACAAATGTTCGATCTAGTTACAAAATTTGGCGCTAAATTCAAATATAGTTACTTGAATATAGAATTGGTACTTTATTAATGGTGTGATTGAATATCTATTAAATACACCAAATGGCAAAAATAGTAATAAAATATAAACAAATAAATGGAGAAAAACGCAATAAATCTAAATAATACAAACAGACCAGATGACAATAGACCTTTTCATAGTTGTTTTTTTTTGTCTGCAAGTGTCAATTTCCGCCATGTTTTTCGGGCACTTATTGACGCATAATCAACGAAAATAACAAAATGTGCCCGAAACTTTAAAATTCCCGCCTTTTAAACAAGACGGACGCACATGCGCCTAACTAACCGTAAAAAGGTCTATTTAATGCCAAGCTTAAACGGTCTTAAAAGTGTTAACTGTCTTAAAACGGTTAATTTTTTTCTGTAAAAAGCGAACAGACGAACGGGTTTTTATCAAAATTTCTGGAATTATTCTTGGAAGTCTCTTTTAATTCCCTGAAAAGTTTTAAATTTGCAAACTGCAAATTACCGAAATTAAAACTTTTCAACAAAGGCGCGGAATTTATTTTCTGTAAAAAGTGAGCGGACGAACAGATTTTGATAAAAATTTCAGGAATTATTCTTGAAAGTCTCTTTTAATGCCCTGAAAAGTTTCAAATTTGCAAACCGGAAATTATCGAAATTACAACTTTGCAAATATTAACTTGACAAGTTTTACAAGATTGTCTTGAAAGGTGCGGAATTTATTTCCTGTATAAATCGAACAAACGAACAGATTTTGTTGAAAATTTCAGAAATTATTCATTAGAACAAACTGGGCAAACCTAGTCAAGATTTGACATATTTTGCCAATAGTCCTTTCCATAGTTTTTTTTTTTGTCCGCATGTATCAATTTCCGACATGTTTTTCGGGCACTTTTTGACGTATAACCAATGAAAATAACAAAATGTGCCCGAAACGTTCAAATTCCCGGCTTTTTAATATAACGGACGCGCATGCGCCTCACTTACCTTAAAAAGATCTATTGTGAACTATATATTTATATATGTATATATATATATATATATATATATATATATATATATATATATATATATATATATATATATATATATATATATATATATATATATATATATATATATATATATATATATATATATATATTTATATATATATTTATATATATATTTATATATATATATATATATATATTTATATATATATATATATATATTTATATATATATATATATATTTATATATATATATATATATATTTATATATATATATACATATTTATATATATATACATATATATATATATATATATATATATATATATGCTCTAAGATTGTGAATTGACACGGCAGCCATTGACAACTAAAGGCTCAACATGCATTGGCGTACGAAAAAAGTATACTTAGAGTTAATTAATTTTTTTATCTTTAAATTTAAAATTGAGTATTAAATTATATATAAAACATTATTGTATAATATTATAGCTTATTAGCCGTAGTATAATTTAAAGTTCTATTATATTTAGAAATTATTCGTAGTATTATATTCATTTAATTACATATTTTATACATTATTTTTTAATTACATATTACACCAAATTCTACGCGAATGACTGCAAATGTATCTGAAAAGAGAGAGATGGAGAATTAAATATCGACGGTGTGAACTTCTCCTCGATTTAAGCCAATCAGAGAGCAAGGGAGAACAAAATAATCCCTATCTTCCCTGTACGCCATTCTTAAAAAAATGAACTATAGAAAGACTCCAACTCCGGCAGAGCCCGTCGTTATGTGAACTTGAAGTTCTCCTTCTTCTTTTAGCTCTACAACCCAGGATGGGCTTTGGCTTCCTTAGCTATCTCCTTCTAATTATATATGTCTTCTGCAGCTGCCATCCAATTTCGAACTTTTAAGACTTTCGTGTCTTTTTCTATCTTATCCTTCCATCTGGCTCAGGGTCTTCCAGAACCTCGCGTGGCATGAAATTTTGCCTGAAATATTTTTTTTCTTCTTTTTTTGTCATCCATATCATGTATCCGGCCCATCTGATCCTTTGTGCTTTTATGTTTCTGACAATATCCCCTCCTTCTATTAGTTCTTGTAGCTCGTGCATGATTTTTCTCCCTCTTCTCGTTTTGTTCCAAAGATTTTTCTTAGTGTTGTTCTTTCAAATACCCGGAGAGAGTTTTTATCAGCTTCTGTCATATTCCATATTTCTGAACTATATGCTATCACTGAGTGAACAAATGTCCTATACATCCGCAGTTTTGCGTTCTTTGAAACCATTTTTGATTTGAATATTTTTATGTAAGCATAGTATTCTTAATGTAATTCCGTATTCTTCTACGGATAGTGCGATGTCATTTGACGCATAAAGGTCTATTCCTATATGCGCGACACTCAGATACGCGACGTCGTGCGACATCGCCTGTCAAATAATGATTACATTGTTTTAAATGGGCACGTCGTGTAGCCATAGTGAGAACGTGCCCATTTAAAACAATGTAATCATTATTTGACAGGCGATGTCGCCTGACGTTGCGTATAGCTGAGTGTCGCGTATATGAGAATCGGCCTTTAAAGTGCACTCCTAGATAGTCACTCGTACTAAGTTAGCTAGTCACTCGTACGAAGTTATGTTCATCTAACTTTAGGTATTAAGGGAGGTTTTCTATGTTTGTCGTCGTTGCTATTAGGTATTTTGTCTTATTATCGTTTATTATTTGCCCAATTTTCTTTGGGTTTGCTTCTAGGATCTTAAATATTTCCCTTAGTGTTTGAGCATTTTTTGCCAGGATACCAAATGTCAAAAGGCAAAGAACACCATTCACAGAATTGATTAAAAAAATTTTCTCTATGTGTGACAACCGAAATTACTTATCAACCTCTTATCACCTCAGGAGAAGACGGAATGACGGCTATGCGGACGATATCCTATATCGTCCGCATAGCTGCATATATGGTAGGATTTTGTTATGATCGTACCTTTTCTATTGAGGTCGCCAATTACATGTTGTAGGGTAATATTTAATAGGAGGGCTGATAGCGCGTCTTACTTTCTTCTTCTTCTTGCAGTCCTTCTCCTACCGGAGGTTGGACACCATCATGACTATTCTTATCCTGTTCACCGCTGCTCTGAACAGTTCCGTGCTGCTACAGCTGAACCACTCGCGCAGGTTCTTCAGCCAGGATACTCTACGCCTACCAATACTCCTGGTTCCTTTAATTTTTCCCTGCATAATAAGTCTTAGAAGACTATATTTGGGGCCTCTCATGACATGGCCTAGATACTCTAGTTTCCTTTTCTTAATGGTCAGCACGACTTCGCATTCCTTTTTTACCTTTTCAAGTACCTGTTTGTTGGTGACTTTATCTTTCCAGGATATTCTAAACATTCTGCGATAACACCACATCTCGAACGCTTCCAACCGTTTTAGTTCAGGTTTCTTTAGGGTCCAGACTTCAACTCCGTATAGCAGGGTAGAGAACACATAACAGCGTAGTATTCTAATTCGTAATTCTATATTAGTGTCTCTGTTACAAATAAACTTTTTCATTTTCATAAACGCTGATCTTGCTATCTCCACCCTTCTTCGTATCTCACCTGCCTGGTCGCTTGTTTTGTCTAGCACGGTTCCAAGATATTTGTAGGAATCTACTCTTTCAATTATGGTATTGTTGATATTTAGTTGCACTTGTTGGTTATGTGCCTTAGAAACTACCATACACTTAGTTTTTGAAAGATTCATTTGAAGTCCATAAGCTTCACATTGGTGGTTTACTCTTTCGAGTATGTGTTGTAGTTCTGCTTCGCTACCTGCCAATAATACCGTATCGTCGGCATATCTGATGTTATTTATTACCTCTCCGTTTATGTTTATACCTATTGGTTCTCCTAACAAAGCTTCTTCAAATATAGCTTCACTGTATATGTTGAATAATAGCGGGGATAGGATGCAGCCTTGTCTAACTCCGCGGCGTATTTCTATTTCGTCTGTCAGTTCATTTTCGATTTTTACAACTGCACTTTGTCCCCAATATAGGTTGGTAATTATCCTGACGTCTTTCCGGTCTAAATTCTTTCTAAGTATTAGTTGTTGTAATTTGTCATGCTGAACTTTATCGAAAGCCTTTTGGAAATCGATGAAGCACACAAACAGGTCTTGATTTATGTCTAGGCATCTTTGAAAAAGAATATTTATTCCGAAGAGTGCTTCTCTTGTTCCAAGCCCTTCTCTAAATCCAAATTGGCTATCCCCAATATAGGTTGGTAATTATCCTGACGTCTTTCCGGTCTAAATTCTTTCTAAGTATTAGTTGTTGTAATTTGTCATGCTGAACTTTATCGAAAGCCTTTTGGAAATCGATGAAGCACACAAACAGGTCTTGATTTATGTCTAGGCATCTTTGAAAAAGAATATTTATTCCGAAGAGTGCTTCTCTTGTTCCAAGCCCTTCTCTAAATCCAAATTGGCTATCACTTATGTCCTCTTCTAGTTTTCGATAAATTCTTTTATGGATGATTTTTAGAAAGATTTTTAGTGCATGGCTCATAAGTGCAATAGTCCTATAATCTGTGCACTCTCTAGCATTTGCTTTTTTAGGGATCAATACAAATGTCGATAAAAGCCATTGTTTCGGTATGATGCCTGTGTCATATATTGTGTTAAACAGGTCTAGGAGACTATCTATTAGGTGTTCATCGAATAATTTTAATATCTCAGCTGGTATTTGATCCGGCCCCGTAGCCTTTCTTGGCTTCATACTGTTGAGGGCATATTCGAGTTCATGTTTCATTATTTTAGGTTCTTCGTCTTCTACTCTTATTGGTACTTGTGTTGGTCTTTCATCATTAAAGAGTTCCCGCACGTAGGTTTCCCATCTCGTTACTTTTTCTTTCACATCTGTTATTATGCGGCCATCCGCGCTCTTGATCACATGGTTAGCTTGGAATGTTTTTCTAGCTCCTGTCATCTCTTTGATTTTTTTGTGCATATGAAAGCTGTCATAGTTTCTTTCGTGCATTTCTATTTCTTCACATTGTTTAGAGATCCACTCTGATTTTGCCTTTTTTATTTCTGTTTGAATCGTTTTATGTAATATTTTATACTGTTTTTCATTTTGGTTCTTATGGGTCCGGCGTTCATCCATGAGCTCTATGATTTTCTCAGTCATCCAATATTTCCTTTTTGTTGCTTTCCTAGTTAGGTTTTCTTTCACTACTGCTATCAGAACTGTTTGAGCTCGATTCCATCTTATGTCGACATCTTGATGTAGTTCATTTTCTTTCACCGGTCTTTCTTACACCCGTCTTAATTTCAAATTCTTCTGCATTTTGTACCTCTGCATTTTGTGTTTAATACCTTCGCTTTGGACCCTTTCATTGATGACATTGCCATGGCAATGAGTTTTCGTGGTATGCCCATTATTTTGAGGGATTTCTGTAAATCCCTTTTTCTTATACTGTCAAAAGCCTTCGTAAAATCTGTAAATTTACATTCTACATTTCTTTATTGCTTGGCTGCGAAGGTTTAGTCTAGTGGATTTCGAGAAAATCGGTCAAGTTTTCTCGAAATCCGCATTGGTATTCCCCAATTATTTCTTCGGCGTACTCTTTCATTCGGTCATATATCACGTTTGATAGTATTTTGTATGCTGTATTCAGTGTTATCCCTCGGTAGTTGTTACAGTTGGTTTTGTCGCCTTTTTTGTGGATGGGGCATATAATACCCGTTTTCCATTTTTCTGGTATCTTTTCCTCCATATCATACATATTAATTTATGCAGTCTTATATGGGTGTCTTTTCCGACTAGACTTAGTATTTTTGCCGTGATTCCGTCTTCTCCTGAGGTGATAAGTGTACTTAGTGTTATAAATAAATTAATTGTTATCGAAGTATCCAATTTTTTTCCCCCAAAAACATTCAATTCCAGTGTCGATCGAATTTATTAGCAGCCCTGAATTAACCGCCTTAAGGTAGACTTCCGAGCAAAGCGGCTCTGGCGTCACTAACGCAGCGATACTGACGCGATAGTATTATGCACTATCAAAACGTATGAGTTGCAATTCGAGCGGAGCGACACTGACGCTGAGCGCATCAGTGTCGCTGCGCTCGAATGGCGCCTCATATGTTTCCATAGTGCATAATACTATCGCTATGTCGCCGCATCAGTATCGCTGCGTTAGTCACGCCATAGCCGCTTTGCTCGGAAGTCTTCCTTCACTCACTTCATGCGAGATTCATTCACGCGATCGTTTGTCGAACGATAAACAATCACCGCGACTTAACAATTGGGTTGGCAAGAAAGTAATTTCGGTTGTCATACATAGTTGTTGTTGGAGAGCATTATTTTAATTTTTCTTGAATGAATTCTGTGAATGATGTTCTTTGTCTTTCGACATTTGATATCAGTCATATCGAAGTAAATTTAGAAACACGTGGTGTGTGATTTTGTGTGTAACTATTAGTTGAGGGTCAATTTTAAGATGGAGTGCAAGAACAAACATTTTCGGCATATTTTACTTCATTGAAAAAGGAAAAGACACAAGGAAATATGTGATGTTTTTGATGTTGAATGCATAATAGAGCGCACGTGTCAGAATTGGTTTAAAAACTTCCGTTCTGAAAATTTGTCACTCAAAGGTGACCAACGTTCTGGCCGACCTACTCAAGTTGATGATGACCAAATCAATGCCATTATTAAAGAGGATCGTCATATAACTATTCGAGATATTGCAGAGAGGTTAAATGTATCACAGACAACCATTGAAAATCTCTTAAAACGTTTTCGACTCGTTAAGGAGCTCTATATTTGTTATGTTTCTCTCTAGCTCTATATTTTGTCAATTGAAAGATATTCACCTAACATAACGAATCAATATTTGCGATATGCATCTTAAGCGCAATGAGAACGATCGTTTCTCGAAAAGATTCATAACTGGTGATGAAAAATGGGTCACCTACAGCAACATCATTCGTAACCCATCATGGTCCAAGCATGATGAAGCAGCACGAACCACATCGAGAGCCGAATTGCATTAAAAAAAGATCATGCTGTCGATTTGTTGGGATTATTTTGAGCTTCTTGCAAGGAACCTGGCAAGCAATTCAGATATTTACTGTCAACAACTGATGAAGCAATCGGAGAATTAAGAAGAAAACGGCCAGAATTGGCAAATCCTAAAGGGATTGAGTTCCACCATTACAATACAATGCCTCGCACATCTTTGGTAAATCGTAGGAAATTTTTGGAAATTGGTTGGGACGTGATGTCGTGTCCCCCATACTGCACTGATCTGGCACTATCTGATTACCAATTATTTATATTTCGAAGTTTGCAGAAGTCTTTGATTGGTACAAAAATCACAAATGGCGATGAACTTAAATTTTTTCTCCAACTGTTTTATGTGCTGATGAAACCGTTCCCCTTGCACTTACCTTACATCACCTAAGTTTTCAGGAAAAAAGTTGAGATGGTTGTGCAAGAAGTGGACTTTAGGGCTCATCAGAGAACCAAGACTTTTAAACTTGTTTATCATGTTAGCTAAATTATGTTTATAGTTAGGTGCTTTCACATTAACCAAAAATTTAGTCACAACTTCTTATGATCCAAGCCTCCTTTACCTTTTTATTCGTCGTTGCTTCGAAGTTGGAATCGAACATCAATTTACGAATATCGAAATTCCTTCTTTCAGTTTAGTTTCTGATCAATGAGGAAATTTTCCGCACAATTGTTTAATACAATCACCATCTGTAGGTAAAGCTTTTACAAATTGTTTCATTAAGCCAACCCAACTTTATGTGTAGTGGTGTTAGAAGAATCATTTATACAAAATGAAAGTTTTATACAAAATGTTCTCCTTGCCAGGTGTCAAAGTTTTTCTTATGGGCCAATGTATTTTAGACCAATGTTGATCCCTTGCTCTGCTGTCCCACTCACATATAAAACATGAAAACTTTGTAAATCCCTTTTGTTAACCAAGGAATACGGCCAAAAATATGTATTTTTTATAATTATATATATTTTATACGATTACAAACGTGAACATCGTTAGAGGCCGGCCCCCTTTTTAGGAATTAACCTTTGTAATTAAACTTTGTTTATTACGAAGTTGCATATTTTCCGGTTCAAAAATACTGCTAGGGGCTAGTGTTTTCGAAGGCAATTTTCCAAATGCTTGTTTTTCCGAGGGTATTTTCGAGGAATTTTCTGTTCCTTTGGTCAGGTTCCAAATCTCAAATCCGACCGTCAACAGTTCCCAAACACTAATTTCCTTCCCAGTTTCGCGACTCACTTTCCAAAAAGCCTGGGAAAAAGCAAAATTTTTTAGAAAATTCTTTATTGCCGCATGGCTCGTTCCTGTTGCTGTAGTTATAAAAAAAGGAATTAAGATTTTTCTGACAATTTCTTCAGTTCCTCATAAGGAAGATTTCTTCAGTTCCTCATAAGCATCGATTTTTCCGAAAATCTAGGAGAAACTGTTCCAACAACTTTTTCACTTTTCCAAGGTATGGTCCATAATTCATATAACGGTATTTCTGAAAATCTAGTAAAAACTTCACTTTCCTTAGTTTGGTCCAAAATCAAGGAAAAATTCCAAATTTTCCAATGGCCCCTTCTGTTCCTCATGGTCTGATCCAAACTGTGAGTAGAGATTCTCGAAAATCTCAAAACTCCTTTAGTTCCCATGGTCCGGTCCAAAGCCTAAGTAATAGTTTTCCCGAAAATCGAGGAAAAACTCTATATATTACACAAAACTAAAGATTTCTGTTTCAAAGTTTTCCAAAGGAAGATATCTCAAAATTCCAGGAAACCGATTTTCCAATTCTTTTCCTTTTGACGATTCGAGGAGAAAGTGAAAATTGCCGAAAGTCCTCCAGTCGGCTTTCTTCCGGGAAAGGAAACTGAAAACTGCCGAGTCCTTCCGGCTTTCTCCGAAAGGCTTTTTCCCGGGAAAGGTTTTAAATAAAAAATAGCGTATTAGTACGTCAACGACTGCTATACTTGGATTATAAATTGTCGTACTACTACGTCGTCGGCTACCAAATTTTAAATTAAAGAAACGTATTAATACAGCAAGGGACTACTATGTGTTAAAATTGACATGTGAGAAATTTGTGGGTGAAATGACTTTTTGATAATTTAACTGACTTAATGATTTTTTTTCAGAATCAGTACACCAAATTACACATAGGTTAGTTAAAATTATTGAAGAAGTTATTGTTATTTAATAGTAGTTTATGATATAAGTGTGTGAAGGAGTACTTTTGTGGTTGAATTGCGAAGTTTAAAGCACGAGCCGAAGGCGAGTGGTTTAACCGCAATGAGTACACAAAAGCCTTTCACACACGTGTGTCATACATTATTTTATCTACGATGCATGTTAAAATAGTAAATATACAACAAAATTATTTTTTTCTTACGGATGATATTCTAAAAATTATAATTTTGACAGACACAATCACTTACACAATAAGGTTAAAACGTACAGCGCCTCCGTGGAATAAATTGCGTTGTCGATGAGTAGGTAAAGATTTTTCCTACTAGACCCTCCACTGACCAAGCCCTTGACACTTCCGGTTACGACTTCCGGTTTCGATTTTGAAATTTAAATTTAATTTGCCAAATTTTAAATTTTCCCACGCACAGTTTGCAATTAGCACCGGAAATGGGGCGGCCGGATGTGGGAAACCGGAAACGGAAGTCGAAACCACACCTCGCAGGTATGGTTTCGACTTCCCAGCGTGGGGTTACATAGACCTCACACATTGAACTACATAGAGCTCACACCCAGCGTGGGGTTACATAGACCTCTCACGTGGGGGATACATGGACCTCACACTCTCATGTGTGAAAAACCGTAAGTGGGAAACCGTAAACGGAAGTCAAAACGGAAGTCGGAACCAGAAGTGTTGAGGTCAATGAGGGTTCTCCACCTTCATTGACCTCAACTCTTCCGGTTCAGACTTAGAACTAGAAGGAACCATCTTTCCCTACTTTGATGTAATCTAGGTTAACCTAAATTTAATCTAGATTAGATTATGGTTAGGTTGCCATAGTAACAACAAACATAAATCGTTTAATAATGAAACTCCATTTGATTTACATTGGACTTTTACGCACGATCTTGATACTTTTACACAGGATTATAATAATGGCATCCTTCACATACAATAACGTATTTATTAATTTGTTCATTTTGGTGTGTGAGTAGATAAAAGTAATTTTCATCGTTGGTCTGTGCTATTTATAAGCTGAAAAACGGATTTTCTTCATTCAAACATTCAAATTCCAATAAATGAAATCATCATAGTACAACAAATTTTATCAGATACACAAACCTCCAATAAACAAATATCAATAGGGTTATTAAAATTTCGCAGAAATAAAATGAGCAATTCGATAAAAATAAAATAAATAATACTCACTGAACGTTTAAACTCTACAAATTCGATTTTAATAATACATAGCGAATGTCGTGTGGAAATAAATAATCTTGACACAAATATACATAGCGTTTATAAAAAACCTTGCTTTTTATCAAACCATTTTTATTATTTGTTGTGCAAATGCGATTATTCAATAATGTATGTTGTACTATTTTTATTACATTCAAAGGAGTAGTTATCGCATACCATTCAAAACGTGCGACAATACTTACAATTAGTTATATATTAGATATTAGACTTTTATATATTAGGTATTAGAATTTTATATATTAGGTATTAGAGTTTTATATATTATATATTAGAGTTTTATACAGTGTGGAAACTTTAATTGGAATAAAATTTATAACTTCGATATAGGCGATTTTTGAAAAAAATCCATAAACTCGTTACGTATTGTTTTTCCTTGCCCTCATTTCTATGGATATACTGTTTGCTTATCTGTTCCCGGAAGTCCCCCGACACCTCCGACCTTTTTTTTCAAATGGAAAGGTATGTCAAGTGACACCTCGTTTGAAAGACCTCTTCGCAAAGAATACAACAGAGTAGTTATTTCTTGAATATTTTCAAAGCCCACGTAAAGAAAAAAAGAAAATCACTTTTACGTTGAACACGTTTCGGCGTAAAGTTGTATGTTGTTGACATGTGTTTTGATGCTTTGGAACCTCGTTGTTTAGTTACTAGTGATAATAATATTCACCAAAGCAGTCACATACGCTCTTCAAGTTGTTAAAACAGTTTCTAAAATGTATATAACCGAAATTCTCCGTATCGAGATTTTGATGATCATCGGTTATGGTGACAGAAGATGAAGTCAGCTTGAGGTTGCTCAGTTATTTCGAGAACAGCAACCGGATATACCACCCATTAGCTAAGGTACCATAAGCAAAATTGAGACGCAGTACAACAATATGGGCCATGTCAGGGTTGTGCCCAGATAGCGAATTCCCACTGTTAAAGCAGATACGAGGATAAACGTATTATTAACTCTTCAAGAAAATCCGGTGACTCCAGCCAGGCAACTGGCCCGTGGCAACGAGATTAGTCATACTCCTGTCCTGAAAATTCTTAGATCAGCCAAGCTGCATCCTTACAAGATGCAGGCACTCCATGAATTAACGGAGGAAGACCCGGGCCGCCGAATCGAATTTTGTGAGCAATGATGAACGTGATCGACAATAACCATATTTCATTAGCATCCATTTTTTTTGCGACGAAAGTACTTTTACCTTCCATGGTGACGTTAATCGTCAAAATTGTGCTGATCATAACCCTCATTGAATGCGAGAAACTTATACTCAGTTTCCTCAAAAAGTCAATGTATGGGCTGGAATAATAGGTGATCAGATTGTTGGACCAGTATTCTTCGATGGTAATATTGATGGAGCAACATATTTTACGTTTCTTCAAGACGACCTCATACCAACGTTAGCCACTTTATTTCCAAAGCCGTTAGATCCGTATTTACCTGATGAACGCATATGGTATCAGTAGAATAGCTAGGAGAGTTCTGGCGCAAAATTCCATAAGGATTTACATAGGGATCTAAATTCGCATTTCTTCCGGTCCGGGAGGTTGGTGGGTTGCTGATACGGGAAAGATGATTCGTTCTGGACCCTTCACTTCCGGTCCCCCACCTTTTAATCAGCTTTAATTAGCTTTCAATCGGCGTTAATCAGCGTTAATCAGCTTTTAATCAGCGTTAATCAGCCTTAAATCAGCTTTAAAACACCACTAGAGTGTTAGGTCTATGTAACTCCACGCTAAACAGACTGTAAGGTCTATGTAGCCTCACGCTACAGGTTTAATCAGATTTATGTGGAGGTGGAGGGTCCAGAACGAATCATCTTTCCCGTCTCACCGACCCACCAACCTCCCGGACTGGAAGAAATGCGAATTTAGACTCCTATTGTAAATCCTTATGGGATTTTGCGCCAGAACTCTCCTAACTATTCTACTGGTATCAACAGGACGGAGCTCCACCCCATTATGCTGTGATCGAGGGGTCATCCACTAACTGAAATGTTGCAATGTATTCGCAATTATCCTGATTTTTTGGTAATTCGAGGTACTCGAAGAAATTACTAGCGTAATGCGTAATGTCACGTAATTATGCTAATTCCTTGCTAATGTGAAGTACTGGGAGAAATCACAAGCGTAATGCGTAATAATGTCAGATAATTTTTGAAATGCTTAGGTACTGCAAAGTAATGCCACGTAAAGGAAGGAAATTTGAAATATTTACTTTTAAATAATTAAATAATTTCTAATGCACTGAACTTTAGAGTATATTTACTTGTTATTACTATGTGCAATCTGTAAGATAAGAGTGCTAGTAATGAAGAAGTGATGTCTTCTTAGTTAGTAGTATCGTAACAAGTGTGTTGATTTGACATTGTTGACTATATGTTAACTATACATTTATACATTGTTGACATTTGTTGACTGATACATTTATTGAAATTGGATTGAAATACAACAAAATTACAATACTCTAACTACTTGTTCACATTTTTGTATTGCTTATCAATATTAAATCATATGTCACATTCCTATGAAGTTACCAACCCAATTTTCAAAAATATGATATCACATCGAGTTCCTGGTATATATGAAATAGTTCTAGAGTACTAAGGAATGGAAAATAGCAAAAATTAGCTAGCAACACTTTTGAGAAAAACTGTACGTTTTTGACATATTACTGCACCTCGACCATAGTTCTGGAGTACTTGATCAATTTTGCAAAAAGTTCTGCAAAAATTGACATTGCAAAAAAAAATTTCTTTGTCTTTATTTCTTTAAAAGTTAAAAATTTAAGAGATTAAACTTCACCGATGAAAATTAAACTTCACCGATGCGGCGAAGTGAAGAAAAAGTTCTATCGAAAATCCTTGTAACATTTTTCTGTGAAGTCAAATATTGGAAAGATATTCGAAAAAAAGTTCACTAATGAAGTTGGAGTTCAGCAATGAAGTGCAAAAACAAGTGGCGCAACAGTTCTGTTCCTATGTGAAATCGTTGGTTTACTGTAAAAAATATGCACATTTTCTAAAGTGGCCTATAGAGGATCAACATGGTTGGTCAAATGCAGTATTGAAGTGTTTGTTGAACGTCTGTAGGAAGGTTGGACTAAGCCTCAACCATCCAACCTGCCTACAGACGTTCAACAAACACATCAACACTGCATTTGACCAACCATGTTGGTCAACCATGTTGATCGTCTGTAGGCCCCTTAACTAAAATTTACTAAATAAAAGTATTTACTACAAGCTCGGTATTTACTACAAGCTCGGCGGGTGGATTTTCGTGCCGCCGACAAAGGAGAAAACCGATCTATTCGCCGACAAAGCAGAAACATTCAAAACGCCGCTCGGTCGCCCCGATTTTTTTTCTTTTTTCCTTCGTCACATCCTTGAAGTTTAATTTTTCACATATCTTTCTAATTCTTTACAGAAAAATTTTATAAGGATTTTCGAAGAAGGAACTCTAAGAGTTCTGCCAGGATCTTCAAACAGAACTATTGCGCGGTTTTTTCTTTTTTACTTCGTCGCAACGGTTATGCTCAATTTTTCGAAAATATTTTCAACTTTTTTAACTTTACAGTAAAATTGGGTTTTTTTTACAATTATAAGGATTTTCGATAAATCTCTAAGAATTCTACCGAAAACTGCAAACAGAACTATTGTGCGATATTTTGCACACAGTATTCTAGAACTAATTAATATCTACCAGGAACTCCGATGTAATATTATATTTTTGCAAATTCGGTAGCTAACTTCATAGGACTATATATTATTTTTAAATGTAAAAATTTTATTATTAATATTATACTACATGATTTTAAACCAATTTCACTTTATTTCAAATGGCATCGGCTTCTTTCTATTATGAGGAGTATAGTAGGAGCTCACTGTCCTACTGCAGGACGGCGCATGACGAGGCGCATGAGGAGCTCACGCGGGTGTAGTGGGAGCTAATGTGGCCGTAATGCGAATATAATGTGAACGTAATTCAGGGAATGCATGAGTAATTCAAGGAATGCAAGAGTACTTTGTGTACTGTAGTGTAATAATTACTTAATGCTAAGGAATGCAAACAAAGTATTGTGCGGTAATGCATCTAAATATTAACATGCATTGCAAGAGTGGATGGCCCCTCGGCTGTGATCCTTTGTAGATATTTAGACGAAGTTTTTACCAATAGATGGATTGGAAGAAGAGATTGGACTGGAAGAAGGGATATTTGTCCCCTTGGCTTTTTTTGAGGAGATATCACAAGTAAGATCTATGTATCAAATCCGAACGACATTGAGGTCCTTAAGCAAAGTATTAGGCATGAAATACGGCAAGTCACACCAGAAATGTTACAAAACATTAGAGATGCATGTTATCTTCGATATGCACTTGGCCAAGAAAGAGACGATGCCCATTTTGAACATTTGATGCATTAAATAGTTTTCTAGTTATAAAATTGGTTTTCTTTTTTTTTATCACGTGGGCTTTTAAAATATTGAAGAAATAAATTGTGAGTTGTATTCTTTGCGAAGAAATCTTTAAAACGTGGTGTCACTTGACATACCTTTCCATTTGAAAATAAAGATTGGAGGTGGCTAGGCACTTCTGGGAACAGATAAACAAACAGCATATACACTTACAATTAAATGAGGAAAAGAAAAAACAATACGTAACGTCTTTCGGGATTCGGGAGGTTATGAATTTTATTCCAGTTAAAGTTTCCACACTGTATATGCAGCGGTTGTGGTATACAAATAACTTCAAAAATAGAAAAATGTTTAACACTAAAAAGACTAAAACTTACCCTATATACCCTATACCTATATTGCCCCAAATCAGTCAAAATGACTGCATTATGAAAGAATAACTAATGTGTAAAGAAATTTGTTTAAAATTAATGTTTAATAATTTTATATTATTTACAATTAAACAACGAAAATTTTTTTAGAAGGATTAACAATAACAAAAAATTTACTTGGAAAAAAATAATGTATAGATTATTTGTACATTTTAAGCAAATGAAAGTGGAAATCTTTTTATGTGTAAGATGTACACATAAAAAGATTTCCACTTTCATTTGCTTAAAATGTAAACATACTTTTAACATTTTTCACATATATTATTTTTTTTGTTATTGCGGCAAAGTCGTACTTGACAAATTTTTCGTTTGTTAGAATATGTTGTATTTGATGATGTTGTAGTTCTTTGTGGGTCCTCATGTTCTGATGTAATCTGTGGAAAGTTGTTCTGCTAATTGAAACAAGAACTGTTTCCGTTGTATTTGTATTACTGTCGCTTCTTTGTAAAGGATCCAAGCATTTATAGCAACCAAATCTAAAATATTGAAAAATATTTGGAGGGGCGAACTCGAAGAACTATATTCTACTGTATATTTTCTGGCCATTTGATCCGCCATATCAACTCCAAATTTTGTTTTGTTATAAAATTGAATAGAGTCCGCTAAGTTTTTTTTTTCCTTTTATCAATTTTCACGAGTTTATGCCTGAAACTTAGAACAGCTACTCTTTTATTCGGTTTGCTTTTATATATTGTAAGGACGCAATTTTCAGATTTATATAGAGAGTGGAAAAGCGAGGCATGTTATCCTTCATTTGTCTGGGTGCTTTCGGTAGTTCTGTTTTATTTCCTCTAATAGTTCCAATTAGTGTTGTTTTTTGGCCAATAATTTCGTCGCGTGTGATATGCTAGTGAAAAAGTTATCGGTCTTGATATTCCTGTCACAGCTTGTATATGGCTCGATAAGTTTTTGAAAAACGTGTTTACTGAGAAGCATTGACGATCGTTGTTCATCTTTCCCCAAGTAAGGAAAACCATACAAAACGTAATTGCTACTAACATCTGATGCAAGCCAGAATTTGATGCCAAATTTGCCAATCCAAAGCCAAACTGGTCATATAAGAAAATTACTCAATTCAATAATAAAAGTCGTTTGATTATTTAAAATTTTCCAAGTAGGCAAAATGACTGCTTTTGGCAATACAGGTATAACGTATATATCTACCGGAAATGAAGGAGGGGGAGGCAACTACAATGATTAATAAACGCATTTATTTGTTGTACAAAAAGTTACAAAATTATAAGAAGCTGTGTCATTATATGAGGCATTGAGCGCAAAAGCGGACTAACCCCAACACATATAAAACTATATAAAACTATTTGGCATGCAAAATAATTGGATTATAAAGCATTTGTTTTTCATCGAAACGTTTTTGCATTTGTTCATGTTATGTAGCTTCTGATTATATGCAAGATGTCTATTATTGGAAACAGAACTAGTTACCCCAATATTTATTGAAAAACATGATTTTGATGTAGGTTAGTCCACTTTTTAATTGGCTTGTTTTAAAATTTTGTGGGATAGTCCGTTAACAAATTCATTTAAATGCAAAAGTACGACTTTTTAAAACCAAAACATATTACAAAACTTTATTACACATCTTCTTCACTACAAAAATCAAGTACACCTCATTTACATCATTGTTGGGGGTTGCGTGATAAATAGGTGGAATATCTTCCAACAAACTAAGGTCTATCTTTTTTAACATATATAGTTATAGATAAAGTACATATATTTTTGAGATCAGTTTGGAGTTGGTCGCTCTTCATTCATCGTCTTTTGCCGATATCAACTTTATTAAACAGCACGTCAATATTGTTTGAATATTTGAAATACTTAGATTTTAAACGGATCTTCTCTCACAAAACGCAACCATTGAATCTTTAACCATTCCACTTTAGATTGGTCCTCAGCAAATTTTCGATTTGTTATATTCCTCTCAACCAAATCTTGTGTTTAGCCTTTTGGAATACTGATTTTACGAATATGTTCGAGATTTATTAACAACTTTGATCATTGTAAATAAAAATGATGACTGTAAGTCAGTCATAATTTCCTAGCTTATAAAACTCGTTAAATATTTGAATTTTCCGCTCTTCATTTATCTTCGAATAACACTTGTTACTGTATTGGCATGCACCTGTTTTTTGTTGTTTTTTAGGTACAAGATTACCCTTCAAATTAACATATTCTTCACCATGTGCATGATTTTGTTTTCTCTGATTCCGCATCCAAACCTGTTCGTTCCTAACACGTTTTTTTTCCTTTGCTTCGTATTCGTACCATATATTCGTATTCGAACAATATATTCATATTCGTACTATATATTCGTACAGTATATTCGTACCACAACTCTCTTCTACCTCCAATTAATCAAAATCCAGTATACTTGCAGAAGACCGGCTATTCTCATCAGATGGCATGTATTCTGAGTTTGATTCTCAAAACTTATCTGGCTGCTCACCAGATTGAATTATAATACAAAAATATTACCCTGCTTTTCCTCTCCCACAGTTTTTGATTGTGTTGTCATAACTTATGCACAATATTTGGGTATAATACAAAAATAGTGGCTTAATAAACGCATAAAATTTATTCATCCAATATTCGGTTAGAAGTATACAAAACTCAACATACAATAAATGGATGAAGTTCTACAATAAATAGCTGGATAAATACAAAATAAATTAATCAATTCAAAATTCGGTTACTTCGTACAAAATAAATTACTTCATCCAAAAAAAGGTTAATTTATCCAAAATATAATGTAATCATCCAATATTTGATTTTTTCTTACAAACTATGATTTTTCCTTACAATAATCGATTGAATCGTTCAACATATTCGAAATTCACCCAAAAAAGGTTTTTTTTATTTTACTTAATAAATGCAAAATGCAAATTTACGAGTGTATTTGATAATCTTCACACTTTTATTATATGCATAAAAATACTGAAAGGAAATACTAATGGAAATAAATTGCATTATTCTATCTGCTTATATATAGTATATATAGTGCTTCTTATATATAGTGCCCAATAGTTGAACACGCGTGGTCCAAAGTAGGGCTATTGGAAACAAGAAGAAGATAGATGTTCTTCTTCTTCTTGTTTCCAATAGCCCTACTTTGGACCACGATTGTTCAACTATTGGGCTTTGATCTTTGCCCCGTATTGTCGCATCTTCTACCGGTTTAGCTTCTTTCACTCTTTTTTCCAGAGGGTACCTTTCCTTCGGGGTTTCTTTCTGAAATCCACGGTCTTCCTTCAGTGTTTTTCCTGAAATTCACGGACTTCTTTCAGGATGCATCTCACAGAAGACTGTCTGTTTTGGAGATCTGTTATTCCCACTTCTTTAATATCCTTCTCGGTTTCTGCCAACCAAGTGGTACGAACCTTCTTGTTTTACCAGAATGTGAACAGACTGTTGGTTAGTCGGTTTGGAGTCAATCTTACAACGTGGCCATAGAAAGCTACCCTTCTTTTCCTTGCACAGTCAGAGAGCCTCTCAATATGTTCGCAGAGCTCAGAGTTATATCGTCTTCGGAATTCCCCATCTTCCTTTACCGGGAATGCCTAGGATCTTCCTGATGAGTCTCCTCTCTCTGATTTCCAATTTCTCTACCAGACCTTTTCGGTTCAAGGAAAGACACTCCATGGCATACAGTGTTTCTGGTCGTAAGACTGATGTGTTTGCGCTCTCTCTTTCGTTACACGCCGCGTTAGTTAGAAATAAAATTTGAAGGAATCAAGTCCTTGTTTGTAAAATTCGTTTATTGTGAAGATATAATTGTATTTTGTATAAAAAAAATTGTTTGTAACGAACAATCAAATTTTGGATGGATCAACCTTTTTTGTACAGTTAAATCTTTTTTTGGGTGAATTGATTTTATTTTGTACAAATCTATCAATTATTGTACTAAACCATTATTATTTGTAAGATTCAATCGATCATTGGGCGTTTATATTTTATTTTGGACGAAGTAACCTTTTTTGGATGAAGTAATCGTTTTTTTGTATGAATAAACCGAATTTTGTATTTTTGCAACTATTTTTTGTAAAAAAACATCTATTTATTGTACGCAAAAAATCCAAGACCTTAATCTACCTACAAAACTTCTACTTATTTTCACAATGGCGAATACATTAACCTATCTTTTTACCTTTTCCATCACATATTTGTATTTGGGCTGTGCAAAAACGGACCAACCAACTTTAGTCCACTATTGCACACAGACAATATAAAAAACATTCAATGCAACAACTCTTTTTATTGTGCCATCTAATTTTGATTAGGAAAATTTGGGTTAATTCACTTTTGCTCGATTCAGAAAGTAAAATAAAGTACATTAATGCAAAAAACGCAAAATCAGAAAAATTGTGGCTTAGTCACAACATATACATAATTGTTTTTCTAATTGAATTTGAAAAGCAGTCAAAATGACTTCCTTAGGCAATCTAGTGTTAATGCGGCCCGCAGTCGAATTTTCATACGTAATGCGGCCCTACGGCCAACAGATTTGCCCACCCCTGATATAGAAATTCGAACAGACAATATCCTTCCAGAATTCGTACATCTTTAAACGACGACTGATCCACATCTCATATTTATCAATAAAACAATCAATTTTTTGTTGTATAAATGCACATTCCTGGCTGAAAACTAAGGATCGATACTCAATTGTTGTATTTATATGTATTATAAGTATAGCAATATAGATATATTATTATTATTGTAATATTTAATCAACAAACGTTGACGAATTATAGTGAATATATTTAAATAACATAAATAACTTCGATCGATAGCCCTTTGTATAAATTATACGATAAATATATGTATTATTATTATAAATAATTGTTGATAAAGATATACATGTCCCAAATATGAGCTGTACAACAAACCATCAATCTCTATTAAAAAGTAATTTATATTCATGTACAAAATCCCTAGCAATTCACAGGTCAATAAACTTGTATTCGATCCCGAATTAACAACTTTTTACATTTAAAGAAAACTTTTTTTAAGCACAAATTATAAGAATATTTCGTTTCTTCTACATTGCTCCCGTACTTTAAATTAAAAGTTGTGACCTTAAAATTTGTTTAAAAAATTATTTTAAATGTATGACAAACATATGGAGAGTATATAAATATTACTAGAAGTACATATTTCCAAGCTGATTTGAATTGCAAACGGTTTGTAATTAAATTTATTGACAAATGTATAGAGAGAAATATACAAGCTGCAAAAACTATTAATGATTTATCATTTATGATGTTTGCTGAATTAAATTTTTTTTATATTAGTAATCATCTACTCTGTTCTGCATCTGCTATGTACAATACATTCCTTTCCGGTTTTGTTTATCTATCTACACGATTTTAAAACTATGCTGAAATAAATACTCTTTTATGAGATTAAGGGACTCTCACAGTGTGAAATTTTCAAAAATCGATTTTTTGTTACACTGTTATAAACATTCTACACAATTTTTAAATCGAAATTCGAATTATTTCGGTCGCTACAGCCTTTCTTAGAAAAAGGAATTGGTGTATCTGGCGCTCACTCCAAACTTTAAATGCGTTTTTCTCGAAATGGTGTTTTTCAAAACGGTCTCCACTCTCAATGGGAACAGTTTTCAAGCTAACCCTTTGAAATTTGGACTGAACATTCTTCACGTCATTCTTTATGTTACTATGGAAGCTTTTTTTTAATCTCATTTTTTTTTTACGAATAATTGTCGAAAAAATAGTCTGAATTCGATACCTTTTTTCATAAAAAAGAAAAAGCTTCCATAGGAACATAGAGGCTTTCCTACAGATTAATAATCTTCTTGATATTTTTATATCAGATCAAAATTACGGCCGCTATCATGGAGACGATTCAGGAACTTTTTTTTCAACGCCACATTAAATTTAATAAAAAAATTTTAAACAATAAATAAATCATTAAAAAAAAATCATTTTGTATTCTCGATTTGTACTTATAATAATAATTTGTAAAAAAATGACCGATTAGTTTATTCTAAACATCAAAAATAAAATCGCGAAAATCTGCTTTTTTCCGAGGTGTGACACTGTGAGGGTCCGTTAAATACAAAATATTAAAATTTACGTTGAAATTATGTCTAATAAACAGACTAATGTCCATTTTTTTAAGAATGCAGTAACTAGAAACCTGATTTACACAATGATAATTGTTCAATCTAGATACAAAATTTGGCGCAAAATTCAAATATGGTTACTTGAATATAAAATTGGTAATTTATTAATGGTTTGATTGATTGAATATCTTAATATTATTGAATAACTTATACAATACTAACAAATAAATGGAGAAAAACGCAAAAAGTCGAAATGAAACAAACAGATCAGATGACAATTGTGAAGTGACGCGGCAGCCATTGACAACTAACAGCTGCAAATGTATGTGAAAAGAAAGAGAGAAAGGAGGTTGAGATGGAGAAGTAAATATCGTCGGTGTGAACTTCTCCTCGGTTTAAGCCAATCAGAGAACAAGGTCAAATAAGCCCTATCTTCCCTGTACTGCATTCTTAAAAAAATGAACTATAGTGTTTTCTGTTCAGTTTTGTCTGGTCTTGGCCGTCTGAGAACTCGTGGCGGGAGTAGGACTGTCGGAAAAGCAATATGGGTTTAGAGAAGGTAGATCCACTATCAACGCTCTAAAGTACGCCATACACGCTACGGTCTACCGGAGAGTTTACCTGTGCAGGTTTGGCTGCGCAGGTCAAACGAACGTCGGTAGCGTGTATAGGGACGTTCTGGTATACCGGAGCGGTCTTCAGTTTTTTTTGCGATGACAGTGAAAAATCTGGGAAATGCATAATCAATATAAGAATCCAGCAGCTTATATACCAAAATATTCAAAACCACTACATTCCAAAACACACTAGAAACAACTGACGTGACCTGCACAGGTCCCCCATCGAAGGAATTGATTTTCGATCTTGCTCTGGTCGCCTGCACAGGTCTATTCCCACACACGCTCCGGACTACCTGCACAGGCAAACCTCTCCGGTGGACCGTTGTGTGTATGGCGGCCATAAGCGCCGTATTGGAGATTGCAGAAAAGGCCAAACGTGATACGCAGAGGACTAGGCACATGTGTGCTCTCCTAACATTTGATGATAGGAATGCCTTTAACAGTAGGAAACATATTATGGACAGTTTGACAATAAGGGACATACTTCCTTATCTACTACGAATAATAAAAAGATAGCTCAGCAGTAGAAGCATACGACAGCTAGGAGATCGGAAAATAGAACGACAAATTAGTAGCGGTGTCCCTCAGGGTTCAATTCTAGGACCTATCCTGTGGAGTGTGCTATACGACGGAGTATTAACAAAGAAACTACCTTTGAGGGCTACCATAATCGGCTTCGCGGATGATATTGCAATAGTCGTAGCAGCGAGAACAGAACTAGAGCTGATGCAAACAGTAAACCATGCAAGAGAACAGATCAGTGCGTGGATGAAATCCAAGAGCCTGAGCTTGGCGCCCGAAAAAACTGAAGCGGTGCTTCTTACAGGTCAAAGACAACTTAAGCCTGTAAAATTATTATTATAAGTAGAAGAGGTGATAGTAATACCGAATGAAACCATCAAATATCTCCTATAGAATAGTTATCCTTTGCGGCGCATATATCCGAAACGGCAGGAAAAGGAATGAGGGTATGCATACAGCAACTACAGTATAATATCGGTAATTCGGCCGTTGGGTAATCGGGCGATACGTCCATTAATCGGGCGGTCAGGAGACCGCTCGCGCTCTTCCCTCGCACCTCTCTTTCTTATAATCCGGCGGTTGTCTGGTCCCATATGTGTCGGATTATCTAGATTATACTGTAATGCCAAACGTAGGGGGACCAAATAACAGCTTACATAGAGTATTTAGCACTGCAGTTTAGTCCGTTATGTTGTGTGGCACTCCATTGTGGGCTAAAGAACTACAGAAAGAACGAAATCTCCAAAAAGTTGCAGCCGTCCAGAGAAAAATGGCTCTGCGTGCATGCAACGCTTACCGTACGGTTTCAGGAGAGGACGCTCAAGTTATCTCGGGAATACCCCCAATAGAAAAAAGCAGCACGACTCTAATTATAGCAAGAAAGAAAAACTTGCACGAGAAGAACTCATTGAGGAATGGAAAAGAAGATGGCTGCTAAGTGAAAATGGACAGTCGATCTAATTGATAATACCGGGCATATCCTCCTGGATAAATAGAAAATATGGGGAGCCTAGTTACCATCTTACCTAGGTACTAACCGGTAACGGGTGCTTCAGGGATTACTTGTACAACATTCGCAGAGCAACGGACGATTTATGTGTAAGAGACAGCGTCAGTCACACCATCTTCCACTATTGGAGATGGCAAACGGGAAGAGAGGAAGCTGAAAGGATCATGGAAGAACCTATTGGCTCCAGAACAATAATTCCATATGGGCTACAGGGAAAAGCGAACTGGAACACCAGGGGCTAATTCATACAATAATGACGGAAAAAGAAAATGACGAGATGCCAGCCCAACAAAAGACTAGAGATGGGCATAATCGAGTGACAATAATCCATCATTCGTTTAATATAGATCATTCGAGTACTCGATTATTTCTCGTGTAGACGAATGATGAATAATCACTCTGACTAGAGTTGAATCATTCGATTAATTAATTCTGGATCATTCGAATACTCGATTAACCCTCGGGTGTATGAGTTACGAATGATCACTCGAACTCGGAAATCGAAATCGGGCGTTAGTGGTCGTCGGCAGTGCCACGATGCCCATAATCGAGAAAAAATAATCGAATGATTTTGGTACTCAGTCAGCATCGAATTATGAATGATCATTCGGACTTGGAAATTGGAATGGGCCGTTGGTAGTCGCCGGCAGGGCAGAGATGCTCATAATCGAGTTACAATAACCGAATGATTTTAGTAATTCGAGTTTTTGAAGTAGGTAGTGATGGGTCACTATGATGGAATTTCAAAACTTTGTAACAAGTTGTTTTTTTTAATTTTTCATCAAAAACTAGGTTGATAAATAACAAAATTGTTTTATTAAAGGTGATAACAAACACATTCCCGTAGCTCTATAATAATATTAAGTCTTTTTACGACTACAAAACAAATCTCATGTTGAAACAACTACTTCCTTTACTAATATTATAGAGCTACGGAAAGTTTGAATATATTTATATGTTCAGGCTATGTTTCGCCTTTAATAAGTTTATATGATTATATATAATGTAGTATGATTTCGCCATTAGTAAAATTGTTCGAATTATAATACGAGTATTTATTATAAATTAAAATAGAGAATTGTTATATAGGAAAATAATTTGGTATATATTTGTACCATTAAGGAGCAGGTTCCTTCTATATTTTGTCAGTTCGCCGGCTTAATAAATAGAATACCCGTTCAGATGGTACTGACATTGCTGTCACACATAAATATTTATGTGAAAGTTGCTACAATTCGGGGAAAATGTCTTTCTTTGACTCCCAAAATTGCAAGGGATTTGGTTTCCTTTCTATTACCAGTAGCAAGTATTGTTTAACAATGATAGCCGAAGTAGCGGGAGTTAAGATAGCCACAAAGTAGAAGATTGAAACAAAGTAACTCTTCACCGATAAATGCATTTATAATAGTAAATGCATTTATAATAATAATTACAGTTATAAATTATTAGGATTGTTATGAAGTGTGTAAAAATACAATATTCTCGCTACATGCATTCATTTTCGCGAAAACTCTCCGAAAATACGCTAAATTAATAACGAAATTGGCTTACTTACTTACTTACTCCTCGGCGCTTCAGCCCATGAAGGGCCTTGGCCTCTCTGACGATCGTAGCCCAATCCTGGCGATCTTCAGCTCGTTTCCTCCATCTTCTGACTCCCATCTTTCGTAAGTCATCCTCTACATCATCCATCGTTTCCGTGGTCTCCCTATGCACCTTCTGCCACCTGGGTTTCCTCTGTGTACCTTCTTGACAGACCTGTCATCTGGCATTCGCTCTACATGGCCCAACCATCTTAGTCTATTACTCTTTATTTCCAAAACTATGTCAGCATGACCGTATAGTTCCTCCAATTCCCTATTTTTCCGTATTCTCCATTGCCCTGCGTCATTCACTGCCCCAAAAATCTTTCTTAATATTTTCCTTTCCCATCTTCTCAGACATTCCTCTTCTGCCACCCTCATTGTCCATATTTCTGAGCCATACATTACCACCGGCCTTATAACCGTTCGATAGACAGTTATCTTAGATTTTCTGCTCAGGCTACGTGACTTGAGAATCTTAATCAGGGCCCAGTATGCTCTGTTTCCCGCTGCAATCCTTGCGTTTATTTCTTCACTTATGCTGTTATCATTAGTTACCAACACTCCCAAGTACTTAAACTTCTCACAACTCCCATAGTTGACTCCATTCAACTTTATGAGTTTGTCTTTCACAGCTGTGTTTCTCCTGGAAGAGGAGATGTGTTTTGGCGCCGTTCACTCGAAGCCCCAATCCTTCTGCCTTCTTTTATAACCTACACAACCCATCTTCCAGCTCTTTATATCTTCGAGACAGCATACACACATCATCCGCATACGCCAAATTCTGGTTCCACGAGTACCACCTGGGTTGTTGGTCTCCACTTTTCTCATAACTCTCTCCAGTACTATGTTGAAAAGTAGTGTGGATAATACATCGCCCTGTCTTAATCCTTGGTTGACTTCAAATTCCTTCGTAAGTTTTCCATCTACTTTAACTTGGCATTTCGTTCTGTTGAGGGTCATTTGTATCAGACGTATTAGCTTATATGGACACTCCATATCCATCAGAGTCTGATACATCTGTTTTCTTTTCACGCTATCATAAGCCTGTCTGAAGTCCACAAAGAGCTGATGTATATCCACATTATACTCGT
The DNA here is from genome assembly GCA_944588485.1 of Phosphuga atrata. Classification (NCBI taxonomy): domain Eukaryota; kingdom Metazoa; phylum Arthropoda; class Insecta; order Coleoptera; family Silphidae; genus Phosphuga; species Phosphuga atrata. The sequence continues at coordinate 58,756,068 of OX155898.1, forward strand.
AGCATTTCTCCATTATTTGCCTTATCGTGAAGATATGGTCGGTCGTTGATCTGCCCTGTCGAAAACCACACTGATAATCTCCTAGAATCTTCTGCAAAAGGAGTGAGTCTCATAGCAATGATTTTGGCTAAGACTTTGTACACAACACTGAGTAAAGCTATGCCACGGTAGTTTTCACATTTTGCTTTGTCCTTCTTCTTATGAATCGGGCAAATAATGGCCAAATTCCACTCCTCCGGCATCACTTCTTTTTCCCATACTTCGACGATTAGCTGATGGACAAGACGTGTCAAATGTTCACCCCCACCCTTAATCATCTCTGCTGAAATGTTATCGCTTCCTGGGGCCTTATTATTCTTCAAGATTTTGATTGCCAATCTGACTTCCTCTATTGTAGGTGTGGGTACAGGCATTTAGAAATTGGCTTAATTTATATAAATTGCATTCTACAGGTATGCAATAATTGATAATAATTTTAGTATGAATCGAGAGATCATTCGATTATGATAATATTCGATTATTAAAATCACTCGATTACTAATCACACGATTATCCAAATCATTCGATTATGCCCATCATTACTGTCTACTCTTGTCTGTCTACTCCATTTATAGTCTTGCTATTGTAGTCGATGGTTCGTATCTATTCCTGATGGTAACAATATCCGAGTGCAGATGCATATTTTATTGTTTTCGCGAATTTTCAAAGCGTTAATGTTATAGCGTTAATTATTAAGCGTAAATGTTATACGGGGTTACCTGTATAAGATACAAATTGAATGCTGGGATGATTCAATTAGAGTTTAAGAAAGCAATTTGGTAAAGACAGTTGTCTTTATCAAATTACTTTCTTAAACTCTAGTTTATTCTTTTAAGTGGATCAACAAATTAAATATTTTTTTTCTTTATTTTTACGGACCGTTACTTTTGTTTTATTCGAGGAAGAATATATTTGAAAACAATAACTCGAAAATCTGTGTGAAGTGTTATGATGAGAGACTGTTATACATCAAATTGTATAATAACGAAGAAAAGTATCTTTCGCACAATGGGTTTTTAATTATATATTGAGATCTTTTACTGGAATATATTTGCGTATTTTTCGGTTTGATTTCTCTGAACGCTCCAATTATTTCCCCAAAAAAAATTTCTTGCTTAAAATGAGCTTTCTCAAATATAAATAGGCACATCAGATTTATTTTGTAAACTTCTTGAATGTAGTTCATTAATAATTGATCAGTATATTACACAATTGATATATAATCTTCTGAAGGAATCAGGGAAAATGTTATCAAGGAAATGTTAATCATATGTTACAATTCCATTTACTGTAATAATGTTTAAAACTTATCACAATTTACTAATTTGTTTGAAAAATCCTCAAGATAAATCTGTTCTCATGGTATCTTAAAGAACGAGTTCAATAAGCGCAATTCTTCAGCGCGCGTCCATGTTTAGACAAGTTCTAATTTCTAATGGACACGTGCGAAAAACGCCTTCTGAACGAGTTTTTTTTTAACTTATTTTTTTCTATTTTCTGGCTTTTTATGCCATTTCTAAATAAAAAAATCGCCGATACATTGCATCGCAAATTGCATCGCACTCGTCGAACCATTAACGAACCCATATGAGTGCTTTAATGACTTCATTATAGTCGCAACATAGAAAAATATATTTATATAAATGCAAATTAAGTGCAAACAAAACCGAGGTGGGTTTTAGCGTCTAGTCCTATCTACTCTTGTCTAGTCTTATCTAGTCTTGTCTGGTCCTGTCTGGTCTTTAGCCTTCTCTGGTATTTAGCCTTCTCTGGACTTTAGCCTTCTCTGGTCTTTAGCCTTCTCTGGTCTTGCCTCGCCTCGTTTGGTCTTATCTAGTCTTGTCTGTTCTTATCTCGCTTTGTCTGGTCTTGTCTAGTCTTGTCCTTGTCTTGTCTAGTCTTGTCCTTGTCTTTTCTCGTCTTGTCTCGCCTTGTCTGATCTTCTCTCGCCTTGTCTGATCTTCTCTCGCCTTTCCTGGTGTTGTTTCGCCTTGTCTGGTCTTGTCTCGCATTGTCTCGTATTGTCTCGTATTGTCCGGTCTTATGTAGTTTTGTCTGAACTTATCTGGCCTTGTCTGGTCTTGTTTCGTCTTGTCTGGTATTGTTTGGTCTGGTCTTGTGTAGTCTTGTTGCGTCTTATCCAATCTAGTCTTGTCTAATGTTGTCTTGTCGCGTCTAGTCTTACGTATATTACAAGATAATATTTTATTCACATTTTTTATTTATCTAATATGAATATAGTCTCACAATTAGTCCGACTTTGTTATCGAATCAAATGGCTGAGCGTAATAAGAATGCTTGTTACATTATGGTGCAATGAACCTGAACTCAAGTGTTCTTTTTCAAAACTGTTGCGCCATCGACGTTATCAATAAAGTATTGTCATTGTAAAGTCTGCTGAAGGAGACTCAAATATTAGAATAGGTTTGTCAAGCAAACACTTCAACGAATGTGCTGCTCAATTTAAATTTCTAATTATCTTGGGATTTAATGAAAACCATGCTCACTGTTGAAACCTTGCTGATTTGCTGATTAAATGGAATAAATATACAGTATAATCTGGATAAGCCTCTCAACTCATCTCACAACACTCTCAACACTTACATCTTCTCTGGAAATTTGTCGTTCGGATTCGACGTTAAACCGCTAGGTCCCCCATATACAAATTTTAGTGCTGATGTTGGATATGTGGCAAAGAGACCCGGAGACATAAAAAAGGCTGATCGGATTGGATAATCTGGATAATCCGACACATATGGGACCAGACAACCGCCGGATTATCAGAAAGAGTGGTGGGAGGGAAGAGCGCAAACGGTCTCCAGACCGCCGGATTACTGAACGATTGTCGTCCGATTAACCAACGGCCGAATTACCGAGATTATATTCTCGTTGCTTCAGTTATTGTGCCTGTTCCAGCAACAGATTTTTATGTTTTATTATAAAAAAATGTATTAAAAGCTAAATCGATTTTTACTTTTAGTTGCATCAGAGAATTCGCTAGAAATATTCTTCGCTAATTTTCTGTATATATCGGATTGAATACCAGACACGCTACTAATATTTCAGTAATATTTAAATGGTGGTTTATTGTTTACTGGACACGCTACTGATATTTCATGATTTTTTCAGTATGCAATATTTAAATTATGTTGTTTACAATGTTTATTATAAGTTTACAGTGTTATACAAATATTTACACATCGTGTTGATATCAATGCAATTATATTTTTTGTAAGAATCCAAGTTGTTTATGATTGTAATTAATATCTCTCAAAATAACAATTTCCAAGAAAACCACATTGCCGAAGGATGTTAGTTTTACAAATTTTGTTATCTCTTTATATAAAGAACATTCTACAAGCTTCACCTTGACACTGGCTACCTCACAATTCCTAGCGGAATTTACAGAAATAGAATTACCCACTTCGTCATTAAGAAAATGTTATTCAACAAACGTAATAACAGGACGGCTTTATATGTCGGCAAATTTGTTCTGCTCATATATGAAGAAGCGTGTAATTATTGTTTGGTTACGAGGATGATAAAGAAATTGTGTGTGTTCAATAAAATCTATTTTAGTATTTTGCGCATGTATGGATAAAGCTAACAGTGTTTTCATTTCTACCAAGCGAATGTAAACAAAATGTGATTATAGTACTGTATATCTTACGGTAAAAGTACATATTTTCCGGTATATGTATACATTTACTAATTTGATTACTTAGTTTAAATCTGAGTTCAGCTTCATATATCTAGTTTTATCGGTAAATGTACACATATTCCAATGTATATTTGTAAAAGTTAAAAATATCAATTAATTATTAATTAAATATATAGGCAGACAAGACTAGAAAGACACAATTAGGCAGACAAGACTATTCCACTTTGGCATATTTTCCATTTTAGTATGCACCACCCCGGTATCGCATATTTTGCATTCATTCCGAATGAAAGCCAAATATGCGATATCCGGCTGCGGGTGGGCAACCCGGACGGTTAGTGAAAACCGCCCTGGTTGTCGCCTCCCCGACCAAGATTCGAACCCGGGTCTCCCGCATTGAAAGGCGGGTATGTTGTCAACTACACTTCATAGGTGGACAGCGTATTTATTTATTACATATAAACAGTAAAATATACAAGTATATCCGATGTTCATATGTATCCAACACTCTGTCGCAACGACACTATGCTGGTTTTGCTAGATAATATTACAATAACATATATATATACAAATAATAGAAATAATTAAGTAACATAAGTCCAAATCAATAATACTAATAATAATAGTTAACATAATAAATTTCACATTAAAACATATTAAAATCTCGTAAGACAGAGCATTGATTACATCATTACAATTTAGGAATTAACTACAGTCAATAGAGCTTAGTGGGTGCACTATGAACAAATGATTATTCAATTTTAGTTTATTTTTATAAGTCGTGATCAATTCTTTTCAGTTTTTTTGCGGATATATTAATTGTTTGCCACCATTTACTATCTTTCTCAATTTGTTCAAGTTCTTCCACGTTTTTTGGCCATAACCGTTTTACATTTATAATTAAATTTTCTGTTTGTCGTCTCCAGTCTATAGTCATTGGACATTCAAAAAGGACATGTCCTGCCGTATCTTCTTGCCCACATTGACATGTTGGAGAATTTCTTTTCCCAAATCTATGGAGGTAAGACTGGAAATTACCGTGTGAGGTAATTAGTTGGACTGCATGGTGAGACAACTCAATTTGCATTCTGATCCATGGTTCAATGAAAGGGATAAACTTTTTTGTCCAACGGCCTGTTTTTGCCGACTCCCATCGAGTTTGCCACTCGCGAAATGAGCGTAGGGAGAGATTCCGTTTTACGATTAGAATAGAAATTTTGTCGTATATAATTTCATTCTGGAATGCTGAACCATCTTCCTCTAAATCCAATCCAGAGGCCTGTCTAGCTAACTCATCGGCCCTTTCGTTTCCTTTGTGACCAGCATGAGCCTTTATCCAGTGCCAGCGCAGGTTTATATGTTGAGAAACATCTCTTGCCAATTTCCAAATATCTATGATTAACTCTGTAGGTTCAGTCACTTGCATCAATGCTTTTAGAGCAGACGAGCTATCTGAAAGAATTGAGCAAGCGTCAAAGGTATCTTCTTCCTAATATAGATCAGCGCCTGGTTTATGGCTACAAGCTCTGCTTGGAATATTGTACAATATTCTGCTAAATGAAATTTTTCATGATGCCTTTCTTCATTATCAACGTATAGCACAAAGGCAGCACCCACTCCCTGAACAGATTTTGAAGCGTCTGTATACAGACTGACACGATGTCTATCCGACAAATCTTGATTGTACTTTATGAAATTTATTTCAGAAGGGTGAATTTTGTAATGTATTATTGGCTCTATTAATTTTGGAGATACTGATAATCCTGTAACTTCTTTAAATGTTAACTCGTCCATGTCGCGAGCTAAATATTTGTATGCCAATTCTTTTAATTTGATGTCTACCGGTAGTAATCCAGAAATAACGCAGGCTGCCTCTGTAGAGACTGTGCAGTAAGCTTTCGCAGATCTCAAAGCGCATATTCGTTGAACACTAAGTAGCTTTAATTTTTCTCTAACACCGCAAGATTTAAACCAAATTGGTGCCGCGTACAATAGACCAGGTTCAACAGCACCCCTATAGATGTGAACCTGTTCTGACTTGCCAAGTCCCCATTCCTTTCTACATGCAAGACCTAGCCTAGAGCTTATTTCTTTTGCCTTCCCGCAGACTTGCTTTATATGAACTTTGAAGTTTAAACATCTATCTATTATGACCCCTAAATATTTTATATTATCTAAACATTTAATTTTATTTCCCGCTAATTTAAAGATAGGTCTTCTTTGTGTGAATGTTTTCCCAAAGAAAAGGGCCTCTGTTTTCATCGCATTAAAACTTAACTTGGTTTCAGTTGCCCAATTGTTTAGTGTTTCCAATGCTTTATTTGCTTTTAATTTTAAATCCGCGATAGTTCCTGAAGTTACAAGTAGCATTGTATCATCTGCATATGCTATAATTTCGCACCCGTGTGGCAATTCCAAATCAAATATTGTGTCGTACACAATTTTCCAAAAACCAGGACCGGATTTGGATCCTTGTGGACATCCTTTGGTAACATTTTGCTCGATGTGAATACCTGGTTCCAATATTATCGCTTTCCTTTTTGAAAAATAGTCTCTTGTTAAATTAATAAGATTATTTGGGCAATTTTTAACTATTAACCGTTGGATAATTAGAGGCCACCAAGCATTGTCAAAAGCCCCACTAATGTCTAGAGCAATTGCTGCACAATATTGTTTTTTCGAAATTGAAGATTCTATGTAGCTTAGCACTTTCAATATAGCGTCAGTAGTACTCACGCCCTTCCTGAAACCATATTGGTTTGCATTCATTGGGTCATTAATGTTAAAATAATGTTCTATTCGGCAAATAAGCAGTGAGTCTAAAACTTGAGCCACCGGGAGTAAACTGATTGGCCTAAAGTCTTTTGGGGTTAAGCCTTGTTTGTTAGGTTTTGGAATTATTTTTATAAGTTGCTTTTTCCACCAGGATGGAAAAACTCCTTTACTCAAACATTTGTTGAAAAGATTTTGAAATATTTTCGGAGCACTATAAAAGGCAGCTTTTACGATATCCGAGGAAATTCCGTCATTTCCTGGGGCCTTTTTCGGATTCATCTGACTTATAGCTCGCTCTATTTCAGAAATTCCGAATTCGATGTCATCAGGCCCCCCTTTACCCAGTAACGCTTGATTTCTTATTTCTTTTTGTGTGTTGGATTCAGTATTTTTGTCTTCTGGAAAAAAAGCTTCAAGAAGTTCTTTAGTAGTATCTAACAAGTCTAGTGAATTATTTCTCTTCTTTAAACTTGTTAGATATCTCGTTGAAGTTTTCTTCCCCCTCATAATCCTATACACAGGTCCCCAAGGATCTCCTTTTAAAGAGTGAGTGCAAAACTCACGCCATTTTTCTTTCTTTATATCCATAATTTTTTCCTTATATTCATGCGTTTTATTCTTATATAATATACGATTTTCTTCCCTTTTTGTACCTGAACTGTGTTGGTATATGCGTCTAAGTCGGTTGTTTTCCTTCCTGAGAATAGTTAATTCAGGGGTCCACCATGGTACTGAGTTTGAAAAAGATTTGCGAAGTGGTATGGAGTCCTGTGCTGCATTTATCAATGAATAGTTTAAAGCCATCGCATACGTTGTAATTTCATAAGGTGATTGGCAATCTTCTATGGCTGGATAAATTTTGTTGATGTTGATCAGAAAAAGTTCATCAAATTTCTGCCAATTAGGTGGACAGGCAGACAAAACTAGACTAAACAGACAAGACTAGACTAGACAGACAAAACAAGACTAGACAGACAAGTCTTTTTTTTTGTACGTGCTGGGAGGTAAAAATCTGCAAACAGACACCACCCGGCCCGTGCCGAGTGGTAGTGTGGGGCTCCCCCTAGTGAGCCATTTATCAATAGCCGGAATCAGTTGCCTGGTCCAGGCTCCCTTTTCCGGCTCTCCCCCATCGCTCTTGCCATAGGCGCATTGTTTCATCCCAGGTTTTGGATCATTACATTCACTTACTTTTACCCTTTCCTCCGCCAGAAGGTCTAACGGGATGACTCCAGCAACGACCGCCACGGCGTCCCCAGAAACAGTCCTGTATGCACTGCATACACGCAGCAGCATATAACTTTGTACTCTCATCAGTCTCTCTCTGCAACATTTAATCCGGAAAGCATTTATCCATGCCGGCACCCCATACAGGAGAATGGAGTGCACGACTGCATTTATAACCCTCCTCTTGGAATCCAACGGCCCACCTATGTTAGGCATCAGCCGTCCAAGGGCTTTCGCACTCGCTGTTGCCTTGCAAACTACCTGGTTGACCTGTTCGAACACCCTGAAGTGTCGCTAGAGCTCCATCCCAAGGTATCTCAAAGACTCCAGAGCCGGTACGTTCGCTGTTCCCATTCACAAGGTCAGTTCACGCAGATTTCTTCTCCCAATCAGCAGAACCGCCTCTGTTTCATGGGTCAGACAGACAGACAAGACTAGACAGACAAGACTAGACAGACAAGACTACACAGACAAGACTACACAGTCAAAACTGGACAGACAAGACTTGACAGACAAGACTGGACAGACAAGACTGGACAGACAAGACTGGACAGACAAGACTGGACAGACAAGACTGGACAGACAAGACTGGACAGACAAGACTGGACAGACAAGACTGGACAGACAAGACTGGACAGACAAGACTGGGCAGACAAGACTGGACAGACAAGAGTGGACAGACAAGAGTGGACAGAAAAGTGTGGACAGAGAAGACTGGACAGACAAGATTGGACTGTCAATACTGGACAGATAAACTAGACAGACAAGACTGGACAGACAAGACTGGACTTACAAGACTGGACAGGCAAGACTGGACAGACAAGACTGGACAGAAAAAACTGGACAGACAAGACTGGACAGACAAGACTAAACAGACAAGTCTGGACAGATATGATTAGACAGACAAGACTAGACAGACAAGATCAGGCAGACAAGATTAGACAGAAAAGACTAGGCAGACTAAACAGACTAGACAGACAAAACTAGACAGACAAGGCTAAACAACAAGCCTTTTTTTGAGGGAACCGTAACAAGCACTTTCGTTAACTTGACCAGTCACCCACCTGAACTTCCCGGAACCGCTCCTCGCATACCTTCATGATGTCGTTGTACTGGAAAAGGTATTTCCAAATCTGCATTTCTTATTTGCAGTGACCCTTACATCCCCCGTTCACATTCTGTGCTTAGAGGGTCAGGGAGTTTCAGTTTACCAACGTTTTCTATGTTTCTGGTCGGATTTGATGCGTGTCCTGCGCTGTTCGTTCATCCTGTTATTTTTGTCTTATAATCTCATTAAGTTGTCGGTGGCAGTCCTGCGGTGGCTGACCTCTTCTTATCGTGCAGCATTACCAGTGAGTATTAGTTAAATGTTGTTTTTGTCTTGTTGGTCCATATGTTCCGTTAGTCCATATATCGCATGCAAGTATTGTGTGGGGCACATTGTCGGTACCTGTGTGAGATAGTAATTTATCTCACCGTGATTTCGTGTAAACTAGGTGACTATGTCTTGTATGATGCGTTGATGGCCTAGTAGTTAACGTGTCAGACTACCAAGCCATCGGTCCCTTGTTGGAATCCGGGCACACAAATATGAAAGAATAAAACACCGTTCGCTTGTGCATAGCTCTGGTAAAGTCATCACAGTAATAAGCCCTAGTTTAGTAGCTCGCCATCCACGTTATAAAGGGCTTTGTAAGAGCTCCCTATAAGGGCTCCCTATAGTTGTGTAAGATTAAGACACCAAAACGCAAGTGTAGGCAAACGAGGGAGACGGTCCAGGTCCTGCTTAGGACTGTAGCACCAGTGAAAGGAGGAAGGGTGTCAGGTATCCTTCTGTAGGTTCCACCATCCTTTTGTTGCTGCGTCCCAGCTGCTCTGCTACTAGAGGAGCTTTTTCCTTGTAAGTTTTTTTAACTCGAACCTTGCTGAGCCCAATCGATTTGTTTTTATCCCCGTAGACTAGAATCCTTTCCTCATTCATGAACTCTTTAGGAGCAGTGGTGCCGGTTACCAGTACTGCGTCCCTTGACACTGCACTATGCGCTGATGACTCTCAGGGCTAATGCCCTTTGCACCCTGGCTAGCCTGTTCCTTTGATTGATTCTCAGCAGAGTTGGAGTTCACAAGGGGGCCCTGTCAACTCGTCATCACCGATTTGGTCCAAATTTACAGTATATGTAGGGCTTGACTATAAATGAAAGTGACGCAAGCGGGAGGGCCAGATGGACAAGCGGTAAAAAACTACCGACAACTCATAAACCCGCTATGTTAGCATAAATTTCAATGGCCGGTCAGCGCAGCGCTAAGAGCTCGGGTTCATAGTACGAGGATCGCTGGTTCGATTCCCCGTAGGGGCTTTCGACGCTTTTTTTTTATTTACAATTTTTAAAATAACCCTAATGTTTAGTTAAACTACATTATGAATTACTACGGTTCATTTGTGGCGCAATTATCGTAAAAATAAAATAAAGAATAATAACAATAATAGTAATAATAAAAGAAAGCAATTTGAAGAATTAACCGTTGAAGTTATAAAGAAACAAATATTAAATATTAATAAATAATATAAAATAATTAAATTGACAAATTAATAATTACAATTAAAAAGTTAAACAATAATAAATAAATAATAAATATTGTAATAATAAATAATAATAATAATAAAAAAAGGCATTTTAAAAATTGTAAATAAAAAAAAAGCGTCCCCACGGGGAATCGAACCAGCGATCCTCGTACTATGAACCCGAGCTCTTACCGCGGCGCTGACCGGCCAATGAAATTTATGCTAACATAGCGGGTTTATGAGTTGTCGGTAGTTGGGAGTTTTTTAACGCTTGGCCATCTGGCCCTCCCGCTTGCGTCACTTTCATTTATAGTCAAGCCCTACACAAGCTATACTGTAAATTTGGGCCAAATCGGTGATGACGAGTTGACAGGGCCCCTTGTCAGATGGGAGCGGCGTATCTCCTTTTGCTGCTGAGGGAAAACCACCCATTTGTCATGAGCCGTTCCAAGACTGCAGAAGTTTTTAGGGCCTTCGTCATACACTCTGCGTGTGCTGGTTAAAGCTTAGCCTTCGGTAACAGACAAGACTGGACAGACAAGACTTTAATTAATATTTTATTAATTTCTTTAATTTTTTTAAATTTTTGTGGTTTAGGGGAAGTTTTACCAGCCTGCGTGTAAGGCTCTCACTCACTAAACACCCTTTTCCATTTGGCTTTTTAATATGCGCCACCACGGTATCGCGCATTGAGCATTCCTTCATGGTGGACAGCATGGTTGGCAATGTCGCCTTTGCGGGGAATCGAAGCCCTGTCTCCCGCGTGTCAGGCGTGTACACTGAGGAAAAACTGGGCGGACAAGACTAGACAGGCAATATGTGTATTTCGTACTTTTATCATAACATACACAACACAATAATATCAAAATTATGACGTAATTGTTCTTTGACGAAATTAATTTATGACCTAATACTTTCATGGTTTTTTTTTTATAGATACAAATTACGCCTTTGATTCCGAACATTGAATTTTGTTAATTAAACTAATTGTAAGCCGCTTTTGATAGTCACGGATAATCCGCGCACGGTTGACCGCACATATATTTATGCACGAAAAATCCACCGGTCGAATTAACCGCGCAGCATTTATCAGGGTTCGATTGTACAACATATGAAGGAAAAACTAATATTCTGTTTAGTTAAAATATTGGAATTTTAAATTTTTCTTTGATAACGTAATCGCTTTTTCGATAAATCACGGTATTTTCCCATTTCCCACAATCTGTTATTGTAATATAAGTATTCCACACGAATAACAACCATTTTCCTCGACTTTTATCACAATAATAAATTACTCATAATTATCAGCACTAATTCAATATCGTCACTGCAACACCCACCGTAGAGTTTCAAAGGTTTCTAATTAATTCCGGTTTATCAGATTAAATCCGTAATTTGGTTGCAGGTCTTAAAATAAACGCCAAGCCCGATTGATGTGTAAATTAGGGACCTCATTAAGTTCAGCGAGTAATAAAAAGTGGCATTGTTCATTCATTGACATTGAACAAAAATCCGTTTTGTCCGGCAATTTGCATGCGAGGTTTTCAACAACAGTAGTTTTAAAACGTGAATATGTCCAGTTTGAAATTATTTACCCATCGGCTGCTGCAATATTCCGCTGACAATGAATCTCAAGGATCTTGGAATGCTGATAGGATGACTACTTGCGTGGGCTATCGCGGCAGACCATGACCTCACTTCACATCAACGTGCTTTCAATAATTATTATTGCAGCTATTATTAGGAAGTTATTTTTCCAGTTATTATTATTTTTTGTACTTTATTTTTTTATTTATATTTTTATTTTTTTTGTTTTCTTGAAATAATTTAAAATGTCAACTGGTTGCTGGGTATGGTATTGAAGGTAAAGCGAAATGGAAAATAACTCCTATTAACCGTCTGTCCATAGCTGTATCTCAATTATTTTTAGATGGGACCTGACTTTGTCGTGCTGTACGTGAATATTTTATCCCGTTAAGTACACGAGTTCAAACCATGGCATTTACTTATTTAGCACTAATTAGATTCAATTGAATTAATTTTGATTTATTTAATGTGATTGAATTGGTTGGAATTTTTATTATTCTCTGTAATAAACTTGCGTGCATAGGTATATGCCCACTGTAAACTTTTGACTTTAACTACTTTTTATTTAGAAACTATTTATGAGATGAAATAAAGAAATATGCCGTTTGAAAGGTAATTTAATATGCTTTAATGTGAGTTGAAATTTATCAGGAATGCTTATCGTTTATAGGCGTTGCAACCGGTAAACGAAAACGAACGTATTTATGTGGTGTCCAGGCCGGTCAATCTTAATACTTAATAACTTAAACGAGGGCTTAATTACACCTGATCGAGTCTATTTATTTATGTCTTTATCAAATATTGTCCTTAAATGACCTTAATACAAGAAACATTGATCTTGTAACTTCTGATTGTTACACTTACATCGTTTATAATAAAGAGTAATGGACACGTCTATTACTTTCTTTGTGTGGGCCAAGGTCGCATCTCTTTATCAGCGTTCAGAATGGTGCGGCTTGAGTTTGTATAAAAAGCTGAATGAGAAATTGAAGGCAGCGGATGTTAGTAACGGATCGTTAAGATTTTCTTAATTGGTTTTCCATGGATTTCCAAATTGCCCCAATTAACCGAAATAGTATTTAAGCGCGGCCTTGAACTGTGGAAATTATTTGATTAATGTGTCGTGAAATGAGAAAAACATTTCGAGAGAAAAGCATGGGAATACGTGGTCGCTGTTTTTTTTTATTAAATTACGTGGGAAATCTGAAACCACTTTATATTCAATTCATGGTAATTACGGAATAGGCAAGAAATATGTTCAGGAATGTACGTACGTTCTATTTCATATTATTTTATCTCAAATAATTTACTTGCATAACAAATTTAATCAAATTTAAAGAAAACAAACAAAACTAACATTTTATTCAGGAGACCTTGAATCTTTCCATACGCATTCAGACTATTGATCTAATGATTACAAAACGCTTACAAAATAATACATATAATTGTATATACAGGGTGCGCTCACAAAGTTTCAAGACTGATTTTTAGGAAGCCTTCGGTATATAAGATACTGATCAATGGCGCAGAAGCGATAAACAATATTAATGGCCATAGGACAGATGTCTGAAGACCCTCAAGAGTCTACTAATAAATAATTTCGTGATTATTTTGCAAGAAAGTATTCCCGAACCAAAACATTGGAAGACATTATTTCACGCTTACTATTAATATCCATTCCATTTATTTCAAGTGTTTTACAAATTATTGTTCATGGAAGCAAAGCTGTGCTGATGAGAGATAAATCTCGAAACGCGTCCACAGATGGCTATCCACTTAAGGTATCGGAAAGACATGATCTTAAAAACAATATTATTTTTGTGGTTTTTGTTGAGTGCCACGAAGATAGACTGAAAGCTGTAAAATAACTTACAAATTTCATGTGAGATTTGTTTTGGAAGTCCTGAAAAGACTCAATAATTGTTATAGAGCTCCGGAAAGGCTGAATATATTTATATATTCAGGCTGTGTTCCGTTTATTTTAAGTTTGTCATTTATTTCAAGTTTGCGGAAGTGTCTCGAAAAAACTCGTTGCTCCTAGAAGCAGTTTTATTGTCAGTTGCGCCACGTATTCCAGCAAGTACAGGAAGCTCCAGCCATTTAAAAGTTGAATGAACTGATAAATCACAGTCTACAGTTTCGCATCGTACGTATCGGACGCATCGCATCAAACGGATTATTTTTTTACAGCGCGTCCACAGTATCGGCAGAAATCGGATTTGCCGACGCAACTACTAGAAAATACCATATTCCGTATGACGTCATCGGCACGCATCGTAAAAGTTGCTTGTCGAAGCATCGGCTTTGGAATTGCCGACGGGTAGATTCGTGCAATCCGTAGGATGCGGAACAGTGGACGCACTTGTATTGCTTTCTATAGAAAGAATACTACGATTCGTTTGATGCGATGCGTCCGATACGTACGATGCGGAACTGTGGACGCCTACCTTAAATCAACCAATTATATGTTTTATCGTATTATATATACAACACTGCTCAACAAAATTAACGGGTCACTAGTTTGTGCCATAAAATTTAAACGGGAAATTACATGCAAATAAAATTAAGACACTCAATTTAATTGTTTTAATTTACACATAGGGAATTATCATCATCGCATACTTCCGGAGTATCCGTAATAATTAACAAGAACTACCAAAAGTAAAGTGAACTAAAGTATCCCAAATTTTATTCAAAGAGCTGGCGAGGTCTTGTTCAGATCAATAAACAGACGAAAATGTTTGCAACTGGCAGTTTGACTTAAGTTAAGTGAAAATGAGACATTTCAACGAAGTGGAAGTTGTTCGTGCTATAACATGAATTGAGAATGACAAAAGCCTTCGACAAGTTTCAAGAAACTTCGACGTAAGCCTGTCTGTTATTCAGCAATTGTAGAACAGGTATTTGCATACAGGTCAATATAGCAGGCGCGGTGGGCAAGCTCGCAAAAGAAAAACAATTTAAAATCAAGACTGGTTTTTTTGGCAATTGAGTTTCTACGGCGAAAGACCTCTTAATTTCCCTTAGGACAGCCCATGAGGTCACGGTATCAGACCAGAAAATTTGGAATAGATTGAGGGAATCAAATTTGAGGACAAGACGACCCGTCCGAAAACTCTCTTTAATACGACGCCACAAAATAGCAAGGTTGAATTTTGCTCGTGAAGATGTCGCATGGCAGTGGGAGGAGGCCCAGGTCCAAATGGGACTGTAGCGCCACGAAGAGATAGATAGATGTCGCATGGCAACTTCGACAATGGAAGTTTGTGCTCTTCACGGATGATCAAGGTTCCGTATTACTCGTTGCGATAGCCGAGTACCTGTTTACTACGCAGCTGCTATTGTCCAGAAAGTCAAAAGATTTGGAGGTGGTTCAGTTATGGTTTGGGGTGGGATTAGTATCGATAGTAGAAGCGACCTTTGTTCTAATTCCAAGAAATCTTAACGCTAATCTCATGTCAATTGCTAATCTCAATCAATGTTCACATTGTGTTAGGAGAACATGTCCCTGTGGCATATGGAAGAGGTCCGATTTTTTTGTTAATGTAGGATAACGCAAGACCACATACTGCGCGCATTCAAATAATGGTGTCGACTGCGTTAAGTCCTGATTTAAATCCCATATAACACGTTTGGGATATGCTCGACAGACGTGTTCGTGGTAGCCCGCATCCTCCTCAGACCATACAGCAGCTAGCGGCGGCTCTTTTTGAAGAATGGGAGGCTATACCACAAGAAGATCTTTGGACACTTTTGCGAAGCATGCCAAGACGGTGCAATGCCGTTATTCGTGCTATGGAAGCACATACTCGTTATTAAGTTACCACTGTAAGTACAAAAGTTTGTATTAACAATTAAATTAAATTCGTTTTGCACTTTGGTTTTGTTAGTTGTAGTTAATTATTACGGCTACTTTAAAAGTACGTGATGCTGACACTTCCATATATAAGAATTTAAACAATTAAATATACCGTCTTCAGATTCTCTTAATTTTATTTGCATGTAATTTCCCGTTTGAATTTTATGGAAACACAAATTAGTGACTCGCTAATTGTTTTGAGCAGTACTTTCTCTATAAGTGATTCATGTCATATCCACCATTTTTGTTGTTTTTTTTTCCAAATTTTGACTTCGGATTCATAATCAGCGACCCCGAAAACCGCCGCGTACTGACTTTGAGCCAAATTTATAACATTTTCGACTTTTGGCCAGCATTTTGGGATTTCGCCCACTTTGCGTCGCTCGCGCCCGGCGAAACTTTGGCCAAGTTTAACGTGGCAACGGCTGTGTTGCCCGCAAACCCCAAAAACAAGAAATGAGAATAGTTGTGTCAAGTCTTTATCCCACGTTTTGAAAAAATGTGTGGAGATCACCAGGCTCACACGTTAGATACATTGTAGGGTTTCTGAATATCCGCACTTTTTCAAAACCGCGGTTTTCGGTTTTTGAAAATTAAAAACCGTGGTTTGGGGTTCGGTTTTTAAGGACTTTTCGTATTTGTCTGATATTTCAACGAGATCTTAGTTTTTTTTACAAAAGTCGGGGCTTAGAGAAAATATTTTTTCGGCTTAGCTTTAATTGTAGAGAGTGCTCGAAACAAAATATTTTACCTTTTTGTTCTCTCAGAAGTTCTTTTATATGTAGCTATCTCCTGCTTCATAGGAGTAGGATAGCGATTTGTTTGCTATAAGTATTTTTGTTTAATACATTTTGAATAGCTTTTTAAACTTCGTCTTGCAAGGATTAATTTGGATTGGTCACTTCTTCTAATTCTTCTGAATTTGCCGAACATTCACCTTCGACTTCAACCTTATTGTTGTCTGGATAAAGTCGTTCAAAAAGATTTTCGACCAATATTAAAACAGACTTTGTTGGAACCTTCAAAGGATCTAGTAAGCATCTAGCCAATTCTGTTCGATGATACGTTCCATGATATTTTTCATTAAAGCTTTGCTTATATCAGAAGCAAATAATTTCTTTTCCAAGAATCCTATTACTTCTTGTGCGTTCAGCAGGACAATCTGTGGTATTTTTTTAATTACCCGTGCACCGTCATGTGTCACCGTCACGGACACCCGCAATATCATTTCTGAAATTGATACTAAATGAATCTAAATGTTTTTCAACACTTATTGCGATATTATTTGCAGAACAAGTTCCTTCAATTCTCAGAAAGCCTAAACTGCAATAAAAATTTTGGCAAGATTTAGTTGGGAAACCGGCCAGCTTTCCGAATAAATGCAGAATTTGAAATTGCTCGAACTGATATACCGTCGATGGTTGCCATGTTTGCAACAGCAGTTTGGACATTGTACTTTATTTTTATAAATGTTTTGAAGAAACCGAAAACCGCGGTTCTTTATGACGGTTATGCGGTTTCGGTTTTTGCACAGAAAACCGCGGTTTTGACCAGAAACCCTAGTACATTGTCTAAGTTACAATGGCAACTTAGACAATGTAATTTTGGTCAATTGAATTTAATTTTCTATTTTTCCTTAAATAATAAATACATTCTTGTGTGTCAATATAAATATAAAAACTCAGATTCATATTGTGGATGTTTTATATACAGGGTGGGCCATTTAACGTGACCACCCCAAACATCTCCGATACCTTTAGAGTGACGAAAACAATGTCAAAAGGGAATTTTATTGATTTCGAAGAGCTGACACTGTGGTTAAAATTTTTTTTTGCCAAGGTCATAGTTTATGCGTCCTCAAGTTCATCAATAGTTTTTCCAAATGGAACATACTATTATTTTTTTTAAGACATTATTGTAGCCACTACCCAAGATTCAGACCCAAGATTTCATGACCTTGAAATTTTGACCCAAGATATGACCTTGAAATGATTTGACAAGTGTATCCATTGAAAATAACTTATCGAAATAACTGAATAACCGTATCGAAAATGGTATTGTACAGTCAAGCAGAGAAACTGTATATGTTTCTGATTTATGGTGAGACCGGCAGAAACTGTGTGCGAGCACAGGAACTTTATGCACAACGTTATCCAGACAGAAATCATCCTTCTCGTCGATGTTTCGATCGAATTATTTGTTTATTCCATGAAACGGGCAGTGTTAATCCACGCAAGAAGAAATGTCGCAAGACTAAAACACACGAAGAACAGAGATTGCCGTTCTAGCTGCAGTAGTTCATGCAAGTAAGTAGTCCGCAAATTGAGCATTATTCTGGAATTTCCAAGGCGAGTGTTTTAAGAATATTAAGACGTCATAAATTCCATCCGTACCATATTTCCTTCCATCAAGAACTTCATGGTGCTGATTTTGGTAATAGGGTTCAGTTATGTGAATGGGCTTTGCATCAGTTACAGGTGAATCCTAATTTTTTCGACGACGTTTTGTTTACTGACGAGTCAACCATGGACAGTTGAATACGCAAAACATGCACTATTGGTCAATAGAAAATCCACAGTGGCTCTGGCAAATTGTGTATCAGCGTCCTTGGAGTGTCAATGTGTGGTGTGGCATAATTGGGGACTGGATTATTGGACCATTTTTCATAGACGGCAATTTGAATGGACGAAAATACATAGAGTTTTTGAACAACACTTTAGGAGAATTACTACAAGACATCCCGGTAGCACAGCGAAGCCGAATGTGGTATCTACAAGATGGCTGTCCAGCTCATATGGCTGTTATAGGTCGTGAAGTGATATACCGAAAATTTCCCAGACGCTGGATTGAGAGAGATGCAATAATCCCTTGTCCTGCTCGTTCAAGACTAGACAGACAAGACCACGCCATTGTTCGGATTTAGCGCAGGCCACACCATTGTTCGTATTTAACTCCACTTGATTTTTTCCTATGGGGAGTTACAATAATGTGTTTACCATAATGTTCCGACGACGCCGACGAACATTTAT
This sequence comes from Phosphuga atrata, assembly GCA_944588485.1. Lineage (NCBI taxonomy): Eukaryota > Metazoa > Arthropoda > Insecta > Coleoptera > Silphidae > Phosphuga > Phosphuga atrata. Next base: position 58,774,808 of record OX155898.1, read on the forward strand.
GGCGAGAACGAAATATGGCTCGCGCTACACCTACCTCGGGTGACGACGGCGATTGAATCAAACATTTGTAAAAGAATGAGAGCGCGTACACAAACACGACTGTCATCGTCCGATGACGCCCGAAAACGGCCGATCATCACGATGATCCGAACTTGTTGGGATTTCTCGCCAGACTGCTGGCGTCTACAGTGCAAATTGAATGCATTTATAGTTAAATTTTGTTGTTATTTACCTAAACGACTATGGATATTGAAAAATTAATTAGTTGTGTTTATAATAGACCAACCATGTGGGATAAACATTAAAAAAAATACAATAATCGACAGAATAGCACTGTTGGTAACACTGTTAGTAACACTGGTGGTAACACTGTTCCACTGTTGCAGTGTATGCACGTACACGTCCGTGTTACTCGCCCGGGTAGTTTGTTCGCCATCGGCCGACAAAATCGGCGAAGTTCAAGATATTCGAAGTTCAAGAGATTTATTTATTCGACGTCTTTCAAAATGTGTGGAGGTTAATGGTCATCACTTCTAACATTTGTTATCAACTACATTATTCGGATATTTTTATCAATAAAATCACGATTACCCGTTTTTACACGTGTATTTTGGTGAAAAACCATTTCAAGGTCATGATATATCGGGTCGCTAGATTCGTCTGAATAGTGGCTACAATGTCTTGATAAAAAAATAACAGTTTTCCCATTTGAAAAACCATTGATGAAGACCTTGAGGATGCATAAACTATGACCTTGACAAAAAATAATTTTTAACCACTGTGTCAGCCCTTCGAAATCAATAAAATTCCCTTTTGACATTTTTTTCGTCACTCTAAAGGCAATGGAGATATTTGGGGTGGTCACGTTAAATGGCCCACCCTGCATGTGCCTATCTACCTAGTATTATTGTACCCTATTTCGACTAGCTAGGGCGCCGTGACGAAATACTAAACAGGGGTGTGCGACGAACTAAAAACCTGTTTGAGAACCCCCAACTGATTTGACAACCTTGTGCGAGGTGTTGTCAAAAGCTGCTTCAATATCTAAAAAAAACACATATCGCTACTTCCTTTACCACTTGTGCCGCTTCTATTTAATTTTTCAGCTGATACAGTGCAGTCTCTGTCGGCTCAATTTCACTAACAAAATAGAGCAGACTTGAACAAGGCGTAAAGGAGCAAGACTGGACAGACAATACTAGACAAGTAGGACTAGGTAGAGAAGATCAATCAGACGAGGCTGGGTAAACTAGATTGAATAGACGAGTCTGGATGTATACGACTGGACAAATAAATCCAGATGGGTTTGAGCCATGAAAACCACTCGAAAGACCAATGTGGGAGGTGCCAAAAACAGTAAACGAGACTTCGTGGCTCATTCATCATGTTATATGTTGCTCCTAGATAGGCAGAACTGGAGGCAGAGGTCGGAAAACCGCGACAATTGGAGACGAAGTATATATGAGGCCAAGACCCGGTTCGTCGCGCCATTTTGAATGAATGAATATGGGCGGAAGCACTAAATAAAGTTAAGAACCCTTCGTGCGTTAGGTTGGGTGTAGTATACCCAGACCGGGATAAATTGGTCGATATTTTAGAAATTAATCGTTATAACAGGCTGTGAATCTGAGTAGCTGCATGGAGAGTGGTAAGGAAGTGTCGATTGTCAGGGAACAGTCGACCACCACCACGCGAATTATTTAGACGCGGTCAAAGGTATCAGCGGGTGAACTACACCCTCCTTAAGCTCTGTGTAACAAATTTTGAACTATCATTTGTAGCGACCACGGGCCGCTGATAGTAAATCCTTACATGTATTGATTAAGGATTAAGAAAAATCCTTCTAAAAATTCGGAAATTCCATAGTGGTTTTTTTACGGTGGGTTGTTTTATAATCCCGCGAACGATGTATAAATTTAGTAATAGATATTCTACGATCAGATTATAGAAATTATACCCTACGAACGATTCCTCATACCTGGAAGAGGATAAAAATGCGGCCACCCCCTAAAAACAAACTAGTCAGGGTAAGACAATCAGGGTAATATGTCCTAGAACCCGGGGTCAGTTCTTCCGGAGATACCGATAGTGAAATCGATATCGATAACGTTGATCAAAGTCAAGCAGCATGTCAAAATAGTCGCAAAAGGAAATACGGGATGGCTGATATAACAACATCAGAAATGAAAGCTTTTATTGGTCTGTTGTTCCTAGCTGGGAGTTTCAAATCGAATCATCTAAGATTTATGGAGAAGTGATGGAACAGGTATCGAGATTTTTAGAATGACCATGACATTGAGGACCAGACGTGTAGAACGAAAAAAAAATGACAATTTGGCTGCTGTTCGTTCTGTTTTTTGAGAAGTTTGTAGAATGTTGCAAGGCTACATATGAGTACTTCTATCTGAGTATATCACTATTGAGGAACAACTTCCATCATTTCGCGGCCGTTGCAGTTTTCGTCAATATGTTCCAAATAAACTTAGCAAATATGGTTTAAAAATACCTGCTTTAGTGCAGTGGTGCACAAACTTTTTTCATTGGTCCATTTTGTGTGATCCATTTTGTGTAAAATTTTGTCGCGACCCCTGGATCAGCAGTAGACGTTTTTTAATCGCTAACGTAGGTAAAGTGAAATTTTTTCTGGGATTTGAGTTTACAGGGTGTTTTTAGAGGAGTTTTAGTGACGTCATTGAATAAAATATAACCTTTTTAAAATAGTGCAGCAAACTTAGACATCATCATAAAAATTATATAAAAGTTTTGAACAAAAAAACTTCAGATTATGAATCCGCATCCACGGGCAGATATTAGTAAAGTCTAGTATTAGTATGAAGCGGTATATTTGTATTTCGAAATTCAAATTTGATGACTTATTTGATTGACACTCTTTTAAAAAGGCCATGTATGTTTCTGACTTATTAGAGGTTTGGGTACAACACCTAATTTTACGAAACAATGGTTTTGTTCATGCATACGAGTATAAACCCTTCTCAGGAATTGTTGTTTATGTTTTCAAAAATTCAATTACATTTTTCTTAATATCAGCCCATCGTTTAAAAAAGGTTTCAGATTTATTACGTTTACCTTCCAAATGTCGTTTGAATTTAGCAGGTTTCAACATTCATTTTCTAATTTATCCGAGCAAATAACAAAAAACGGACGTTCTTCCCCATTAACAACGCAAAATGTAAATCCGTATTTAATAAACTCTTCTTGATATTTTCTCATTTTTTTTATTAGATTGCACATTTCATTCGACATTTTTAGAAACAGTGCCAGTGGATTCATTGTTGTTTTTTATCCATAGTGTTTCTATGTTTATTTATTTTATTTTTTTAAATTTTATTTTTTATTGGTCCATCATTCACACTTCTATTGTCATTATTTTCATTTTCGTGGGTACCTATTTTTAGCCACTTATCCATTATGAAATTTATTTTTTTCAAAATAGAATAATTTGTTTACACTGAATTGAACTTGAAAAATTAATTTGAAATTCACTATGTTTTAACCACACTTAATATGTAAAAATATTGTATAACTTATTAGTCACAGTTATATAAATTTATATAACTGTCCAAGGCCGAGGTGCTAAAAACAGTGGGATAAACGACAAAGATCTCCAGCTCTTAATTAATCTATATTGTAATCAATATGCATCCGTGAGGGTAGAAAATGAGAAATCTGACACAGTAAAGATATGCCGAGGAGTGAGACAGGGCTGCATTTGTCACCATAGATATTTAATCTTTATTCGGAGTATATCTTCAAAGAAGCCCTAAAAATGTGGAAGAAGGAATACCCATGAATGGAGAGAAGCTGAACAATTTCTGCTACGCTAATAATACTGTAATACAAAACTACGATCTTAATATTAATGGTACCTCTATTGAGAAAGTAAGCAAAAACATATACCTGGAAACCAACATTAATAACCAATGGGATAATTCAGACGAAATTAGAGTCCGTATCGAGAAAGCCAGAGATGCATTTTGTAAAATGTGTTAAGAGCCATTACTTCTCAATAGAAACAAAATTAAGATTTCAACGTTGCTATATATTTTCCATTCTTTTCTATGGAGCTGAGACCTGGACTTTAACCGAGACGATGGGTAAACGACTTGAGGCATTTGAGATATGGCTCTACAGGAGAATGCTTATCATGACATATCTATGATGCTCACCAACATCCGGAACGGATAAGCACAAGAAGAAGAAGATATAAATTTAAACATTTAACACAACTCGAGTTTCGACGGTTATTGGATAAGTGTGAGTTAGACGGATAAGTGTGGTTAAAACATAGGGAATTTATCAATTCAGTGTAAGTATGGATTACCACGTAGTGACGGTCGCAACCAACCTATTCAATATATTATTATGTTTTTTACGGTGTTCGTTGTTGGTTTACCTTATTTGTGCTAAAACAAAATTATGCCCATACATTATTAAGCACATCTGTGTCAAAAATAGTTATAAGTTCACTATAAAAATACATTATAAAATACAATTGGAACAATAACATAATACAAAGACACAAATAGATACAACATATTCGATCGAAATAACTTAAAGATTTCCTTATGAAATAAAAAATTAAGCAAATTAACTAAATACGCAATCCATTTAACGCATTGGTGTGTGTGCAGTACATATTTTTCCGCTCTCGCATGTATGACAACGAACCGCTGACAACGAACTGGTTCGCTGCTGCTGCTACGTTACTTAGAAAAAAAAATATTTGCATCACATCAGGTTTACGTACGCGCTTGTAAAATAGTAATATAATAATTGTGTTTTTCATAAATTTGAATTTGTGATTCAGAATTTACTCGTAATAAAATTAATTTCTAAATTATATAAGTAGATTTGTTACTTACGTATTAACGCCACCACCGCTACATTTTTAAATGCCGCCAATCTTCACCTAAAATCTTTATGATAATCATAAAATTAAACATTTTATTTAAAATTAAGCATTTTATTTAAAATTAAAACATTTTTGAAACTCAAAATACTTGCTACGGCTCTAATTATGTATTAAGACAGAAATTGTTTCCGTAAAAGATATAGTTCTATTTTTATAAATAATATAATTTGATTTCACTATTTTACTGGTAAATAAATTTATTTGAATTAGGCGACCTCCAAAATTTCTCTCGCGACCCCCTGAAGGGTCGCGACTCACGGTTTGCCCACCACTGCTTTAGTAGATGCGAAGACATTTTACAATAGCAATCTAGAAATTTACTCGGGAAAACTGGGCACGTACGCACTCAGCAACAAAGCTTTCGATGTTGTAGACAGACTTGTAGCTCCAATTTCAAAGTGCAATCGCAATGTCTCCTTTGATAATTGGTTAACTAGTTATCCGTTGTTGTTACAATTGCTGAACATCGTTTGTCGAGCACTGGGACTGTTCGTATAAGGTGGAAAAAAATGCTCCAAAACCGTAATAGAGATATTTCCAGCACAATATTTGGTTTTAAATAGGATATTTCTTTAACATCCCATGTGCCAAAGAAAAATAAGGTGGTGTTGTTGTCGACATTGCGACAACGATTGACACTACAAGTTCCACCTTTTATAACCAGACTAAGGGAGGTGTAGATGTTGTGGATTAGATGTGTGGCAAGTATGATGTATCGCGTAATACGAAATGATGGCCAATGGTCATTTTCTCCTTGATTCTTTATTTTCTACAGGATTTTTATTAATTTTGGTTCAATAATAAGTACTGATATTTAATAATCAATAAAATAATAATAAAAAATACATTACACTATTAAATTAAAACACGCGAACCCTATCAAGGTTTGTTACACTCACCTTGCGCTCCGTGTTACATATGTTAACCTACCGCTCGCCGAGTTAAAATATACTGTATACCAAAGGAAAATGGAAAGGCGAGTCTGGAGTGCGCACCGAACAGTATCTCGCGATGCAATCCTGGTAATTGCAGGTATCCCAATGAAATATATTGAAATATAGACATAGGAAGGATTGCTACAAGGCAGCAAAAAAACAAATCCTCAGGAAGATGGCCCATACCAATATGACTGAAGCATGGCAGGAAGCGTGGCACAACCCAAAAAAAGGCCAATGGACGAGGATTATTATCACGGACATCAACACCTGGAATAGTCGACGACACGGAGAAATAACTTATTACCTAACACAGAAGCAGCACAAGAGACAAACAAGCGATATGTGCATTCTTGGTTATAGAGGGAGCCTTTGACAACACCTCACACGAGGCTGTCAAAGTGGCCCTCGAAAGAAGGAATATCGACAGCACTATCTCAAAGTGGATGGGAGAAATGCTAAGAACCGGAACGGCGGAGACACAAGTGGGAAGAGACACCATTAAGATCTCCACAATTCGAGGGTGCCCACAGGGAGGTGTGCTATCACCACTAATGTGGAGCCTGGTAGTTGATGAACTACTGGCTAGGCTGAACGACCTAGACATCAAATGTCAAAGTTACCCCGATGACATAGTCATAATGGCCAGAGGGAAGTTTGAGGGAACGCTCTGTGAAAACGTTCAGAGAGACTTGAAAGTAACTAGTAGATGGTATCAAACAGTTGGACTGAGACTCAACCCGAGCAAAAACACGGTGATACAATTTACTAGAAAGAGAATACTAAACCGCCTACAGCCCATACTGTTATATAGTGGGGTGTGGGTGTAGTAGAATGCAAACAGGAGATAAGATATCTGGGTATCACACTAGATAGCAAACTCCTATGGAATAGACACGCTGAGGCAGCGGTAGGTAAAGCCGAGCGCACTGTAATGGTGTGCAGAAATCTGGCAGGAAAACGTGGGGTTGTAACCCCACAATTCTGCGATGGATGTACACTATGATAGTGAGACCTGTGATCACTTATGGGGTAGTTGCGTGGGGAAGTAGAACCAGGCTGCCCTCTATGAGGAAACAGCTTGAGAAGATTCAAGGACTGGCGTGTGTCTGCATCACGAGGCGATGGAGTCGTGCCCGACAGCAGCAATGGAGCTGCTGCTGGATCTGACTCCGTTGCACCTGGTCGTGGAGAGGGCCGCCAGATCCGCGATTGTAAGGTTCAGCATGGAAGGAATAGGCAGAAGTAAATTAATTGTGTAGTAAATTAATTTAGATGAAGAAATAAGAGAGCAATGGATGAAAACCTGGAAAGAACTTCCAGGGTTGAGACAATCCAAAGTGATGCTGGGATCTTTTAACCAGAGAAGAACAAAAGCTTGCCTGAAACCAAACAGGAACAAGCTTAGAATTCTGACAGGAGTTCTGGCGGGACACTGCAGACTTAGAAATCACCTCAAGGTCCTAACGGTGCAGATTCTTTGGTTCAGCAGAGAAAACCCCCGTACATCTGCTTAAAGACTGCGGAGCACTGCTCCGCAAGAGACAGATGTACCTCGGGGCTCATTGATTGAACGCAGAGGAGTTGCAGTCCTTGAATCCCACCCAGATCCTGAAATTCCTAAATGAATCAGGACTATGAAGGAGGCGCTCTAAATGTGAAGTACACCAACGCTTGGAGGAAGAGGGTGGGGTGCAATAGATCTATAAAGGTCGCAGTACAAGTCGTCACCACCATGTCTACAATCTACAACCCAGGTCCTCACAGGCCATGGATGTTTCCAAGATTATCTGCACAACATGGGGAGAGCATCTGGCGCAAACTGCGTATACTGCGGCTTGATCGACAGACCACACAATCTTTGAGCGTCCGAGATGGGACAAGGTGCGCGAGATGCTCGGAAAAAACACACTAAATCCCAAAAATATAATGCCCAAACTTCTAAAATCACAGGCAGACTGGAACAAGATCCACAAAATAATCGGAACAATAATTATCGAAAAGGAAAAAGATAAGAAAAAAAAAAAGAAAAGTTGAGGAGAAGTAGATAGTACTAATATGATGATATGTCAACCACCACCCTGATGAAATGCGAAAGAGTTTTAATAGTTTGGTTTTTGTTTCTTGAGATTTGACCCAATTACGCGGCTGTCCCAATTAACCGTTATTGTTAAATAGTAACATTTGTATCTTTTCTTTCTTTCAAAGATTATAATTTCTAGGAAATCATTGTATACATATCGTCAACAAAGTTGACATCATTAGTATAACTAATCTTTCTATAAAATACATTTCTTAAAAACAACTACTTCACGGGCAAACACCACGACTGACATTGAATTACATTAAGAAAGTTTTTGGGTCCTATATAACACTGTAATTTTCCCCAAAAACTTTGTTGACGATATGTATACAATGATTTCCTAGAAATTATAATCTTTGAAGAAAAGATACAAATTATTAAATTTAATAAAATCAAAATCTTCAAACTCAACAATATATAAGTAATTATATCATGACTTCTTGGTCAATGAAGTTGAATAAATTTCTTTAATAAATTTGCTTCGACTAATGTTAATTATCCACTAGTACAACAAGCGCATATGTTTTTCCCCAAAAATCTCAATACCTGGTTTGACTATAAATAGAATAATCTCAAATACGATAATACCAGTTAGCTGTAAATAACACACTAGGTAAGTCGTATTTCATTTTATTTCTAATTTGTTGTTAATGATAAAGCCATACTGATGAAGTCAAAATGCGGAAACGCGTATGTGCGATGAATTAATTGATAATTATCTTTTGTATTTGATCAGAATATTGTTTTTTTTTTTGGGAAAATTACATGGTTATATAGAACCCAAAAACTTTATTAATGTAATTGAATGTCAGACGTGGTGTTTGCCAGTGAAGTAGTTGTTTTTAAGAAATGTTTTTTATAGAAATATTAGTTATACTAATGATTTGTATTTCAACTTTTACAATCATTTCCTAGAAATTATAATCTTTGAAGAAAAGATACAAATGTTACTATTAAATATTATCAAAATCTTCAAACTCAACAATATATAAATAAATAATAACTTCTAAAATATAAATAATAACTACTAAGGTACCATAATTGGCAAAGTTCAAATGAAAATAAAAGATATATTTAATGTAATATTTATAATCTATACCTGTACCAGAAGTTTTCGCAAGGTTAAAATTTATAGGAAAATTACCAGACAAATTCTTGCACCAAGGAAATCAAGATAAATTTAAGGGAGTCCGCTCGACAAGCCCACTTCTTCCGACCTTTACAGCCACTCAAATACCGGAATCTCTGAAAAGTGTGCCACTCGCAATTGTGCAATGCAACTCCGGCAGACATGTGAAAAATCCGGCGGCGAACCCAAACGGAAAACTCCATTCTCACTTTCATACTCAATGTCGCACACGCGTTTCGTTAGTTAATAAACTAGTTTCAGTCTAATGGCGGAGAAAGTGCAATGATATTCCGGAAATAATACATTTTTTTTGTGTACATACACCTCCAATCGGAAAAGGTCATTTGGTCAGTCAAGAGATAATACGTTCCGATCACAACAGTATGTCAACTCACACGCGTATTCAGAGACCAATAATATGTTATTGATATTTGTTCGTTCAGATAACTGAATTTTGTAATAAATAACTCGGAGACTACTTGAAAATAAGTAGTTTGGTTTTAGTGATTGTGCTGCACGTAAGGTTTTAGGATGCTCAGTTACCATGTCTGTCACACTCCTCCTATTAGGGGTAAGAATAAGATTTATAGGTAAGGATTTTTTCAATTTAACATTTTTAAGGTGAAAGTGTAAAAGATTTGGTAACATGACCCATATACACCGGAGGAATTTGTAATAGCCTTAAGACAACGGGCTTGTCCAGTCTCTCTGACCCAATTTACCTCAACGCTCACAACTTATAATTAAAGATAAAATATGGTTAGAATTTGATACCTTAAATTTAAATCAATCAATTTAAAACTTCATATTCAAAGAAATCGTAATTTTTGTTTTTAATATAACATGCATGTTATTTTTATTCCTATATATATATATTACTACTACTATTATGTTACAGCTACTTTATTAACTACCTTAATTTGATTAAACTAATTAGATAACGAATTAGATATTGAAATACTAATTAGATAACGGGAGATAAGGTACTGAAAGAAAAGACAACGAAAGATAAGGCACTGAAAGAAAAGACAAAGAAAGATAAAATAATGATAAGGATATAAAACAGGATTTTTAAACTTAAAACTAATAATAAACTCAATTTTTGTCTTACAATTAAAGAAGATTAGCCAACGGATAAATTTATTGTAGTCTAATCAATGTTTACACTAATTTAAATCCCAACACAATATAGATAGCCGATTGCATCATCAGATGGAATCCCTTCGTTTGTTTACGAAAAATTAAATAAAGACATATACCGCAAGAGTAAAGATAAGATAAAAATCCTTTACCATTTAATTACTTTTAATAAAATAATCTTTTTTGCGTTTTGTGTCGAAGCCAGGAATGAACGTTGGTATGCGCGTTTACGTTAATAACTTTGCTTTGAGCAGGATTTCCGCGTTCCAACAATCCTGTAATCTAGATCCAATGCAAGCGAAAAGGACGTGTATTATGCAAAGGCTGTTCTGAGAACTCGCCTAACCATGATCCCAAACGGCAACGAAGAAGATGTCGCAAGAAACAAATATTAAACTCATTGAGAATAATATACACTGCTCAAAACAATTATCGAGACAAGTATGTGCTAGTGCATAGCACGAATAACGGCATTACACCGTCTTGGCATGCTTCGCAAAAGTCTTCTTGTGGTATTCGCTCCAAGCGCAACAGCACTAGCGCCAAAGGTTTACTTTTAAGGTTACACTTTTAAGAACTTCATAACCAGTGACGTCATTATTATTGAGGATTTATTTGTATATATTGACATGTATTTTAAAAAATTTGAATTCAGAATTTTGCAATAAAAATTTGAGTCTTTCCAAACAATTTACACATCGATTTTCTCTTCTTGTGGTCTAGTTTCAATTTGCCGAAAATTATTTCGCTGGGACTTTCCGAGAGGATCGTAAAAAACCGATAAAATTCAACTTTTTATTTAATGAAAACTGAAAACCATGGATTTTTTTGGCGATGTTTTCAGAGAATTATAGGATCTTTTGTTTAGTTTATTCGAAGGAATTGTAAGTGCTGAACACGATTTTCCAGATTATTATTCGGTTCAAATGCCAAAAAATGCTAAAAAATACCGAAGATATAGACTATATCTTGTTTTTTTTGTAACTATAGCGAAATAAAATAGAAAATCGTTTTCAGCACGTCGATTTCCTTCGATCCTTTTCGAAAAATGTTTCAAAAAAATCGTCAAGAAATAAATTCATTTAGGTCGAAAAAATGTGCTTTTACGGTTTTTTTTCAATTTTCTCAAAAACGGTGAAATGCAACGAAATCATTTTCGGCACACAGAAACTACTCGACAAGACGAACAAGTTGATGTGTAAATTGTTCGGAAAGATTCAATAATTCATCGAAAAATTTCAAAATGATATTTTACGATTCTCGTATTGCTAAGTCGATATCTCAGAAACGGTTCTAGATAATCAAAAACGGACTGAGGCATGGTTTTCAGAAGGTCATTTTCTTATTAACGCACTCTGATTATCCGCGGGAAATTCATTACCTTCCAAGATCTCTATTCGAGCGCCGAAATTTCTTAAAATTGTATCCAACTTTAGTAGGCGAAAGAGAACGGAAACTTCAGTGATCCGACGAGAACTGGTGTGTACAAAGTGGTATGGCCGTTGCCTGAACGGAAAGAGCTAGCAGAACATAATTTGTAATCATATTTGTAATCAGCAGCAAAAATGCTTCCAGAAACGTTTTTAAATTGTGCTGTAACTAAAAAAATAACGATTTTAGCAAAATCGATTTTTTCTCGCATTTTATCGTTTCCACACTCTCGGCTTCACGCGTCGACGGTATTTCTTAACTAATAGCCTCCTGCGAATATGATATACGTTTTGTCACTAATTTTGGGTCGCTGAATCGATTGCTGAAAACTAGAAGTCTCTCTGTTAAGCTGTTCAAAGGTTATGACATATGAAAATGCGAGAAAATGTATTTCCTGAAAATCATTATTTATCAAGTGAATGGAAAATTTCAAATGTGTTTGAAAGTCTTTTCTCTGCTGGTTGCAAATATTCTAATCGCATTTTCCTAGCTCTACTGTTCGCGAGATATGACCTGACATAATTGGCAAATTTTTTTTGATGTTAAATATTGTATATTTTATTAAATTAATAATTTTTTGTTTTTGCCTGCTTATTGGAGACGAAGTTGTCTTTTTGGCCACGTTTGGCACTAAGCGCGGTTATGCACGGAGTGAATAGCGTCCCATTCTTCAATAAGAGCCGCCGTTAGCTGCTGGATGGTCTGAGCAGGATGTGGGCTACCACGAACACGTCTGTCGAGCATATCCCAAACATGCTCTATGGGATTTAAATCAGGACTTAACTCAGGCCACAGCATTGTTTGAATTTCTAGTTCTTAGCAAGTCTAAAGTAATTCGCGCAGTATGTGGTCTTGTAGTAACAAAAAAAATGGACCTGTTCCATCTGCCACAACGAAAACATGTTCTCCTAACACAATGTCAACATGGAGATTAGCGTTAAGATTTCCTGGAATTACAACAAGGTCGGTTCTACTGTAGATAGTAATCCCACCCCAAACCATAAGTGAACCACCTCCAAATATTACGGCTTTCTGTACAGTAGCAGCTGCGTAGGGCGTGAGGCATTTCACGAGTACTGTAAACATATACTCCGAGTACTGTAAACACCTACTCGGCTGTCGCAACGCGTAATACGGAACCTTGATTCATCCGTGAAGATCCGTCCACAGACTCCATTGTCGAAGTAGCCATGCGACATGTTCACGAGCAAAATTCATCCTTGCTATTCTGTGGCGTCGTGTCGAAAGGGGTTTTTTGGTCATGTCCTCAAATTTGATTTCCTCAACCTATTCCTAATTGGTCTGATACAGTGACCCCATGCGTAGTCCTGAGGGAAGTTAAGAGGTTTTTCGCCGTAGAAACTCTATTGCGAGGACCCGAAATCAGTAAAATCGGTCTTGAATTTGAGTTGTTTTTCTTTAGCGACCTTGCCTACCGCGCCTGGTATATTGACCGTATCCAAGTACCTGTTCCACAATCGCTGAATAACAGACAGGCTTACGTAGAAGTTTCTTGAAACTTGTCGAGGGCTTTCACCATTTTTGAATAATGTTATAGCACGAACTTCCACTTCGTTGAGATGCCTCATTTTCACTTAAGTCAAACTGTCAGTTGCAAACATTTTCGTCTGTATATTGATCTGAAAAAGGCGTTCTTAGCTCTTCAAATTTGGGATACATTATTTCACTTTTGGTAGTTTTTGTTAATTATTACGGATACACCGGAAGTATGCGATGCTGATAATTCCCTATGTGTCAATTAAAACGATTAAATAGAGCGTCTTTCTGATATTCTTAATTTCATTTGCATGTAATTTCCCGTTTTAATTTTATGGAGGCACAAATTAGTGACCCGCTAATTGATTTGTGTAACTTGTACTTTCTGTTTTTTTTCTAATTATTTCATTTTTTTTACAGGAATGGAGTGAACGTCGAGGGGGCTACACACAAACAGGTCGTGGATCTTATCAAATCTGGTGGCGACGTCCTGACACTCACTGTTATATCTGTGACGCAGCAGGTAAATATTAAATATCAATAAACATAAATTATCTTCGAATTGTTCAAGTGCGTCGATGTAAACATCTTTTAAAATACTTTACTTTGTTTATTTCCATTGTTATTTATTTGTCTGCACTGGTAAATGTTTACGTTCTAATACAGTGAAACTGGTCTATGACGGAACCCCAATGAACCGGGAAATATTACCGTCTTAAACAGGTTTCCTTCTTACACGGCTTAATAATGTTTAATGTATGGACATATATGTAATACATTTGGTTTATTAAAATTAAGTTTTTAATTATTAAATAACAAAATTGGCATAAAAATTCAGACAGCCCTATAAAAAAAATCGGATTTATGTAAAAAATGCAGAATACACCAATTTAATGAAACTTAGGGTTGTGGACTTTTTACTTGGTGTAACTGTTGTTAATCGTCTTTGGCACGGTTTAACTAAGGTCGCAAAGCTAAAATGAAGCTTCTACATTGTTTAGTTCAATAAATATTCGTGTTTTTGTTGAAAATAGTTGTTGACATTTTCAACGTGACAGATAGTAGACGCGAACGCCACTGACTCGACGTTGCCATATTTTTTATTTAAAAAAATAAAAATATTACCCATGTGCATATCAAAATACGGATACTTTTTTTAGGATATATTGATATTTTCTAGTAAATATGTAATAATAACCTAATTTCCGGTCTAATCATAATCAAAAATTTGCTTCAAAATTAAACAAAAATTTAAAAAAATTAATTTATCCAGGGAAAAATAACAATAAATTAAGTAATTTTCTTCAAAATAAATAAAAAACCAAATCGCCACGTCCTCCATCTGGAAAATACAAATAATTCCGAATTTTATTAAAAAAAAATGCATGAAACCTTACAGGAAATGTCCGGTCCGGTCTAATCATCATTGGATTTTTTTAATTTTAAATCAAGACCACATACGCGCTGCCGCGATGGGCGGTGGGCAACCTAATCTAACCTGGGTAAAACTAACTGTCCTTGCAGCAATGTCCTATATTGGATCGAGAGTTCGCGCTGCCGCGCGTATGTGGTCTTGATTTATATGCTGCTTCGCAGTGGGCAACCTAATTTAACCTGGGTTAAACCAATGGTCCTTGCCACATTGTTCTATATTGGATCGTCGGTTACCGCGCGTATGTGGTCTCGATATATATGCTGCTTCGCGGTGGGCAACCTAAACTCACTAAACCTCCTATTCCACCTTGGCTTTTAGTATTGGTTCGCCACCCTGGTATCGCATATTTTGCATTCATTCAGGGTGGGCAGCCCGGACGGTTTTATGAAAAAACGCCCTAGTTGTTGTCTCCCCGACCAGGATTCGAACCCGGGTCTCCCGCATGTGAGACCATCTGATGACCCGAGATCAACCTAATCTAACCTGGGTTAAACCAACGGTCCTTGCCACATTGTCCTATATTGGATCGAGAGTTCGCGCTGCCGCTCGTGTGTGGTCTTGTTTTATATGCCGATTCGCGGTGAACAACCTAATCTAACCTGGGTTGAACCAACGGTCCTTGTCACATTGCCCTATATGGGATCGAGAGTTCGCGCTGTCGCGCGTATGTGGTCTTGATTTATATGCCGCTCCGCGGTGGGTAACCTACCTGGGATAAACCAACGGTCCTTGTCATATTTTCATATTTTGCATCGATAGTTCACCCTGCGGACGGTTTTATGAAAAAACGCCCTAGTTGTTGTCTCCCCGACCAGGATTCGAACCCGGGTCTCCCGCATCTGAGACCATCTGATGACCCGAGATCAACCTAATCTAACCTGGGTTAAACCAACGGTCCTTGCCACATTGTCCTATATTGGATCGAGAGTTCGCGCTGCCGCTCGTGTGTGGTCTTGTTTTATATGCCGCTTCGCGGTGAACAACCTAATCTAGCCTGGGTTGAACCAACGGTCCTTGTCACATTGCCCTATATTGGATCGAGAGTTCGCGCTGTCGCGCGTATGTGGTCTTGATTTATATGCCGCTTCGCGGTGGGCAACCTAATCTAACCTGGGTTAAACCAATGGTACTTGCCACATTGTCCTATTTTAGATGAAAATTAGTTGCTTGAAAATGGTAAGTAAAAAATCTAGCATTGTTTAGTTGTCTAAATCTTGAAACCAACACTAGGTAGGTTAATGCGTTTCAAGTTTGTGAAACAAGATAGATTTGGTGGAAACTAGAAGCCTGTATCTAGAGTAACTAGAGTTATAAAAGAGCTTGGAAATTAGGTGTTTGAAACTAGCAAGGAAAAATCTAACTTTGTTTAGTTATCTATATATTGAGAACTATACTCATTAGTTTATTGCGGTTTGAAGTCTACGAATATAGACAGATTTGTCTAAGTCGTCGCGAAAACTAGAAGATTCCATTTAGACTAATTAGAGTTATACAATGATTTTAAAATTATTGGCTTCAAATGGCAAGGAAAAAATCTAACTTTGTCTAGTTGTCTATATCTTGAGAACAAGACTAGTTGGGTTAATGCGGATCGAAGTTTGTGAAACTAATAGATTTTTTGAAAACTAGAATCTTGTATCTAGAGTAACTAGAGTTTTTTTCTTACAGCAAAATAAAGAAATTGTGCCACATATTGTTCTTTTCTTACAGTAATATTAAGAAATTGTGCACCAGCTCGATCACAATTTCTTAATTTTGCTGTAAGAATGGTAAAAGTGGCAACTCCGAGATGATTGCTTAGTCAGATTTTTATCACGTGACCAGAAATTTATGAGCCGTTGCTTCAAATTTGTCAATTTTTAAGGCAACAAAAACCCGAATATTTATTGAACCAAGCAATGTAGAAGCTTTATTTTTGCTTTGCGACCTTAGTTAAACCGTGCCAAAGGCGATTAACAACAGTTACACCAGGTAAAAAGTCCACAACCCTAAGTTTCAACGAAGGGGTGTATTCAACATAATAGCCTAAGGCTAAATTTCAGTTTGAAATTTCTCGACGAATTATTGAATATTTCCGGACAATTTATACATCCACTTGTTCGTCTTGTCGTGTAGTTTCTGTGTGCCGAGAATGATTTCGCTGCTGTTTACCGTTCTCAAAAAAATACTTTATTGTTTTATTACTGATTGTTTCGATTTTTTTGAGCACAATGCTATCATCGTTTCTGATTCTATAGTTATGGTAGTTTCAACAATCTTCTCATCTCCCCTTTGAATAAAAACACTTTTTAAGGGTTACAGCCGCATCCAAAGCTTCTTTTTCAGTTACATTCTCGTCTTACAAACCCGCAGTTATCTTCTAGATTAACACTTCATTGTTTAGCTTCGTGTGCTTCACAGTTTAAAATTTGATGTACCACTACATCATCCTCAGTCATTGCTTCACTATCTATATTTAAATAATCTGATGCTGCAATATTTTCCATATTCGTTTCTAAAAGCAAAGGTAAAACATTGAATTGAAAAATTCACTATGTTTTTACCACACTTATAAGTGTGGTAAAAACATAGTGAATTTTTCAATTCAAGGTAAGTATGAATTACCACGTAGCAACAGTCGCAACCATCCTATTTGCAAAGGTAAAATCTCGCTAGAATTAAAATTGTATTCCGAAACAACAATTCGAAAACCAGATTTTCTAAAGCAATTAGCGACACATGAAATTGAAGAAACAGCACTTTTGATCCAATATAAGGCAGCAAGAATAGTGATAGCTTTTATTATTTTTGTGACGTTATTGCACTCATTAAATGTAGCAACCAGTTTAGTTAACAAGAGTTTTCTATATTGTGTTAGGGAGAAAAAACACAATCTCCACGTTTGAAAGTTCCAAATGTGGATGACATGTTGCATTATCTATGAATAAAATTACAGTTCTTTTAGCTTTACCATCCAATCCTTGAGCCAAATTTCCTTTATACTGCCAGTTATCCAAACCATTTTCTTTGCATACCATTCAACTGGTAAATCATTTATATTCATACAAACTTATTCAAGACGAAATATATCTTGAATATATAAATATATTCAACTTATTCGTAGCTCCATAATATTAAGTCTTAAGAAGACTACATCGAAAAAAGTACACTTTAAAAATTATAGTTCAAATAGTAGCAGCGGTCTTACGAATACAAATTTGTAAAGATTGCAGTCGCACACTGTAATTTTTAAAATTTATTTACTAATAATACTGGAAACTGTAATTTTAACAAAAGCAATTTGTAGTTTTTACAGTTTCAAATTCGCAAGGCAGCTGCAACTAATTGAAACAGTAATTTTTAAAGTCTATTTTTTTCCGTGTATGATCAAATCTCATGTTGAAGCAACTACTTCCTGGCTGATATCATACTGGATATTGAATTACGGATATATATTGAGTACGGATATTGAATCGACAGTTGCATGTTATTACTAGTTCCAGTACATTTTCACGACACTAGCAGCACTAGACAAATAACATTTGTTCTTTAAGAAGTTTTTAAGTTTATGTTTTTCTCCACAAATGCCAAATCACAACCTAACCTCGTCAGTCATGCACGAGGTGTTCAAGCTAATGTGTTATATTTAACACATGTATGTACAATTTATAATTCAAAAAAGCAAAGCTGCATTGATGAGTGATAAATTTCGAAACGCGTCTGCAGATGGCTATTCACTTAATTTGAATAGAAAGATATGATCTTAAAAACAAGGCAGTATCGTGTACAGCCACCTTACGATACGGTGATTTAATGGTGGCCATACACGATACTGCCTATCGTCCAATCGGCATGACGCTGCAGGCTTGATCTAATCTGCAGTTCGTCCATATACACTACTCGCGATTAATTTAAACTGTCCAATCGGCAGCGTTCAGAGGTACCGTTTCACGCACCCTTATAGTCAGTTGCATCGCCAACCTTCGATGGGAAACGGCGTCCTAAGAAGAAGAATCGTCAGCGACGTTCGGTTGAAGCTATGGCGCCAGCAGTGATGGACGACGATGTTTTAGCCGTCTTGGGCTTTTTACTCGTGATAAAGAAGAGAAAAGACATGTTGAGAGAGGGAGCGCGCACCACGTATATTACTGACAAAAATCTGAACTGACGATGGCAACCGCCATGCACATTCCAATCGGCTTAATCAAGACAAAATAATTTAATTTAGATTCTTCCGTCGAGTATCAAGACCGCTGTACGTGGAACAGCTGACCGATCGCGATGGCAAGATACCATCAAGCAGGGGATCAACACACTTTAGGGGGCCTGATGGAGGACATTCATGACCGGTCACTGCACGTCTGCCAAGACGTTAGATTAAGAAGAAGTCAAGTATAACCGTCATGCCAATTCACACTCACACACGGTCAGTTCTAGTTGATACGATACGCTGTATTGTGTATGGCCAAACAAAAAAGTATTATTATTGTATTGTTAGAACTATTATTTATTGGTGTAATAAACAATCTGAAATCTGAACTAACTAGACTAATTCTTGATTTGGAGACAAACTGCTAGACATCTAGAATTGTTGGATGAAGTCTATTTGTAAGGAAACTATAATAATACACATTTCAAAAACTGGTCTGGTTGTATTACTTCTTAAATTTGTAGAAAAACTAAAAGAGTTTGAGAAATATGAACTAGTTGGATTAATTCCTGATTTGGAGACAAACTATTAGACATTGAGAAATCAGGACTCGTTAGACCGGCGTTTCTCAACGTGGGACCCACGCCCCACAGTGGGGCAATTTGTAATAAATTGTAAGGGGGGCAATTCCAAAATGGACTGGCCACGAGTTTAATCCTTTTGCTCCTGGCCATTTAAATGCAATGGTAGATTTCGGTGCCAAAATTGAAAGAAAAAAGCAAATTATTAAATAATTGTTATAAATTCGTTTGGCGAGACTAAAATATCCACTGGGTTTTTGGCGTCGTGAAGTTAACCTCCCTGCAGCAGACGGCAGGTTCTGCGGGGACCCCCCCGGACGTTTTAAAATCTCGCTTAACAACGCAGTTTTGGATTCATACCCAAATTAAATTTGGGTTCATACCCGCTGTCCACGATGAGCGGTTTCCTTCCTTTTTGTCTTTTATGCCAGCAATGCTTGACCAACGAGTCAAAGAAACGAGGTCGTCTTGAGGCGCGTTTGAAGGTGAAAAATATTGCTCATATTAATTCAGATTTGAATTACTTTCAAACTTTAAAGAAAAATTTTGAAAAGAGAACATGAATATTGTTACCGTTTCCATCTTCATATTTAGCTGAATGTGGATTTAGTGCTGTAAATGATTTACTGGTAAAAAAAGAATCGTCTGGATATTCGCTCCGTGCATAACCGCGCTTAGCGCCACCCGTGGCCAAAAAGACAACTTCGTCTCGAATAATAGTATTAATTTATTATTAACCGTATAAAAACAACAGTCAAAAACAAAAAATAATTAAATTAATGAAATATAAAATATATACACTAAAATACATTATCTCGCATTTCCGGCAGATTTCACGCTGTCATAACTATTGAACTGCTCATCACAGGGACTTCTAGTCTTTACCAATCGATTCACCGTCCCAAAGTTAGTTAGAAAACGTATATAATATTCTCTAGCAAGCCTTCATTTAAGAAATACCATCGGACAAGGGGAGTCTAGACCGCGGAAACGACGAAATGCGAGAAAATCGTTTTTGTTAAAATCGTTATATTTTGAGTTACAGCAAAATTTAAAAACGTTTCTGAAAGCATTTTTGCTACTGATTACAGATATTCAAATTAAATTTCACCTGCTCTTCCCGTTCACTATCGCCTGCCAGAATTTCAGAAATTTTTAAGAAATTTCGGTGCTCGATTACAGATCTCGGAAAGTCGTGAATTTCCCGCGGACAATCGTTCTGTATCAATAGGAAAATGACCTTCTGAAAACGCTACCGCAATCCGTTTTTGATTATCTGCAACCGTTTCCGAGACATTTACTTAGCAATTCGAGAATCGGGTAAATTTCAGTTTTAAATTTTGCGACGAATTATTGAATCTTTGCGGACAATTTATACATCGACTTATTCGTCTTGCCATGTAGTTTCTGTGTACCGGAAATGATTTCGCTGCTTTTTATCGTTCTCGAGAAAATCAAAAAAAACGAAAAAGCACATATTTTTCGAACGAAATGATGGAATTTATTTAAAAAAAAAATGTTTTTTCATTTTTTTCCGTCATTTTTTTTGTTACCCGAAGGAAATTGAAGTGCTGAGAACGATTTTAGAGTTTATTTGGCTCTAAAGTTACACATAAGCAACATATAGCCTTTATTTTGGTCTTAAATCCATTCTCAATTTATGCACATTATTAGTTTATGTAAAATAATACAACAGTTTTTTATTTAGCAAAACACATGTCAATATATAGAAATGAATGTTAAATGACGTAACTGGTCATGAAGTTCTTAAAAGTGTCACCTTTGGCGCTAGTGCAGTTTCGCTCGGAGCGAATAACACAACGGGGAGACTTGAGGCTGAAGCTAACCAAATTGGAACCATAAAATCTCTGTGCAGCAAGCGCAAGGATTTCACTTTTTTATTTAAATTAAAATAATAAACTAATATAGTATTTATCAAAATTATTTCGGATTTAAATTTCATTTTTTCGTTGTATGTTTTGAAAATTTACTTACTGTATTTCATTAACAATTTCCATGTCATTTCTTCCTAAAACCTACCATTTAAGTTTCTTCATTTAAATTTCAAGTAAACAATTCAATTTTTTAATATTAACAATTATGTATATGTTACATAGGGGAGCATAAGAATTTAAGAAAGGCTTAGGTGGGGCATGGCACAAAAAAGGTTGGGAAACCCTGCGTTAGACGAAGTCTTGATTTATAAGAAAACAAAAGGTTTGTTCCAATAGCAATCCAAACGGTCAGCAAACTGTCCGACGCATGCGCAGAATTTAGAAACATTGCAGATTGTAATATTACACATTCGTCGGACTATTTGCTGACCATTTTGACTGCTGTTGGGACAAACCTTATAATAATATATATTGAGAAACCTGGATTAATTGTATAATTTTTAATTTGTTATAGACATTATTTTGTTATAGACGTTCTAATAGACATTGGACTAATTGGACTAATTCTTGATTTGTATACATACTAACAGACATTGAGAATATGAACTAGTTGCACACATTTTGATTTGTAGACAAAGTAATAGGCATTGAGAAATCTGGACTAGTTGTAGTAATTCTTGTTTTGTAGACAAACTTATACATATTGAGAAAACTAGACTAGTTATAGTAGATTAGATTAGATTAGATTCCTTTTATTGGCATAAACAACTACAGTTTTACATATAACAGTGCTACCATCCATGTTAACCAAATAATTACACACACGCTCCAACCTAAGACAGAACAAAAAATAATAAATAACTAGAAGAAAACAAACAAAACGAAAAAGAAAAAAAATAATCCTCTCAAAAACAACATTTCCTCTCAAATAATAATAATAATAAAATCACGCGTCACGCAGAACTAAAGTTTTATTCTTTTTTAACTCCACCACTCATACACGAGCCCCAGTCTTCTACTACCACACTCTCCTCTCTGCTCCACTGACATCCTGCACAGCTTTGAGCCCAATGCGCCCACACGTCACTAGCTTCCCCACATATCTCACATCGTTTAAAACGGGAGCCCATCCAGTATGCCCTGTTCCTCTGACCCGCATCTGTGCCGTGCTATCAATGCTTGAGGAAGTCTATCTCTTGTAAGGTACAACGGGAGCCTTTGGAACACTTGCACGCTCCCATATTCAGGTTTAAATTACTCAGGTTTAAATTACTCCCCTCGATCATCCTCTGCCGACTCTGCAGCTCCACCTCGGTTAATCTTTCATTTACCAGTACTTCCACCTTCCTTCCACTCACAAACATTCTCGCAATTTCCCCGTATGCCCACACGCAGCTTTCATACAACTTCTTCCTTTCACTCCCCCATTTAGTCACCTTATGAATACCCAAACCTTCCATTCTTACAACTCTCAGTACTTCTTTTACAATTCGTTCATTGCCCATTTCACACTTTCCTTTCAAACTTTACGACCCTCCTAGCTGCTTGCGAAAACACTTTCACCATATTTGTTTCTTGCAGCACAATGTATGTCGGCGTGGACCTGTCTAGTTTGAGGGCCATTTTTAGAAACTGCAGCTGCACTCTCTCAATTCTCTCCTCCTCTCTCACTCCCCACACTTCCGCTCCATATAAAAGAATACTCACACATGCCTTCCACACTACCATTTTCGCTGCAAAGTTATTGATCAAGCACTCCTTCCATACATTCCATAGCCCGTTTGCAGCCACCCACGCCTTTTTACAAATATATTTCACATGGTCTTTAGCGGACCCATCCTGCCCAAACATAAACCCAAGGTATTTGAAGCTGCTAACTTGCTCAATTATGCTGCTTCCCCACTTAAACGATTCACTCCTATTACCCGCTCTCTTTCGAAACACCATCCATTTAGTCTTTTTCACATTCACTACCAGTCTCCTCTTTTCAAAAAATCTTTTCACCCGATCGATCATCTCTGACATTTCTCCTTTCGTACTAGCTAAGATCACAACGTCGTCCGCGTAAGCCAAACTCCAAACTTTCCTATTACCAATTACTACCCCTCCAGCTTGACCTTTGCTCAGTACACTCTCTAAATCAGCCGTGTACAGGTTAAATAATATTGGACTCAACGGACAACCCTGCCTTAGCCCCATTCTAACCTCAAAACTTTCTGAAACTTCCGCTCCTACTTTCTGCAACAGGTATGCTGATATAAATCCCTGATTCTCTCGATTAACTGCCGCGCTATACCTTTTATTCTCAGACATTCCCATATTCTCTCCCTCCCCACAGTGTCGTAAGCTGCCTTCAAATCTATAAACAGAGCGTAAAGCTTCCCTTGTTTCTTAACCAATTCCTTCTCTACAATATATTTCAACGTCACCAAGTGCTCCACCGTACTATAATGTTTTCTAAATCCAGCTTGCACATCTGGGATTAGGCCTTTATCTTCCTCCTCACATAAAAGCTTTTGCTCCAACAGCTTTGCATAGATTTTATAAGACGAGTCCATAACCGTTATTCCTCGGTAGTTAGCTAAGTCTTCCCTATCTCCACTTTTATATATTGGTACAATTAAGCCTTCATTCCAGCTCTCCGGCACCATTTTACAACCTCTGTACATCTTGTTTAGCTCTTTGAAAAACTCTTGCTGGATGAGTATTGGCGCATGCTTCCACGCTTCATTCGGGATACTGTCCAAGCCCACTGCTTTTTTTTTCGGAAGCCTATCCACAACACTTGTAAATTCTTCCCACGTAAATTCATCACTGCCAATTACTGCTCCATTAACCCCTCCTGTATCGTCGCCGAACTGTTTGGGCACACCACTGGTTAGCATTTCTTTAAAGTAGGTTCTCCACTGGTCCAGCGGCTTGTCACAACACCCTTGTTTTCGTCTATAAGCTGACACCATTTTCCAAATATCCGCTTTATTGTGGATCTCCTTTAACTTCTCGAACTGCGCGGCTTCCCTCTCCTTCTTCTTTTGGAGTTCCAGCTCCTTCAGCTGCTTACGGCACCTATTGTATTCCCCCATCGAGTCCTGGCCCTCCTTCCACCTTTTGAACTTCTTCCTCACAGACCTCTTAAGTTCCTTGACTTCATCGTCAACCATATATGTTTCTTTAGCCCCTCCACATTTGATCTTGACCCGAACCATGGCCTCTCGAACCACTTCCATTAAATGCTGCAAACTACCGACTCCCGGGGTTATTCTTTCCAGATTGCTTTGGAAGTTAACAATGGCTTTATCGTTCCAAACCGAGACTACTTTAGCATAACTATTCTCTCTTGGCACTGTCCTGATTTTACCTTCCCACGTTATTTCCAATGGAAAATGATCAGACTCATCTCTCTCGCCTATTTGCATGTTCATTATGCGCATTCTTGTTACCTCATTGACTACAACATAATCAATTACCGATGCCCCTCTCCCACCAGCATAAGTGAATTCCCCGCTCCAGTCTCCTTCAACACACCCGTTAATTACATTCCATTCCTTATCTTTCGAGCCACCCATTCCAACCATTGTATGCCTTCTTTGGTAACTAACTTATCCCTCGATCTTCTCGTTATCTTCGAATCCTCCGCACTTATATTTCCTGTTTGGAGTTTGAAAAAAAACCTATCATTACGTTCCAATCTCCTGCCAAGACAATTCTTTCTCCTGACACGTCGCTAGCTCTTCTGTTAATTTCTTTCATAAACAGCTCCAAATTTTGGTTGTTATAGATTATGAACAATCTTAACACCTCCCCATTGATTTCCACGGCCCTCTCTTGAATACCTTCAAATTCCTCCTGATAGTTCTCTCTTGACTCGACAATATTTACTTGCACCCCCGTTATTATTCCTCCCCTCGCTCTACCTTTGACCTGTTCCTTCAGGGCACCTTGACACTCCCATCTAAATCCCCTAGGTAACTTAGATTTAACATCCGGCCAGTCTTTCTCTTCCACCCACGTTTCCACCAAACCTATCATGTGAAAACTTTTCAAATAGTCACATAAGTCCGACTTCCACGCCCCTCCGACTTTTTTTTTAAGACTAGTTATAGTAATTCTTGATTTGTAGACAAACTAAAAGACATTAAGAAATGTGAACTACTTGGACTAATTCCTTTACAGGAATTACTTTGGAGACAAACTACTAGAAATTGAGAAATCTGGACTTTTTGGACTAATTCCTGATTTGTAGACAAATTAATACATATTAAGAAATCTGAACTAGGTAGGCTAATTCCTGATTTGGAGACATTGAGAAATGTGGACTTGTCTTGATGTTCTCTTCATTAATGAGAAAACTATAAGAAATCTGGACTTACAGAACTAATTCTTCATTTGTAGAAAAAATAATAGACATTGAGAAATTTTAACAAACTCATGATTTATAAACAAAGTAGACATTGATAATAGTATATTAAAGGACGAGTTCAGTAATCGCCAGTTTACAGCACGCGTCCAAGTTTGGAAAACGACGAGCGTAGCGAGGAGTTTTCTAATGGACGTGCTGAAAAGCGCCTTAGACGAAACGAACGACTTTTTTATAGTATTTTTTCTATTTTGCGCCCTTTTATGCCATTTCTAAATAAAAAAAATCGCCGATACATATTGAGAAAATTGTATCGCACTCGGCGAGCCATAACCGCACGCATATGAGTGCTGTTATGAGTTCATTAAAGACGCAAAACAGAAAAATTATATTATAAATCGGAAAATATTTGAGCATTTGCTTTGTATTGTGGTTGCTCATATTGAATACGTTTTAATTTTTCAGGAGGCTGAAAGATTGGAACCTTCCGAAGAAGGTCAAGGCTACTCCTACATAGACTACAGCGAGAAACGTTCTCTGCCGATTTCAGTCCCCGATTACAATTACAATGAGCGCGGCGGAGAGAGATACGTCGCCTTCAACATCTACATGGCTGGAAGGCACTTGTGTTCGCGACGCTACAGAGAATTCGCGAAATTACACAACGATCTCAAAAAGGAATTCATAGGTAATCGTTATCGTTGTTTCGTCTTTATCTTGTTTTGCTCAATTAATTAAGCCCCGCAGGTTTTACGTTTCCCAAGTTGCCGGGCAAATGGCCGTTCCAGTTGAGCGAGCAGCAGTTGGACGCTCGGCGCCGAGGATTGGAGCAATATTTGGAAAGGGTTTGCGCCGTTCGCGTGATTGCTGAATCTGATGTTATGCAGGAGTTTCTCACGGATCAAGACGATGATGCTAACAGTAATCCTGTAGATTTAAAAGTATGTATAATATTTCAAACTAAAATTAGATTAAATGTATTGGATGTTGTAATAATGTAATGAATAGCTCATCAATGTCTGTGCAAGAACTCGTTAAAATGAAGTGTCGTCGAAGTGCAACGAAGTGTAATTGACGTGCAACGGAGTGTTTCTGAGACAAACGAAGGGTTAAACTGCGGTAAGAGTGCTCATACGTTCAGCCGAAATGAAACGTAGTGTTTTCGAGGCAACAGAAGTGTAGAACGACATAACGACAATAAAACAGTTCGACGACATTTCAATCTGAATTGATAGTACTAATTTTTAATTTATTAAAGACATTATTTTGTTACAGACGTTCTAATTTGGAAATTTTGAGTAATAGAGAATATACATGATTTTTTTTTTTTTTTAAACTATTATTTTAGTAATTAATTTCTTTTTAAATACTTAAAATTAATAAATGAAAGTGCAAATTAAGCGAGGGAAATTCAGATTTGTAAAACGCAACACCATTGGTTAAAACGAAAGTAACGTAACATACTATGTAAACAAGTTCGTATTGTTTACATTTGTGTCAATGGAGTCTTTTGGTTAGAAAACAAACGTCAAAAACGTCAAGTTAAAAATGAGAACAGCTGTAGTAAACAATGAACTGAACTGTCAGTGGTAATCGACGTCATTAACAGACCGCGCGAAAATGACAACGTTTAAACAGCTCAATTTTTTTCGACAACGAAACGTCAACGACACTTCCCTAATATTTCGATTGCGCCACATCGCAATGCCAACACTTCGACGTCACGTCACAGAATATCGGTTTAGCGAATTTTCACTGTTCACATTTCAGTGTTTCAAAAGACCCTTCCCTGAAATTGACTACAGTTCCTTAACGCATTACCGACACTTCGGTAACATCGTTGACACTTTGTTCGGACAATTAATCGACACTTCGTTCAGATATTTCGTCGACATTTCGTTCAGATATTTCGACATATGATTTTCACCAGAGACGGATAGCATTCTTAAAGATAATTCATCAGAATATAAAAATTGACCGTTGGTTTCAAATTTCAACATGATCTTATTATGTTGAAATTTTAACGACACTTCGTCGTTCAACTTGTTTTCCGACCCCAATTTATTGTGCGTCAGCTTCATGAAAAGTTATTGACGTCTGGATTTGAAAATGGGTCAATGCCAGTCCATTGTAAACAAAACGTCGAATGGTAAACCTCGAACTCGCAATCTTTCGCTCTTATGCTGATATATAAGGGACGGAAGTTTTTTAAGGAGATATCCTCTTTTTGCCTTTATCACTTCCTACTTTAAGTGGGGATCAATTCTCTTAAACTTTCTGTACCAAGACGGCTGAGTTGTTGGATAATTGAGCTTTCTGATAAAGTTTCAGCGTGCTGGAAGGTCGGCAGGGGTTATCCTCTTCCTCTTTTGCCTTCCGGGAAGAGCAGACACTGATAAATTAAACTTCCTGGAATAAGAACGGTTGTTTTTTGTTGGTATATCTCCAAAACTAAAGATATTATTTCGGAAGTAAAAATGGAATCGAAACGTGAATTCTGTACCTACTATTTACCAGACTTACCAGAACAAAATGTGACATTGTTTGTTTACTAATATTTTATAAAATTGATATGAAAATAATCTTCTTAATTCCATCCAACTAATCTAAAGGGAAATTTATAGAAAAATTAAAACAAACATTTCAATATTCACAAACATACAAAATTTGTTTGCAAATATTGTTGTCAATGGGCATTTCCTGTAGATAACAATATCAGTATTCTTTTCCCAATTACAAAGATAAAATTGTTTCATTAAATAAAGAAGCAAAGTTAAGTTTGTTTAAAAATTTGCAAATTATATTTTTGTTAAAAAGTACTAGTAATCATTAAATGAATAATCGAGCAATCCACTCGATGATTGTATTATATTTATCATTTTTTAGGTTTTGCTACCAGATAGAGACGTGATTACAATTTCGGTGAAGAAAAGTGCAAACGCTGATGACGTTTATGGTACTGTGGTGAAAAAAATCGGAATGAACAAAGCAACGTCTCGATACTTTTATCTCTTTGAAATCGTCGAATATAATTTTGGTAAGTACATAATAAATATATGGCCACAGTGGCCATAAGCCTCCTCCCCAGGCCCAGTGGCCATCTATTGTGTCACGTTGCCCGCGGCGTGGCACACGTGTAATCCCCACTGACCCGCCTGGAGGATCATACGGAGGTACCGGATCGACCGGTATCCTCTCTCCTAAGATTTCAATTTCCAGAATGCCTCTACCTGACCTTCTGGTGGAGAGCAGGGCCGCCTGTGCTTTAGAGGCGGCGAGCTGAAGGCCCGCCGTCTCCATCCACTCCCGAACGAGTTCCCCCGCACGCGTGACCCTGAGACGCAACATATCCCAGCACCTGTCGGTGAAGACAAGTCCCAGGTCGTCTGCGTACGTCACAATACCCACCCCTTTTTTTATGGGGGACGTAGCAAGCACATTCAGTTAACTTGACAAGTGGCCCCTCTGGAAACTTACGGGCATCTTACCTGCTTTTCGCATATTTTCAAGATGGCGTTGGCTTTGACCTTACTTGATGTCCTTACATCTCCCATCCACGGAAGCTGATGAAACTGAAAACAACCTGAACCCCTAAGGTTGTTTTCAGTTTTCGTTGTCTATGTTGTTTTGTCCGTTCATCCTGTTTATTCATGCTTAGTATGTCCCTTATCATCATTTCTGTTGCAGACCAGTCTTCTTCACTCCTAAGCATTGTTTCCGTGAGTGTGCTAGTTTCTAAAATTCTTTTTGTTTTTGAAGTGTATATGTCCCTCTCTAAAGACCACCTGGGGCATTCGAAGATTGTGTGATACAAACTATCTGTCTTATCACAATAAACGCACTGGTTGTCGGCTTCGCGCCCAATACTGTGCAGGTAGTCTTTGAAGCACCCGCGGCCACTAAGTGCTTGCGTCAGATAGTAGGTAACTTGTCCGTGCCTTCTCGTGACCCATGGATGCAATTTTGGAATCAGGAGTCTCGTCCACTCACCCCTCTCTGAGGCTTCCCAGTACTCTTTCCAACTTTCCAGCATTTGGATCCTTGCCTTTTTTCTCAGTTCATTTTTGTTTTCACAGCTCCTTTCTTTATAAAGCGTGTCTCTCTCTTCAAGTTTTATAGGAGCTATTCCCGCAATAACAAGAATAGCGTCACCTGAGACGGTCCTATATGCGCTGGACACGCTTAGCGCCATTTTTCGTTGAATGGATTGCAGTTTTTGCCTTAGATTTGCTCTCTCCATGGCTCGCTTCCAGATTGGTGCTGCGTAGAGCATGGCAGACTCGACAACTGAACACAAGATCCTTCGTTTGGTGCTCTTAGGACCACCTACAGTTGGCATAAGTTTTCCAAGTGCCGCTAAGGTTTTTAATGCCTTCCCAGCTGCAAGAACAATGTGCTGTCGAAAGGAAAGATTTTTATCTATAATTACATCTAAGTATTTAATGGCCTCCTTTGGTACTATTGTTTCGCTTTTTATTTTAAATGTGACTGGTCATTCTTCCTGTCAATAAAACCGCTTCTGTCTTTTCTGGAGCGAGTTTTAGCTGATTTTTCTTCAACCAGTTATCTATTAGTGCTATGGCTTTGTTCGCTATATTTATAACACAGTTTTCTGTTAATCCGGTGACGATGAGGGCCAAGTCGTCGGCGACACCGACAGCTTCCACTCCCTCTGGCAACTTCAGTCTAAGGACTCCATCATACAGGATATTCCACAAAGTTGGTCCCATTACTGAGCCTTGTGGAACACCACTGTAGATTTGTCTTTCTACGCTTTCGCCCTCTGACTAAACTTAACGTCTAACGTTATGAGTGCGCAAATTCTTCTTTTCCCCCGCAATCCTTCTGCAGCCACTTCTGCCAGCTTTAGTACTCTCATTATTGCATCTATAGTTGAGAGTCCCTCCCTGAAGCCGAATTGCTTTCTGGATAGATCTTTACCTTTCCTAAGTTGCTGTTTTATCCTCCCTACTACCATTTGTTCTAGCAATTTCCCTGTTACATCTAGCAGGCAAATGACAATACCCACCCCTGTGGGCAGTAACCGTCTCAGCGTCCGCAGAAGGCCGTCATAGGTGACATTCCACAAGAATGGTTCTAAAATTGATCCCTGCGGAATCCCGGCAGACAGCCCCGCTCACGCCAGTCGTCCCCCTCGCGGTACCTGATGGTTCTGTAGCGCAGGTAATCGGCAGTGAGCCTCAGCAACGTCTCCGGTAGTTTCCACCCTGCTGGGGCCTCGAGAACGAACCAGCATTGTACCGTGTTGAAGGCATTGGCGACGTCAAAGCTGACGACCACACAATGCACCCTGGTACGGTACGGTCTGCTGTTGCCCCCCTCGGCCCCCCCAGTCCGCCCCCTTGCTCTATAACGGCTTGTAACCGCCATAGAAGCAACCTTTCCAGCACTTTTGCCCCGCCATCCAGCAAACAGATCGGTCTGTACGCACCAGGCGTCGAGGGATCCTTACCCGGCTTTGGAATAAGGGCCAAAATGACCTTTTTCCAGCACCTGGGAAACACTCCAGGACACAAACGTCTTCCAGACATCTGTTGCAGTCGTCGGCAAGTCCTTCGAGGTACCCCCCTCCCCCCCCCCTACTACCAGATGGAACAGCTCGTTAGACAGCCCGGACTGGGCGGGTGCCTTTTTCGCGGGTAGTGAGGCTATCGCTCTGCCGACCTCCTCCACGGTGAAGGAGGCCACCCCAACGTACCGCTCCACGACAGCGCATCCCACTACCCTCGCCATAACGGGGAAAAGGTGGTCAACCACGGCTTCGGTCCCACCCATCACGCACGCGTCCGGACCTTTCCCTCGGTGCCCGAACCGACCGGTGACGATGCGGTACGGCAAGCCCGACGGATCGCGGTCGACCAGGAGGCAGAGTTCCTGCCACCGCTGGGATTTGCTCCGCGCAATCGCTCGTCGAAAATCACCACGGTCATGTTTCGCCCGCTCCTTCGCAGCCTCACACGGCTCTCCTCAACTCCGCGCCCTCTGACGTTGGCGCCTAGACGCCACCGCCACGCATATCGCTTGCGCCACTTCTGGCGTCCACCAATAAACAGGCTTCCGCCCCCCTGAGGACAGACGACTTTGAGGGACTCCTGCCCTGCACGCGTCAACCACCCTGTTCACGAACGCCCCGGTAAGATCCTCCTCGGCCAACCCGTGCGGTGTACTTCCTCGAGCCATCTCCCGAGTAATAGCTTCCTGGTCAGCTCTCCCAACTATCCAACGAGCACGGTGCTCGCGCGGCTGCCCCTCGATGGCGTTACTGTACAGGTAAAAGGAAACGCATTGGTGGTCGCTCAGCGACTCCCAATCGTCCCTCACCTGCCAATCCCTGACTCTTCCCATCAGCCCCTGCGATGCGAACGTCAATTCCACGATTGACGTTCGCGGACCTCTCCTGAAGGTCGGAACCTTTCCCCGGTTGCAAATGCCGAGATCCAGTACCGACACCCAGTGGATGGACCATCCTCTCCATCCCATCAAAGACCATCCTCCTCTCGCATCCGTGGCGTCGTCGCCCCACTGGATTCCCCAAGCATTAAAATCGCCCCCAATGAGAAGTAGCAGCTGTAAGCTAGCTATAGTCCTATCACAAGCTTCGCGAGTATAATTGTAGAAGCGGGGGAGATAGTCGCATTAAAAGTGCTAGTGAGAGTGATGGACGTTTGTTAGACTAAGTGTGGAAAATTATCAGAGGAGGCCGAAGTGACTGGCGCTTTAGAGAGAGTCAACCGTCGCAAGTTGGTGCCCCATTAAGCCAAAATTATCCCAAAATCAGCTAGTTAGTAAAATAGTATTTGGAGATGAGAGTAGGAGCTGATGACTGGGACGGAGGGGTCACAATTGCCGGGAAGAAAATCTCCAATCTCCGATTCGCGGATGACACACTGCTACTTTCGAGCAGAGCAGATGGACTCGTAGCCCTATCCGAGAGGTTAAAACGCGTCAGCCTTGAGTGTGGTCTTCAAATAAACATCCAGAAGACGAAAGCGATGATTGTTGACCGCGCAAATGATAACTGGCCAAATATCCTTAAGGTCGGAAAATATGATGTCGTCGAGCAGTTTATATACATTATTATAAACTGCTACATTATTATATAGCCATTATTAATAACATGGGATGCTGTGAACCCGAAATACGCCGGCGAATACAACTGGAAAGAACCGCCATGTCAATGCTTACTCCAGTATGGAGGGATAGCAACATAGCACGTAACACGAAGATCAACCTGGTCCTGGTCCAAAGCGTCTTTTCTGTATTTGGCTATGCGGCGGAGACATGAACACTACGTGCGGCTGACCGTCGTCCGGGGGATGCGTTCGAAATGTGGTGTTGCAGGAGAATGCTTAGAATACCCTGGACTGCACGACGTACCACTATCTCTATTCTTAACGAGATCAAACCCAAACAACGACTCTTAAGTCTGGTTTACTCCCGCATATTGAAGTTCTTCGGATATGTAACGAGAAGTGACAACATTGAAAAATTGATCTGTAAGGTAAGCCAAACGGAGGGCGAAGATACCATCAGGCATCTTCTCCACACTGACATTGAGACCGCTGTACGTGGAACAGCTGACCGATCGCGATGGCGAGATACCATCAAGCAAGGGATCAACACATTCATGACCTGTCACTACACGTCTGCCAAGACGTTAGATTAAGAAGAAGTAGGAGCAGGTAGAGTGAGTCAGATGGAGTGAATATTATCAATCGGATAGCGATATTCGCACAGCCAACCCATTCGCTAGCGATAAACGCTTATCGCGGCCCCCATGCACATAAAATGGAAGGAGGCGAGCCCAAGGAATGAACGTTTTCAACGAGAGATGATGGAGAACATACAAGCAATGATAAGGGACAGGCAATCTTTGTACTGGTATCATATCAATGATAAGGGGCAGCAAATTTTTGTACTGGTACCATATCTATAATAAGGCGAAGTTACGACAAAATATTCCCAACAAAACGTTCTATGAATCGAATGCGAAGTCCTAGGAATCGAATAGGTGGAGAAAATAGAAAATAGAATAGTGTTTGTGGCGCAATAATCACCTCGCATATATTCCCGTTAATTAACATTGGGTGTGAGAAAAGATAGATAAGACTAAACAGAGAAGACTCACAAGAGTGGACAGATAAAATATATTTTTTTTTCTAGGGACTAATGGACTCATAACAGCACTTATATGCGTGCGGTTATGGCTCGCCTAGTGCGATAAAATTTTCTCAATATCTATCGGCGATTGTTTTGTTTAAATAGCATAAAAGGACTCAAAATAGAAAAAATAGTATAAAGAACGAGTTCAATAAGCGCAATTTTTCAGCACTTGTCCATTAGAAAACTCCTCGCTACGCTCGTCGTTGGACTCGTCCTGTAAAATCGATAATAAACTCGTCCTTTAATATACTATTACCTACCCTCTATAGTGATCTTTTTTGTGCGTTACAGAAAGAAAATTACAACCAACCGAATATCCTCACAACTTGTACATTCAGAACTATAGTACTGCAACAAGCACCTGCCTCTGTGTACGCAAATGGCTCTTCTCAGTTCCTAAAGAGCTTACATTAATGACCGACCCACAAGCTACCTCATACATCTTCTGGCAAGTAAGTTTACTAATATCTACTATTACATAATACTAGGTTTTCCTATCTTCAATAAAATCTAGCACAACATTAAAATTTACAATAAAAGACTTGGCACAGTTTATTTATATGTAAGTATATTCTGAGATGAGCATGGGACGAGTTTCTCGTCCCAGGTCCCATCCCGGGGGACGAATCCTTGTCACTGCCCCATTCCATTACATTTTCGTCCCACTGTCCCATCCCAAAAACCTAAAATTTGCGTCCCATCCCATCCTATTCATCCAATCCCATTCATCCCATCCCATCCCGGTCGCGCGGCCTGTCCCATTCTTCACAATTTTCCCATACAGCAGACTCTGTTTTCGCTTCAGACTTTCTTAGCGACTATACATTCAAATTAAATTTTTCCGTATTATCTTTATCTGCCGGTGAGTAATCCTTTTTCGTCGCAAACGGATCATAAGACTTTTCAGGAACTACATCGTTATCACAGAAATCTCCTGGGCTAGACATATTATGGAAAATGTGCCTATTGGCACGACAAGCAATTAATTTTGGACGAACTAGATTTACCACATTATCAAAACTCGTCCCACTCCGTCCCATACAAAATTGTCGTCCCACCCCATCCCACGCGACGTTCATACCACTCATCCCATCCCATGAGACGATGAAATAGGACGGGATGGGTCGATGGGATATCATGCTCATCTCTAGTACACTCATCCCTCGATTTTCACGGTAGATATGTTCCTGGAAAAAATCGTTTTTCAGCGGTTTTTACTATTTAGTACTTACGTGTTATCAACACTTAGATGCTATCTTTCTTTCCTTCATTAAATTAGAACGGAAATAAATTACTTTGACTTTTGAAATAACTTTTCTTCGGTAACTTTTAATCTAGCTTTAAAATCACCTTGTAAAAGCTAGACCGTGTTAATTTCGTACCGTGTAAATCGAGTGATCGGTGTAACTAAATAAAACTTAATATTAAATGTTAGTTTTTCATAAAAAGGAAACAATAGAGGCCGATTCTCATATACGCGACACTCAGCTACGCCACGTCACGTGACATCACCTACCAAATGATGATTACATTGTTTTAATTGGGCACGTTCTCACTATGACTACACGACGTGTCCATTTAAAACAATGTAATCATTATTTGACAGGCGATGTCGTACGACGTCGCATATCTGAGTATTGCGCATATGGGAATCGACCTTTAGACTTGCAATAAAAATCTAAATACTGCTAAAATTGCCATTCAATTTCTATAAACTCTTCAAATTTATAATCATTAATATTGCCGGGCAGAAGGACCTCGTGGACGATAGCCCTTTCTATAAAGCATACAATAAATATATGTATTTTAAATTTGTATAGAAATTTATCATTTTTGTGCGATGTTTTTTAATTTTTAGGCTGTAGACGAAGTGAACAGAGGTTGCATCCACGCAGGAGAAAGACTGTACCAACTGAAAGCGCTGCAGGATCAAACGCGAGCGACCGAGTACCTGCGACTGGCCCGCGAGCTCTCCGGCTACGGAGAAGTGGTCTTTCCACATTGTGCCTGCGATTCGCGGAAGGGCGGCCACGTGGTGGTGGGAGTCGGCAGCGCGGGTCTCAAATTGCACGCGTGCCGAGAAGACGGCACTTTGGAGAGCCAAGTGGTGGAACTGGCCTGGGATTCGGTGGCCCAGTGGGAAGCCGACGATGAAGCGATGGCTTTCTGTTTGAAATATAATAGGCAAGATAAAGCACCGAGATGGGTCAAAATTTTTACTCCTTACGTAAGTTTTATATATAAATATATTATTGTCTTATAGTGCGAAAGTTAAAAATCCGTGAGGGTGTACTTCGGGTCTTCTCTTAGGTACTGATACATAAAAGGATGGTATATTTCGGGTCGTACTACTTGAACTACTGCTTGAACGGCCGATCCCGGAAGAGTAACTCGGACGTGCTTACACTGCAACAGTGTTACCACTTGTGCCGACATTGGACGTTGCCGTCCAATTTTTTTAATTTTCCGTCCGTTATAATTTTTTGTATGTTTATCCCACAGGGTTGGTCTATTATAAACACAACTAATTAATTTTTCAATATCCATAGTCGTTTAGGTAGATAATAACAAAATTTAACTATAAATACACTCAATTTGCACTGTAGACTGGCAAGAAATCCCAACAAGTTCGGATCATCGTGATGATCGGTCGTTTTCGGGCGTCATCGGACGATGACAGTCCTGTTTGTGTACGCGAGCCATAAGGGTTCGTTGTTGATAACAATGGAACCCTAAAAAACTATAAAATTGAGATTCATAAAATGAGTTTTATTATTTTTTCAAAAAAGAAAGTTATGTTGCCGCGCACTGTACATCATTCAATTTCAATGAATGTATTAATTATCAATAAGAAAATAAATATCATTCTTTCTATCATTCCTAATTAAACAAGATAGCTATTTTAAATTTCAAACGATATTTCCAAAATTATTTCTTCTGCGGCCGAAACGCGCCGGGTATAAGCTAGTAATGCAATAAAAATAGCCCAAACTTAGTATCAATTCAAATATTCGAGTCAGCTGTACGTTGTTGAAGATATTAAATATAATAAGACTATAATATAATGATAGAATTTTTGTAATAATTTTGTTTTGTTTTATTGCAGTATTTGTATCTTTTGGACTGTTTTGAAAGGATAATGGATGAGAGTAAGTGGGTGGACACTGGTGAACGTTTGGGTCCCTCTCAAGAGTTTTAGAATTCCATCCAAATTCGCCCCGACCGATTCTTCACTGTGTACGTAACCCATGAATATCATAAAATTGAATTTGTTATTGGCATTAAATAAATCTACTTGTTTTATAAGTAGAGGAGAATTTTTGTTGAAGTGATAGAGTACTTTGTTATTGGAGCACAATTGCTGTAAACTTAATTTTGTTTTTAAATTGGTTTGTGATAGGCAATATATATTTTTCTCATCAGGATTGCATTGTCTGAAGAAATCCGCCCTAATTAAAAATACTTTATTTCTCTATACAAGGTATTATTAATAGTAAATAATTTTAGGTAACTTTTGAGTTATTGCTCAAGATTTTTTTTATTTTTAGTCGTAACATAGACTGTTTCATACTCTGTAGACACTGCCAGCCGGTGTGTGTGGTAATTTCCCAAATAAAATGAAATGTAAGTTATAAGTAGGAAATTATTATAATCAAAATGTTATTAAAAAAAAAACACATATACATATCTGTACTGTAACTTTCATTTCTACTTTTCTTTTTGGAAATTATGCATTTTTATATTATACACATATATTTTTTTTTCTTCTAATAATATTTTATATTTTATGCATAATTGTATTAATGGTATGATAAAAGTAAAAATATTTATTGTGATACTTATTAATTTTAAAAGCTTTATGTAAATTGTCCCTCTTGTTATTATCCAGTAGTCGCTAGCTAAATTGTAAATACATAAATATATTTTAAATGCAATTTAATTCCACTGTGCTGATCGCGTTTGGAATTGCTGAGGCAAAATTTACTGTTAGGATGCTTTAACGATTTCAAACGCGACAAAAAGATGAGATTGAGAAGAAATGTTAGTATTAAATTTCATGTTCCTCTATATTTTTTTTCCTTGTTGAATTGAAATTTATATAGTGTGTAGCATTAATATGTGGCTGTTATGCACAAGAAATATATACAATAATTACAAAATTGTTTTCCATTATTATAATCTAAATCAATCAAATCATATTAATTGCTACATAATGAAAAAAAACCCTATGCCAATATAGGAGGCTTTATTAGTATATGCTAATAAATCCTCCTTTATTGGCATACTGCCATTCAAAAAAAAAGAAAAGAAAAGCAAGTATTTATTGGACGATTTTAATGAAATTTACAGAATTTGATCATGTAAATGAACTGCATCGTTGATCAAAAAATCAATTGTTTTGGTTCCTACTATTGGTATTTTTTCGTGATTTCAACATTATAAAGAGCTGCTGATTTTTAATGCAATTGCTTCTAATATTCAAGTAGTCTCTGAGTAGTTTCAATTTGTAAAACTTAAAAATATGCGCCGTGTTCGTCGTCAAGCACAATATCATCATCTAAATGATTTTGAAAGGGGTCGCATTATTGGTATGCGAGAAGCGGGTTTTTCGGTTCGTGCTATTGCTGAAAGGGTAAGGCGTAGTGTATCGGTAATAGCACGCTGCTGGTCGAGATGGTGCGAAGCTGCGGAGAATCGACGTAGATTTGGATCAGGTCGTTCAAGAAGCACCACTGAGCGTGAGGATTGAGCTCTTCGTCTTACAACTTTAAGGGACAGATTTACAACGTCGCGGGCATTGGCAAATGACTGGTTGGCTCTAAATGGCAAAAGAGTATCCATGGCTATTGTTTACAGAAGAGTCCGCAGTCTTGGTATTAGATACTACCGTCCACAATTGTGTCTACCTCTTACTCTGCATCATCGCAGGGATTGGTGCAGGGAAAGACAACATTGCATCCATGAATGGAATAACATTATCTGCAGCGATGAGTTTCGGTTCTGTTTATGGACTCATGATGGTCGCAGAAGAGTGATACTTCGACGCGGTGAACGCAGAATTTTACAATTTGCTGTTGAAACACGTACGGCCGTTACACAGGGAGTTATGTTTGGGGGGCGATAGCGTATGGTAGTCGGTCTCCTCTAGTTTTTTAGAAACAAGTCTTACGCGATTCGGTATATCGACAACATTTTACCGCCAATGTTAGTACCTTATGTAAATGCCTTGCAGAACATTTTTCAGCAAAATAACGCTCGACCTCACACAGCGGCCATTACAAGACAGTGTTTTGATAATGAAATAAATTTGTTACCTTGACCATCTGTTCTCTAGATATGTCGCCGATAGAACACGTTTGGGATATGAATGGTGTTAGATTAAGTTACTTCCAGCACCCAGCTAACACTGCAATGGAACTTAGAGGTCAAATTAACGAAGTTTGATGTATGTACGTCATTGAAATACCTCAAGTTGATATTGATAGCCTTATTTCTAGCATGTCTCAGTTTTTTGATAGTGCCGAAATCAATTTGTTACCTTGGCCATCTCGTTCTCCAAATCTATCGCCGATAGAACATTTTCGAGATAAGATAGGTGTTAGAATAAGTAACAGAGGTCAAAATAACGAAGTTTGGAATGAAATATTCCAAGTCGATATTGATAACCTGATTTCTAGCATACCTTTGATTTGTTAATGAGTGCTTGGAAAATCGTGAAGGCCCAACACATTATTGATGTTTATTCATTTGTTCTTTTGTTTTTCAAGTTGATTTTTGGATCATCGATGCAGTCCATTTGCATGATCAAATTCTGCAAATTTCATTAAAATCGTCCAAAAAATACTTGGTGTTCTGTTTTTTTTTTAAGGCAGTACATTTTGATCTGTGATGTTGAAGGTATGATGTAACTTAATCATTCAAATTTTAGAATCTGTGTAATATCTGTGTATTGTCTGTGTAATGTGGGTGGTAGATTTATATTTCTGTAGACATGGCTCGCCATTTTCATTTACGTTTTCTTAAGAAGGTTTTGGCAATTTAAAAGGCCGCGCTTGCCCTGCGTGTTGGCGAGTTTTTTCTTCAGCCGATCCTCTGGATGCCGAGGCTATCCGATCTCCCCGAAATTATTTACATTGAGCTTAAAAGACTTCTTCAAGAAACTTCATCGGGAGCTAAAAGGTATTCAAATTGATGAGACTTCTAAACCACCTCCACTTCGCGGATGACAAAGTCGTAATTTCGAAAGACCCAATCGAGTTACGAGCCGTTCAAGCTACCAGCAAGATTGGGTTAAGAATTAACATTGGCAAATCAAAGATGATTCATGAGTCCAGAGATTTCCCGCATTGTGTGGAAATCATTGAATGCGTGAACCACTACACCTACCTCGGCCATGTGATCAAGTTGGGAAAGGAAATCCAAAGAGCTGAAGTGACCAGATGGATTGGCAACCATTAAAGTAGATCCTGGGAAACAAAGATATACCAATAAGCCCAAAAAGGAAAGTTTACAACTGCTGCATATTGCTAGTATCTACAT
This sequence comes from Phosphuga atrata, assembly GCA_944588485.1. Classification (NCBI taxonomy): domain Eukaryota; kingdom Metazoa; phylum Arthropoda; class Insecta; order Coleoptera; family Silphidae; genus Phosphuga; species Phosphuga atrata. Next base: position 58,815,077 of record OX155898.1, read on the forward strand.
ACCGTTTAGAAACTATGATAAGTTCCGATCGAGTAAAGGTAACGCAAAGGGCCATGGAGCGATCAATGATTGGGATCTCACTTATTGTTAGAGACAAAGTCAGGAATGAGATTATCAGAGGAAGATCGAGAGTATCCGACGTTGTCGAACGCATAGCGCAGTTAAAATGGCGTTGGGTCGGACATGTCGCAAGACTAAGCAACAACAGGTGGATTGCCAGAATTACCCAGTGGCTACCTAGAGAACGACAAGGAGCAGGAGTCATCCACAAACAATGTGGTTGGACATTAATTAAATCATCATGGCAGCTAGGAGTCACATGTCTTCACTAAACCCCCTAATCCACTTTGGTTTTTAGTATGCGCCACCCTGGTATCGCATATTTTGCATTCATTCAGGGTGGGCAGCCTCGACGGTTAGTTAAAACCGCCCTAGTTTTCGCCTCCCCGACCAGGATTCGAACCCGGGTCGCCCGTATTGAAAGGCGGGTATGCTGTCAACTACACTACCGAGGAAGACAGGAGTCATATGTCCACTTACCGGTTATAACGGTACTAGATTCTGCATACAAAATATACGCGTACATCCTACATAGTACGCGTATATCCTAAACATCCCAAATATACGCGTACTCCAACCCTATTCAGAGGAGGCACTGAGGTGGATTCCAACCGGGTAGTTCAACAACAAACCAGATCTTCTCCCTGCGTCAATTCCTAGAAAAAGCCTTAGAGTTCAACGTAGACCGTTTATTAATTTTAAGGTAGCGTATGACTCTGTTTACATAATAGGTAGGGATAAGAATAGGCCCGGATTATAAGCTGCTATGAGCAAACTTGAAATCCTTAAGAAGCTTAACTCGACTTACAATGCGGACTACTCGATGCTCTATTAAAATTCAAAATGACATGTCCACCCTATTTTTAACTGATAATGGTCTACGACAAGGTGCTACGCTTTCATGTTTGCTGTTTAATATAGAACTCGTAAATAATATAAAAGACTCTTGGGTAGAAATTGGGGGCAACATCTTCTAAAAATTTAGTGAAGTGCTCGGGTATGCCGAAGACATAGATATCGTCGGGAGATCGCTAACCGAAATGAAAGAAACTATTAAGTGCGGCGAACAGGGTGGTAAAACTAAATACATGCGTGTAACTTTAAATACAGCACCAGACGATCAGGACTCTAACCATAGGTCTGCACTCCTTTGAGAAGGTCGAGAGTTTTGTCTATCTGGCATCCCAAGTAATGTCAAAAATGATTGCAGTTTCGAGGTAAGAAGAATCGTAGCTGCCAACAAGTGCTATTATGGTATACAAAGACACCTGAGAACGAGCCTCCTAAGCCGCAAAATTAAGGTTGTAATATACAAAACCCTACTCTGACCGTCGTGGTGTATGCATCGGAAACCTGGTCAATGAGCAAAAAAGAGGACGCGCTGCGCTGTTGATTTTCGAAAGGAAAGTTCTATGAACGATCTATGGAACATATTTGTTGTTTATTCATAACCATAACTTATGTAGCCAGCACTCCGTCCAGATGGACACTATGCTGGTTATCGATTACAATAATAGTTTACAATTTAAATAGTAATTTGGTCCTAAACTCTAAAGGTCAAGCTGATCTAGTCTTTTTAATTTTGCGCAGTTTATATTAAATGTCTGCCACCATTCACTATTTTTATCAATTATGATGAGGTCCTCCTCGCTCCTTGGTCGGGGACATCCTACCTTAGTCATGCTGATTTCGTTTTTTTTGTCGCCAGTTCTCTGTAAAGGTAGACTTCCGAGCAAAGCGGTTCTGGCGTCACTTACGCAGCGATACTGACGCGGCGACATAGCGATAGTATTATGCACTATGGAAATGTATGATGCGCCAATCGAGCGCGGCGACAAAGACGCGCTCAGCGTCAGAGCCGCTTTGCTCGAAAGTCTATCTTAAGTTAGACTTCCGAGCAACGCGGCTCTGGCATCACTAACGCAGCGATACTGACGCGGCGACATAGCGATAGTATCATGGGCGTACCCAGCTTTCGGCCCAGGGGGGGGGCAAACCAGAAATTTCTTAAGCGGGTCCCCCGCACATGTTTTACCCTACACATTACACAAAAGGTAGATCTATGTAGTGTGTAGGAAAAACACCCGCAGAAGATCCTGCTTTATAGGTAGAAAAAAATTAAACATAAATTCAAGTAGGTATGCATTTATTTAATTTAAATTGTTTTAAAGGTAAATAAAGGTTTTAAATCTATTTTAAAAGTAATTTTCTAGGGTTTTCAGCAAAACGCTTTATGACGTCTTCCGTTAAAGAATCGCCCATACTATTCACAAGTTTTCTATGTACACTGAGCATACAAAGCCCATTTAATCTATCTTCGATCATAGTTGATCTCAGCCATGTTTTTACGCGTCTGAGTGTACTAAATGACCTTTCAATTGTAGCCGTAGAATAAGGTATTGCCAATAAAATTTCTAGGGCTGTTTTCACCTTTGGATAAAAAGACTCGGCTTGTTGAATTAATTCTGCAATCTCCAAAGTTTGAAAGTCCTCCTGTTTGTTTATCCAATACGTGCGCCACAGCTCGGCTTCTGATGTGATCCCTTCTAATCCATAAAATTTTGATACTTCATACATTTTTTAAGTTTTGGAGCTGTAATTTTTGTTAACTGAGCAGGGTGTAACAATGAAAGAGCAAATGCTGGTGATTGGTCTTTGCCGAACCTCGACTCTAATGAGGATGATAACGATTCCAAATAGGGCACGAATTATACTTGTCTATAATACATAGAGCCAGTATGAATGTTGTTTGTCCAACTGCAGATAACAACTGGAAAACTACTTTTCTTGTCACAGAATTCCCTTCCTGAGAAACTTTTTCCAAGCCTTCCACAATTTCAACAAAATGCTTCATAAACATCGAAATACTTTTGTATTTATGAGACCACCTTGTTTCACACAGCAATGGTATTTTTTGTGCATATTTTTGACGCAAAACTGATTCCCTGAAAAAATGTATCGTTTCTTTTACAGTTCCAATGGAGTTGCGGATCTCAGGAACATTATTTAAGTCGTTTACTACGAGGTTTAATTTGTGGCAGGCACAGTGAAAATACAAACCCTTTTTATATGTTTCTCTTAATATTTTTTCAACACCGCCAACTTTTCCCGTCATTGTAGCACATCCGTCGTAACCCTGTCCCGTGCATTTGTTAACATCAATGTTTAATGCATTGTTGAATCCATTAATTGCAGCAGCTATCGTTTGGGCATCCATTTTTTCTAACTCGACAAAACCCATAAATTCTTCCTTAACATTTTGTTCCCTTTGATCGTAATATCTAAGACCTATTGATAGTTGCTCCTTTCCTGATATATCAGATGACTCATCAGCCAAAATGCTGTAGGAACTTGCAGCTTTGACATTATCGACCAACTTTTCTCTGATTACGACTCCACATATGTTTAAAATCTCATTTTGTATTTTTGGAGACATATATTGAGCATTTTAATTACATTTTTCTAAGTGTTTTCTCAAAATTTCATCGCCGGAATCAATTTTTAGTTTAAGCAAATCTTGAAAAACGCCGTCATCTTTTTCTTTTAATCTCAATGGCAAATCATTTGTTCCACAAAATTAATTGTTTTAACTATAGGTGTTAATGCATTCCTATTTTCTTCAATAGTTTTTGCATAGCCTGTTTGCAAAGCAACCTGTATATTTGTTTTGGCGTTGCCAAAAAAATTGGCAGGAACACATGACTCTCTGTGCCATTGACTATCTACATGTGCTTTACAATAGCTGTGTATATCTTTATACTTAGTGAATAGTCGGACAATTAGAGATCCCTGTACACCACGTACAAGTTTCGGAGGAAATAAAACGCAAAACAAACAAAACGCACCTTAAAATCTCTTTGAGTAAGCAAGCCAAGGTTTGTACATATCTAACCAATTGTGATTAAATTTTCGTTTCAAATGTGTAGCATCACCAGCAAAATCATAATTTTTTGCAGGTACCCAGCATCGCTTTAACATTTCCATTCTTTTTTCAGTAGTCATTACAAAAGATCGTCCAACCCACCGCCCGATATCATTTTCATGACAATTATCTCCATCTTCCAGAACAGATGCAGATTCAGATGCATGAGATACAGAAGTTAACTAGTCAATAATATTATCATAATTTACAGGTGCCCATTCAGATCCTTCTTCTAGTGGGTTAAGTGAGTTACATACGTTTTTATTACTATTGTCTTTTGGATGATCAGAATAAGATTGTGTAACTGGCGCTGGATCAACCTTACTAGATTTACTGCCACTTGAATCATACTCTGTACTCGTTATTTTCCTCTTTTTTTGTTTCGCGGCGACAAAAATAAAGAAACAAGCCTAAAAAAGATCATGTTTCAATTATAGGTACAAACAGCATTGTTTGCTTTTAAAAATATTTAAATTAATAATAGAAAATACTCACAAAAAATCTGAATGTCCATTTTTATTCAACGTAACACTCTTTATTATTATTTTTCAACAAAATACACAACACAATATCAACCAGATTGTTTGGATTCGCGATTAGTTGCACCAAAAACAGTTGCACTCAGCAACACAGCATTCAGTTTATTACATATATTTACGCGAATGTGCGCTAAAATATCTAGAGGCATGAGCCTTACAATATTTGATGGTGGGATCGAAAAAATTGATGGAGGGAAAATTGTCAGCAAATAGCCGGGCAGTTAGGTGATCAGAAGGCGGGATACGTATTTACGTATATACGTAGATACGTATTTACAAAAAATACAATGCAAAAAATACAACTATTAATATAATTTAGCAGGTTGACGCCGACATGAGCCACCGGTGGGTCATAAACTCATACAAATTATTGTGCGCCAACGTGTTATGCTAAAAAGACATAAGTGGAATTGTGGGCAATAAAATAAAAATATAAACCTTAAATATAATACATAACGAGATTTTTAATAATAGTTTGATATGGACATTGAATGAATAGTTTTCGTGGCCTTTCGTGCTCTTTCAAATCAAGAACATGTCATTCAATTAATGCAGTCTCACAGTCTCACTTGTACTAAAGGCTCTCACGGCCTGTGGCTTGGCGAACCTGACTCGAAGTTTCTCGAATATGTACTTGAATCTGTAGACGCTTGACTGTGCTTGTTAATTCCTGAGCCACACCTTTCCCACAGAGCGTTGTTTGACAAATCTCAAGCCACCTCAAGCCACCATAATATATTGTAATTGTAAAGTAAGTCTTAACGTGGCTCTAACATAACTTTCAGCGACAACAGTAGTTGCTTAGCACCTGCTATACAAAATCCAGGGAGGGGCACCTGCCCTCCCCTGCCCCCCCCCCCCCCCCCTGGGTACGCCCATGGATAGTATTATGCACTATGGAAAAGTATGAGGCGCCATTCGAGCGCAGCGACACTGATGCATTGACGCTGAGCCCGTCAGTGTCGCTGCGCTCGAATGGCGCCTCAAACGTTTCCCTTGTGCGTAATAGTATGTCGCCGCGTCAGTATCGCTGCGTTAGTGACGCCGGAGCCGCTTTGCTCGGAAGTCTATCTTTAAGCGGGCATCTAAAGAGTACATGAGCGGCTGTATCTTCCTCTCCGCATGTGCAGAGCGGAGATAGCCTCTTCCCGAATATATGTAGATAAGTGTTAAAATTACCATGTCCGGTTATCAGTTAAACCGCGTGATGTGTGGGTCTTATATCAATGCTCTTCCATTTCTCAGTTGCAGGAATATTTTTTTTTTGTCCAGTTGTGGTCTTATCCTATCGCTCTTGCCACTCTCTATGGATCTTAAGTAATAGTCCTGTTTTTATTGCCTGACCAGGTACTTTGTTGTACGTGTTTGGCAATTGGTTTATTTCGTCGCTGGTTCTGTTCCTGAAGCCTGCCTTGCAAGATAATCCGCTCTTTCGTTTCCTCTATGACCTACGCGTGCCTTAACCCAGTGCAGCCGAAGATTAGCCTTTTGTCGGATTTCATGTGCCAGCAGCCATGTCTCCAAAAGAAGCTCGGTTGGTTTTGTCATATATTTTATGGCATCGAGAGCGGCTCTGCTGTCCGAGAAGATTGGACATTCAGGGATTGATCTATGCTCCGATCTAATGTACCTTAGTGATCTGTTGATGGTTAGGAGTTCCGCCTGGAAAATGAAACAGTAATCTCCTCTTCAATATATACCACAAACCTCTTCAAAATATACTACAAATGCTGCTCCTACGCCAACTTAAGATTTCGAACCATCAGTATAGACTGAAACGCTTCGAGTGTTGTTATGCGTTAAATAGTATCTATTGCTATAAATTCTGTCGGGTGTTTAATGTGGAACATACAGATTTTCTGTTCCATTAGATTTGGAGACACGTCAATTCCGGTAAGACCTTTTAATGTAGTCTCGTCCATGACCCATATCGCCTTGATAAGTCGTAGGTAGACTGGAAGAAGTCCCGAGATAACGCAAGCCGGCTCTGTGTTCTATGGAACAGTCCAAGAAAGTGGCACATGGCGTATCCGTTACAACCATGAGCTATACGATAAATATAGGACAATTAAGATGGGCTGGACATGTGAACAGAATGAGTGTAGTATTCAGAACTTCCAGTTCCCGTTTGGAGTGCCTAGTGTACCTACTGCATTCTGTTTGTGTCCTACATAGCGTAACTTACCGCATTTAATTGTCGCTACCAAATCTTGCTCATTGAAAATCTGTCGTAGCTCATGGTTCATTTAGAACCTCCACCTGTGGTCTGCATTTCCGGGGCCAAAAATCTTACGTCACGGGATAGAGTGACACATGCTGCCAATTTCGAACGCCAAGAGCCAATAGTCTTGGTTGACTGCATCCTCCCAGCGGAGTTTTGGTTTCTCTGGTGTTCGCGAAAAACTGCGACACTTAACGTCACTTTTTTAATATCGAGGTCTTGATTGTGTTTATTTTTATTTATTTGTTTTTTTTTTAATGTAACCTAGCAATATTGAATATTTGCGTGCGTTACCCAGGTTATGTGGAAAGACAAAGCGAAGTGGCATTTCTCACATTAAAAAACGTGCGTCGGGAAGTACTTCGAACGCGTGAGTAATATAAATGTAATTATTAGGAAGGAAACACAAAAACTTTTCAAAATCTGATAATACAAACCCCGTTCATTTTTCCTCAATTATTTGTATTTAGAATAAATCTATGTATTCAACAATATTATACTTATCTGGAATAATTACAGTTTAAATCGTTGATTTGCAATTGTCAAAAAATAATTATAAGGCGTTTTCTCCTATTTCTCCTAGACTTATATTTTCTAAAATACTATCAGACAAACTGCTACCACTAGAATAAGCACTATCATGCACACCAATTTGTTGAATGGGTTCCTGTTTTGCAACGAATCCACCTGAAAAAAAAACAAATTCACTTGATCATTAATCATAATTACTTCTAGTTCATTTATATTAGAATTAATTAACGCATTTGCTCTTACATATCAGATGGTGGAAATACAAAAATTAATACATTATTTATTTCAAATAGTAATTAAAAAATAGCACATTTAGCTATTTTTATAAAATGTGCTATAATGATATTTAAATACATTATCTAGTTAAATACATTATATAGTTATAACTTTTAATTGTTATAACTAGATTACTTATTATAATTGTTATAACTGGATATGGAAACAGTAATACAAAGGTAGACTGAGAAAAAAAATGGAAGAAAATTTGGTTTTTCATATGATAACACATACAATAAAACTTCGATATAACGGGGCCGTCCGTTATATCGAAGTTTTATTTGGTGTGTCCGTTAAATCCGCAAGTCAGTTATATATTAAATATTTTTTTCTGTTCTTTGCGTATTTGTAGAAACTTATCCATCGATGATATTAATACTTAATAGATTAATAACATCGATGTATTGGACGAATTGAGGCAAGGGGTGTCCGTTAAATCCGAAAAACTGTTATTTATTAGATTTTTGCAAAAAGTTTTACCCAACCTAAACCGAGTTTAAACATAATTTCACTAATAAGTTTTCTTCTTGAATTATTGCTTATGACTTGCAAAGTTTTCCAATATATGGTGCATTAGTCATAAAATTATTAATAAAATCTCATTTAATATTGGGGACACCAACCTAATTATGGATACAATCATACCAACTTATTAAAGCGGAACATAGCTTAAATATATAAATATATTCAACCTTTCTGTAGCTCTATAATATTATTAAGTCTTTTTAAGACTATAAAACAAATTTCATGTTGAAACACAACAGATATTTGTATGCCATTTACTAGCCCTCAGTCCACTTTGTCTAGTGCCACGAAAGTGGACTGGGGGCTAGTAAATAGCAGACAAATAACTGTTGTGTTTTAACATGAGATTTGTTTTGTAGTCTTAAAAAGACTTAATATAGAATAATAATATAGAATTGGTAAAACCATCCTATGTTATAGATTACATACCAATGGGGTGAAGGCTGAATATATTTATATATTCAGGCTGTGTTCTGATTGACTTAATAATATAATAGAGCTAAGGAAAAGTTGAATATATTTGTATATTCAAGCTATATTCTGCTTAAATGTCGTTTAATTTAATTTTAAGAAATCTTATAATTATTTTATAATGAACAGGGTCCTAACATAGGTTATAAAACAGGGTCTTTTGTCCTTTAAATCGAACGGACGAAAATTCGTCCGTTAAATTTCAGTTTCATTTATATCCTGCAAGTGGTGTTAGTAGTGAAGTTAATAATAAAGAGTGGAGGGAAAATGGAAGAAAGTTTTGATTCTAATTTGAAACCACGTGTATTTATAAGAAATATATCATTAAGGAACAGTATTACAATTGTTTACACTTATTTATATAATGGATTGTCTACATAAAATAATCTCTTATTTGAGTGAATATATTTCTGAAAGTATTTTAGGAAATTTGCATTGTTTTATAGGAACACATAATTATTATCAATTAATAGCACACATTAATTTTGTATGAATGAAGAGGTAAGGTAGTAATTATGAAGCAAAACTAATAAAATATAAATCAGAAAAACAATTAGTAAATAAAATTGTCGAAAAAGCTCTAAAAGTAATCACAAAAATGGATTTTAAAACAATTCAGAAAATCAAATTTAAAACGATTTATTTTAAAACTAAAATTAGAATTAAAATCACCTTGATTTAAAAATATTAAAATCACCTTAAAATTAAAAATAAATCTATATTTCTAAATTTGCCTTATATTAAAATATTAAGTTGTTGTATATGAAATCGCTGATACTACTTTATCACAAAGTTAGCCCATCATTTCTTAGTTAATATGTTCAACTGTGTGACACTTTGTATACCAAGTTAAAGCTTGAAGAATAGGCAAAACAGAATCAGTGTATTATGCCCAGTTTCATTTCAGCAATGAAGTAATATGACAGAGGGACATTTCAGGGAATGCTCTGTGAAGTTGTACAGAGAACCCTCAAAGTAAGTAATAGATGGTGGGACTCAACCCGAGGAGAACCATGATGATACCATTTACTACGAAGAGAAGATTAAACTGCCTACAGCCCATACTGTTAGGTTGGAGGGCAGCAGCAAACAGAAAGTATCTGGTTATAACACTAGATAGCAAATTCCAATGGAACAGGCACGCTGAAGAAGTGATAGGAAAAGCCAAATGCACTCTAATAGTGTGCAGAAATCTTACAGAGAAAACCTGATGTTGTAACCCCGCAATCCTGTGATGAATGTACACCATGATAGTGAGACCTGCGATCACTTACGGGGCAGTTGCGTGGGGAAGTAGATCCAAGCTGGTCTATGAGGAAGCAGCTTCAGACTGGCATGCGTCTGCATCGCGGGGCGATGGGGTCATGCCCGACAGCAGAAATGGAACTGAACTCCGTTGCACCTTGTTGTGGAATCGCCAGATCGACGATTGTAAGGTTCAGCAAGCAAGGAATAGGCAGAGGTAAAGTAATCGGGAGCAGAGATCGGAACAGCCTCGCTGCCAAGACCCCCTGACTGGAAGTGCCAAAAGACAAAGTGGTATACAAATACCATTTCGAGAAAAACTATACAGCAATGTGTAGTAGTAAAGACGATTGGAGCGACGAATTCTCAGGATACTACATAGAGCAAAGTGCTATCAAGTGGTATATGGATGGTTCGAAGACAAAGGGAGGTACTGGTGCAGGAGTGTTTGTACCTTGTACCAAATACTTCGAATCCATGGGAATTTACCCAAGCAGAGGTACATGCAATCGAAAGATGTGCACAATTTTAACTCGACAGGAACTATCGCAAAAAACGAATTGGTATTCTGTCAGATAGCCAAGCAACCATCAAGGCCATTAGCTCATACACCGTCAGATCCAAACTGGTATGGGACTGTGTGGGAAAGCTAAACAAGCTCGGCAGAGAAAATAAAGCAACGCTATACTGGGTACCAGGTAGGGTTTGACGGTTTTTCAAACCCGGTTTTAAAAACCGGTTTTTAAAGAAAAATTGTCTCATTTGAAAACCGGTTTTCTTAATTTAAAAACCGGTTTTCAAATGTGACAAATTTTCTTTAAAAAACGGTTTTTTTTAACCCAGATTGAAAAACCGTCAAACCCTACTTGAAATCCTTTCTTCCCAGTTATAAATCTAACAAATGTAGGCGGAAGATTGCCGAAAAATAGATAATGAGTATTATATAGTTCATTACATTACAAAAAGTTTTCAGTTAAGTTGTTGTGTATTGGAAACACAAGAATTTAAAAGAAATCAAATTATTTTGTAAAAATTATTTTTATCTTATTTGATTTGCTATTCATTATATGCAACGTTAACTAGTGCTTGTGGATTATGCATATTAACAAGTGAGTGAAGATGAAAGAAGAAATTCAAACATTTCTGATAAATGAACTAAAAAATTTACACACTGAAGTAAGTTTGTACTTATCATACGCTTTAGATGAACGAATTAAGGAAAAAGGATAAGTAGAATTAGCAACTCTTTTACTGTATTTGCAAAATCCACAAAACATTTCCAGTTCAGCAAAGAAATCTAGTATACATTCTTTAGCTTCAAAAACCGAAATTATTAAGTTATCTGGAAAGATATTGTCTAGAATATTTCCAAATTCTTATGTGTAAACCGATTCTTCTTATGTGTAAACCGAAGCGCAAATCGATACTACACAGATGCATCACAGTAATGCTTTTTTAAAGGAAGCCTTGGAGAAATCCATTCATAAGTTTCTTGAAGACCATGAAGAAAAACTTACAAATCCAAAGATACTGAATGCTGAAATTTTGGTATGAGTTTTCGTTATTTTGTGTAAGTAATTTGTAATCTTAAATTATTTTTTTTTATATGTAGATTTTGCTATTGATTTCGTTTTTTCTTATTTTATATAAATTGAATAAAAAAAATTCCCTATTCCAAAAAAAAACGAAAACCGGCTAAAACCGGTTTTTTGGAAAACAGAAATTCGAGAACTGGTTTTTCAAAAAGTCGGTTTTGTATAAACCCTAGTACCAGGACACACTGGTATAGATGGAAACGAAGAAGCCAATCACCTAGCAAACAAGGAATCCAGTAATCTTTTTATAGGTCCGGAACCCTTTTGCGGCATGAGTGTGAACACCATCCACAAAAGTTTAGATGAAAAAATAAGAGAACAATGGATGAGAACCTAGAAAGAACTTCCAGGGCTACGACAATCCAAAGTAATGATGGGATCTTTTAACCAGAAAAGAACAAAAGCTTACCTGAAACTAAACAGGAAGAAGCTTAGAATTCTGATAGGAGTCCCAATAGGACACTTCAGACTTAGAAAACACCTCAAGGCCCTAGGCCTAGAGGAAGATGACAGATGCAGATTATGTGACTCAGAAGAGCAAAACCCATACATCTGCTCAAAGACTGCAGAGCACTGCTCCACAAGAGACAAATGTACTTTGGGGCCCACTGCTTGAACGCAGCGGAGTTGCAGTCCTTAAATTCCACCCAGATTCTGAAATTCCTAAAGGAATCAGGACTAGAGAAGGCGCTCTATATGGGTAAGTATACCAACGATTAGAGGAAGAGGGTGAGGTGCAATAGATCTAAGGTCACAGTACAAGTTATCACCTAAACCTACAAATCTACAATCTTTACAATATGCCAGAGTAAATGTGAACAATGCAAAATATGATGATCTGGACTAAACGCCAATAAAACTCCAATATATATGCCCAGCCTTCAACCACGGAATTATTTAGAACACTTTGCAAGTAGCAGAAACCATTAATGCGAATAAATAATCCACTCAGCTGCGGGAAATCGATGAATTGTTATTCAGAAAACAATCTATATTAGTTCATCCTACTCCTATGTTGCACAAAGTGCTGTACAGAAATTGAGTCCAGCTGGAACATCTACCGACCATCTAGTTAACCTTTTCGCTACGACGCACAGTGGGCTGGATTGCCGAAAAGGTGGACAAAAATAGAATGTCTCTACATATGTATTTGAAATTTTGGTTGCATGTGTTGTTTATGTCGCTGATTACGAATCTTTTATTAAAATGTTCAAAAATAAAATGGCGGATTTAATATGGCGGCCAATTTTTCGAAAATCTCATTCAATTTTTACATAATTTGAACCTAGGGGCTCGTAATCTCGCTGATTACGAATGAGTTATCAAAATTTTATAAAACAAAATGGCGGATTATTTTTCCAAATCTCATCAGATTGAAATTGCGTATTTACAAGTTTTTCACGTCGTTATTGAGTTCATCAATAGACCTTTTTACGGTTAGTTAAGCGCATGCGCATCCGCCAAGCTTGAAAGACGGGAAATATGAAAGTTTCGGGCAAATAATAAGGTTATACGTCAAAAAGTTCGGACAAAACATGGCGGAAATTGACACATGTGCACAAAAAAATTTCAACTATAAAGAGGTCTATTATCCGGATTCCAAAAAACAAAATGCCGGGTCAAATATGGCGAACATTTTTTTGAAAAACATACGCATTATGAAGTCTAAAATGCCATGGTTTGAACCAAATTAATAATAGAATTGAAAGTAGGAGATTATCACTACAATATCTTCAAATCTGTTAGTAGCTGGAATTAGACGGATATCTTCTGTTAAGAAGAAGATGTCCGAGTAATTCCAGCTACTGACAGATTTACAGGAAGTTATCCTAGTGATAATCTCCTACTTTCAATACGCATTATGAGTTATTCACAGTGTACCAAATACGTATAGGCAGGTTTCCGCATGCAATTCGTTATAATTCTGAATTCATACCTTATTACCTACGCAATAAACAAGAAACTAGCCCGGGATGTATTGGGCATAGGGTTTCTGGTTCGGATATATCCGAACCGCAAACAAAGAAGGGTCGGAGGCCCAAATAGGCAATGGAAATGCTAATACTACAAACCAATCTGGACCGATGTAGAGAGGCAAAAAACCTACTCTACAAACACGAAAACGAACGAAGAGAACAATAGCAGAACACAAAATAAGCAAAACAAAAAAGACTGGATTATAGACACAGATCATATAGACATAGATTACAGACGTCGCGATTAAATCTTCAACGCAGAATGACAAATCCTAAAAAAAAGGAACAAATAACAAAGGCTTCGCATGGGTAGAGCTCAAAAACATGCTAATAGTAGGATGCTATAATTCCCCAAACAAGACCACAAACAAAACACTTCATAGATTACCTCGGCCAGATAGAAAACCTGATCAGAACATGCAAAAAAGTCGTAATAGCTGGTGACCTGATTAAATCAGTGCTCTATCGAACTACAATGTTTACAAGTTCTAAAAGCCTAAACATGTATTTCCTAGGTTTGGTTTTATACATTTGCTCACTTTGTAGTACTTTTATAATTAATCAAATATTAAGGTATAAAGAACTTTTTTTCAGCTTTTACTTACAATTAGTTGCACCTGTATTTAAACACTAAATATCAGACACCACTACCAAAAGTTCTTAAAAACCGAACCCGAAACCGAAACCGCGGTTTAAGTGTGAAAGTACTAGCAAGTACTAGCTTTGGAGTGGATATTAAACAACTGTAGAAAGTACATATTTAGCTGCACTGTGTTACGAAAAATGTTTTGGATCTAATATTTTGATGAAAAACGTTGCTAAACTCAAGAATTTTTACTTTTAAAAATGGGCCATTTCATTTACAACAACCTAATTATTGCAAAATATTTAAAATAATCAATGTTTCTCCAAAAGAGAGCCCATTTAAAAATATTAAGTTTTTATCATATCAATACATATTATTTATACATGCAACACATAATAATCCACAACAGTATAATCTTGATAATCCGACACATCCGACGGATTATCAGAATTAAAACAAAACAATTACAATTTTAAATATTTTATATACAATAGTATTTTAGAAAGAATAAAATATGTATCTATATAGGTAAATGTGTACAGGGTGAGCAAAACTCGAAGTCTCAGCTCTATTATAAGAAATTGAAAAACGATAGAAAAATCTGAAAAGAGGTTCTTAAATTGATTAGTAAGGACAATTTTAAGCCAAATTTACATATTTTCCATATTTGGAAACTGGAGTAATGACGTCATCAAATTTTGTTTTCCCAGAACCATACCTATATTTTTGCATATTTGAAAAAAGCTAATTTTTCTGAACAAATTTTGTAAAGAAAAAAATTTGCTATCACTTCCCTAAAAATAAAGTATTATCAAAAATTCCCGCATTAACCCCCTATTATCCCTAATTCCATTATAAATACATTAGATCCTCTCAATTACCGGTATTCCCAACTAAAAAAAAAATTAAAAACGCATTTAATAAAAGATTATCAATATATTATAGTATAATATATATATAATCTTAAGTTTTCATTTGTAAAACTTGTAAATTTGTAAAATAGTTATCTTCTTAAGTTACCGTACTCTCCGAGAGCTTAGGCACCCTCTCGCGCATACTTGTGGTATCACGCATCATCCATATACGCATCATCCACTAATATACGGGACCTAGCAGTTTATCGCCGGTCCCGAACGGCACTAGTTGAGAGGTTTTTAAAATGTTCACGCACAACGAAAAAGTCGACATGTTATTAGTTTATGGGGAATCTCAAAACATACCTAGAAGAACAGTTCAGTTATATGCCCAGAGATATCTCGAACGTGCTATTCCAAGCTATATGAGTTTTGTAATGTTAAATTAATAAATAATACTAATTAATAATTTCTAATTATTGACAGATGCGACTTCGTCATTTGTTTTCAAAGGCTTCTTGTTTAAATCGTGATGATTGCGACTTTGTAATATTACTTTTTACTTCTTTAAATACTTTATGCAAATTTGCTTAGATTTTTTTTAACGGAAAAAGATTTTTTTCTGTACATAATTTGTTTAGAAAAATTAGCTTTTTTCAAATATGCAAAAATATAGGTATGGTTTTGGGAAAACAAAATTCGATGTTTCCAAATATGGAAAAATATGTAAATTTGGCTTAAAATGGTCCTTACTCAATCCCATTTAAGAACCTCTTTTCAGATTTGTTATATCCTTTTTCGTATTCTTATGATAAAGCTGAGACATCGAGTTTTGCTCACCCTGTACATACAAAAAAATATGTACGAGCTTAGAACAGATATTAAGACAATTGTAGAGTGGAGTTAGCTTGCTCAGAATCGTCAATCAAGTTTTCAGATTTAAAAGCAGGATGTGTTGGGTAGACCTTTTTCCCAGAACACTGGATGGTGTTGTTTTTGACTTTATTTCTTCGGTGCGCGAGGTTAATATCCGGCGCGGGGCAGCATAAAGAAAAGAAAGGTATTTCCCCAGAGCACCGGATTACTGAACGTGTCGGATTATCAACATTATACTGTATTATTAAATGCATAAGTTAAATAACAAATTTACATATAAACTTAGAGATAAATTAGTCTTATTATATTATGGCTTGATCATTTAAAACACCATAGATTCTTAATATCATCACACATTTACTTACCGTTAAATAAAACATTTCCATTGGGTTGTGATTCGTTTCTTCGAATACTGAGCAGATAGCTTTCAAGTCTGTGTACAGCAGCAAGAACGAGTCCTTCAAAGGGCGGCGAAGGAGCCATCGGCCTCGACAGATATTCAGGATGAAATTGCGTCGCAATAAAATAAGGATGATTATCCAACTCTAGAATTTCCATACGCTGGCCATCAACATCTCGACCGACAAATTGTAAACCAGCACTCTCTAAATCGTTAATGTAACTCGGATTCACCTCATATCTGTGTCTATGTCGTTCTTCAATTTTTTCTTTATTGCCATACAAGCATCCTTAAAAATAAAGTGGATTAGTTTTGTAAATAAATTGTGTGTAATTAGTTTACGTATTTTGCTGTCAACGTTTTCTTGAAATACTGTGGTTCTTTTCCCTAGGCGCATCGTTCCTCCCATTTGTCCAGTATTATGTTCAGGCATATCAACGATAACTGGATGGTCCAAATTTTCTCCACATTCTGTCGAATGTGCGTCTTTTAGGTGTAAAACATTGCGGGAAAATTCTATTACCGCAGTTTGGAAACCCAAACAAATTCCCAAGAAAGGGATATTTCTCGTTCTGCACCACTCACATGTTTTGATTTTTCCCTCAATACCACGTTTCCCAAAGCCTCCAGGCACTATTACACCCCTAAACAAAACATTATTTAGTTTAAAAAACATTTGTTTTTGTTAACACTATTACTACCACGACCGGTCAAATGACCGTTTTTAAACTTTAGTTTCAAAATTAATTATTTATTAACTTTTCCTTAAATATACGTGTAAACTTGTAGGTATTCATACCTTATTTTGTTTGCCATTTGCCAAGAAATGTAAGAAGTTGTACTTATCTACCGCCACCGGTCATTTGACCTCATTGTGTCATTTAGGATGCGTGATCGCATCCAGGGGATTGGCTTCCCACAAAATGCATGTAGTCGTGTGTTAACCTCCAAATAACTATTTATTAGAAGATTTGCCTTCTAAAACAATACTCGTGTCGTATTTTATTTTTTTGGAACGAACTTCCTTTAGGTAGGTCTCGGTAGGAGTCATTCGACAGCAAACGTTACGTTATATTGTGTACAGTGTATATTTCTATAACGCGTGCTCTCTACAATATCCTACTTACCGATTCGACGTTTCAAGAGATGCCTAAGTAATGTCATCTGATAGTATAAACCTACGTGTCTTAATTATCAAACCTATTAATAAAGAGATAAATAAAGAAACATATTTGAGAGATATTAGCTAGTCGTATCGAGTATTTCAAATAGAATACACGACCAGTCGGCAGATCATGCAATAACTCAATCTGATATATAAGAATAGATTTCAATATATGACTAACAAGGAGGCCCTGTCAACTCGTCATCGCCGATTTGGCCCAAATTTACAGTATATGTAGGGCTTGACTATAAATAAAAGTGATGCAAGCGGGAGGGCCAGATAGCCAAGCGTTAAAAAACTCCCGACTACCGACAAGTCATAAGTCCACTATGTTAGCATAAATTTCAATGGCCGGTCAGCGCAGCGGTAAGAGCTCGGGTTTATAGTACGAGGATCGGTGGTTCGATTCCCCGTGTGGACGCTTTTTTTTAATTTATAATACAACTTGTAAATATAATAAAATAGACCTTTGCGGGTTTAGGTTTTAGTTTCCGAGCTGTAACTATCTTAGTAACTTAGCAATCAACAGTTGAATATCGCTAATTAAAAAGTTTTGGAAAATTTAAGACTTCAAAAGCTTCTGGAAATGCCATTTAAGTTTCAACACTTAAAAGTCTTTAACAATATCTATAAACTAGTTAGTTTTAGCTAAAACTTGCAGTTAGTTTCCTAGCTGTAACTATCTTAGTAACTCAACTTCATATGTCGTCTGTCATTTATGACAGACTAGATAATAGACCTGTTTACGGTCAGTTAAGCGCATGCGCGTCCGCCGTGTTTAAAAGCCGGGCATTTGAAAATTTCGAACACATTTTGTTATTTTCGCTGGTTATACGTCAAAAAGTGCTCGAAAAACATGGCGAAATTGACACATGCGTAGAAAAAATGTCTACTATGAGAAGGTCTAGAGGATGTTTTGTTTTTCATAGCAACTGGTCTTGGGCCGCAAGTTGGACACTCCTGATCTTAATCAAATACTCAACTACACATGTTATCTATCATTTATGACAGACTATTATTTCCGCACATATTTTTTGCGACCGCAAGTTTTGATGTAATATAATAATCTCGTCTATACACTAAATAATTGGTTTTTAGTCAGTATTGGTGGATGTCTACAGACTGCTTGCGTTAACTTATACTCACAATTTGGTGTCTGAAATAAATGAATGAAAAAAATTGGCGGTTTTGTTTTGGGCCGCATTGCAACTTGTCTTGCGGCCCGCGGGCCAAGTTCCAATAAGGCCCAAAACAAAACCGACAATGTTTTTCATTCACTTATCAAATTGACGCTTTTGTTTCGGGCCGCATTTCATCTTACAGAGGACAGAGGTTATCTTGTTTTGTCGCCCGCGGGCCGCAAGACAAAACAAAACCGATTTTTTTTTTCATTCATTTATGATGAAATATTCAACTTATCTTGCCCCAGTTTGCTCCAATTTTCCAGTACATTCAATCAACGCATTTGCGTGCACTTTCATTATTTTAATAATAATTCAAAAAGAGAAGTTGTTCGATTCTTAAATGCGCGAGGAATTTCGTTCCTGACGGGAGTCCCATGACCGCATACGTTTTTTTGTTTTGTTTGAGTCCAACAGTGCAATAGCAATTCACATTGCATGGATTTTGTATAATGAGACAACTGAACTGAAAGAGAAACTACCGAGGCAGCTATTTTTATTTTTAACTAGCAATTTTTATTTTAAACTAGCAGAAGAACTTGCCACTGACTATCTGAAGATACATCTGAAGATGTACCAGAAACCGTCCAGAAACCGTACCAGAAATCTTCAAGAAAAACTTGCAATTATTATTTCAAATAGAGGTCATTTGACCGGTTGCGGTATGTATAGGTGTACATAAATCGTGGGTAGTAATAGCGTTAAATAAATCGAAAACTTACTCGCTTTGGGATAAGTCCAAATGTGCTTGATGATATGCACTAGGATTTTCATTTAACATAGCCTCTTCTAAATTGGAAGCTTCAATGAATTTAATATTCACATTGTAATCAAACTTGTGTCCAGCGTGTTGTAATGCCTTTGTAATGGAAGTATAAGAATCTTCAAGCCGTGTATATTTCCCCACCAAACTAATCTTAACGGAATTACGCAAATTGGCTATTTTGTTGGATAAGTCTATCCAGTCGCCCATGAAGTTATTCGGTGGTTTAATACCAAGTTGGAGACGTTCATTCAAAAAGTCTGCAATTCTAAAATCGGATTGCATGAAAATTGGTACTTCATAGATTGAAGGAAGGTCGGGGATACAAATTACCTAAATAAAATAATATTAATCAAATGAGTTTATCAGAACATTTCAGATAATATACTTGTTGTGGCGCCACATGGCAGAAGTTTGAGATTTTGTTTCTAACAGTCTGGTCCACGGGTTTCTCCGACCGACAAACTATAATATCCGGTGAAAGTCCTAAACCTCGAAGTTCTCGAACAGAAGCTTGAGTTGGTTTTGTTTTCTGTTCTCCAGTCGATCTCGGCTAAAATTCATTAACAAAAATAAAAACTACAAAACTTAAATTAATTTCAATTAAATTACCTGGGGAACTAGCGAAACATGAACTGTACAGAAATTCTCTCTCTTCACCCGGAACTGGAACTGACGGAAAGCTTCAACAAACGCCATACTTTCAATGTCTCCTATCGTTCCACCCAACTCGATGATGCAAACCTGGGGCATTTTTCCCGATTTCGAGACAGGTACTTGAGCCACATTCTCTACCCATTCTTGAATGGCATCAGTAATATGAGGAACAACTAAAAACAATTCTGAATGTTAACATTGACAATAGTATATTACATACTGAGTAGGGGAAGTACTCTATTATATCAAGAGATACAAACGCGAGGCTGGATTAAGTTTCCCTGAGATCATAGTTGGGCAAAAATTAATTGTGAAAACAATTAACAACTAACAATTAAATTGCCAGATTTAATTGCAACTAACAACTAAAATAATTAATTGTAATTGCAAGATAACACAATTAACAATTAATTAATTGTTAATTGTAAAATTTTGCAATTACAATTAATCAATTGTTAATTGTTTGATGCACGTTTACAATTACAGTTAACAATTATTAAATGTCGGTTAGAAGATATGTTATTATACTCCAATGTATAACTTGCCACAATGCGTAACTGAAATAGTTATTTACATTAGAGTGCGGAAAGTTTGATTTTACAACGCGACAGCTCGTTTGGGGAACGAGTTCCCCATTAGCTGGAGCATTAGCTTCGCCGACAATTATTGTTTAAGAAACAAATAGTTTTAGAGTGCGGAAAGATGGTGCGATCTGGACCCTCCACTTCCAGTCATCCACCCCCACCCCTACTTCGGGTTCCCACCCCTCTTCCGGTTCCCACCGCCACTTCTGATTCCAAAAATTCACCCACTTCTGGTTCCCACTTCCGGTTCCGGAACCGGAAGTGAGGGTGGGAACAAGAAGTTGGCGTAGGAAATGAAAACCGGAAGTGGGAGCGAGAACCGGAAGTGTGGGGTGGGAACCGGACGTGGGATGGAAACCGGACGTGGGATGGAAACCGGAAGTGTGGCGTCGTGAGGGCCGGAAGTGGAGGTGAAGGGTCCAGAACGACCATCTTTCCCTACTGTTTAAGTTTTTACATTCATCAAATAGTTTTAATTGTTATAATAAACAATTGATGATTAAGTTAATTGTAACTAACAATTAAAATTTTAATTGCAATTAAATTAATTGTAAACCACAATTAATGGATTTAATTGCAATTGATTTCAATTGCATCTCACACAACACTTAATTGAATTAAATTATTTGCAATTAAAATTGTAATTGTTTGATTCTACAATTAAAAAATTATTTGAATTATGCCCAACGCTGCCTGAGGTATGTCTTTTCTTTACAGAAGAAATAGTCAAAGTCAAAAACAACACCATCCAGTGTTCTTAGAAAAAGGTCAGGCCAACACACCCTGCTTTTAAAGCCGGCTGCACACATTAGCTCACACGGCCAGGCCACTGTGTGTTCCAACATTTGCTGTTCTTTCACACACAACAAGTGGGCGTCTACATATTGGCTCACAAGTGCCAAATTCTTAGTTCACAAGTTGTAGAGCCAATGATAACATGTCTGGTGATCTTAGACCTAGGCCGCACTAAGGCTAAACCGCCGCGGTTTTTAATCGCGTGATTTTGTGACTCAAGTAAGCTAATACAAGCGGCCTCACTTGCGGTTTTTTCCCGCGACTGATTTTTCCCATAGCGTACTGTGTGTTTCTCGAGCAGTTTCGCGTTTATAGCGATTACCGCTCGCTGGAGAAAACCGTAGTGCGGCCTCGGCCTTAATCTTGAACTAGCGGTTGCGGCTTTTTATATAGCATCTGCTGCATACAATGTACAACTAATATATGGCCAATGTGTGGAGGGAGAACTTGTCATGTGGGAGCATGCGCCAATTCCTTTGAAGCGGGACAGAAAACCGACAGGTGACGTATGCCATATCACATGGCCAATGTGTGGAGCCGGCTTAACTTTGAAAACTTGATTGCCGAATCTGACCAAGCTACATTCTACAATTGTCTTGCTATCTGTTCTACGTTTGTACGTATTTTTTTTTATGTAAACATTTACCTATATAGATACATATTCTATTCTTTCTGATACAGAATTGTACATAAAATATGTAAAATTGTAATTGTTTTTATTGAATCGAGATAATCCGGAATTTGTTGATAATCCGGTGGCTGTCCCATATGTGCCGGATTATCAAAATTATACTGCTTATGATTTTACTCACAATCTCCTATTAGTAACTCTAGATAAGTTTCATCTACTATAAAGTTTTATCATAATTTGATAAATTATTGCGATGATTTATGAGACCCTACCTTGGGAATATGACAAGTTTGTTGAATCTAACGGATTTTAACGAAACAATGCCGCTCAGAAAATCGAATATCTTGATCATAATATAGAGGCTTTATTTTCTTAATTCAGAAAAATTAGCAAGGAGTACCGTTTCCATTAAGGGGAAAATTAAAATTATGTTTCGATTTACCAAAATAATATTGACTATGCTAAGCGGGAAAAATCTTTCGAAAAGTGAAGTAAGTAAGGTGACCAGATGTACTGCTTTCGGCAGTACAGTACTTCTTTGAGATAGTCTGTACTGTCCAATTTTTAAGCACTGCATCTGTACTGCCTTTTTTATAAGATGTACTGCTTATACTACTTTGCTATTGTAAAACTAAATAATTGTAACTGTGATTTTATGCATTTTCAAAGCGAATGCGGAATCTCTGTTAAAATTTTTGCCAAGCAGTTCTTTAGTTAGTATGACAAAGTCAGACACATGGTGGAATTAATGTGCTGGAGCGAAGATTTTTGTGAGGAAGCAGAAATAGAATAAAAAAATATTTTGGGATATTCCACAACGAGGTGACTTTCGCTAACACCTGCTGTGGAGCAGGTAATCAAAATGTTTGAGCCTTTGCATTCATACTTTAATTTTACGTTTATAACAGTGTCCCAAAATATTAAAAGAATTTTTCGAAAACGAGTTATCTGAAATTACATTGATTGCATTTCATTCATAGTCAAGCTGTTGTATTATATCGCTGTTAGTATAGCTGTTGTATAGTATCATATCACTATTAAAGAAATTGAAAGCTCTTAAGTGTCAGCTCTTCCGAGGTGAAAACTGACTTAAATAATCATCATCATCACGTAGCGCTACAACCCTGGGTGGGTCTTGGCTGACTGTACAACTTTTTTCCAATTTGTTCGGTCTTCCATCAACCTAGGGTCAAATGGAATGTTCATTTTCCGGAGATCTGCTTGGATGTTATCTCTCCATCGCATTCTGGGACGTCCAAGCGGTCTCTTGCCTGTGGGAATCTCCTCCCATACCAGTTTTACAAGTCTTTCGTTATGCAGTCTGTGCACGTGGCCTGCCCATCTTAGTCGCTGTGATTTAATTTCTTGGACAATATCGGTGTCGTTGTAGAGTGCTTTTAATTCGATATTGGTTCTGATCTTATACTGGTCTGTGGTGATGTCATGGTGAGGTCCGAAAATTTTTCTAAGTATTTTTCGTTCTGAGCTTTTCATCGTTTGCTTTGGTCATGGTCCACGTTTCGCATCCGTATGTTATTACAGGTCTGACGATGGATTTATAGATTTTGATCTTTGAACTTCTTGTGAGATTTTTTGATTTTATGAGCTTATTCAGTGCAAATAGACAGCGGTTTGCAGATTGGATTCTGTCTTATTTCTTCGGTAACATCGTTGTCCGCTGTGATTACGGCCCCCAGATACTTAAAACGTTGTACTCTTTCGAAATTAAAGGTGTTGATCGTCATATTTTGACCTATTCTGTCTCTTCGTGTCGTTCTATTTATACACATGTATTTCGTTTTCTCTTCATTAATCTTCAGCCCTACTTCACTTGTTGCTCCTTCCACCTTGTTGAAAATGTCTTTCGTGGACAGAATGGAGTCTCCAACGAGATCTATGTCATCTGCATATGCGAGTAACACTTTGGGACCTTGACCCGATAGCAATTCTGTTTTTATTTCGGCCGACCTCATGGCTTTCTCTAATACAAGGTTGAATAGTAGTGGAGATAACGCATCACCCTGTTTAAGTCCACTGTTGATTTCAAAGCTGCCAGACAGTTTATTATTTACACGTACTTTAGATATTCCACCCTCCATACAGACGTTGGTCATCCGAATGAGTTTCTTTGGTATTGATTCTTTGTATTGGTTCTTTCTACGCTATCATATGCCTGTCGAAAGTCTATGAAAAGATTGTGTATGGGTTTGTTATACTCCCATCCCTTTTCTAGAAGTTGTCTCAGCGTGAATAGTTGATCTATTGTTGATCTGTTTGCCCTAAACCCGGCTTGATATTCGCCTAGGACATTTTCAGCATAAGGGATTAGTCTACTAAGAATGATGTTTGAGAGGGTTTTATATGCCGTGTTAAGGAGTGAGATTCCTCTATAATTCGCGCATTTTGTTTTGTCCCCTTTTTTGTGGATGGGCACTATTATGTTTTCCTTCCATCGTGCTGGTATCCTTTCTTCTAACCATATGTGCGTTATTAGCTGGTGGATTTGGCGATGTAGTGCGTCTCCCCCATATTTCAGAAGTTCTGCTGGTATCTCGTCCGTACCCGGCGCTTTGTGATTTTTCAGCTTATTTAAGGCCTTTTGGGTTTCTTCAAAGGAAGGATTTTTGACGGGCATGTCCTTTGTGATATAGATCTCTTCTTTGTGCTGTTCTTCCTGTATGATGTTTAGAAGGTCTCTAAAATACTTTTTCCATTCTTCAGTTATTTCTTTACCGTCGATTATCATACAGCCTTGGTTGTCTCTCAGTGTGTGGATGGAATTGGCTCTATGCCCTCTTTTCTCAGAGGAAATTGCTTTGTAGAATTCTCTGGAGCCTGGTTTGGGTCGGTCTCTCTCCATAGTTTCATATTTTTGTTGTTCGTAGTTTCTTTTCTTTGTGCGTATTATTTTTCTTGTTTCTTTTCGACAGTCGTCATATTCCTTTTTACTTTGGTCTGTTTGCAGTTGTATCCAAGTCTTTCTTACTGTTTGTCTTTTTTCCAGTTGTTTCCGACATTCCTCGTCATACCATGTTTTTGCCCTCTTCTGCTTACTCCTTCCAAAGATCTTGTCAGCTGTCTTGGTTATTATTTCGGCAGTCGCTTCCCATAGCTGTTCTATATCATTGTCTTCTCTTTCAGAGTTCAAGGTTTGTTCAAGTTGTTCTCTATAGTTTTGTTGTTTCTCTGCATTGTGTATTTCGTCCATGTTCCATTGTGGGTTTATTGTTGTTTTATTGTATTTGTGGCTAGATATTCTGGACTTGACTTTTGCTCTGACTAAGTAATGATCTGTGTCTCCATCTATTCCTCTCAGGCTTCTTACGTCTATAATATTGTTGCCATGACGGGCATCTACAATGATGTGGTCAATTTGGTTGCGTGTAATATGGTCGTTTGAGACCCAGGTTTGCTTATGGATGTCTTTATGCGGAAACATGGTTGACTTTATTAGCATATTATTAGCTGCTGCAGTTTCTGTGAGTCTTAAGCCATTGTCGTTGGATATATTGTGTAGGCTGTGTTTACCTATTGTGGGGTATAGGCTGGGCTCTTTGCCTATTTTAGCATTAAAGTCCCCGCAGAGTATGCGCACATCCTGTTTGGGCATCGTATCTATCTCTCTTTCTAGGGCATCGTAGAAGTCATCCTTGATATCTTCATCCTTCTCTTCCGTTGGTGCATGCGCTGAGATAATCGAAATGTTGTATCGCTCTCCCTTCATTCGTATGTAGCATATCCTTTCATTTATAGGTTTAAAATTTAGTATATTCTGTACTAGGTTGTCTCTAATCACAAAGCCCGTTCCAAATTCATGTCTTCCGTTTTTGTTACCGCTGAAGAAGATGGTGGATTTACTTATTTTTATATTTCCATCGTCTGGCCATCTTATTTCTTGGACGGCTGTTATATCCATTCCTATGTTTTCCAGTTGTTCCACAGCATTTATAGCAGCTCCAGGTCTGTACCAACTCTGGACATTCCAAGTTCCAATATTCATGGTCCTTTTACATTGCATTTGTCGTTTTTTGTGTTTGTCTGTCCGGTTCCGAGGCAAAGTTGCAGTTTTCATAACTAGTTTATTTTTTCCGAAGGTGGGTAGTTAACCCTCCTCTTTTATCCGGGCTTGGGACCGGCTGCAGTAAGGTGAAGCTGCATTATTTGCCAATTTTCAATAATGTTTTGGAGCAAATAGTCGTTAGATATAATACTGGATTTGTTCCAATAAAGTTAATGCAGAAACTCGATACAATCGAAGAGTCAAGCCCTGGAAGCGAGGCGAAATTTATTAAAAAATTAAATGTTTTTATAAAAATTCTTTTGAATATGTAAAAAAAATGGACTGATTGTTTCGAGAGCTACACATTTTTGGATGGATATTATTAAAATATATTATAAATTTGGAAAATATTTTGAAGACAGTTCAGTACGTGAAAGAAAACCACAAAATTTTTATCGATGATTATGAACTCTTCAATTAAGTTAGGCGAAAACATGTATTGTTCCACGTAAAAAATAAATGCAAGAAGAACGTTGAATAGAATAGTTAAATAGTTGAATAGTTTACGTTGAATAGAAGTATACAAATATTTTAAAGATGAGCATAATCCTACAAGAAACTTAAAATTGCTTGTTGAATTTGCAATGCGACAGTTGAACGAGTATTTTCAATCATCAATGATTTCTGGAGCAGTTTGACTTGGAACATCGAGATTAAACATAAAAAACGTATCAGCAGTGATTTCAGTGAAGGTGAATCTCCAGTAGACATGTGAAGAGTTTTGTAATGTTTTAAAAAATACCATCGACACGGGGAGTCTAGACCGCGGAAACGACGAAATTCGAGAAAATCGATTTTGTCAAAATTGTTATTTTTTGACTCACAGCAAAATTTAAAAACGTTCCCGAAAGCATGTTTGTTGCTGATTACAGATATGCTCTCCTCTTACGAGTTCTATCAAAAATCCTTATAACATTTTTCTGTAAAGTTAAAAATTGGAAAGATATGCAAAAATTAAACTTCATTGATAGGACAAAGTGAAAAAGAAAAGTTATTTATAATAGCGGAGTGCGGAAAAGTTGTAAATCATTTACGCACGAAATTTGTATAAAATTTTTTAGCCGACAATTATTATTTAAGAAACAAATAGATTTAATTTATTTACAATATCGGAGATTTTCTTTTTTGGCACAATGTTGCAAAGTACTATGCGGTAGAGTGACTTTACGGCATAGTAAAGTGACTTTACCGCATAGTAAAGTGACTTTAACGCATACTAGCTGTACTTTGCAACATTGTGTGTAAAAAATTATTTTCGCTTGATGTATACACAATGTCAAAGCGAGATTTACAATGCAGGAGACCACAAAAAATATCGTGCAACAGTTCTGGTTGCAGTGCCCAGTAGAATGCGCCAGTAGAGATTTTGCAAAAAAATCGAATTTTGAAAATTGCAAAAACAGTTCTATTCGTGTATCTGAATATCATAGTAAGAGTTTTATCGAAGACCTCTTTGACATTTTTTGATGAAAACCTTAGTTCAAAAGATATTTGCAATTATAACGCTAGAATGATATAACGCTGCAAGGAAGCTTGAAGAGCAAGCAAGTGGTGATAAAATCATGAAATGTGTTTTTTACTGCATCTTCGGAATTAAATAGTTTCCCTTGCAAGAAGTGGACCAGCAGCGGTAGTCAGTGCAAAGTTTGGGGAATATGGAGAGTGATAGAGAGTTTCCAAGTCCAACCTTAATATGTTATTATTTGCAGGATAAAATAATAATGTATTAACTAACCTTGTACAGTTTTGCCAAGATAATCTCCTCTGCGCTCCCTGTCGATAACAGTTTGGTATATTTTCCCTGTCGTAATGTTGTTGTTTCGATGTAGGGTGATATCCATGAACCGCTCGTAGTTTCCCAGATCAAGGTCGACTTCTCCACCATCGTCCAACACGTAAACTTCACCTAAAACAATTCAATTTCCAATGAGTTAATAAACAATTATTACTGATTGTCAAAATTAACCCTTTGTCTCGAAACGTTTTGAGTGAGACATTCCGTCCGTAAAGCTGGGTCACTCATGTCCATTTTTTTGCCCACTTACCTTCTCCATAAAATTTTTAATTAATTCGTGCTAATGTTGGTACTATACTAAACACATAGATCTTAAATTAAAGTGACCACACATCCCAATTTTAGTGGGACAGTCCCGATTTTTGGTGGACAGTCCCGCGTCCCGACGATTTTTAAAAATGTCCCGCTTTATAGAAAATATATGAATTTCTTATTTTAAATGTACTGTAATATATAAAATAGGATTTTTACACGTATTCACATAAAATCTTCATTTTTTAGTGTCACCCAAAGTTGGATTTGCAACAAAAAGTGTGTGTTCTAGTATCAATAAAATATGGACAACTGCAAAAACGCAGTTGAACTTTAAAATCTATATTAAGGGTAAAAAATAATTTGATCAATTCATGTGAGAAATTTCACATTTTAATAAATGATCCGAGCATCTATTCTCTCGGATCAAAAATTTTACCGTGAAAGAAAATCATAATTTTTTTTTAAATAAAAAATTTAAATTAATTTAAAATCATATTGTTCAAATTATTGTTTTTTTACAAATATTTTTATAGTTACCAATAATTAATAATACATACATTTTTGTATATTTATATACAAGTATATGAATGTATACAATAGTAGTAGTTTATGATACAAGTGTGTGAAGAAGGGCTTTGGTGCATGAGTTTCGAAGTTTAAAGCACGAGCCAAAGGCAAGTGGTTTAATCGCAATGATTGCACGTCAGAAAATTTATTTTCACTACATATATGTTTTTGGTTTAGTGACGCAAGTTGTTGTCATAGTAACAACAAACATAAATCGTTTAATAATCAAACTCAATTTGATTTACATTGAACCTTTACGCACGATTTGGTTACTTTTACACACGATTGTAATAATGTCATTCTTCACATACAATAATGTTTTTATGTGTTCATTATGGTGTGTGAGTAGATAAAATCTATTTTTTTTAATTATTGGGCTGCTTTCATAACTAAATTATATTTCTCATTTCATCCTATTTGTCCCGCTTTGTCTCAATGAAAATATGGTTACTTTATCTTACGAGCAACAATAATATAATAGAAACAACCTGCTACATAAAATTCCTGGGAGTGTACTTGGAGGAGCATCTTAACCCAGTGAGCGGTAGGTTAAAATATATAACACGGAGCGCAAGGTGGGTGTTACAAGCCCTGATAGTTATCCTGTGAATTTAATAGTGTAATGTATTTTTTAAAATATTATTTTATTGATTATTATATATCAGTACTTATTATTGAACCAAAATTAAAGGTTAAATATTTTTTTTTCAATTTCGTCAATAATCCCCACTTAGATGGGGTATATGTTGCCTTGCAACATTTTCCAAACTTCTCAAAAGCAGAACGAACAGCAGCCAAATTGTCAATTTTTATTTCGTTCTTTACGTGTGCTCTTGTCGTCGAATCGTAAGCAATTCTGAATTAATTGAAATTTTGTCAAAGTCATGGTCGTCCTAAAAATCTTGATACCTGTTCCATCACCATAAAATCTCCATTAATGTTTCAAGTTAGATGATTCGATTTGAAACGCCCAGCTAGGAACAACAGACCAATAAAAACTTTAAATTCTGATGCGTTATATCAGTATCATCTCGGTATCATCGTATTATCTCGTATTACCTTTTGTGACTACTGCTGGACTTAGACTTATTTGATATATAACGTTCGTGTGATTCATTATTTCTTGTAAACTGTCATCAGTAAGAAACAGTTTGCAACAATCAACAGCTGCCTTTGCATTTCGTCCAACAATTTTGACGCCTTGCTTTTCTCAATATTTTCTGATCCAGTACGTACATTAGACCTTTCCAGTACAGCGTACCACTTTGTGCCATTCTTCCGTTATCTTCGCTCTCATTTTCCTCCGATTCAACCTCCGACTCTTCTCCTTCGACATCCATTTCCTGCTTTGTATCACTTTCACAGCTTCTTTGACTAACATTATCGATTTCAATATTGGAATCGCCAGAAGAACTGACCCCGGCTTCCTCTAAAAGACTCAATATTCTATTATGATTTTCACCGTACGACATATTACCCTGACTGTCTTACCATGACTAGTGTATTTTTCGGGGGTGACAGTATTTTTATCCACTTATAGGTATTACGTGGGGTACTGATTCTCTAATCTGATCGGAAAATAACCATTACTAAATTTATACATCGTTCGCGGGATTATGAAACAAACCCCTACGTAAAATATCCATTGTGGAATTTCCGAATTCATAGTGGGATTTTTCTCAATTCTTACTTAATCCACATGCAAGCGTTTACTCTGAGCGGCCCGTGGCCGCTACAAATGTTGGTTCAAAATTTGTTACACGGAGCTTAAGGTGGGTGTAACTCACCGCTGACACCTTTGACCTCGTATAAATAATTCCCGGGGTGGCGGTTGGCTGTGCTTTGACAGTCGGCACTTCTTTACCACCCATCCAGGCAGCTACTCAGACTAACAGCCTGTTATAAAGATTAATCTCTAAAATATCGACTAATGTTTCCTGGTCTGGGTGTACCACACCCTACCTACCGCACGAAGAGTTTTAACCACATTAGAATGTTCAAAATTTTTTTTTGCATAAATCGTTAGCTTAACTACCCAAGAATACGCTGTCAAAATTTCAAATCGAAATTTGCATTCGTTTAGATTTTATGAGCATAGAACCGAGTGCACATCGGGTACAGGCTACAGAGTCGAGCGGAGCATTACCTAGTTTATCTCGAAATTACTTTTTTTACGAAATTACAGATTTAGGTTTAGT
Organism: Phosphuga atrata; assembly: GCA_944588485.1. Classification (NCBI taxonomy): domain Eukaryota; kingdom Metazoa; phylum Arthropoda; class Insecta; order Coleoptera; family Silphidae; genus Phosphuga; species Phosphuga atrata. Next base: position 58,845,805 of record OX155898.1, read on the forward strand.
AGGGGAGAATAATTTAGATCTATTTGGCCATTTAAGATGATGCCTTTTTTATTACATTTGCTAATTTCTGAACTTTCTAACAAGTTAAGTTTTTAACTTTTTATTTCTGTGTGTAAAATATCAAATTTATTATTAAATTTGTGGTTGTTTTCTATGGAGATGTAACTTCTTTCGTGTTCTTTTATTAAAAATAACGTGTGCATCTGCGTGTTCTTTCATTAAAAATAAAAGAACACGAAAGAAGTTACATCTCCAAGAAAACCGATTCTACTTTCGCAAACCACTGCATAGAAAACAACCACAAATTTAATAATAAATTTGATATTTTACACACAGAAATAAAAAGTAAAAAACTTTAGAAATTAACAAATATAATAAAAAAGGCATCATCTTAAATGACCAAATAGATCTAAATAATTCTCCTATACTAAACCTAAATCTGTAATAACTTGTTAAATGCTTTTTCGTTTATATATAAGAAGCTTGTTTTCTAATTATTTCTATATTTCATCACCTGATGAAGCCACAGTGTGGTGAAACATATGTAGTGTCCTACAAATAAATTTTGAAACGTATAAGACAGTTTTATTATATTTTTGTATTAAAAATGAAGTTTCAATAAGTAACTCCACAACTAATCAATTATTTTTCCTAGCATAATTAGAGAAACAAATCGTGAAAATCGAAGAAAAATTACATGTGTTACAAAATACCTGCAAAATTTTTAATTTTCATTTTTTTCGCCTGCATTGAGGTTCAAAATCGGAATGGCTACACTGCACGCAATTGGAAAACTATACTTACAACCTTCGGCGGACATTACACCGTACCTTTTTTTATATTTCGCTGAAATTAATAAAAAAAAAATCACAGAAATTGTTCGAAATATGAATGAAATGATGTTAAAATTTGATTAAATTCTTTAATAATTTAATATTTCCAACCCAAAAAAAATCCTAAAAAATCAGTATCAAACAGCCTCCTAATGTGGTTTCCCCCCTTAAATGGAACATGATGATAGAATCAATTCTAAAGAAATTAAACTAAAGAAGTTTATGCGATCTACAAGATCGCTTTTGGTGTAGTTAGGTAGGTAGGGGGCGGTAGGTGGGTTAAAAGCAATGTTTACTAGCTCGTAGTGTAAGTAGTAAGGTGTAAGTAGTAAGTAGTAGTCGTAGCTATGTAGTAAGGGTTACCTTTGGCATTAAAATTAATCGGGGATATCGTACGTTGAGATATCAAAAGTATATATAAGTATAAACCATACAGTTTACAAACTACACTTTGTAGTCTCGCATTAGTTGTATCCATTAGGATAGATTCTTCTTTTGCGGTTACCACCATAGCCACGTCATCAGCGTATCCAATAGACCTTTTCATAGTTGATTTTTTTTGTGCACATGTGTCAATTTGCGCCATGTTTTGCCCTAACTTTTTGACGTATAACCTTATTATTTGCCCGAAACTTTCATATTCCCACCTTTTAAACTTGTTCCCGCAGACCGTAAAATGGTCTATTAGAATTATTTCCGCATTTCCGTTTTCAGCAGGTCGTCATAGAGTATGTTCTTGTCTGTCTAGCTTTACTAGTAACCAGTCTAGTTAATCTGTCTAGTCTTGTCTGTCTAGCATTACTAGTAACCAGTCTAGTTAATCTGTCTAGTCTTGTCTGTCTAGCATTACTAGTAACCAGTCTAGTTAATCTGTCTAGTCTTGTCTATCGAGCCTTATGTCTTGTCCAGTTTAGACTTGTCTATATATATTTGTCTCACTAGTATAATATTTTCTGTCTAGTCTAGTCTGTCGAGACTAATTTTCTGTCTAGCCTTGACTGTCTGCCCGCCTCGGTGGTGTAGTTGACAACATACCCGCCTTTCAATGCGGGACACCCAGGTTCGAATCCTGGTCGGGGAGACAACAACAAGGGCGGTTTTCAGTAACCGTCCAGGCTGCTCACCCTGAATGAATGCAAAATATGCGATACCGGGGTGGCGCATACTAAAAGCCAAGGTGAAATAGGGGGTTTAGTGAGAGCTTCCCCTGAACCACTTTAGTCTTGTCTGTCTAGTCTTGTCTGTCTAATCTTGTCTGTCTAGTCTTGTCTGTCTAGGCTTGTCTGTCTAGTAATGTCTGTCTAGTCTTGTCTGTCTAGTCTTGTTTGTCTAGCATTGTCTGTCTAGTCTTGTCTGTCTAGTCTTGTCTGTCTAGTTTTGTCTGTCTAGTTTTGTCTGTCTAGTCTTGTCTGTCTAGTCTTGTCTGTCTAGTCTTGTCTGTCTATTCTTGTCTGTCTAGTCTTGTCTGTCTAGTCTTGTCTGTCTAGGCTTCTATGTCTAGTCTTGTCTGTCTAGTCTTGTCTGTCTAGTCTTGTCTGTCTAGTCTTGTCTGTCTAGTCTTGTCTGTCTAGTCTTGTCTGTCTAGTCTTGTCTCTCTAGTCTTGTCTGTCTATTCTTGTCTGTCTAGTCTTGTCTGTCTAGTCTTGTCTGTCTAGTCTTGTCTGTCTAGTCTTGTCTGTCTAGTCTTGTCTGTCTAGTCTTCTATGTCTAGTCTTGTCTGTCTAGTCTTGTCTGTCTAGTCTTGTCTGTCTAGTCTTGTCTGTCTAGTCTTGTCTGTCTAGTCTTGTCTGTCTAGTCTTGTCTGTCTAGTCTTGTCTGTCTAGTCTTGTCTGGCTAGTCTTGTCTGGCTTGTCTTGTCTGTCTAGTCTTGTCTGTCTAGTCTTGTCTGTCTAGTCTTGTCTGTCTAGTCTTGTCTGTCTAGTCTTGTCTGTCTAGTCTTGTCTGTCTAGTCTTGTCTGGCTAGTCTTGTCTGGCTTGTCTTGTCTGTCTAGTCTTGTCTGTCTAGTCTTGTCTGTCTATTCTTGTCTGTATAGTCTTGTCTGTCTAGTCTTGTCTGTCTAGTCTTGTCTGTCTAGTCTTGTCTGTCTAGTCTTCTATGTCTAGTCTTGTCTGTCTAGTCTTGTCTGTCTAGTCTTGTCTGTATAGTCTTGTCTGTCTAGTCTTGTCTGTCTAGTCTTCTATGTCTAGTCTTGTCTGTCTAGTCTTGTCTGTCTAGTCTTGTCTGTCTAGTCTTGTCTGTCTAGTCTTGTCTGTCTATTCTTGTCTGTCTAGTCTTGTCTGTCTAGTCTTGTCTGTCTAGTCTTCTATGCCTAGTCTTGTCTGTCTAGTCTTGTCTGTCTAGTATTGTCTGTCTAGTCTTGTCTGTCTAGTCTTGTCTGTCTAGTCTTGTCTGTCTAGTCTTGTCTATCTAGTCTTGTCTGTCTAGTCTTGTCTGTCTAGTCTTGTCTGTCTAGTCTTGTCTGTCTAGTCTTGTCTGTCTAGTCTTGTCTGTCTAGTCTTGTCTGTCTAGTCTTGTCTGGCTAGTCTTGTCTGGCTAGTCTTGTCTGTCTAGTCTTGTCTGGCTTGTCTTGTCTGTATAGTCTTGTCTGTCTAGTCTTGTCTGTCTAGTCTTGTCTGTCTAGTCTTGTCTGTCTAGTCTTGTCTGTCTAGTCTTGTCTGTCTATTCTTGTCTGTCTAGTCTTGTCTGTCTAGTCTTGTCTGTCTAGTCTTCGATGTCTAGTCTTGTCTGTCTAGTATTGTCTGTCTAGTCTTGTCTGTCTAGTCTTGTCTGTCTAGTCTTGTCTGTCTAGTCTTGTCTGTCTAGTCTTGTCTGTCTAGTCTTGTCTGTCTAGTCTTGTCTGTCTAGTCTTGTCTGTCTAGTCTTGTCTGTCTAGTCTTGTCTGTCTAGTCTTGTCTGGCTAGTCTTGTCTGTCTAGTCTTGTCTGTCTAGTCTTGTCTGGCTAGTCTTGTCTGTCTAGTCTTGTCTGTCTAGTCTTGTCTGTCTAGTCTTGTCTGTCTAGTCTTGTCTGTCTAGTCTTGTCTGTCTAGTCTTGTCTGTCTAGTCTGTCTAGTCTTGTCTGGCTAGTCTTGTCTGGCTAGTCTTGTCTGTCTAGTCTTGTCTGTCTAGTCTTGTCTGTCTAGTATTGTATGTCTATTCTTGTCTGTCTAGTCTTGTCTGTCTAGTCTTGTCTGTCTAGTCTTCTATGTCTAGTCTTGTCTGTCTAGTCTTGTCTGTCTAGTCTTGTCTGTCTAGTCTTGTCTGTCTAGTCTTGTCTGTCTAGTCTTGTCTGTCTAGTCTTGTCTGTCTAGTCTGTCTAGTCTTGTCTGTCTAGTCTTGTCTGTTTAGTCTTGTCTGTCTATTCTTGTCTGTCTAGTCTTGTCTGTCTAGTCTTGTCTGTCTAGTCTTGTCTGTCTAGTCTTGTCTGTCTAGTCTTGTCTGTCTAGTCTTGTCTGTCTAGTCTTGTCTGTCTAGTCTTGTCTGTCTAGTCTTCTATGTCTAGTCTTGTCTGTCTAGTCTTGTCTGTCTAGTCTTGTCTGTCTAGTCTTGTCTGTCTAGTCTTGTCTGTCTAGTCTTGTCTGTCTAGTCTTGTCTGTCTAGTCTTGTCTGTCTAGTCTTGTCTGTCTAGTCTTGTCTGTCTAGTCTTGTCTGTCTAGTCTTGTCTGTCTAGTCTTGTCTGTCTAGTCTTGTCTGTCTAGTCTTGTCTGGCTAGTCTTGTCTGTCTAGTCTTGTCTGTCTAGTCTAGTCTGTCTAGTCTTGTCTCTCTAGTCTTGTCTGTCTAGTCTTGTCTGTCTAGTCTTGCCTGTCAAGTCTTGTCTGTCTAGTCTTGTTTGTCTAGTCTTGTCTGTCTAGTCTTGTCTGTCTAGTCTTGTCTGTCTAGTCTTGTCTGTCTAGTCTTGTCTGTCTAGTCTTGTCTGTCTAGTCTTGTCTGTCTAGTCTTGTCTGTCTAGTCTTGTCTGTCTAGTCTTGTCTGTCTAGTCTTGTCTGTCTAGTCTTGTCTGGCTAGTCTTGTCTGTCTAGTCTTGTCTGTCTAGTCTTGTCTGGCTAGTCTTGTCTGTCTAGTCTTGTCTGTCTAGTCTTGTCTGTCTAGTCTTGTCTGTCTAGTCTTGTCTGTCTAGTCTTGTCTGTCTAGTCTTGTCTGTCTAGTCTTGTCTGTCTAGTCTGTCTAGTCTTGTCTGGCTAGTCTTGTCTGGCTAGTCTTGTCTGTCTAGTCTTGTCTGTCTAGTCTTGTCTGTCTAGTATTGTATGTCTATTCTTGTCTGTCTAGTCTTGTCTGTCTAGTCTTGTCTGTCTAGTCTTCTATGTCTAGTCTTGTCTGTCTAGTCTTGTCTGTCTAGTCTTGTCTGTCTAGTCTTGTCTGTCTAGTCTTGTCTGTCTAGTCTTGTCTGTCTAGTCTTGTCTGTCTAGTCTGTCTAGTCTTGTCTGTCTAGTCTTGTCTGTCTAGTCTTGTCTGTCTATTCTTGTCTGTCTAGTCTTGTCTGTCTAGTCTTGTCTGTCTAGTCTTGTCTGTCTAGTCTTGTCTGTCTAGTCTTGTCTGTCTAGTCTTGTCTGTCTAGTCTTGTCTGTCTAGTCTTGTCTGTCTAGTCTTCTATGTCTAGTCTTGTCTGTCTAGTCTTGTCTGTCTAGTCTTGTCTGTCTAGTCTTGTCTGTCTAGTCTTGTCTGTCTAGTCTTGTCTGTCTAGTCTTGTCTGTCTAGTCTTGTCTGTCTAGTCTTGTCTGTCTAGTCTTGTCTGTCTAGTCTTGTCTGTCTAGTCTTGTCTGTCTAGTCTTGTCTGTCTAGTCTTGTCTGTCTAGTCTTGTCTGTCTAGTCTTGTCTGGCTAGTCTTGTCTGTCTAGTCTTGTCTGTCTAGTCTAGTCTGTCTAGTCTTGTCTCTCTAGTCTTGTCTGTCTAGTCTTGTCTGTCTAGTCTTGCCTGTCAAGTCTTGTCTGTCTAGTCTTGTTTGTCTAGTCTTGTCTGTCTAGTCTTGTCTGTCTAGTCTTGTCTGTCTAGTCTTGTCTGTCTAGTCTTGTCTGTCTAGTCTTGTCTGTCTAGTCTTGTCTGTCTAGTCTTGTCTGTCTAGTCTTGTCTGTCTAGTCTTGTCTGTCTAGTCTTGTCTGTCTAGTCTTGTCTGTCTAGTCTTGTCTGTCTAGTCTTGTCTGTCTAGTCTTGTCTGTCTAGTCTTGTCTGTCTAGTCTTGTCTGTCTAGTCTTGTCTGTCTAGTCTTGTCTGTCTAGTCTTGTCTGTCTAGTCTTGTCTGTCTAGTCTTGTCTGTCCAGTCTTGTCTGTCTAGTCTTGTCTGTCTTCAATGCGGGAGACCCGGGTTCGAATCCTGGTCGGGGAGACAACAACTAGGGTGGTTTTTCAGTAAAACCGTCCGGGCTGCCCACCCTGAATGAATGCAGAATATGCGATACCAGGGTGGCGCATACTAAAATCCAAGGTGGAATAGGGTGTTCAGTGAGAGCTTGCCCCGAACCACTTTTAAAAAAAAGTCTTGTCTGTCTAGTCTTGTCTGTCTAGTCTTGTCTGTCTAGTCTTGTCTGTCTAGTCTTGTCTGTCTAGTCTTGTCTGTCTAGTCTTGTCTGTCTAGTCTTGTCTGTCTAGTCTTGTCTGTCTAGTCTTGTCTGTCTAGTCTTGTCTGTCTAGTCTTGTCTGTCTAGTCTTGTCTGTCTAGTCTTGTCTGTCTAGTCTTGTCTGTCTAGTCTTTACTGTCTAGTCTTGTCTGTCTAGTCTTGTCTGTCTAGTCTTGTCTGTCTAGTCTTGTCTGTCTAGTCTTGTCTGTCTAGTCTTGTCTGTCTAGTCTTGTCTGTCTAGTCTTGTCTGTCTAGTCTTGTCTGTCTAGTCTTGTCTGTCTAGTCTTGTCTGTCTAGTCTTGTCTGTCTAGTCTTGTCTGTCTAGTCTTGTCTGTCTAGTCTTGTCTGTCTAGTCTTGTCTGTCTAGTCTTGTCTGTCTAGTCTTGTCTGTCTAGTCTTGTCTGTCTAGTCTTGTCTGTCTAGTCTTGTCTGTCTAGTCTTGTCTGTCTAGTCTTGTCTGTCTAGTCTTGTCTGTCTAGTCTTGTCTGTCTAGTCTTGTCTGTCTAGTCTTGTCTGTCTAGTCTGTCTAGTCTCGTCTGTCTAGTCTTGTCTGTCTAGTCTTGTCTGTCTAGTCTTGTCTGTCTAGTCTTGTCTGTCTAGTCTTGTCTGTCTAGTCTTGTCTGTCCAGTCTTGTATGTCTAGTCTTGTCTTTTTTTGGGGGGGGGACGTAGCAAGGGCACTTTCGTTCACTTGACAAGTGGTCCCCCTGGAATGTTCCCTGTATCCCTCGGCATAGCAAAAGCATTTCTTCAAGGGAGGGCTGTTGTAATATTTCTTTCTCAGTAGTTGTTTATTCCTTCTTCTTTCTTCCTCTTCCTTTTTATTTTTTTTCTTCATACCCTTTTCTACAACCTTCCAGTCTTCATCACTCCTCAGCATGAGTGCCACCATGTTCCATTATGTTTCTATATTTAGCACATTTCATGGTTTCGCATCAGATTGGCGCCCCACACAGCATTATCGAGTACACTACCGATGCAAGTATTTTCCTTTTACTGCTTCTTGCACCCCCCACATTAGGCATTATCCTAGACAGATTGGTCGACATAGACATGTTTGCTCTTCCGCCTTTTTTGCGATGTTTTCGACATGTTTGGTTATTCTCATATTGTGGTCATAGTAGATACTTGAGAACTTTAATGGTGCTAATCATCATTCCGTCAATCTGTATGGTTATCTCCTTTAAATTCCTCCGACCCTCTAGCAGTACGCATTCCGTTTTCTTGGGGGCTAACTGGAGCTTTTTCTTCTTCATTTCCTTTTGGATTGTGAATTGAACGATTGTGGGAATTAAACGATTGTGAGAATCAAATTAACAAGTTTGTTCAATCCACATTTTATAAGCCTAAACATTTTAGCAGTACCAGTAACATGTGGCTACCTGTGGGAAGTCGCATGTTTCATATTTATAAATAGACTTCTATTTGTCACTAATGGTGATTTTCACAATAGAAAAATGTTTCTACTCGATAAAGGGGTTTTTTTGAATGCAGCTATACCAGATATTACAAAACTTTGTTTATTTATTATTTTTTTGTTTTTGTTTAACTTATCTTATTTCTATAAATATCTACATCATAAGATAAATATACCTGGACGATACTAATTGGAATCCAACTCTGGTCAGAGCGGTCAATCGGGAGCGAATAACTAAGAAATTCCAAACCCTTAATTTAAAGATTTAAATTCATACTGAAGGGACCGGTGGCCAAGGGTAACCATAGCCTCTCTGACATCTGACAACCTTACAGAGTATCAAGCCTTGTCATGTCAAGTGGGGCTTTTAAGATAAATACACTTTATGATTTCATTTGATTATTACTTTAGGTCTGTAATAGTTCTCTCAAAATTTGAACTGCTTAATGCTGCTCAAAAGTGAGCCCTTGCAACTTGACAGTCAGTTTCCGTCCCTACACAACCTTGTTTTATGTGAAGATAGTGAGGGTCACGCTTCACTTCCTTGAAAATGATTAACCGAGACATATATGACTGGGACATGAGTGATTACAGAGGAAGGGTTAAGACTAATTTTGTTAATTTACCGTGTTCATAAGGAGAGAACGTGCCAGCGTCCAAGTTTATGTAGGGGTCTATTTTGATGGAAGTCACTTCAAGATTGTAATACTTTAGGATTGTGCCAAAGGAACTTGAAATGACACCTTTTCCGACCCCGCTAATTACGCCTCCTGTTACCAAAATATACTTTATGTTGCTCATTGCTGGTTTTCTGTGCAGACTTTCCATTCAGCGCACTGTTTTATAGCACACGTGTTTCTGATAGTGCAATCTAGATAGGTTATAAACGCAAAGTTTTCCCGCCAACACTTAGCGCTAAATACAAATTTGCATATTATTGCTAACAATTTTGTCCTATTCTAACTTTACCAACTAAGAAATTCTTTTTAAAGAGACTGTAGATGAGGAAATTGTTTAAAAAGCAAATCTAATTAAACAATTATTTCAGATTACACCAAACAGAGAAAATTTGAATTGATAAAAACCATACACGTTGGTGCCCTGATAAAACAACGCGCGACTAAACAACGTGTCGAAAATATCACATCCTAAAATATAAGTAATCAAAATAATTATTAGGATGAAATGCTTGTGTGAATCTATTTTCCACGTGTAATTATGATGCTGTGCTATTTTGTGATGTGTGCGTTGTTATTTAACTAGTCCTGATAAAACAACGCGGTGAAAATATCACACCGACAACGTTCTATGAAAACAATACGCTGCGAATATATTGCATATTATATATATATATATATATATATATATATATATATATATATATATATATATATATATATATATATATACACTGCCGAGCATAAAATTAGGGTCACTCCATAATTTGACGTTAATTTGGATATTTTTAGTTTTTGACGTGTTTTTCGCTTGTAACAGTTTACCAACTGATTGCTTGAATAAAACTAAAGGTGTTTGTTGTTCAAAGTGTATTGAATTTGTTGAAACAAAAGAAAGTTTAAGGACTTAAGTAGTGAGTATTCCTTCCTCTGGCAGTGACAACAGCTTGGAAACGACGTGGCATGCTCTAGATCAGATTTTTGATCACATTCTGCGGAAGATTGTCCCATATTCTTGTACCAGAGTATGTCGCGAAGTTCTCTAGAATTTCTGGGGGCCGTCTCCGTAAACGTTTTCCCATCTCACCCCAAATATGGTCAATTGGATATAAATCTGGACTGCGAGCTGGCCAAAAAAATCGCGTGATTTCACACTCGTCAATATACTCAGAAACTATCCGAGCTGTGTGGGGCCGTGCGTTATCATGCATAAATGTTGCGTCTTCAAGAATAACCATGAACGGTACAACATGGTCTTCTGGAACCTCTGTCAGATACCTATGCGCAGTCAACGTCCCATTCTCGATAAAGACTAACTCCGTGCGAGTGTCAAAAGATATGTCTCCCCATGCCATAACTGATCCTCCAACAAATGGTAGTCGCTCGGCAATACACGCTTCAGCATATCTCTAGCCTTGTCGTCGCCACACACTTACATGTCTATCTGAGCCCGTAATTGTCCAAGCCAAGTGTTCTTGTGCAAAATTCAACCTCGCAATCCGGTGTGCACGGGAAAGCGTCGGTCCAGTAGCTCTAGTTCGAGAAGATAATCCAGCACCATAAAGTCGTCCCCTAACTGCCCACTCACTTATGTTTACATTTCTCACTTCTTGCAGATGATTTCGAAGGGAAACTGCCGTGACCGTTCGGTTTCTCAAAGCACTAGAAACGGGAAAGCGGTCATCTCTAGCTGTTGTAGTTTTGCCTCGGCCTGAACAAGATCTTCGAGTGAGCAGACCAGTCTCTTCGTACCGCCGCCATACTCGTTGCACACTCGAGAGACTTAAGCCGAGGTTACATTAGAGCCACGCCGCGTGTGGCAACGCTGCCTCACGCAACGGGCTGTGATTATACTACAGTGTCGCGCCACCGCGCGTGCTGATGAAATTGTCAGTTCAGTGACGACCGCGTAAACGTCCGCATCTATTTGCAATGTTCTCTTCCGACTTGGATACGGATCTTGAAGAAGATATTGCCTACATATTTATGTTAAGCCTACTCAAGAAGAGGAGATACTGGGTGCTTAACATAATCACAATTGTGTTTTTGTTTTGTAGCACAAATTACTAAATTATGTTGTGAGGACAAGAATTAAATAGCCCTCGTTTAAAGGAACTCAATTTTCGATTAGTTTATCAAATAAATGAGATCTGTCATATGATACATGTTATGAATGCGTCGTTCAATATACAAATTTGAACATGAACAGTTTTGCACGTGGTTTGTTTGGATTTATCATTGATTTAAAAAAAAAAAAATCTGTAATAGTAATCTCAAGGAGTCAAATCTTCTGGAGGCTAATTAACCGTTGCATGTCTTGTTGCAAATTGTAGATTTATACAAATTTTCTTCCAAAAAACCTGCATTAGCAATATGAGATAGGGGCTACATCTCATATTGCAAATACGGATACAGGTTTATTGGAAGAAAATGTGTATAAATCGACAATTTGCAACAAGACATGCAACGGTTAATTGGCCACCAGAAGTTTTGACACCTTTAGATTACTTTTTGCAGTTTTTTTTTTAAATGAATGATAAATCCAAACAAACCACGTGCAAATCTGTTCATGTTCAAATTTGTATATTTAGTACTTTCGTCAGCGGACATTTTGCGCGCGTACTGAAATGTGGTAGACGTCTGCTTGCTTGCTGGTCAACACACCTCGCCGGAATGCGCGTAGCCACGTGGTGATTATACTAGAGCCGAGCCAACCAACGCGTTACTACCTGCGATGCCACGCCGATCGAAATCGAGTGGTCTTCCACGCAGTGTCAGCTCGCTCGGCGACACGCGGGACTGAGCTAATGTAATCACGTTCATACTAAATGTATGTAACCGATTCCAATCCCACGGGTTGCGACACGCGGCGTGGCTCTAATATAACCCAGGCTTTACATCAATGTTTCTCGCAGTTTCGCGCTGACCGCGGCCGTCTTCTAAAGCCGCCCTAATTCGTGCCGCAACTACAGGATTTATGCTCATTGCAAAACACTAACAATGACAACAATTTACAACAGACAGATGACACCTCAGGAAAAAAGCCATTCTGTCCTTAAACTTTCTTTTGTTTCAACAAAAACATTTCAAAGTTAACTTGTTCATATTCATTACTTAGCATATAAAATTAAAATTGTTCATTTTCATTTCTTTTTACGTTTAATTCAAGCAATCAGTTAGTAAACTGTTACAAATTCAAATGTGCTCGGCAGTGTATATATATTTATATATATATATATATATATATATATATATATATATATATATATATATATAAGAATAAGAATAAGAAATTTATTAATCTTTTTCATTTTGATTACAATATAAGACGTCGAAATAAAATACAAATTAAAAATATGATTAAACATAACTGGTAAAACAATACATTTATTAAAAGATATAACAATATACAAATGATACAAGGTTTAGCTTGATGCTTCAAAGTTTCTTACTTGGTTTGTGAATTCAGCAACACTATAAAAAGCATGTTGGTGTAGAAATGATTTTAATTTTGTTTTAAAGTTATTGATAGTTACCGTTGTCATTGAGTGCGGCAGTCTGTTATATAAATCGATACCTGATTTGTAAGGTGCTATTTTAAAAAAAGTATGTTTAAAATTATATGTAACTAATTTTCCGTTATTTCGTGTCGCGTAGCCGTGAACGTCGCTATATTTTACAAATTTGGCTTTATTGCTGTGAATAAAACAAAGTATTTTTAGAATGTATATACATGGTAGTGTTAATATTTTATATTCAATAAATGTGTTTCTACAAGTTTCGACGTAATTCAAATTAAACATTAATCGAATGATGCGCTTTTGCGTTACAAATAATCTGCTGGAACCATTAGATAATCCCCACACTGTTATATTGTAACTTAGATGTGAGTATACTACAGCATAATATATAGTTAAAATAGAATCAAGGTTTAGTTCATTTTTGAGTCGTGATATTAAATAATATGATTTATTTACTTTAGCACAGGTGAAATCTATATGTTTCTTCCACTGTAAATACTGGTCAATTATTATCCCCAGGTATTTCATGGTTTCAGATGTCTCTATCAACTTATTATTAAAAGTAAAAGTAATGGATTCATTCTTTTTATAGATGTTTGACAAATGCATAATTTCTGTTTTTTCAACAATAATAATTAATTTATTTAATTTACACCATTCATTAAATTGAGACATGACTGAAAATATTCTGCTTTTAGCCTCATCTAATGTCTCAGCAGAAACTACGATCGCAGTATCGTCTGCATACATAAAGACTTCTCCGTCAGTTATGTGATTCGGTAAATCATTTACAAAAAGTAAAAATATCAGTGGGGCTAGTATACTCCCTTGAGGAGTTCCCATATTCATTGTAAATATGTCTGAGAGTGATTCCTTATATTTTACTGTATATTCTCTATCGCTGAGATATGATGTAATCCAGTCATTTATGAAGTTTCGAAAGCCTATATTAAATAATTTAGTACGTAATAAATCGATATCAATAGTGTCAAACGCCTTTTTTAAATCAAATAAAATGATAAATGTGTGTTTTTTGTTATCTAAATTGTTTAAACATGATTGTACTAAATTTATGCACGCTGTCTCTGTAGACCTACCGTGGCGGAATCCATATTGTTTATCATTCAATATATTATATTTTTCAAGAAAGCAAAATATTCTCTTACATATAATTTTTTCAATAATTTTGGAGAAGATACTTAATAAACAAATCGGTCGATAGTTGGTTATATCTGTATCATCCCCTTTTTTAAATAGCGGTATTATTTGTCCGATCTTCAACGGCTTGGGGTATTTGCCCTGTGAAACTGAGATATTAATTATATTACATAAGAAAGGTGCAATGATATCTGCATTCGCTTTAACTAATTTAACCGGAATCTCGTCAAGGCCCGAGGAATTAGTGTTTCGTAGGGATATTATAACAGAAATTATTTCACTCTCAGATACTGGGGTAAAGCAAAATGTGTTGTAGTGATACTGTGTGTTATCGAGAGAAGTATTATTAGTACTATTTGAGAAAATATTTAGGTCCTTGATCGATTGTTCAAAAAATGTCGCGAACTTATTGGAAACTTCATAATTACTTTTACAGATTTCCACATTACATTGTTTTTTGTTTTTATATTGAACTAGATTCCACAATGTTTTAACTTTGTTATCTGCATTAAGTATATATTTTGCAGCGTGTTGTTTTTTTTCTAAAATAATTAACTGATTAAGAGGTTTTTTTTTAGTTTTGCATTTTATTGCTAAGTCATCTCTACCTGATAATTTAACACTAAAATCTAAGTTTTTAACTTCATCATATAGCTTTTGAACTTCTGCTGAAAATTTGATTTTTTGGCGTTCAAGGTTACGAACGGATACCAGTCTTTTCCTCTTCGGAAAAACCACTTCGAAACTCCACTTAAACTGTTTATAGAAGTAATCAAATACGAAATTAATATCATTATCGTATGACCAGTTAATAAACTCGCTGTGTTTGATAAAATGTTGTCTAAATTCACAAATTTTGTTAGGTGAGATGACACGAACAATTTCATAGGTCGGCTTTTTTTGAATAGGCAATTGTAGTTCTATATGCGCTGTTTGTGCAAAATGATGAGACAACCCAGGATTGAAATTGTTTGCAGATTTCATAATGTCAATGTTATTGGTAATTAAATAATCAATCGATGTCATTGATACTTTATCTAAATTTGGAAATTTCTGAATTCGAGTGACATCCTTTAAAGAAAGAAATAAATTATGTGCCAATAACAAGTCATTTAGAGAATCTGTCATTTTATTTTTAATTAGATTGTTTATATTCAAGTCCCCGCAAATGATAACGGTTTCAAATTGTTGATTTACAATATCTAATAGACGATTAAGTTGATTAAAAAATAGATCGGTAAAATCACTAGCATTATTAGGTGGCCTATAAATTGCAATAATACAAGTTTTCATGCCCACTGATATTCCACAGCACTCAATGACGTTTTCGATAGCTAGATTCTTTATAATTTTTAATAATTTGATTTGTTGTAAAATATTATGTTTTATAAATATTGCACTTCCACCGTGTTTATTCGTTTGTCTAGAGAAGTGAGCTATCAATTCGTAGCCGATAATCTTAAAAGCATCAAGCTGAGTTTCATCCAGCCAGGTTTCGGTGAAACATAAAATATTAAATTTAAAATTATTACATAGTACATCAATTAAATTTGATTTGTGAAAAATTGACCGTATATTAATATGAAATAGGTTTATCGTTAAACAGTGTTTAGTTTTAATATCTTGAAGTCCACTGCTGCATGTTACCACCTCGCTTTTCTCGGTACGACGAATTCCATTTGCGACGGTTGTTCGATCGAAATAACTGCACTTTTATTCCTTCGCACCAGAAATTTTCATTTAAAATAGTTTCCGCCTCATTTTTGGGAACGGAGACTTTGAAGCTGGAGTGGTAGTTGGCGCTTTTTAATTTATTGACGTAAAATGGTCGTGAAGGTAGTTTTTTTTTTCAGATAATCAAGTACGTTATCCTCGTTTGTATTTGCGTGTAAGTTAGAAACGTAAATTATTGTCATTGGAGCTGCAGAGACGATTTCATTCTCTTCGGGTTTCTTAACTCCCGTTATAGTATTTGAGGTCTTTGAGTCTGTTACTGTTAATTTGCTATTACTGGATCGAATAACAGCTTCCTTAGCTTTGGCTACGTTTTGTGAGGATAACAATGCATTTTTGCTGGAGTCAATATTTGTGGTTTTTGTTTTTAATTTTTTATTTTCATTCGTGAGACCTTGTCTGGGATTAATCGAGGCTGAGGAGATAGTATGCGGTTGATTTGCAAATTTTAAAGGAGATGTATTTGTCAATTTTAAAGGAGATGTGTTGGTTTCAGAATTACACGCATCTTTTTCAAGTACCTGGATTTTGAAAAGTAGTAGAGCGTGCTTATCTTCCATTTCAGACACAAGTTTATATAAAAGTTTGTTTTCGCTTGTGAGGTGTTCATTTTCTTTAATTAGGTCTCTAATTAAGGAATCGCTCTTATTTACCTCCACTTCTATCACTGTCTCATTTGACGTATTTAATAAGTCGTCCATATTTAAAACGTTTTCTGCGGGTTCACAACATTTTATATGATTTTCATCAATCGTTATTATATCACTATAATATTTAACGCACCCAGGGTGCATCACAATACCACAGTTTATACATTTTAGTCCAGAAACTGGCATAGTCTTGCACTTTTTACACTTTTTTGCTGTAGCACTCGCATTCACGTCTGTATTGGCCGCCATCTTTTGGCGGCCAATATAACAATATATTTATATATATATATATATATATATATATATATATATATATATATATATATATATATATGTATGTATGTATATGTATGTATGTATACACTTCTTCTTCTTTTCCACCTCTACTTCCCAGTCACCGTTGAATGTTGCAGGAATGTTGCAGCAATGTTCCGAAGGCTGCACAACATTCCGCATGTTGCAGCAACATTCCTGAACATTCCAGTGGCAACATTGCAATGTGAATGTTGCAGCAACAATGCTACAACATTTCAGTTGCAATATTACAATGTGAATGTTGTAGCAACATTCCTACAACATTTCAGTAAGGCTGCGCCAATTATTTTTTTTATTATTAATATTATCATTTATTTTTAAAAAACTGTGATTATTTTTTCTTATACTCAAAAATGTATTATATTTTTAGTCATTTTTCCGATCGGCGCGTGTATTTTCCGCCGATCGGAATTTCCATACACAATGCGTGTATATACTCGATGAAATGTTGCTGTATTTATCTACGCTCTCTCTTCTTTCTGTACTCCTCTCTTCCACTTTTATGTAGTGCATTAAGGCGAGATTACGATGAACTTAACGTGACGAGATGAGACGTGATGAAAACCTAAAACCCATTGTTTTATATGCGGCCCATTACGATCGAGGTAATGTGAAGTATCCGAACTTAAAGTAATGTGAAATCCAAAAGTGCCAATGTCCAATGTCCAAAGTTTCACGTCTTGTCGCCTTAATCATTCAGCCAATCAACGCTCTCGATTCTTGCGCGCATGCACTCGAAGTCAAGAGTGAGATTTTCCATTGTGTTGTTACATTCACTTTGTTTATAGTTCGAAAAGTTGTTTATAAATTAAAAGTTAAAAAATGTCGATTAATGACGTTTTGTCAGTTGAGTGTGTGCGGGCGTATCCCCAAATATATGATAAGGGGCATGCAGGTTTCAAAAAAAGACTCCGCATGGAAGAATGTGGCCGAAACAATGAATGGTAGGTTATGTTGCATCTTTTTTTTCGAAATTTACAGTTCATACTTTTCTATATCCTTTCTATCTTTATTTCAGCAACAGTGAAAGAATGTAGCTCCAGGTGGCAAACGCTTCGTGAGAGGTTTGTCAAAGAGAAGTGGATTGTTGAGCTTGATGGGATGGGGCAGCGGCATCGACTCGTCCGGAATGGCCCTTATTGCAAATATTGCAATTCCTGAAACCCCATATTAGTAAAAGGAAGTGTATGAACCCTGAGTTCCTCCTAAACATGTTTATATAACCTACTTGTACAACAAACATGTTGCCTTAAAATTTAGTTGGCAAAGTCGTTCGAATAAGAAACTATGTTTCAGCCAATTGATGATGGCGAAATTACTCTACAGTAAGTTTATTTCTTTAAAAGTGAACATTTTTATATTTTTGCCAGATATTTTTACTTATATTTTATATTGTCCTACAATTTTACAGAGACTTGACGGAGAGAAATGGTCGGAAAAAGATATAGAAGAGACTCTGGTGAAATGACTTATTCAATCTCCAACAAGAGTGAGTTGAACCAAAAAAAGCAAATGTGGAAGTTTCCTTCGATGAGAATAACAATAACAGTATACATGAAAAATTAAAAAAAAAATATTAAAAGTGAAAGTGAAATATGTAAATAAAAGAGAAGAAAACTAAAAATATAATTTTCTATTTTTCAATATTCAATATATTCCTATAACATTCCTGCAATATTCCTGCAACATTCATGCAATGTTCGTAATGTTCCCGCAACGTTCCTGCAATGTTCCCGCAACGTTCCTGCAATGTTCCCGCAACGTTCCTGCAATGTTCGTAATGTTCCCGCAACGTTCGTAATGTTCCCGCAACGTTCGTAATGTTCCCGCAACGTTCGTAATGTTCCCGCAACGTTCGTAATGTTCCCGCAACGTTCGTAATGTTCCCGCAACGTTCGTAATGTTCCTGTAATGTTCGAAACATTCCCGCAACGTTCCTGCAATGTTCCGTGCAACGTTCCCACAACATTTCTGAATGTTGCAGAGAGGCGGACATAGAAATGTTGCAGCAACGTTTAACGTTGCGAAAGTAACATTGCTGCATCATTCCTGCAATATTCAACGCTGGCTGGGTTATCTCTCCAGTCCTCTTCTTCTATGGTTCTATCTTTTACGGTTTCCATAATACCATCTATCCACTTTACTGCTGGTCTGCCTCTTCCTCTCCTTGCTCTTGGTACATATTGGAATGCTATTTTGGGCCATCTTTCTCCAGTCATTAAGTACTTCTTATACCTAGAATGCATCTTATATACCAACAAAAATAATAATATTCCACAATGAATCTATTAGTTAATTAAAAATATACTAATTTATAAGGGTGTGCCCAACACAGCACAGGATATTTCAGGGATATCCTGATTATACCCCAAATTGCCTAAAGATATCCAGTATATCCTATGGACATATCTATGGATATCCCGTTGGACATTTTAATTTCAGGATATCCCAGAGAGATCGCGGGATATCTTATGACATTTGTGTATATCCTAGGGATATCTTAAGTAGGATATTTGAAATTAAATCAAAATTTCCGTATTGCATCTTTTCGAGATGTTGTATGTTCTCGCGAGTTTGTTTCTTTGACAACCTTGAACCTTGAGTGGAGATTCGAGATAATTTATTTACATCTAATCCAAAACCTCAGCTTTTAAAAGTCAAAAAACAAATAATGTGAATTGCTGCACCCTTCAACTTCAGCAACACACTATGATAGACAAGTTGATGGTCCATCAACTTCTTTCTCTAATTTATTTATTTATTTTATTTATTTATATAAGACAGGCAATCGCCCAATTACATTCTACTTAATCTTATATATTAAAAAAAAGAAAATAGGTTAGCGGTTAACAGTAGTCGGACAGTATCGATATTCTGACACGACTTATAAAACTAAAACTGGGTAACGAGAAATCAAATTGGTTTTCATTTGCGACCCTACACATTATCCACAATGGTGCATAATAGTATGTGTTTGTTCGTGCACGTGGCACCTCGTATATGCGAAGAGTGTTTGACCTTAGGCCGCGAACAGGGGTGTGCACATTGATTTTAGCCTGAAGGTACGCCGAATCAATGCGCTTCCCGATTAAATTAAATAACAATATAATGTCGAAATACCGTCGGTACGAACGCAGTGAGGTTAAGTGCATTAGGTCCGCAATTTGGCTATAATCGTGAGATACACGAGGGGACGGCAGGCTTAGTTTCCACGCTATAATGTTTAAAAAACGATGTAGGATTCTTTCTATCTTAACTATATGACAGTTGTAATGCGGGGACCAGACCGGTGAGGCGTATAGAAGTATAGGCCTTACTAGTGACGTATACAATGTTTTCAGAGTATATATATTTTCAAATTCTACGGTCATTCGGTTTATGAAACCCGGCGTCTGGTTTGCTTTACTAACTATATAATCTATGTGTTTTTCGAATTTCAATTTATGATCGAGCACTACACCCAGATCTTTGGATTCTGTGACTTGCGCTAGTGGTTCGCCCTCAATTATGTAATTATTATCAATTCTTGACCTAGTCCGGTAAAAACTCATTGATTTACATTTTGCGATGTTTAGCCGGAGACGTTTTCGAGTACACCAGGATAGTAATGAATCTAGATAAGATTGGAGATCTCGACAATCTTGGGGTGTCTTGATTGGGTGAAAAAGCTTTAAGTCATCGGCAAATAGAAGAAAGTTACAATTTGGCAAGTGAATCTTCAAATCATTGACAAATACGAGGAACAGAGCTGGGCCCAAATGGGAGCCCTGGGGGACACCCGATGACACGTTCACTTCCCTCGACACGCAGGACTTATATTTCACCCTCTGTGTTCTACCTGTCAGGTAACTTCTCATCCACTCCAGTAGGGTCCCTTTTAATCCTAAGCGACTGAGGTCATCAATAATAAGGGTATGGTTTACCGAGTCGAAAGCCTTGGAAAAATCTGTAAAAATTGTATCCACTTGGGTACCATTTTCAAGATTCTCCAAGATATGTTGCTGAAAAGTTAGAAGATTTGTTGTTGTGGAACGATTTTTCATGAAACCGTGCTATTCAGTAATTATATGTGGGTTCAAAATGGTGGTGAGTTTTTCAGTAATTATGGCTTCCATGAGTTTCGTTATAGTGCTTATTTTCGAGATAGGTCTATAGTTTTCGATATTTGATCTATTGCCGTTTTTGAAGATTGGGGTGATATAGCTAGTTTTGAATTTTGGCGGGAAGTAGCCCTCCCGGAGTGAACGAGAGAACAGGTAGTGTAGAACGGGTGTCAATGTTGCGTTGCATTGCTTGATAAGGGATGATGGTATGCCATCCGGTCCGGGGGCATTACAGTCCCTCATACTGCCAATGGCTTTGAAGTCATTAGGTTGTGTCAGGACAATGTTGTTAATATCAAGAGGCAAGTCTGTCAAGTCACCAAGCGGGGCAGAATTTACTACTTCGGTTGAGTATACTGATTCGAAAAAGCTTGCAAATAAATCCACAATGTTTTGGGGATTTTGTGCGGTATTTTGCGCGTAAAACATAGAGCTAGGTAGACCAGACGTGCCCTTTTTGGCATTCGCGAATTTCCAAAAGGGTTTGATATCGTGGTTAATAGACTCTTGAACAGTGCGCAGGTAACTAAAATAGTCTTCAATCGAAACTAATTTACAATTTCTTCGTAGATCTGAGAAGAGTTTGTAGTCCGCGTCATTCAGAGATTGTTTGTAATTTGCGTGTGCTTTATATTTTTCTCTAAGAAGTACCTTAAGTCTGCTGGAGTACCATATTGGATACGTTGAGGCAGTGATTTGCATTTTCGGAACATGTTTATCTATCGTATCGTAAAGCGCATCATAGAGTGCCTCGACACAGTGATCAATGGAATAATACGTACAAGTAGTAAACCAATTAAAATTAAGCAAGTCGTTGTTTATCGCCTCATAATCAGCACGTTCGAATTTATATCTCGTTTCGCCGCAAAATGAAGGAGTTAAATTTTTCGGTATTGAGATCAACGCATCAATTGGGGGGTGAAATGTATCAGGTGCTATTAAAGGAAAATCCGAGATGGAGGTAGGTTGGAAGTAGGGAATGCAATCTCGTTCTCGCGAGATCGGGATCTCGCGAGATCTCGTCCATATTTTGCGAGACTGAGTCTCGTTCAATTTTTGTACGAGATCTCGCGAGATTGCGAGATTGAGCGGCGCAGCAAAATCGGTGTGTGTATCGTAGCGCGGTTGCGCGCGAACTGCTCTGCGCATGCTGTAGGCACTACTCGTGGCGCAGCGCAGGGGCAGAAGGGGGCGCGGGACTTGCGGGGGACGAGGCCCGGCTCACTCACTGTCATCACTTTGCCGGCACGCGTGCGTTTGTTTACGTAATTATCAAGTTTTTGTTGAATTTAAGGGATTTTTGTGATTAACTGGTTATTTTAGTGTAACATTTAATGTAATTTGGCATTGAACTATGTCGACAACTCAAAAACAGTGTACAGTGAATACGGAAGTTCATTAGAAGTTTGGAAATATTGCTTAAGAGCCAATGATGGACTCAGTGCAAAGTGCAAGGTGTGTGGGAAGATTTTGAAAGCTAAAGACCGTTCTCCAAAAGGCTTACACACACACTTGAAGTCTATACATAACATTGATTCGAAAAAAAGGTTGAGGATGTTCAGATTAAGGAAAATGTAGAAACTTCAATGAGGACTCCGGTTGCCGGGCCAGCGGCGCCAGAGCCAGCAGCTTCTTCAGATAGTACTCTTCAGCAATCAAAATTATCAACTGTACCTAAAAAGCGAAAAATTACGGACCATTTCCACACCGAAGATACTTCGAAGGAAATTATGGTTTCAAGAATGGTGGCTAAAGACGGTTTACCTTTTCGTGTATTTTGCACCTCAAAAGACCTGAGAGACCTTTTTTGTTCTAAGGGACACAAATTACCGTCATCTCCTAATTCAATTAAACTTATGGTAATTAATTACGGAATGACCTTAAAAATAAAACTTAATCAAGAACTTTCTCAGCTAAAGGAAGATAACTACAGATTTACATTAACCTTCGATGAGTGGACTTCCTCTAGAAATAGACGTTACATGAACCTGAATGTCCACACATGCAAAGAAAATAAAGCCATATTTTGGAATTTAGGCTTGATCAGAATATTCGGCAGTATGCCTGCCGAAACTGCAGTGGATCTTTTGAAGAACAGACTTTCAGAATTTGAATTGTCTCTTGACGATGATGTAGTCAACATTACAACAGATGGGGCTAAGGTAATGATCAAATTAGGACGTTTGATTAATCCACTACATCAGCTCTGCTATGCCCACGGCATTCAGTTGTCTATCATGGACGTTCTGTACAAAAAACAAGATTTATCTTTGTCTGAGGACAATGACATTGATGAGATACTTGACGATGAGATACTTTACATTAACCAAGAATTTGGCAAAAACTTACAGCTACAATTAGATTGCAAAACACGCTGGTCAAGCCTTGCTGATATGAAATCGACATTTGATAAAGTTAAACTGTGTGTCGGCAAAGCATTGATCGATTTAGGTCTTGACACTAATTCGGATTACTCTTTGAGTGCAGAAGAGTATACAGTTTTGACAAACTTAGACAGAGTATTTCAGCCTGTCAAACTCGCTGTGGAGGTCTTATGCCGTCGAGATTCGGACCTGGTTACTGCCGAAACGACTTTAAGATTTATGATACGCAAACTTGAAGAACTGACGACAACATTGGCAAGAAAACTAGCAGAGTCATTGAGAAACCGCATAGCTGAGCGCCGAACTTGCTTGACTTCAGTATTGATATATTTGAGAGATTATGTCAAATATGAGGAAGATTTGGAAGAGTATGCGCGAGACGAAACGTTCAAAATGTCACAGAAAGTCAGTATCCGAAAAGAAATTAAAAAACTTATAAAGAGATTGCACTGCAAGACGCAATACTACTATCATACACAGGAAAGCTCATCTGTTACAGAGCCACTCCCTTCAACATCAGCAGCTGCTTGTAATGATGTTGTACTTGGCGACGCTAATGATGATGTGTCCCTTTCTGTTCTGTCCACTGCTGGAAAAAGTATTTCCCTTCAAGAGAAGCTACAAGAATCGTTGACAGCATTGAAAAAGCCCAATCGTTCAACAAATTCTGCAAATTCATTGGAGATACTCATTAAAAAAGAGATGAATTTGTATGAAGCTGGAGGGGTTAAAGGTGAACTCCTTCAGTTTGTACACAACTGTTTGTCGACTGTGGTTCCGACTAGTGTAGAGGCAGAAAGAGCATTTTCGGCCGCGGGGTACTTGGCCTGTAAAATCAGGAGTCGTCTATCAGATGAAACCCTTGATATGCTGTGTTTTTTGAGAAGCCACTTTCAAAAATAACTTATCCTTTTAATAACACTGTCTAATAATACTTACATATCCTTAAAAATTACAAATGCTGCAGAAGGCTGAATAAGTGTTACATTTCGAATTATTTCGAAGTGTTTTTTTGTTTTGGTTTGAGTTTTTTGTTGATAATACTGCAGAAGGCTGATTTAGTGTTATATTTCGAAGTTTTTTTTATTTTTATTTTAAGTTTTTTGTTCTTAATACTGCAGATGCAGAAGGCTGATTTTCAGTTTATATAATAAGAATACGACTGACGAATATTATATGATAACGTAATATTGTGTTTTATTTTAAAATAAATGATTATAATATGCCAATTACATGTATGTTTTATTTTTATCTTATATATTGAAAATCAATAAACGGAATTAATAGTATTAGCGAATGTTTTTAGTAAAAATACCTAATTGGGCGAGATCTCGGAAATCTCGTAATCTCGCGAGACTGGCTTTACGGTCTCGCGAGATCTCGGCTAGGTCTAAAATCTCGCGAGATTGCATTCCCTAGTTGGAAGGAACATTGAAGTGAGTTTGACACAAATATAAGGTCGAGTGTATTCCCATGACTATTTCTGGCTGAATTTAGCTGATGTAAATTTAGGAAGTTAAATGTGTCTACTAAGCATGTACAAATTTGAATTGTCGTAGGGGTAGCATTATCATGTTGAGTGAAAATGCGGTCCGGATCGTTTTGCCATACGGTTTCCGGGAGATTAAAATCACCACAAATAATAAATGTAGCTACAGGGTACCTATCTGAAACGAGTTCAAGAGTTTCTGCAAATTTTATATAATCTGTGAGTGGTGATTTTGGGGGGAAATATACAACGCTCACAATGTAATCGACGGATCCAATACGCATCAATACAAATATGACCTCGAGATTTCCAGTCGCGACAGGTAGCAATTGATTGAGGTGTTTGCGTTTCACCGTGATCAAAACACCGCCGCCGCGCAAACTGGTACTGGTTGCTAAGCTTCTATCGAGTCGGTGAATATCGTGCGATTTCATGTCGAGCTCCGCGTCGAAAATACCTTGGTGAAGCCAGGTTTCAGTTAAGATGATGAAGTCGAGATGGTCAAACGATGGGGTCGCTTTTACAAACTTTGTGAGTTTAGTTCGAAGTCCTCTTACATTTTGATAATACAGCGATAATTTTGGGGATTGCCGAATAAAAAATAATTGACAAATCATTAGAGAAAGAGGGTAATGATAAATTATTTAAATTATTAAAATTAATAAATTATTTGAATTTAAATACAAGATCTCAGGATTTTTAGTTTTCGACTATTCATACCATTTATTCTACATTCGCTGATATTATTTTATAAGCAAAAAAGTATTTACACTTTTTTAGTTTTTTATACTGAGCATAAAAATAATTTATGCAACAACAATATGGTTATATAGCTTTCATTTCAGATTGGCGCAGTTTCCAACACTTTGTGGTAAAATCTTTAACAAGTTTAAAGATGAGCATGAGAGAAGTTCTGGAACAGTTGACCAAAAAATCAAGCTCCTATGAAAAAACCACTGCTGCTAATGTTGTTCCAGAACATCGAACTAATATTATGAAAACTTTTCCTTTACTTGATATGCAAGCCTTGGAAATCATCGAAAGAAACTTGTGTGATGACCAATTCAAGAAAGACCTGGTAAGTATTAGTAGCTTTACTTTACAAATTTTTCCAATCATTCAGACTGTAAGTAAATGATATATTATATACTTTTATATTCCTGTTTTTAGATGACCGAGTTATCGAAAATTGGTGGCCCTAATACAAAAGCCAGAACTGCAAAAATTAATTTAGTTGGATTGGCGGCAAAAAAAAATTAATATTCTCCAACTTACTTATATCGAGTGTTACTATTTCTCATACATTTCAATTAAGTTATAAGTAACTTTATATGAAATGGAGTGTATTCTTATAATCGTTTTCATTTTATATTTAATTTCAAATTTTTTTAGATGTGGTCAGAATACATGAACCAGAGGTTACAGATCACACAATTTCCCTACATATTAAGAACTGGCCGAGACACGCTAAAGAAAGATTGAATCGGGAGAAATCGTAAGAATTACTATATAATTTATTTTAGGGGATCAGCCAGTTTAAAATCTAGATTTTTTTTCAGGCACAGGCTATTAGCAGATATAGGGGATAGAAATGGAAATCAGGGAAATAAAGGAAGGGAAGATGAAGCAGCATGAAATTTTTGTACATAATATGTTAATTAAAAATTAAGGATTTGTTTTAATTCACCTTTTTTTGGGTGGTGTTGCCACCATAGAGGTCGCGGAATGTCCCATAAGGGATATCCTACAATATCCTCAGGTGATCGACAATATCCCATGCGGGATATCCTATAGATATTGTGTGGGCGGACATTTTTATATCCTAGGGATATCCCAGAGAGGACCCATAGACATCTCGGGATAAAACCAGGGTATCTTTTTAAGTTCAATACGATATCCATAGGATATTCTCAGGATGACCCTGTGCTATGTGGGGCCCAGCGAGGGGCAGGGGTCACATCCCGAAATTTTAAAGGATGCTACTGTTACGGAGAAAGTCAGATTGGAGGACAACATATATGCCGCACATTGTTGGGAAACAACGTCATCGAAGTAACCACCCAGCAGAATGTCATTAAGGAAGAGGTCATTAAGAATACCATGGGCGAAGCCAGTGGGAGGGTCTTGGAGGTTCAAAACCCCCGTTTCGTTTCGCTATCTGTACCTTTTTGTAATCCCCATCATTGACCTCTTCGTTGCTCTTTGTGCAGTTTCTAGTTCCTGTGTTATCACAGGTATTATAGACAAAAATTCAAAAATTCCGCGAGTACGAAATTGTCTTACAACTCGAATTATGGACTATACTTTATCTACGTCCACAATAATTTGTTTCTGTTTAATAAGAAAACTATGTTTGATGTAACACCTTCGACCTTATTTAACTTGATAGAAATGAAAAGAAATACATTAATAATGGTTACATACCTTTTTATTTAGTACTTATTTGTAGTTTTCGTTAAATTTAAACGTGAAAAAACGAAATGAGTGACAGCTTCTAAGTGAATGATGTGACGTTTAATGATTGTTTGTAAATCATGGAGTACTATATTTAAAAATAGTATCAACTATATTTAAAAATGTTATCATGGTCTTTACTTCATGGTACATATTAATACGTCATCTAATTTCGGTTTGGTTGCTGTCTTAGTAGAGTGAAGTTGTAATATGTCAGTCGTTGTATCAATTCATTGTAATAAGTTGTTTAATTGGGTGTTTAAATAAATACGTTTTTGTTTTCTGTGTTAAATATATTCTCTTGCTCCTACTCTACATAAAATTGTACTAACATGTTTTAATTATTAAAAAAAACGAAATTGTAAATGTCGATGCTCATGTGCGCGACACTCGGCTACGCAAAGTCGCGCGACGTCGTCTGTCAAATAATGATTATATTGTTTAAATGGGCATGTAGTAAGCTGTCGCGTGCCGCAAGTGAGAACGTGACCATTTAAAACAATGTATGTAATTATAATTTGATAGGCGACGTCGCGCGACTTCAGGTAGAGGAGTGTCGCGCATATTAGGATCTACCTTCACTATTGTCTAGGCAGTGTTTGTTTCTTATTATTTAAATCATGAGTTCTTTTTAACTCTCCGATTTTTTGGAACATCGCTTTTTTCAAATCCTCTCGGGTTTGAGGTTTCCCGTTTCTGGAGGTCCATTTTTTTTCATTTGCCAATTTTAAGGCATAATCTAGAAAAGAAATCACAATATCATCAAATAAATTCAAAAAGTTTGGGAAATCCAAATGTACATGCCTTAAGCACTTTATATGGATAGTGAAACTATAATTATATAAGTATTTACTTATATATATATATATATATATATATATATATATATATATATATATATATATATATATATATTATATATATTATAATTACCAATATATAAGTATTTACTTATATATATATATATATATATATATATATATATATATATATATATATATTTATATATATTATAATTACCAATAATCTCATTCTTGGTCGTCCCGTTTAAAGCCTTTACAGGAGCTACCTTTCCTTGGCCTAAGTGAGCTCATGGAGCTTGGCCGGAAAAGGTGCAATTTAAATAGCCTGATGACTTGAAAACTCCAGTTAACAATCGCCGTGCAACATGTGATGCTTGAGTACACATTGACCGAATGGAGTCAAAGTCTGATTTTTGCAATAAACTTGACTAATCAATGTAAACATCTATTTTGTAACAATAATAAATTATAAATGAAAAAGAATTTAACACGTTATAACTGACATATTGCGTTACATATGCCATAAGGGCATACACCGGTAAAAAGTATCAATAAAAAGGCGTAAGGTAGGCGTATACAATTTTTTTTTCTGGAAATAATTATAATCTAGAAGCATGAAAAGGAAGTGAAATTGTTTTATCAAACATGCAATTTTTTTATACCCTCCCTTTTTTGGCTTCCGAGACCTACTCGAGACCTACTCCGAAGTATAAAAAATGATTTTTTTAAATCAACGTAATTATCTAGAAGCGTAAAAATGAAAAAAAAAACTTTAATCGAATCTTTAATTTTTTTTTGGAAAAAATATTTTGTTTCTTTTCTTAATTAATTTTTTTTTTAATTTTTACGCATCTAGATTATAATTACGTCGATCCTCAAAAAATATAAATTTATATGTGCCCTTATGGCATTTGCAATTTTTAAATTGTAATTTTAGTACAATAGCTAACAGAGCATAACTTAAATAAATACAAATATTATTGTTTTACTGATAAATATAATTACAAAAAAAATATTTTGGAAAATGGCACACATAAATTTTATTATCACACCAGATATCATAACTACCCGTGGATTCTCTTGTTTATTATTAAAGAAAAACATTACATGATCTCCTTCTTCTGGGGGATGATCCTTATAAAAAATCACTTCATTATCGTCAACTTGACAATATGAATGGTCCCTCTCGCAATTTATAACAAACATTATAATAGATTATATTATAATTATATATGTAACTAATATCTATGCACACGTTGTCTATGCGGCTGCGGAAACACGTTCAAAGATGAAAAGTTCTTTGTGGTGTAGTAGGGCGTACAGCATAGCCAAGGTTGCCAGGTGTTCGGTATTTTACCGAACCGTTCGGTATTTCAGCCCCGTGTGTTCGGTACGACAAATTGTATTGTTCGGTATTTTTTTCGGAACTCATTTCTCTAATTTATTAATCGAATCACAAATTCAAGTCAATAAGCAAATGCCAATTTTGTTGTTTCAATCAAGCGTGGACATGGATAAAAAGTGGATAAAGCGTGGATTAAGGCTGAATTATGCATTTGTTGCAATTTCAAAGTGACATGTCGCGAATTACATCTCCAAATCAAAGAGAACACCCATTTGTTATGAGCGTGCATTAGCAATAATAAATACGATTTTTAATATAGTGTGTTTGATTCGTTCTATGTGTAGTTCCGAAATAAAACTTTTCATTAAATGTTTGTTTTTTTCTTTTGTTTTCACCCTATGTTCGGTAATTTGACCGATCTCATCTGGCAAACCTGGGCGTATCACGTGATACACCATATGTTTAGCGTATATGTTTAGATATTTGTCTCTGGTTTAGTATCATAGTCACCTAAAACACTGCATATAAATTTTATAGCATTTTTTTTCTTTTTTACGAAATTAATTAAAAATAGAATATTAAAAATCGTCAACAGTATACAAATTGCGCAGGGAGTACAAATGCTTAAAAATCGAATGGATGAGCGTGAAAACATTGCTAGAAAATTTAATAAATTAAATAACTACGAACTTCTAGGGAACAATATTACAAATATTAAATTTGATATTGTTGAATGTAATTTATTTTTATCTAATGGTTATTAAGTAGAAAATGTGTATGCTTACGCTCGTTTAAAAATTAATAAAGAAATTTATACTTCAGAAATTTACAAAGCAGTAAAAACGAACAGCTACACAGTTCAAATAGACGTTAATGGTTCCATTATTTATGGATCTATTACATTTTTTGTTAGAATTCAAAGTGAAATATTTATAGTCATACGCTGTTTCGCTGTTGAACATATTAATATGTTCTGTCACTTTGTTTCGAGAAAACAATTGAGCATATTATACCAATAGCAGACAATAATAGTTTGATGTTGCTTAGATTAAAAAATATTAAATCAATATTTCAACTTGTAAGAGTCGGTAGTTATGTTTGCAAACAACCAAATAATAATATAAAAATGGTTTGGTAATTATATTATTAACTAATGTTACGTAGAAAATATTTTTATTTCATAATAAATATTTTTTCTAAAACTACAGTATAATCATTTTAAAATATCTCCCAACATGAATAATTAAAAATTTACATGTAAACATTTATATTTGTCATAAAATTGACATAATGTACGATTTTACATATTTATCAGTCAGGTTTGATCAGATCTAATTATATTTAGACATATATAATCAAATCTGATCATATATATTCATGTACGATTATATATATGCTTATATCAGCGAGATCTGATCAGATCTAATTATATATAGACCTATATATAATCAGATCTGGTCATATATAGACTTATATATAATTATACATATCCATATATAAGTCAGGTCTGATCAGATATAATTATATATAGACTATATATATTCAGATCTGATCATATGTAGACTTATATATATTTATACGCGGGCATATATCAGTCAGGTCTGATCAGATACAATTATATATAGACCTATATATAATCAGATCTGATCATATATGGACTTATATATAATTATATATAATTATTTATAATTATATATCATTATATATAGACTTAAATTAGCTAGGTCTGATCAGATCTAATTATATATAGGTTCATATATAATTATATATAATCCCATATATAATCATATATGATCATATATAATTAGGCAAAATCTTTTTTCATCGGGTATCGCTAAAATACCTAGTAAAATTAAGCCTCGGATATTGGATAGAAGACGAAAACAGCAACGAAAATGGTCTTTGAATGGAACATGGAACATACGAGGAATCCGAAACAAACAGCAAGAAATTATATCAGAATTCATAAATTGCAATATGGATATAGCCATCCTAAAAGAATATATACATTTATTCAGCGGAGTCGACAAAAGCTGCTGGGCTAAAGCCTGGGTATCAATTATGATACAAAAAAGATTACAAAGATACATATAGATAGCATAGGACAGTGTTGGAATCGATACCGCCGGAGAGGAGAAAGAGAGGCTGGAGGGATGGAATAGATGAAGCGATGGAAACAAGAAACCTAACCGAGGAACAATCTCTTGATAGGAGAATATGGAAACTGGAGACGGAGAAGCGGCGACAACCGTAGAAATCCGTGTAAAAAAAAATAACATTAATTGCGGATTGTTACATATGTGTGTTGTATGATGTATTTACATAATCCACGAACTGTACAATATTGAGCAATTACAATAGTGGTTGTAGATAAAATTTTTAATTGAAATGTTTTTTGGAAACGTATGTCGTAGTTGCATGCGCACGTAACTCTCTGCTTGCGTATAGAAAGTTATAAAAAAGCAGAGGTATTTAAAATTTTGAATTCTAAGTAGCTTTTGCATTAAAAAATAGAAATTTTAAAGCTTTATTTTTAACTTGAAACAAAAATATTTTTTTTTAATTTCGTATAGAACCGTGTGTCTTTACTTGCTTCCGGTAGAGAGTGGTGCAAAACAAACGTCAAACTGTCCCCTGTTGAATGAGGTAAGATTTAATTGCATTTTCGTGGTTTTTACTTGCATTTCGCCTAAAACAAACGCCAGAAATCGAAAATTCAGATGGTTTTCTACTGTTAACGCTATAAATCTCAACGCGGGCAATTTTATTTGATTAGCAGTTCGCTAACGAAATTTTTCAATTCACTTCACGCGAAACTTGTGACTCGGGCTGTCACTTCAGATCTCCTGATAAAACAACGCGCGACTAAACAACGCTCTACGAAAATATCACATCCTAAAATATCTGGTGATAGTGGTGAAAATAATGATTAGTGTTATATTATCGTAATGTTATATTTTCGTAAAGGATCACCGACGGAATATAATAACTACAGAACAGTAACTCTCATTTCACACGCAAGCAAAGTATTACTCCACATCATTAATGAACGTTTGAAAACAGTTCTACTCCCACAAATATCGGACGAGCAGAGAGGGTTCATACCAGGTAAAGGTACACGAGAGCAGCTACTCAATGCCCGACAGATCATTGAAAAAACGAGGGAACACAACTTAAAATTATATTTGTGGACTATACGAAAGCGTTCGACTCAGTGAACTGGTCACTTCTGTGGAAAGTGATGGGTGAAATGGGTGTTCCAACGCATCTGATATTTTTAATTAAAAGACTCTACCAACACAATAACGCCAAGGTCAGAACAGGACAAACAGTGTCCCGAGCTTTTAAGATAGAGGCCGGTGTCAGACAGGGATGCATACTCTCGCCCCTCATTTACAACATATATAGCGAATACATCATGAGAAAAGTCCTTAACGATTGGGATGGTGGAATATCAATCGGAGGAAGAAAAATAAGTAACCTGAGGTATGCGGACGACACCTTGATTATTGCAGCAGACGAAGAACAACTGTTAAACATAATGAACAAATTAGAGAACTATAGTAGAGAATATGGTTTAAAAATCAACAAAACAAAAACCAAAGTAATGATCATCGATCGATCCAATGACACATCCAATATCAAAATCGTAGCGAGATATGATGTGGTGGACAAGTTTGTATACCTGGGATCATTGTTAACCAAAGATGGAGGCTGCTCAGAGGAAATAAAGAGAAGATTGGCAATGGCCAGATCAGCAACAACTAAACTCATAAAAGTATGGAGACATCAAACCATTACAAAAACAGTGAAAGTAATGCTGGCCAATTCCTTGATCTTCCCAATTGCTGTTTACTCCGCTGAAACATGGACACTAAAGAAAACAGATCGAAAAAGAATTGAAGCCTTCGAATTATGGGTGTATAGACGAATCCTAAGAGTGTCATGGGTGGAACACAGAACAAACGCCTCTGTTCTAGAAGAACTAAAAATCAAAAAGCGTCTACTAAACCAAATCAATAGAGCATATCTCAGTTACTTTGGCCACATAGCTAGAAGAACAGGTGAGATGGAAAACCTCTTGATGGAGGGAAAAGTTGAGGGAAAAAGACCTAGAGGACGGGTTCCAATGAGATGGACCGACAGATTAAAAGAAATGACGGGACACTCAATGCACGAAGCAATATATCTAGCACAAAATAGAAACGCATGGAAACAAAAAATTCAAACACATACCGAAAATAGTATCACTACACCCTACAGAGGGTAGAAGGACTGAGAAGAAGTTATATTTTCGACGTGTTATTGTATTGCAGTGATATTTTCCACGTGTATTTTGTTTTCTTTTATTTTTTACCGAGATAATTTAAGGTGTGATGTTTTTGTAGGGTGTTGTTTTCGTAATGCGTTGCTATGTTACTGTAATGTTTTCAACGCGTAGTTGCGCGTTGTTATGTCTTAGAACACAAATTCAATGTTTTTAAAAACAAATTCGTTTAAAACTAAATTTAATGAAATAGTGTTCTTGTGTGTTATACAAATTTTAAATATTTGAATTTAAAATCTCTGAAATAAATTGTAATTTTTTAGAAGCTTTCGTATTTAACTTCAAGTGGTTATGCTGATGTGTCGGCTGTACGACGCCTAGTGGTGAGAAGACAAATGTCAACATGTTGAATTGGGTGAGTTTCATTTCCATTTATAACTGTTTTACTTAGTTTTTCGACTGAGAAATCATAAATTCTGATAGGCTTTTCATGTAATACGCTATAATTTTCAACTCGGAAATTTTTATTTTATCTGCAATTGCTCAAGAAAAAGTTGTAATATACTTGAGGTTAAACGTGCGTTCTGACGCTTCTGTTTCAAATCTGATTCAAATTTCGATTGAAAATTTTTTTGCGTAGATTCATTTATTTATCCATTTGGTACACAAAATTATACAATTTTAAGAATTAAACGAGTTTAAAGACTTAATTAAGTAAATACACATGGGCGTAGCCAGTGGGAGGGTTTTGGGGGTTCGACACCCCCCCCCCCCCTCCTAGAAATATGCAAAATATAACATAAATTTGATATTGAAATAAGGAGAGACGAGGAGAGATGAGAGAGCATGGTAGATGTGCAGTTTAGGAACCCTGGTGTGTCAATTTTAGAAAGTAAATTGGCGAATTTCTGTTATTGCATTTTCTTCAAAACACCCGAGAAACTAAACCATGGCTACTCCCGTGAATAATACCATACTTGGACTCCATTATAACATCTCTTGAAGTACATTTTGCTGAAGAAAACAGTCTATCTAAATTACAGCCGGCGCAA
This sequence comes from Phosphuga atrata, assembly GCA_944588485.1. Taxonomy (NCBI): domain Eukaryota; kingdom Metazoa; phylum Arthropoda; class Insecta; order Coleoptera; family Silphidae; genus Phosphuga; species Phosphuga atrata. Next base: position 58,879,536 of record OX155898.1, read on the forward strand.
AGGGAAACGATGTCAGTCGCAAATCTTACAGAGACTTGCGAAACTTTATGATTTACCTAAATATAGGTAATAAAAAAAGGAAATCGAACTGTGGCAGCGATTGATCGCAATAAAAAATGTGACAAGCACTATGGAGAACATCGCCTCAATGGTCTGGTCATGATGAGTGTGCTCACAAAATTTATTAACGAAAACTTACAGGATTTTCATAATAAAGTGGTCGAGAAGTTTGCAAAAAAAAAACCGAAAATTGTGTTTTAATTAACTTAATCAAAAAAAAAGGATCTCGCTCGACTACTTTATTATTAAAATCTTGTAATTTGTTGTACCATTTTCTTCTTTCGAATAGGCCTACTTTGGACCACGCTTGTTCAACTGTTGGGCTTTGACCTTTGCCCAGTATTGTCGCATCTTCTGCCGGTGTAACTCCTTTCTCTCTTATGTCCAAGGGGTACCTTTCCTACGGGGTTTTTCTTGAAATCTCTTCTGTCCAGGGGGTACCTTTCCTACGGGGTTTTTCCTGAAATCCACGGACTTCCTTCAGGGTGCGTCTCACAGACTGTCTGTTTTGCAGATCTGTTATTCCCAGTTATTTAATATCCTTCTCGGTTCCTGTCAACCAAGTGGTACGAACCTTCTTGTTTTGCCAGAAGGTGAACAGATGGTTGGTTAGTCGGTTTGGAGACGATCTTGCAACGTGGCCATAGAAAGCTACCCTTCTTTTCCTTGCACAATAAGAGAGCATCTCAATATGTTCGTAGAGCTCAGAGTTATGCCGCCTTCGGAATTCCTCATCTTCCTTTACACGCCCTAGGACCTTCCTGAGGATTCTGCTCTCTCCGATTTCTAATTTCTCTACTAGACCTCTTCGGTTCAAGGAAAGACACTCTGATGTGTAGTGCTTAAGTTTCAGGTTGCGTGACAGGCATTTTTTATTGTAAGTGTTCTTAGACAGTCGATAGGCTAGTTCTAACTTGTTGACACTCTTGGATAATGATGCTCTTTCTTATAAGTTGGGTTCAATCCATTCACTGAGATACTTAAATTTCTCAGTCCTCTTGATGTTTCCCTGTTCTAGTAACATCTCTCTGCTTGCTTCTCTGATGTTGGTGAAAAATTCTGTTTTCTCCAGCGACACTTGAAGACCCACTTTGGCAGATTGTTTTCTGAGGCAGTTTACCTGCATTGTTGCCATCTCAAGAGAATCAGCAAATAGTGCCATGTCATCTGCAAAGGCCAGGCAATCTACAATCAGTCCATCGTTCTTACGTCCCAGGTAGATACCACTCTGAGCACCCAAATTGTTCAGTTCTTTGCGCCATTCTCTCATAACCTTTTCAAGGACACAGTTGAATAGAAGTTGGGAAAATCCATCTCCTTGTCTCATTCCAGTTTTTATTTCGAAGCTTTCTGAAATTTCGCCTCTAAATTTAACTTTGGAATGGGTGTTGGGGTCAAAGTTTCTAGGGTGAGTCTGCTGGTTTTGTTGTCTAGCCCTAGTTCCTGGAGTACTTTGTTAAGCGTTTCCCTAACAATGGAATCGTAGGCCTTCCTAAGATCAACAAAGGTGACGACCACATTGCAGTTTCTCATCTCGAAGTATGCAAGTACAGTTTTAAGATTGAGGATCTGTTCAACACAGGATCGGGTCTTCCTGAAGCTCCCTGGTATTCTCCCAGTTGACTATCCAACTGATTCTCTGCCCTTGTTTGTAACGCCTTCGAGAGAATCTTGTATGTTACCGGGACGAGAGAAATTCCACGGTAGTTATTTAGATCAGTAAAATCTCCTTTTTTTGTGAAGCGGATGGATCAGAGCAGATTTCCAATCGGGTGGTAATTTCTCTGTTTGCCAGATGTCCTGGATGATCTTGGTTAGCTTGCGCACTGCATTGTTTCTAGAACCTTTCCACAGTTCCTCTCCAGCGACCATATTTTTCTTAAGAAGTTGAATGATCTGGCCAACTTCTTCCAATGAAGGAGGAAGCGAGTCCGGTTGTACCATCAGTTATATACAACTTGGGTTTCCATGTACCATATGTTGGTTGGGTTCAGGGACCAGTACGATGTCAAAATTGTCTTCAATTTTTGCCTTAGCAAAGGTCCATCGCTCCTTTTCGCCTGCCTAGGTTTGTTTGATTAACCTTTAGCGATAGAGTATTCCCTCCTCCTCGCCTTTGCCAGGGACTTTCTGATTGCTGGGCATTTTCCGGTTGCTGCACGGTCTTCTTGCTTTATCTTTTCCTTTGCAATCTTTCTTGATATGGCCCTCCTCTCCACAAATAAAACATGTTTTGTTCCTTTCAGGGTAATAACAGTCCTTTTGGCTGTGTTCGTAACTTCAGCACTTAATGCAACTAGTCATCTGGATCCATTTGTCCACCAGGCACCGGACTAGGCCAACCTTAATGTATTATTTCATAAGGATTTTTTCAGCGTCCGTCCTATTTATAATGAGCGTTGCAGATCTAGTGGGTCCCGCTGCTGGTCTCAGTTCGCTGAGCGTATATACCGTCTTGTCCAGTTCTTCGATGTTTTCTCGGATGGCCTTTTCAACTTTTGTCAGTAAGAGCGTCGATGACTTTTATATGCAGACACCTTTTCCATTCTGTCTCCACACTCCAGACTTTTTTTTCTCCACACTCCAGACTTTGGCCCCATCGTTTGCGCTTTGGTTCTGTAATATATGTTCTAGTTAATCCAGCGCCGTTTTATTCATTTCCACTGTGATAAGAACCTTGCCCTCCTTCGTACTTCTTATATCTAGGATGCCGTCGTTTTCGTCTTTCCCTTCCAGTGCCGATTTTACTATCTGTAGATTGTCCTGGTAGCTTCTGTCCTTTTCTGTCCTTTGTTTTCCACAACAAATATTTTCCACAGTTTTCAACAATGGTTGATGGTTCGAATACAAATTGAAGAGAGGTGCCAGAACACTACCCTGCAGGAGCCACTCTTCCGTCCCTGGAATTCCACGTAGATCCCCCTGTTCCTCAGCATTGATCTCAGGACTTCTGTCAGATGGTAGTTTCTTGTCATTTTGAAGACTTTTTCGAGTAGTTTGTGATTTATGGTGTCGTATGCCGCTGACAGGTCCACGAAAACCACCCCCGTTTTTCCTTTCCTTTCAAACCCGTCCTCTATATGTTGGGTGAGGTTCAAAATCTGGCCAGGATTTTTCAGGTCTGAAACCTTTTTGTGGTATTAGTTGGTTTTCTATATGTGGGCCTATCTTATTTAGGATAAGTCGTTCATAGAGCTTGAAGAGGGAGCAGAGGAGGGATATTGGTCGATAGCTCTTGGCCTCGTCGCGTGGTTTTCCCGGTTTGGGGACTGCGACTACCACAACTAAGATGAAATAGTTGAATTCATTGGCTATATCGTCTGGGCCAGTAACCTTTCGGAGTTTGAGTAAGTTTCTAGTTTACCAGTTCTAGTTCTGCTAGGGAGAAATACGATATTTGTCCATTCTCTGGGGCTCTTTTGTAGGTGGCGACCATTCTAATGTTTTGGTCCGGATTCCCATTCAGGAGGAGCTGGTATGCAATTTGGTTATCTCTAGGGCCCACTGTGTTGTTGGCTAGTTTTTTTATAAGGCTCCAAGCTTTCTGCTACTATGTTTCATATCCAGGCTCTCTATCGTGTTCTTCCAATTTCTTCTCTTCCTGCTCAGAGATTCTAGTAGTTGATTGCCCAGTTGTGTTGTTTCATCAGCAAAAGGGTTCCGGCTGTATTGCTCCAGTTATTCGTCGTATACAACTCGTTAAAACTGATAATAAAGTTAGATATAGACTACAATGCTCAAACGCTAATAAAAGCTTTCATAATATTTTCAAGGATATTTTGTTGAAGGAATAATCTTTGGAGTTTCATTGTAGAATATTCGAAGTTTGATTTTGCAATCTCCAGTATCATTTTAACCAAGTAAGAGGGGTAGCCTATCACATAATCATGCCATTTATATTTATCAAACCATACAATTTTTTTTGTCCTTACATTTTACACATACAAAATGACCTAATACTCTAAAAATCCATTAAATATATTAGAAATAAACTTAAACAACATTTCACTATAAAATAATGAATTCCTAATGATCCTTTTTCTTAGGTTTCTTCGGATTCCTTGACCTAGATTTTGCTTTACATAAGGGACAAATTGGGGCGTTCCTATGAATTTGTTGATGGCAACTTAAGCATGATTTCATTGGTGGGGGTTGTTGTCTAAAAAAACAAAGTTGATTATTATGCGTGGAATAATAAATCTGTGGGTAGTTAAAAATAATGTTATCACATTGCACCTCATATTGACAATGTCCGACCTGAACGTTGGGGTAGGAGGTCCTTGATGAGGAGACCCTGAAAGTGAAGCTGGCCGCCCAGGTTCCGGTTTGTTAGAAACTAATCTTAGCGGGTTGGGCGGTGGCAGGAACGTTGGTGGCATTGGCGGGGCTAAAGAACCTATCGTGGTGTCTGAAGATGTCAAGGGTCTTGTCCATTCAGCGCTTGATTTATTAAATGTTGTCTGTTGCGACGTTTTGTTGTTAAAAAGCTGAGATAATCTTCTGAAAAAACCACTAATTTGAAAAAAGAATTATATTATTTAGCACTTTTGTAAATTTACTCTGGGGCAATGTTAACGCCATCTTCTTCGTGTAGTTCTGGTAGTCGTTCAAGTCCCAAACATTCTCTACGGAGACGATCCACATCTATTTTAAGCGGGAGGTACTCCTCGTGCAGTCGAGACGCGTTACTTACTGATCTTGTTCGGCTCTCTTCAGCATTTTTTATTACACCTTCCATCTAAAATTTACAAACTTGTTACAAAAATTAAAACTTTCAAAATAGATAAACAAATGGAAGTTGTAGTCAACATAGTTTGAGCTGATTTCATTTAAAATGTGAAATATTTTAGTATAAAAATTCTAATTGGAATTTTATTTAATAGTTAATTTAATTTTAAAGACTCTAGAGCAGGGATGTAGAACCTTTTTGAGTAGTGGGTCAAATTTTGTTCATTATATTTAGCGTACTAGCTCGTGGGTCACTAGGCCAGTGGTATCACTTTGAAAAGATGAGGGAGGTCAAAGACTACTTTTTTTTGTTCTCACTTATAAGGCTTTTACAAAATTTAAGTTTCCTTCTTGTCTTACAACTTCTACTTTGGAAGTAGAGAGCAAAAAATAAAGATCAAAATCAAAAATCGATTATACATTCAGTATAATCTCGGTAATTCGGCCCTTGGTTAATTGGACGACACATCCAGTAATCCGGCGATATGGTTACAGCTGGCGCTATCCCTCCCACCACTTTTTCTTATAATCCGGCAGTTATCTAGTCCCATATGTGTCGGATTATCAAGATTATAAGAGTCCTCGAGCGGATCGATGGCTGGTTCCATGGTATTTTTGAACTAAAAGCTTCTTGTGAATATGATTCTTTATGAATGATTTATGAATTTTTCCACTAATTTTGGGACGCTGAATCGATTAGTAAAAACTAGAATTCACTGTGATAAGCCGTTCAATAGTTATGCCATCGTGAAATCTGAGTTTTGAGTTTGGTTGGTTGTAATAATTTGGTTTGTCTGTCTGTCAAGATCATTTTTCTCAGGAACGCGTGGAGGTAACAAGTTGCAATTTGTATCAATTACTCGGGTCTGCGGTTTCTTTCAGCTGTGAAAAAATCAAACTTGTAAGTCAACGCGATCAAAAGATATGACCGTTTATGTCGCATATTTTGCGATTTCACGAGGGAATCAAAACCTATAGGGTACTCGTTGACCTAGAATCATGAAATTTGGCAAGAAGCGGTGTCTTACAGCACATGTAAAGGGAAAAATCTGAAAACCGTAAATATGTAGTTTAATTACAAGAAAAATGCGAATTTACTATTAGAAACTCATGAAAATACACTAATGTGTTGCGTGGTATTGTCAGGCACCAGAAGCATATGGGTTGCATACAGTTACGTCCTCCAAAAAAAAAAAGATACCTTACTTACAAGTTTGTACGGAACCGAGTGCGCAAGTCGGTTCGCGAGTCACAACTCGCACTTGGCCGTTTTTTTTTTCTTGTATATGCCTGATGACTCTTGTATCTTTTTATGTAAGTTAAAATCACCATGCAAGTTTTGGAGCCTTTCTTTCTACGAGCATTCTTGTTCAAGCCAGGTGTTGTCGAATTTTGGATCTTATGATTCTTTGACAACTGTTGTACTTTGCACCATCTTTGTTCTTGTAGACTCGTCTTTCATACATTAATTCAAGGATTTCGTCAGTTATCCATTTAGTTTTAGGCTTATATCTTCTAGTAGGGAGTTCTTTAATGCTCTTTTTCAAATTTCGGCTGTTTGACTCCACAATTCCAAATGGCTCTATTATTGTTGTGTCTATTGTTGTTTCATTGAAATATTTTGTTGAATATTTGGATTTTTCAGTTGTTCAAGATCATTTTTTTTGTTTGGTTGGTGTTTTGCCTTCTGATGTAATCTTAGTTCTGAGTTTCCCTTTGAGTGGGGTGTGATCTGAAGGCATGTCAGCTCCTGGATATGTGCTTGCTCTGATTATTGCTGAAGCAAATCTTTTATTTATTAGTATGTAATCGATTTGGTTATGTACGATATGTTGTTGGTTGTCTTGTGAAGATTTCCAGGTGTATAGTCTTCTAGGAACCAAGTATTGCTTATTTTGAAGTTCTTTTCCTGGCAGAATTGTATTAATTTGTCTTCTCTTTCGTTTCTCCTAGTCCAAATGCACCAACTATTCCATCTATTTTATCAGATCCAACTTTTGCGTTAAAATCCCCTATAATCATGGTCAGTTCTTGCGATTTTGTGTGTTGTAATAATACGGAGATTTGGGAATAAAATTCTTCGATTTCATTCTCACTCGATACTGAAGTTAGAGCATACCCTATATCATGTTCATAGAGAAAGGTTTTGCCTTTATTTTTAAGAGCATTGTTCTATCTGTGTTTGGTATAAAAGCAGTTATAGAATCAGCTATGTAGTTTGATACAATTATACCAACACTTCCAGCTATGTCTATGAGTATCATTTCCTGATTAATATAAAGTTTTGTTTTCTGATTAAAATTTACCTGAACCTGGCCAGAATGTTTCACTTATTCCAAGAATCTCAATGTGCAATCTTTTCATTTTTTTGATGGTGTTTGCGAGTTCACCTGCTTTGTAAAGGCTGCGGACATTCCATGTCCAAATTTGAATGTGTTTTTTTGTTTTACCTCCGGGGATTCTTAGCACCCTCGATGAGCCGGAGACTGACGGCCCTGAGTTAGTTGTAACTTCCATGTGACTTTTTGTGGGATATTGTTTCAGTGGTTTCCCGTTGCCTTCTGAGGGATTTATAGTTTTATTTTATAATTATAATTTATATGTATTATAAATTATAGTTATAATAAAATTATGTTTTATCATAAGATTATTTAGTTTTGTTTTTTTTTAGCCTAAACATATTAAAACTTTTTTTCCCTTACCTCTAAAAAAAGGGAAGGGGTACAGTTTTTGGCAGTTCATTGTAGGAGGTACAATTTTTCAAAAGGTTGGGAACCACTGGCTTAGACAATATTTGTAGAAAATTCCATTGTCTAAACAACGGAGGTAATTTTGCTTTGAAAAATTTGGATCAGATTTAGACAAGGTTCGGGTTTAATTCATTGTAACTCGGAAGTTGTAACAAAGTACGTGAAAATGTTTTAGACAAAAACTGTTAAGAATTTCATTGTCTAAAAGAAAATTTGTTTGGTTTTATCACTTGTTTTGTGATTTTTTTAACGATAAATGGGAGAAATTTGATAAAAAACAGACAAAATAGACAAAAGTGATTTAAACAACATTAGTAGATAATGGAATTATCTATAACATATTAATGTTGCAATAGTGTTTAACTATTTTGAAAATTTTCTGAAAAAATCGAAAATCTAATTTAAGTAAAAGTTGAAAGTTTGGAAGACTATAACTCAAAAACTAAGAACTTTAGGCAATTTTTTTTAGATAAAAGTTGTAAAGAATTTAATTCTCTAAAAAGTTACTTTCAACAATTTTTTGTTATTTCATGTTTTTATGCAGGAAACTGCAAAAAACGGAATGAAGCTCAAAAGCTGCTTTCGGTTGTCAAATTTAAGGGATGATATCTAATAAAAAAAATAATAATTTTAAGCAACCCCCGACACAAAAAACCTCCAAGAAGCAAAAAAATAACATTTCTTTTTTGCCCATTTAACTCCATTAAAAGTACCATTAATATTTTGATGATGAGCGTCGCCGCATCGGGGGACCGCTATGTGAAGAAGTTATTAGTTATACCTACATAGGTATAACGAAAAGAAAATACGTATGAACTTAGATGTATCAATCTAACTTACAAGGTCTACTAAGTTCCTGCATAGTTTCGATATGGTATGCGTCACTTTGGCGTTAAAGAGAACGCGCAGACAGGTGATAGCAGACGTCGTTAACTGTCTATTTTGAGAATTTTTCTGAGTAAATGAATCTGAAGACTAAACGATTGGATATTGCTGTTTTCTTACTTACGTACGTTGCTTAAACAGATTAAGTATAATCCATACTTTATCATTATCAATTATAATTTTTTGTATTCTGGTTTTATTACTTGATTTACTTAGCAGTTCCCCGACGCGGCGACGCTCATCATCAAAATATTAATAAGTTAAACGGGATAATCAAATGCCTGAACAGATCTTCATAAACTATAGCTAAGAACCTCCTCGATCACGTCAGTTTTCAAACACAAGTTTGGATATACAGAACTAGACAAAAACTTGTGTCAAATTGGTTGCAGATTAATTTTGTCATGAAGGAAATGAGCGGATGATCATCATGCGCATGAACATATCTCCATAAATTATAGCTAAGAACCTCCTCGCTGACGCCAGCTTTCAAATACAAAAAACCACATCAGAAACGGTCGATTAGTTTAGGAGCTACGATTCCAAAACCAGCCACATATAGGGACAGACGGACACACAATAATGTAAAGAATTTAGAGAAACGTTTTAGACAAAACTTGTTGCAAATTTAATGTTGTCTAAGAATCTATTTAAAATTTGCAAAAATTTCGCATGGCGTTATAAGAAATTGATTTACTTCACAAGTTTAAAGCGGCCCATACACTATACAACTTCTTACACTATACGACTTTCTTTTTTTTGTTTTTAGTTTGAATAGCATATGTTTATTTTTTTATTTTTCCCTTTTTATTCATACTATATTAGTTTTATTTATATATGTATTGGGTGATGTAAAAATTTTGGAATCAATTTATAAACCTGTAAAGGGTAATAAATATACATAATACATGCACTATACAAGTTCTTGTACAACCAAGTCTTCCAACGTGTTGTAACTCTAGGCCCTACCAAGTCTTCCAACATTAGTTTTGAGGTGAAATTTGATCTGAACGGATATTGTGCTAGTTGTGCTACAATACTTAGTCTCATAGTCATCATAGTCATCATTTAAATCATCTAAAGACCATGATGTTGGCACATATACATCATCAATTCCTGCACCAGATTTATCACTTTTTTACATCTTTTTCAGTTCTCTTCCATAACAAGTCCTCATATTGTTTATTCTTTTTTTTTACATCATTTAAAGATGCATTTTCATCAATTTTCTTTAAATTATTTAAAAGCGTTTGCCATGCTTTATAAAATTTGTTTTGATCTTTACACTGCACTTTTTACTTGCCAAATTTCAGGTAAACTTCGGAATACAGTATAATCTCGATAATCCGGCTGTTGGTTAATCCGGTTTAGTAATCTGGTGCTCTGGGGAAACACGTGTCTTTTTTTAAAGCTGCCCCGCGCCGGACATAAGCCTTGCGCACAGAAGAAAGAAAGTCAAAAACGACACCAACCAGTGTTTTTGGAAGGACCCACAGACCCTGCTTTTAACTCTGAAAACTTGATTAACGATTCTGGCCAAGCTAACTCCACTCTACAATTATCTTACTATCAGTTCTAAGTTTGTACATATTTTTTGTATGTACACGTTTACCATACATATTTTATTCTTTCTAAAATACAATTGTACATAAAATATGTAAAATTGTTATTGTTTTCTTTTAATCCAGATAATCCGGATTTTTTTTGAAAATCCGGCGGTTGTCTCGTCCAATATGTGTCGGATAGTCAGATGTGTCGGTTCAAGATTATACTGTACATGTATTCACTTATACATTTTTCACTTTTCATTCTCAGTTATATTTGTCATTATTTTAATCACTTATGGTAATAATTAGTTTTGAGAACCTCAAAGATTAATCATTCAAAAACTAGAAACATAATTTAAATACAACGATGTGAACAAGACAAGATCAAATGTAAACTGATGTTGGTGGTGAACATTACGCCACGTTGGTTGGCCAACATTACGCCACGCCCACAGAAAATCAAAAGTAGTTTGATTTTGTCCAACCAAACCTTCCAACCAAAATCTGGTTGTACAACCTACACATACACTGTCCAACTTTTCGTACAACCGAACCAAGTTGTACAACAAGTTGTATAGTGTATGGGCCACTTAATAGCAGGTTATTTAGAAAAAAAAGCTGAATGTTTGACAGGTTATTACTCAGAACCTAGATGAAATTGACAAACATGTTTTAAATGAGAGTTATAGAGAATTTAATTCTCAATAAAAGTTATTTTAACCAATTTTCTGCAATTTTGTTTTTTATGCAAAAAATTGCAAAAAAAACGAGTGAAGGTTCAATTTGGGCCAAGTCCAACTTTAAGGAATGATATCAGGAGAAGTTAACAAGTTAGTCAAAAACTCTTTAGACAAAACTCTAATACTTATAAGAATTTACCTCCTTTGGTGTCGTATTAATGAATAAGTCCATAAAATTCCTGATGTATTATACAATGAAATGCAATTAAACGATGTGGAATATTCTGCTTAAGATATTGAATAGAACCAATGTTTCTTAGAACGTTCAGTGCCGCCGTGGCAAAAGTTGCTAACTAGTAAAAACGCACAGTGACGGGAACTATTTGGTCGTTGTCGATGTAATCTAGGTAAACGTAGATTTAATGTGGATTAGATTAAGTTACGTTAGAGCAGGGGTTCTCAAACTTTTCGAAGTCAGGGAACACTAAACTGTGATATATTTATAGCAAACCTTTTTGAAACCAAAAGAGTAATAATAAACCAAAAGAGTAAAAGTATATTTTTCATTGAACATAATTTGTCGGTCGATGTAACAATGTTTTCAACTTTTCCTTGCATACTCATATTGACAGTAGTAAAGTAAACAAAAATATCAGCTAATACCAAATTATTGCAGCAATCATCATTTTTTAGTTAATTCACAAAAACTAATATCAGAACCAAATTAATAAAAGAAATGAAAGTAGGAGATTATCACTACAATATCTTCAAATCTGTCAGTAGCTGAAATTCCAGCTACTGACAGATTTGAAGATATTGTAGTGATAATCTCCTACTTTCATTCACAAAAACTTTTTGATTTTCTGTTTCAAAAAGACAAGTAATTCATTTTTTAATGTAAGCACACGATTTAAAATCTTTCCTCATGACAACCATCTCACTTCAATATGAAGAAGTAAACACTCATAATTTGCTTCCATTGATGAACAAAGTTTTTTGAAAATTCGGTTCTTTATCGGTCTCATTTTAATAAAATTAACCATAGAAACTCTAACCATGGTTAAATACGTCGTCTAATTTCTTCTTATGACAAGTACTTCACGGTGCAAGAATCAATGATGAAATATTATATATGAATTTATGGTTTTAGCTAGTCACAAATCCTTTGCTCCGCTGCTCCATTGCACATGATCAAAGATCCCATGATAATTTGAAAGCATTCAAAATACGTTACTATTGCATCAAACAAGTCCTGAGCGGTTGAACGACCTAAAAGTTCTTTGCAGCAAGTTTTTGCAACATTGATGTTTTATCTCTTATTCATAAATAAATCGTACAAAGCCTTAAAGCTGCGCCTTGCCACTTATATTATTGATTCACCTACTGGTAATTAAAAAGACATATTAACAAGCTTATCTGCGACGGTTCTTTCAACGCTGCAGGACGTCATTAATTCTTCTACACATCGTATCATCAGATACCGGAATCTTCAAAATTTCCTTCTTTGCTTCTTCCCCAAATATAATTGTCACTATTATATATATATATATATATATATATATATATATATATATATATATATAATAATCCTTTATTGGCATAAATGTAAATACACGACCGTTCGTACATTAGTGTTGTGACAAGAATAGAACAAAAAAAAAAAAAAGAAAAAAAAAAGAAGCCTTTAACCCTGTCCTTTGCATTTCAATATTTTTTTCATGAACACAAAACCAGCCCCAACACAAAAGAGCCTCAATGCGGGAGACCCGGGTTCGATTCCTGGTCGGGGAGACAACAACTAGGGCGGTTTTTCAGTAAACCGTCCGGGCTGCCCACCCTGAATGAATGCAGAATATGCGATACCAGGGTGGCGCATACTAAAGCCAAGGTGGAATAGGGGGTTTAGTGAGAGCTTCCCCCCCCGAACACAAAAGAGCCACTCTTATCCATAACCTTCTTCCAGTTTTTTGCCACTGACTTTTCCTCTTCGCTCCATTCGTATTTCTTACAGCTTAACACCCAATGTTCCCAGAGCTCCCTTCTCCACATACTCAACAAGTCCTATCTGTTGCAGCCATCCAATATCTTCTACCCCTTTCCTCACTACCGCACCTAAACCGGGCAATCGCTACCTGTGGGCTTTAGGATTAACTAGATACTCTCGACATCTGCCAAAAACTTGGATTTTGCTGTAGTCTCTATTATAGGTACCCTCATCTATGTGTCTTTGTCTCTCTTGCAGATCTATCTCCAGTAGTCTATCTGCCAGAATCCTTTCCACTAACATTCCCTCATTCATCATTTTCTCGATCTCTTCTTGGTTCCATCCCCCTCTTTCATACATATGCTTGCGTAGACATCCCCATTTTGTTTCCTTATTACTCAATTTAACCCTCCTTTCTTACTGCTTTCAGAACGTCTTTCACTATTCTTTCTTCTCCTGCACTAAATTTCTGCCCCATACATCATAATACTACGTACGCACACCTTCCAGACAATCATTTTCGCTCTAAAATTTTCCCTCAAGTATACTCTCCATGTATCCCAGAGCCTATTAGCAGCCACCCAGGCTTTTTTTACTATATACTTGATATGTGCAGCGCACGACCCATTTTGTTGGAACATAAAGCCTAGGTATTTAAAACTGCTAACTTGATCTATCTCACTCGCTTCCCATTCAAAACTCTCTTTCCTTGATCCCTTTCTCTTCTGAAACAGCATCCACTTTGTTTTCAGCACATTTACCTTTAACATTCGTTTTTTAAAAAACTTTTCCATTCGTACCAGCACCTCTTTAATTTCCACTTTCGAACTTGCTAAGACAACGACGTCGTCCGCATAAGCTAGAAATTGTCTAATTGTCACTATTTCACAGCAGACAAGCAAAATGAGAGATTCTCCTATCGTGTGTGGCTTTAACTATAGTACTACTAACTCCACAATTTCATACGACAAAAGTTGAAGTTTATTACTTACTTTCATTGGTTTTTTTTTAAATTGTTTTCTTTGTTTGCCTTGTATTTCTAAAAGTCTATTAAAATATTCTTTCTTTTTGTTAAAAGATTATTATGTTCAGTTTTGAAATGCAGCCTTAATTTAGCAGGCGCCATCGAGCTATTGGCAAGTTTCATTCAGCATACAATGCAGAGAGGTGTTCAACAATCTGTATTTCCGGTCCAGATAAATCAAATTTTAAGTATTCTTCCTCATACAAACGATTGACTTCGATTGATTTTGAATTGATTTCACAATTTTTCTGTTTTCGTCATTCTCTTCAATTGTACTAGCGCTAACAGAAGCATTGTCATCAATGTAGAATCGGTTGATGTAGAATCAATTGTAGAATCGGCTTTTGACGGATTTAATTAACACCTAACCTCCTGACATACATCTCTCAGACCCAAAGTAGCAGTAATTTTCTCACCTGAGACGTATGGCAGGTGATTAAGGGTTAAATCTTTTTCAACATATTCGCCTGTCAAATGTGACTCACATGGAGTTCAAATTTTAATTCTCTAGATGCGCTCTACAAAAATTAATTAATTAAAAATTAATTAAGTGCTACTAGGACTTTGACAAATGTCATATTGAAACAACTAGTTCCCTGGCTAATACCTGGCAGGATATTGAATTACACAATAGACATTTGTTTGTTGTTACTAGTACTACTAGTTAATAACAACAAGACCACTTTCTACACAAATTAGGTGACTAAAGCCATCTGCAGGTATTGTCACCTAATTTGTGTAGAAAGTGGTCTTGTTGTTATTAACTAGTAGTACTAGTAACAACAAACAAATGTCTATTGTGTAAACAGGTTGAATATTTTTTATTTAATTAATATTTCCCTTAATTTTCAAACATTCCTTGCTATTTATTAATTAAAATTGTCATAGCAAAGAATATAGGTCAACAGTTAATGCGCACTCATTCATCGGAAGGGATTCCCCGTAGTCTTAGCCACTAGGGGAACGGCCTAGCGAATTGTAGAATTGGATTACGCAGAATTTTGATAACTGCAATAATATTTTTTAATGTTGATTTTTTCGCGGAGCACTTAATGCAGAACACCATCGCAGAACACCAGTGTTCCGCGGAACACGCTTTGAGAACCCCTGCGTTAGAGCCAGACAAATCCAGACTGAGGGGCCGACACTTAAAATTAAGTCAATTTTAATAGAGGTCAAATAATTTTCACTATGTCTATGTGTTTTGTTTAGTGACACGGTCACTAGTAGTGGTTCAAGTAGTAACAACAAACAGAAATCATTTAATAATGAAATTGCATTTGACTTACATTAGATTTTTACGCACGATTGTTATACTTTTATACACGATTATAATAATGGTCCTTCATTTGTGACTGAGAAACTTTTATAAGAGAATAATGAAAGTTTGAAAATCAATGCCTGGGTCACTTAAAAAGCCTGTGTAGGTCAGTTTGTGACCCACGGGTCATCGCCTGCTCTAGAGCTTAATCCCTTGACATAGGAATAAAATGCGCTTGACGTGTCCATATACATGTGATCTTATCACATATACATGATGTCTTAAAGACGTCATTGTATGTTAAGGTGTTAATCCTCAGCATACCACATTGAGCAAAGTGCCATCAAGTCATCATTAGATTAAAAATGGGTATAGAACTAAGTGGGAAAGCTAAACAAGAGACAATAAAGTAACACTTTATTGGGTACCAGGACATACTGGTATAGAGGGAAATGAATAAGTCAATCACCTAGCAAACAAGGAGTCCAGTAATTCCTTTATAGGCCTGGAACCCTTTTGTGGTATGAGCATGAACACCATCCACAAAAGTTTAGATGAAGAAATAACAGAACAATCGATGAAAACCTGGAAAGAACTTCCAGGGCTAAAACAATCCAAAGTAATGCTGAGATCTTTTAAACAGAAAAAAACAAAAGCTTTCCTGAAACTAAACAGGAACAAGCTTAGAATTCTGACAGGAGTCTTGACTGGGCACTGTATTTAGAAACCCAGACTTAGAAAACACCTCAAGATCCTAGGCACTATAGGAAGATGACAGTTGCACATGCTGCAGAGGAAACCCTTTACATCTGCTCAAGGACAACAGAGCAATGCATCATAAGAAACAGATGTACTTTGGGGCCCATGGCTTGAACAAAGAGGAGTTGCAATCCTTGATTCCCACCACATCCCACATCATGAAATTCCTAAAGAAATCAGGAGTACACTAATCAGCAATACCAAGTATAACAACAATTAAATGTAGGGGATAGGGGTACCATAGGTTGCAATACAAGTCCCGGCTGAAGTCAACAATCTATCTATTACAAATAATCAATAAAAGCACAATAAATATTTACACAATACTTGGTGTAACAAACCTCTAATTGTGAGTAAATCATAAACTAAATTATATTGTAAACAAATTTAAATTGTATATAACTTACAGCATTTATATCCGCATGAATTTGCCTTAATTCCTCTACATGCGACATTTTTTCCTGCAGCAGCATTTCCATCTCGGATTTGTACTCGGAAAGGCATTTTTCCTCCTGTTCCTGCCCCTCAATTTCCAAGATAAGTTTCGCTTTAATTTTCTCTAGCTGTATAGTCTTTCCCCTGGTATAAAAGTTATTGATTATTTATTTACGGTTGAACGAGTGGAAGCGCTTGTGACTGGAAGACTCACCTGATTTCCTTGATGGCTTCTAGTTTAGCGTAAACATTACGCTCGTGATCGGTCATTCTAAATTCTTTGTTTGGGAGTTTCGGTGCGATAAAAGGGTGTTAAGGATTGCGAACAGACGGACAGATGAGAGAATATAAACATCAGGGTTGCCACTATTACGCAAAAAAATCACTAGGTGAAGAGTAGTAGAAGTATTTTTTCAAAGTGGCGTAAGTCCAACTTTTTGGTGTATTGAGATGTTTAAGCTTTTAATTATGTGCACATCCAACTCTTTCTCGTTGTATCTCATCCAAGGTGTCCCGTGTGTCCACCACAAGTTTATCTTAATTCGTAAGTTTGCATATAAACATAATCATTTGGAATAAATTTACTTTCAACTTAATTAGAAACTATTTAGAAAGCTCTTTTCAAGTTTTCTAGCCCGCTACAGCGGGGTAGTCTAATAGACTAGACAGACTGGACAGACTGGAGAAACTGGACAGACTGGACCGACTGGACAGACTAGACAGACTTTTTTTTTGCACGTGCTGGGAGGTGAAAATCTGCAAACAGACGCCACCCGACCCGTGTCGAGTGGTAGTGACCGAGTGGTAGGACCCACTTAAACCCCCCCCACCATTCAAGCCCCCCAGCCAGAAACCAGAGAAAACGTGATGGAATCCAAAGTTGGTATAACTTCATCACGTACCTCCCCCTTTCATTTCTAAAAAAATAACCATTTTCCCCATTCACTCGTTGTGCCGGGCGCGGATTGTACGCCTTAAGCCCCCCATACACTTGCGAATAATTTGCGCAAATTCGGTGTTTGTACAAATGCCTGTTTGTACAAACGCTAGCACATACACGTAGCAACCTATTGCGCAAACATCATTTCGATTTGTGGTGTTGTTCGTTGAACATGTCAGATACGGACGATTGCTGTGCCACCATTATTCTGGCCCTAGTGGCTGAGAAACGAATAGTTAAAAGAAAAAGAAAGCGAAAAGTGTGGGTCAAGAGTTGGCTCCAGAAGAGGAACGAATTCAGTCATGACCGCCTGGTCACTGAGCTCAAAATAACGTCAGCTGCAGACTACAAAAACTACCTTCGAATGGACTAAAAAAAATTACCGAAACTACGTTTTCAACCACGGAGTAGAAAGGAAACTGCCTGCCAGTGTCTAGGAGCAGGAGTTGACTAACCCAAAGGTTGCACAAACCGTACCATACACGTCAAACAAGTACTCAAACAAGGAGTATTTGTACAAATTATTTCGATCCTGACCGATTTTACTTAAACAGTTTGCGCAACCATTCAAACAGCCCCATAGACGGTCAAACTGTTTGCACAAACACCGAATTTGCACAAATTGTTCGCACGTGTATGGAGGGCTTTACATCAAGGTTTACAATAAATTTGTGCGCCCCCTTCGCACTAAGGGGGGCCCGGCGTTTGCACGCACGGCTCGCGCGTAGCAACCCTGCGACCCGCCTCACGCTCATTCCTTTCATCCTTCTCCTTTCTCCTCATTATAGATCCTATCATCCCATTCAGCACGCCCCATTCATACTCATTTCGGAGCATAATTCGCACCAAGCTCGCCTTACTTACCTCCTCACCCACCTTGCATTCTGCCACGCTCATCCTCGTTTGTACCCATCTGACACACTCAAAGATCGTGTGCTCCGCCGTGTTCTTATTTGCACCGCAGTACTTACAGTGCGCCACATCTACTTTTTCAATCCGCTCCAAGTAAGACCCAAAGGATCACCGTAAACGCCTGGGTTAGGTAATAGTTTACCTCCCCGTGCCCACGTTGACCCATTCCTCTATGGTCGGAATCAGCTGCCTGGTCCAGGCTACCTTTTCCCACGCTATCCATCTCTTCTGCCATACCTGCAAAGTGTTTGCCCTTTCGTTTCTGGGGTCGTTACCTTCCCAGACTTTCACTCTTTCAATCGCCAGAAGGTCTAGCGGTATGATTCCAGCAACGACCGCCACGGCGTCCCCAGAGACAGTCCTGTATGCGCTGCACACACGCAGTGGCATACACCTTTGCACCCTCATAACCTTTCTCTTGGAGGCCAATGGCCCACCTACTTTGGGCATCAGCCGTCCAAGAGCTCTCGCACACACTGCTGCCCTATTCACCACTCGGTTCACCTGCTCTGCTACCCTAAGGTTTCGCTGGAGCTCCACCCCAAGGTATCTCACAGACTCCCGAGCTGGCACGTCAACTGTCCCCATTCACACGGTCAGTTCACGCAGCTTTCTCCCAATTAGCAGGACCGCCTCGGTTTTATGAGGTGCCAGGGCTAGCCCCTTTTTCTTCATCTACCGGGCAATCCCACCTATTGCCTCATTCGTTATCGCTTTCAATCCTTCTTCCGTTCTTGCTACAGCGACAACCGCTATATCATCTGCGTACGCGACGAGTGTAAACCCGTCTGGCCGCCTCATTCTAAACACCTCGTCATAAACTATATTCCACAGTATCGGTCCAAAGACCGACCCCTGTGGAACACCCACACTCATCTGGAAGGTCTTTCCCTCCGCAGTCACCAAGTAGCTGCCCACCAACTTTCGGAGGTAGGGAGCTATCCCCTTCAGTTCCAATGCCTCCATGATTCCTACCCATGGGACCGAATTGAAGGCATTTTTCACAACCAGGGTGACCATCACACAATACCTACGGGCACCCCGCGGACCCGAATTTGCTTCCCTTGCTCTCTTTATCACGCGCATCATTGCGTCCGCCGTGGTTCGGCCGCCCCTGAACCCATATTGGTCTGCTAAAAGACCTCCTACTCTCTCAAGATACTCGTTTATTCTTGCTCCAATCATGCCCTCATACAGTTTCGCTATTCCGTTTAAAAGGCATACTGGCCTGTATTTGGCTTCCTCCCCTTCCTTTCGCTCCTTTTCAATCATAACCAGTCTCATAAGTAAAATGCAAACCGTTTTGATTGGTGGCGTGCCAAAAATATTCTGTCGTGTGCCATCAGTTGCACGCGTACCATTGGTTCGCCATCCTTGGACTAGACCAACGTTGCTCAAACTTTTAAACACGCGACCCAAATAATTGTCCTGAAACGGGATGAAACGGTCGTACTCCGTTTGGATGGAAAAAGGTACATCTTTAAAACATCGAAGAAAATTTGAAAATTTATTTTCTTCTTCTTGTTTCGAATAGGCCTACTTTGAACCACGCTTGTTCATCTGTTGGACTTTGATCTTTACCCAGTATTAACTTCGTAAGTTAACTTTGTTTACCCAGTATTAACTTTCGTAACTTCTGCTGATGTAACTCCTTTCTCTCTTCTGTCCAGGGGGTACCTTTTCTTCGGGGTTTTTCCAGAAATTCACGGACTCCCTTCAGGGTGCGTCTCGCAGACTGTCTGTTTTGGAGATCTGTTATTCCCAGTTCTTTAATATCCTTCTCGGTTTCTGTCAACCAATTGGTACGAACCTTCTTGTTTTGCCAGAAGGTGAACAGACGGTTGGTTAGTCGGTTTGGAGGCAATCTTGCAACGTGACAATTGCGAGCTACCCTTCTTTTCCTTCCAAAATCAGAGAGCCTATCAATATGTTCGTACAGCTCAGAGTTATGTCGCCTTCGGAATTCCCCATCTTCCTTTACCGGGCCTAGGAAATCCTTCCTGAAGATTCTCCTCTCTCTGATTTTCAATTTCTCTACCAGACCTCTTCGGTTCAAGTAAAGACACTCCATGGCATACAGGGCTTCTGGTCGTAAGACTGATGTGTAGTGTTTAAGTTTCAGGTTGCGTGACAGGCATTTCTTGTTGTAAGTGTTTTTAGTCAAGTCGATGGATATGCTCTTTCTGATAAGTTGGGTTCAATCCATTCGCCGAGAAACTTAAATTTCTCAGTCCTCTTGATGTTTCCCTGCTCTAGTAACATCTCTCTGTTTGCTTCTCCGATGTTGGTATAGAATTCGGTTTTCTTCAGCGACACTTGAAGACCCACTTTGGCAGCCTGTTTTCTGAGGCAATTTACATGCATTGTTCCAAGAGAATCAGCAAACAGTGCCATGTCTACAAAGGCCAGGCAATCTATAACCAGTCCATCGTTCTTACGTCCCAGGTAGATACCACTCTGAACACCCAAATTGATCAGTTCTTTGCGCCATTCTCTCATAACCTTTTCAAGGACACCGTTGAAGAGAAGTGGGGAAAATACATCTCCTTGTCTCACTCCAGTTTTTATTTCGAAGCTTTCTGGAATCTCACCTCTAAATGTAACCTTGGAATGGGTGTTGGTCAAAGTTTCTAGGATGAGTCTGCGGGTTTTGTTGTCTAGTCCTATTTCCTGGAGTACTTTGTTAATCGTTTCTCTATCAATGGAATCGTAGGCCTTCCCAAAATCAATAAAGGTGACGAAAGTCAAATCGTTAATTGCCGAATTTTTTTGTAGTTCGCGAGTGTAAAGTCGGGAGTGTTAGTTCCGCGTGAAATAAAATGTATAGGGAAAGTTTCCGTAAAACTTTGCAAATGAAATTGTGCCGTAAATAAAGACACAGTGTTAGATTCGCGAGTAAACAAAAAAAAAGCGTGGTTAGGGTAGTGATGGATCCCTTCAATGGCTGGTGGATATGGTTGGGGGAGCGGCGCAGACTGCAGGAGACGCCTGTAGGACAGGAAGGACGCCTGTTGTTCAGGGTCTCAGAAAAGTGCAGGCTACCGTCCACTGCACAAAGGGAGGTCCTGGTAGAGATTGAGCACCAAGATGCCAAGTAGTGAGTGATTTTTGAAGTTTATTAATCGCGGTCGCGAGTGCTCCGGTAGGACTTTGGCGCTCAAGATTCGATTGGGTTTTGAGTGGTCGAAGTTCTCGAACGTCCGCGGAAAATTTAAATCGCTGCTTAGGCCGATCTGGAAAATGGAATTTGAAATGGTAATTTTAGTTTTTGGTAAAATTTGAAAACGCGGTGAAGTTAAGGAAATACGTTTTCAGTGATTTTGCCATATTTCTAGAGATTTTTACATTACGCGTGACGATTACAGCAATTTATTTACTACAAGAATTAGTTCCAAAAATCATACCAAGTTAGAAAACGTATATATTTCGACCGTTTCAAAATATCCTTTTCCAGAGTCTAACAAGCATCGCCATGAAGATTTCTTAGGACTAAGCAGATTCGATCTAGAAATCGCGTCTGATTAGTACTTAGTTTGCGCTTTCTGCTATGTCGTTTTGCTGAAACCGAACGATACGGATCGTTCGGCGCGTGTGTCAAGAAGGAAGAAAAAAGAAAAGGAAACGCAGGAGACCAGGTTGTTAGCTTTGAGGTTTGTTTAATGGTAAGTCGAAGTATATAATAGGAGAATATTTGCTTAATATTTTTTAGTTTAAAGCAATTTTCAGCTTTCAAATTATTAACTTTTGAGACTGAATTATTGAAATATTGCCCCAGCAGGGGCAGAGTTTTTTCAAAATAAAAATTGTAACTACTCCGAAACTTCTACAAGTTTTCCAGATTTAAGCGGTAAAACAAAAACTATATACTTGACTAAAAATATTTTCAACCGTAAATTGACTTAGGTTTTTTTAATTACGAAACGTTCCTTTTGGTTCATCAGAATAGGGACCAGTGTACTACTTATAAAATCGGTATCGTTTTTTCAAATATTCTCGTCCTTTGGCCAAAGATGCAAGTGCATTAAAAAATCGAGCCATATCTTCCTGAAGCTCATTTGATGTATTTTCGGAACATAATTAACTGTAAAGGAATAGGAATCTATTCCAAACCCAATAAATCATACCTGGTAAAAGAATCCAAATTCCTCACTCTTGTTTGAGTATTACCCCTTGTTATTCTCCATCGCAAGGCTTGCAATAGCGTCAATTTTTCGTCAAGGCTACGATTTAACAAATCTTCTTTGACTTTATCATAATCTAATGGTGTTGCTGCAAGTGGAATATCTTTATTAGGTATATTATCTAACATTGTTGTATTTGATTTTTTATCAAGTACCTTCATTACAAAGCTGGTTTGAATGTCGTTATCTTTTAATAGAGTAGATTTATTATTTACAATTTGGATATCCTTTAGATTAGGACTGGATGAGTCGAGAGCTTGCTCATTTTTAGCTTTCGATTCATTTTCCTGAGAATCTGTCATCGATTTAAAGTAACATGGAAGAGAGCTTCTTTTCCTTTTTTCCGATTTATTTCCGCGAGCACGTAATTGCCTTACAACTCGAGTTATGTACTATCCTTTATCTACAACCACACTAATTTGTGTCTGTTTAATAAGAAAAATATATTTGATGTAACAAATTTATTTCTTATTAGATACATTATTTAACTGTACAATACACAAACAGTTGTTTTTTCATATATAACTGTTACTCGACATTATTTAACTTGATAGAAATTAAAAGAAATACATTCTTAATGGTTACATAGGTTATTATTTAGTACTTATTTAGATTAAACAGGAATAAGAGTGCTCATAGATGGCAACCCAATGTACGCAATGTCAATTTCCGTTAGTTTGAATTGTGGCACGGGGGGCGCTGAACGTATGAGCACGTAGTAGCAGCTCTCAACCAATCAACGAATCGTAAACCAAACGTACGTGTGTGTTATCAATCATAACTTAACATTAATCGCGGACTGTTATATACGTGTGTATTATGATGTTTTTACATATTCCACGAACTGTACAATTATGGGCATTTACAATAGTGGTTGTAGATAAACTAAATTGCATAATGATTTATATTAGCGTAATCTGTGTAAATTCTGCGTATTTTGATGTACTACATGTAAAAATTGGAGAGGTGTCGAAAATTGCGACTTTTGTAATGTCATGGATTTTGACATATGATACATCTAAAGACGCGAAATTTTGTATAGAACAAATAACTAATAATCTTTTGTTTTGGTGAAACGTAAGCCTGAAATTAGCTATTATAAAAACGCGCAAAATGGAGTACTTTCGGATTTTTGCCCGACACTATTTTCAAAAGAATCTAAATTGACTGCAACCTTTTCTAAATTAAATGCAGATTAAAAGTATGTATGATACTCGCAGCTGCAAGTTGAATAAAGCTCTCAAGTTTTCTATGAAACAATTCGGTCAATTTTTTAGAGATTCAAAACTCTGATCTCGATTTTCTCGAGCCCGAGCGCCAGAATCGACCTTCAACTTGATTTTATTCAGCCTTCGGAAACCTGGCCTTGTAAACTTTCTCTCTCTGAAATATGCTACGATACTTGTTACCATCACAAACATGGAACATTATAGAAGTTTCATCCTAGTTTTCAACACTATCAACTATTTGTTGTACTTCCTTATCTAAATTTTGACTTCTACAACGTAAGATAGCATCAGTTGTACAATGGTACAACTGCATATGGAGTCATCACACCACTTACATTTCCTTCAATTTACATTTTATTTACATTACATTCAATTTGCTTTTTAAATTGTATTTATAAACTAATACTCAAATGTCAGATGTCAATTGCTAAATCTGCAAATGAACATTATTTTGGTACCTCTTTTAACTGGATGTTTGTAAAATGTTTATACATCCGTTTCTTCATTTTTAAGGAAGAATTTAAATAACAATTTTCACATCTTCAGTTGTTGAAATGTAAGTATCCCTTATATGCAGCCCCCCTTAGCTAGATTTTTGGAAAATGGTAGTAATAATAATATAATATTATAATCCACCCGAAGTACGATACATCGTACATTATCGTATACATTTTAAATCCAGGCCAGAAGTCCAGGAAAACAGAAAGGATGCAGAACCAAATTATAAACGAAAAACCAAAAAATTTTGGCAATCCAGTAAAAACAGGAATTTTATTATATATTATATAATATATTCGTATATACGTATATTGAACGTATTATTATAGAAAATAACTTTTATAGAATTAAATCTAATGGTTCTAAAGAAAAACGCGAATGGCTTATTTTTAGCGAAACAAGTTCTAGAGTTTATTGCTACATTTGCAAAATGTTTTCTAAAAAGAAAACAATTTTCTTTACAAAGATGCCACGACTGGAAAAATATATCTATCAAAATTTCCGAGCATGAAAATTCAAAGAATCATAGGTATTCTATGTGAATTTGCTCCAAACGTTCACATATTGAAGACCGTGTTGAAACCGAAATGGTTAAACAAATTGAAAATGAAAAACAAAATTGAAGAAATGATCTCAAAAGAGTGGTTTCAACCGTGATATTTCTTTATACTCACGGATTTTCATTTCGAGGTCATCTTGAAAGCAAAAGAAATTATTTTGGTTGTTTAGAGTATCTTGCAGAATTTGACCCTTTTATAGCTAATCATCTAGATAACTATAGAAATCAAGGACAAGGATCTGTGAGTTATTTATCAAACACAATATGTGATGAATATATTAATATAATGGGTGACAAAGTAAGAAATACCTTTATCGAGGAAGTGAAAAGGGCCGACATATTTTCTTTGCTTGTTGATCAACTTTCTTTAGTTTTGAGATACTTACTTCCTGATGGTCAAATCAGGGAGAGATTTTTTTCCTTTATTGACATTTATTCTCATACTTCCGGGAGTTTGGAAAAAGTCATTGTTGACAATCTCAATAGGTAGGAAAAAGACCTTAAAAATGTTGTGGACAAAGTTACGACAATGCATCTAATATGTCGGGAAAATATTCCGGTTTACAATATCGAATCAAGCAACACAGCCCTTATGCAGAATACATTCCTTGTGCCAGTCACAGTCTAAATTTGGTTGCTAATACTGCAGCAGAATCACCACTTATTACTGCGACTTTACATTTTGATTTTATTCTTTTGATCTGTATATGTTTGGTTTTCTGCATCAACGCATATGTGGCATATTCTGGATAAATATCTTTGCAAAAATGCTTGCACAATAAAAAAGCTTTCAGATATAAGACGATCAGCTCGCGCAGATACGGTTTTTGCATTGTATAAAAGTTACAGAGATATTAAATGTGCTTTGATTGAAATAGGTGGTGATCCACAAATCATCCACAATCAAAAGGCTATATCAAAACGAGGCTAAAGGTCTAGCAAAAAAATGGACTCGTACGAGATCGCTCTAATGACGGTCTTGTGGAACACACTACTTCAACGCATAAATGCTACAAGTCAAAATAATTCATTTCCTTTATTTAAGAAGTGATTTCACTTCTTAAATAAAGGAAATGAATTATTTTGGCTGGAAGAGAAAATTTTGTTGTAAATAGTGTTAATATTATTTGTGATACACTCACAGTAGAACTTGATAGTAGTATGAAAACCTATATGGAAATTAATACAAAATTTGGATTATATTTTATTAACAATGATTTGTCTCATGACGAACTAAATTTAATGAACTGTTATGTACATATAAAGAAGATATTATCATTAATATCTTCTTTATCTGTAGATAACTCGGGACATGGCTCGGAACGAATTAATTCAGTTCTTGGCAAATGCCAATAAAGAAAATCTTCAGTCACCAACAGAAATGTATCTATCTAATGTATATGTAGGTATCTATCTAATATAAATGTATCTAATGTATATGTAGGCATCATGTATTAACGCTAACGTTGTAACGCTAACGTATTAACGATTAAAATCGACTTTCCCCAACGTATAAACATTAATTCGCATTTATTTAACCATAATAATAAGCACAAGTGGGCACAGTTAATCCATAAGTTAACTTCGTTAATCGTTAACTCGTTAATAAAAAAGTCAACTTCGTTAATCGTTAAAATTTCGAAAATTAATTAAATTAAGTTAAAGTTAACCGTTAAAGTTCATCCAAATATAAAAACTACCCAAAACGTATACTGCTTTTGGTACCTTATAAACAAGTATATATTACAATATATACAAGTATACATATAATTATTACAAGCGACAATAGCGACCCACCTTAAAATAGCTTTAAAAAAAACCTACTATGGAAGAAAAAGGCTATTTTTTGTATTATTTATAATTTTTCATCAGTTGTATGTTCACAATGCCTTTCGTGAACATAAGCATATTCAAATTGTCATCTGACAGTGATGAGCTATTAACTCTCAAAATATCTTTCCGTGTAGAAAAAAGTCGTTCTACTTTGGCGCTTGATGGGATTGCAGTATATATTAAAAACAAAAAAAACTTGTTCACCTAGAAATGCAGCATCCGTAAAATATTCTTTTGACTTTGAGTCCAGCCAAGTTCTCCCAAATTCTGGGCTTTGTTTTGAGTCCTCTAGACCTCTTCTTCAGACTGAGTAACAGAGCTGAAAAAATCTTCTCTTTCTTCTTCATTATTGCTGCTTCCGCTAATACAGGCACTTATCCTTTTCATTTCCATTTGCGTCCCTTTCTCTTTTCAGAGCGTCTTCAACTTTTGCTTCCATAAGTTTCTTGACTTTTGATAACTTGCTGCTCTCATACTTTTGCATCCACAGTAGTCGAAACTTCGGGTGAAAGGCTGCAGCCAGCTGGCATCTTCATCTTCCATAAAGCGTTCAAATCTTTATTTTTATGCCAGATAATAGGGCATTTGCTAAAGGGGTACAACAATGAACGGCTTCCTCACCTTTTCTCTGGATTTTTGCTCTTTTGAGCAACAGCGACGCGCCGCGCCGGTGTTCCCCCGCATAATTTAAAAAACAAAAATTACAACATGTCAACAAACAACCAATGTAGTGGACTTCAAAGTTAACGGAAGTTCAATTTAACGGAAGTTAAGAAAAGCGTTAACATTTTTACCTTAAAAGTTAATCAGTAAAGCATTTTGTTAACTTCGTTAATTAACGATTAACGAGTTAATGCCCACCTATGCCAATAAGTAATGCGCAGGAGACCGTCCCTTACGCCTTTTCGGCACTAAAGCGAATAAAGACATATCTAAGATATTCCGTCTTGAACAAGAAAAAAATGAGTCTTGCAAATTTAGCAATTCTACATATTGAAGATCTTATCTATTGAAGATCTTATCTATCGAATTTACGTTTCACTGATTAAGTCATGTTTGACATTTATCAAATTATTACTTTTTTTATAAAAGTAAATAAATTATTAATTTATATGGTTGGTAAAACGTTGTACGATACACGTATCGTAAACTACTATTAAGTACCTAATTGTTCTCTTTTAATGTGGTTTTACTATAATCTCGCATATTGGGACCTGATTGGGACTAGAGCCACACAGTCACCTTGCGCCTAGGTCCACAAGTAATGTAAACGCGCCCCTGTTGTGAATAATGTACTCTATTTGCGGTAACTCTTTTACTGCAGTCGTTATTGTGGCTTTGATGGTATCCCATATTATGCAGAGGCAAGATGGTATCCCATATTATTATTGGAACGGTAACTTCGTAGGGAGGAGGTTTTTCGTGTTAAAACAAAATTACGATTTACTCATCGATGTTTCGCCTTTATTAACGGAACAATACTTGTTTATTTTATCAATTCTTAAATAATCGATTACTCTAACCTATCGTCTAACACTACAAATTATTAATAACATTAAAAATTATAAATTAAAAAGTTAAAACTTAAAACCATGTTTCTTATAAATGTGGTAGTCATCATTAAATGTGAGTTAGCAACCAAAATTCCTTCTAATATGTTAGCATAATTTACGGAACTTTATTGTATATAGGCTGCACACATTCCTTTTGTGACAACACACACAACACAAATTAATATAACTCATCAATATTACAAATTACTAACATCTAATCAATATGTGTTGGATTAATCAGATTAGTGTATATGCTGCTGAGGCCCGCTGTGTCCATCTTATCATTTATACAATTGTTGGTCCTTTTTATGAACCATATTTCCGAAAATAGTCGTTTTTAGGGTTCCGTACCGAAAACGGAACCCTTATAGGATCACTTTGTTGTCCGTCTGTCTGTCTGTCTGTCTGTCCGTCTGTCTGTCTGTCAAGACCATTTTTCTCAGGAACACGTAGAGGTAACAAGTTGCAATTTGTATCAAATACTGGGGTCTATGGTCTCTTTCAGCTGTGAAAAATCAAACTTGTAAGTCAACGGGATCAAAAGATATGACTGTTTATGTCGCATATTTTGCGATTTCACAAGGGAATCAAAACCTATAGGGTACTTCCCGTTGACCTAGAATCATGAAATTTGCGGTGTCTTACAGCACATGTAAAGGGAAAAATCTGAAAACCGTAAATATGTAGTTTAATTACGAGAAAAATGCGAATTTACTATTAGAAATTTATGAAAATACACTAATGTGTTGCGTGGTATTGTCAGGCACCAGAAGCATATGGGTTGCATACAGTTAGGTCCTCCTCGGTTATGTCCTCCTCGGTTAGGTCCGAAGGTTAAAAAGTATGTGTCGGCACCAAGATGTTTATTCTGAAATTTCTTTGTTTATATTCGTTATGCATTTCATCACGCACGCTCTATATACATAATACATACAGGGTATATATTATGTCTAAATTTTGCTTGTTTATAACCGACATGCGACATACTCAAGTCCCGTAACATCCTGTATATATTATATTTTGTCTAATTTTTGTTTATAATCTACATATACTTAAATCACGTACGCCATATATTTTTTGGTAGTCAATTGCCCAAAAGCAGTCAATTGAACAACTGAATGTTAAGAGTATCGAAATAGATCTAGAAATAGTTAATATATTAGTTTATATTAGATCTAGAAATAGTTAGATCTTAATATAAGTTAGTGAATAAGTGTAATACTAAAATAAAGTTTTCTTTTTATAAGATTAAAAATATTCGCGTTATTTAAAAAAAATACCCTGTATACCTTTATACAGGGTATATAGGTATACAAGCAAAATTGAGCAGTAAAAACAAATAGTGAAGTTCCAGAACCCCTAAACACTCATAGTGAATGGGGGATGTGTGGTAATAAAATATAGGGTAGAATTCCATCGTACGACAGCGACATCTTGAGGTTATGCTTGCAGCGGTACTAAGATGGTCGTGATTGCAGGAGGGCCACTTGTCAAGTTAACTGAATGTGCTTGCTACGTCCTCCACAAAAAAAAGATACATTACTTACAAATTTGTACAGAACCCTCGGTGCGCGAGTCACAACTCGCACTTGGCCAGTTTTTTTTTTAATTTTCTTCAAAATGTAAAATTTTGGCATTTTGCAAATCAAATTTGTGGCCAGTAGTAATGGCCAATGCTGTCTTAGGCTGTTGGGATTTATTAAATGGTCTGCAATCTAATCTGTGTTGGGCAATGCGGGCTGATATTCTTTGTTTTGTTTGGCCGACATACGAAGAAGGGCAGTTTGAGCAATTTATTTTGTATATTAGGTTACTGCTATCCAAAGTGGGTGTACTGTCTTTTCGTTTCGAGAATAGGTTGCAAATAGTATTTTTGTTGTAAAAGGCCAGTTTTGTGCCCTCATTTTCAAACAGTCTCCTGAACTTATGGTTCATTTTTTGGACATTAATTAGCTTTTTGTATATCACTGGTTGGTTATATAGAATAATAGATTTAGTGCGGGTTGCCCTGTTGTTGGGCACTCTTCTTATTACATAGGTTGGGTAATTGTTGGCCACAGCCAACTCTCTTATTATTTGAAGTTTTTTTTCTTGAACGAGGGGTAACAAAGTTTAAGCACTCTATTTTTTAGGGCAAACAAACAACCAATCTTTTGGTGGAGTGGGTGGTCACAGAGTGACAGATAATTCAGAAATCTTCCAGAAGCTGTGGGTTTACAATACCAATCAGTTATAATAGATTGGTCGTCATTTTTGCAGACAATCGTATCTAGAAAAGGTATTGTTCTGTTGTTTTCTGGTTCAAGGGTGAATTTTAAATGTGGGTCAACATCATTGAACACATCTAATATAGTAGTCTAGTTATTCCGGGGAATCGCGGTCAAAATGTCATCAACGTATAAGAACAAAAACCTCCTCCCTGCGAAGTTACCGTTCCAATAATAGTGTTTCCCTGAGGAGTAGGGCATCCAAACCGGTTAAAACCGAACCCGGTAAAATTTTAATTTCTGTAAAGGTTTAATTTCTGCTAAAATTTACGAAACCGTAAAACCGAAAGTCGGTTTTTATTTATTTTATTTTTTTCTTCAAGTGGAAAATACATAATTTTATTTTTCTTTGCTTTTTCATGAAGTATTATATTGTAGATTTAATTGTACTTAAATAAAACGTAAGGGATCGTGCATTAATCACGTGATGTTTTTTAGCAACTTTTGATTTTAAGTTTTAAGAACTTCGTGCCAAGAAACTCTCCCACTCTTTTTCTAGCGTTTTCTCTTTCCCATTTTTCAGTCAATAACTTTTGAATTTATAAAAATCTTAGTCTTATTGTTAGATATTTAACATAACTCGCTAAAAAAGGATCGAATTCAGCTAATAGTTCCAAAATCATACAATAATTTCCGTTATTCGGGATACTGAACTTTTTATTTTTACCTCTATAGCACACAACCGAAGAAAAATTAATACATATAAGAAATTGCATGACTCAATCAACAGAGGCGGCTTTTCTTTTCGGCGGCTTTTTCGTTTGTCGCGCCGCTCTATATCTGTCTCTCTCAGACTCAATGCCACTACGCGGCGTATGCTCCTAACAGCTCGGCCCCGTCGATCCTGCTTCGGATCGACCACCTGCCAACCACTACTAGGCAAATTGTAGAAAAAAATAATTTAGCAATACGTGGTGAAACATATTACGTGTTGAATTGTTTGTGTGGACCTAATAACATTTACATTAAGGTATATAAAAATTAATCTTTTTAATTTGTGTACGACAAAAAAAAAATATTCGCCGCCCTAGGCTCCAGCCTACTCAGCCTGCTGGTAAATCAGTCGTGTGAAGTTGGCCCCCAAATTTTTGAAAAATTAAATTTTTTTTAGAGTTCTGGCAAGATTTCGAATAGTTCTAGAGTTCTTGCTTGAAAATTGCAATAGTTCCGGGGAATTTCGGGCAGAAATCGAGAAAAACAATTTGGGGGCCAACTTCACGCAACCCCCTCTTTTTCAGGAAAAATGTGATATTCCAGTTCTTTATATATATATATATATATATATATATATATATATATACATATATATATATATATATATATATATATATATATATATATATATATATATATATATATATATATATATGGAGTGGGTGTATATGGATGTATATGGGTATATATATATATATATATATATATATATATATATATATATATATAGAGAGAGAGTTCTAGAGTTCTCAATCGATAATGCATATAGTTCTACTTTTTTTTTTTTTTTTCAAAATTTTGAAATTTTTGAAAAATTAAAAAAAAATCTGATAACGGTTTTCGATTGTACTAAAGCAGATAAACAAAAAATGGTTATTAGACATTTTTGTAAAATCAATATTTAAATTTATTTATTAAAAACTTTCGACGAAGATAAAAAAAATCAAAAATACAAGAGTTCTGATAACGGTTCTGAGTAGCCCCCGAAGAGTTCTAAACAAATAACCAATATACTTTCTTTGTCAAACCAATATTAAAGAAGTTATAAGCAAAAACGAGGCGCTAAATTTTTAAAAATTACAGAATTCCAAAAAAAATAATTTTCCGTGAGTTCTGTTAAGAATTCTGAGTAGCCCCTCGAGAGTTCTGAACAAATCTCTTCTATAATTTCTATGTCCGACCAATACTAAAGAAGTTATAAGCAAAAACGAGACACAATATTTTTGAAAATTACAGAATTCGAAAAAAAAAAAATTTCAATCAGTTCTGTTTAAAGTTCTGGGTAGCCCCTTGAGAGTTCTGAACAAATCTCTTTTATAATTACCACGTCCGACCAATATTAAAGAAGTTATAAGCAAAAACGAGGTGCTGAATTTTTTAAAATTACAGAATTCCAAAAAAAAAAAAAAAACCGTAAGATCTGTTAAGAGTTCTGGGTAGCCCCTCGAGAGTTCTGAACAAATATCTTTTATAATTGCCACGTCCGACCAATATTAAAGAAGTTATAAACAAAATATGCGGCGCTAAGTTTTGTGAACAATAAAAAATTGAAAAAAAAAAATTTCATGAGTTTTGGTAAGAGTTCTGAGTAGCCCCCGGAGAGTTCTGAACAAATAACCAATACCATTTCTTTGTCAAACCAATATTAAAGAAGTTATAAGCAAAAACGAGGCGCTAAATTTTTTGAAAATTACAGAATTCGAAAAAAAAAATTTCCATGAGTTCTGTTGAGAGTTCTGGGTAGCCCCTCGAGAGTTCTGAACAGATCTCTTTTATAATTACCATGTCCGACCAATATCAAAGAAATTATAAGCAAAAACGAGACGCAAAATTATTGAAAATTACAGAATTCGAAACAATTTTTTTCCATGAGTTCTGTTCAAAGTTCTGGGTAGCCCCTCGAGAGTTCTGAACAAATCTCTTTTATAATTACCATGTCCGACCAATATCAAAGAAGTTATAAGCAAAAACGAGACGCAAAATTTTTGAAAATTACAGAATTCGAAACAATTTTTTTCCATGAGTTCTGTTCAGAGTTCTGGGTAGCACCTCAAGAGTTCTGAACAAATCTCTTGTATAATTACCATGTCCGACCAATATCAAAGAAGTTATAAGCAAAAACGAAACGCAAAATTATTAAAAATTACAGAATTCGAAACATTTTTTTTCCATGAGTTCTGTTCAGAATTCTGGGTAGCCCCTCGAGAGTTCTGAACAAATCTCTTTTATAATTACCATGTCCGACCAATATCAAAGAAGTTATAAGCAAAAACGAGACGCAAAATTTTTGAAAATTTCCATTGTCCATGTCCGACCAATATTACAGAAGTCATAAGCAAAAACAAGGCGCAAAATTAAAAAAAATTAGAGAATTCCAAAAAAAAAATGTTTTTCATGAGTTTTGATACGAGTTCTGAGTAGCCCCCGGAGAGTTCTGAACAAATAACCTATACAATTTCTGTGTCAAACCAATATTAAAGTAGTTATAAGCAAAAGCGAGGCGCTAATTTTTTGAAAATTTCATAATTTTCAATTTTTTTTGAAAATTTGTTTTTTCCATGAGTTCTGTTAAGAGTTCTGGGTTGCCCCTAGAGGGTTCTGAACAAATCTCTTTTATAACTTCTTTTAAAAAATTTCGAAATTTTCAAAAAATTAGCGCCTCGTTTTTTTTTTAATTCTCTAATTTTTTAAAATTTTGCGCCTTGTACTTCTGTAATATTGGTCGGACATGGAAATTATAAAAGAGATTTGTTCAGAACTCTCGAGGGGCTACCGAGAACTCTTAACAGAACTTACGGAAAAATATTTTTTTTTGGAATTCTGTAATTTTCAAAAATTTAGCACCTCGTTTTTGCTTATAACTTCTTTAATATTGGTTTGACAAAGAAATTGTATTGGTTATTTGTTTAGAGCTCTCCGGGGGCTACTCAGAACTCTTATCAGAACTCTTGTATTTTTTTTTTTATCTTCGTTGAAAGTTTTTTATTAATAAATTTATAAATATTGATTTTACAAAAATGTCTAATAAGCATTTTCTGTTTATCTGCCTTAGTACAATCGAAAACCGTTATGAGATTTTTTTTTAATTTTTAAAAAATTACAAAATTTTGAAAAAAAAAAGTAGAATTATATGCATTATCGATTGAGAACTCTAGAACCCTATATAAAGAACTGGAATATTACATCAGAACTCTTTTTCCTGAAAAAGAGGGGACTGCGTGAAGTTGGCCCCCAAATTGTTCTTCTCAATTTCTGCCCGAAATTCCCCGGAACTATCGCAATTTTCAAGCAAGAACTCTAGAACTATTCGAAATCTAGCCAGAACTCTAAAAAAATTTAAATTTTTAAAAATTTCGGGGGCCAACTTCACACGACTTGGTAAATCTCTGTTAGTCTCCTAGTTTAGACATTATTTTGAGACAAAACATACGCGGCAACGATTTACCCATGTATTCGGTAAAAGAATTCGGTAAAAAAATGTAAGAGCAGTAAATATGCAGTGAAATAAAAGTTGACAGATTTAGAGTGCGCATAATCTTGATTCTAAAGAAATATAAATACTTGTACTCCATTCTTACATTTTAGTCTTTATCAATATCTTTAGATGTTTGTCTCTGATTTTAGTCTAGTTTCGTACCTTGATAAATAAATATATATATATATATATATATATATATATATATATATATATATATATATATATATATATCTACATTTATAATTATCTTTTCGTAAAGATTTTATTCTAACAACAATATCTAGTAGGTATTAATTATATTTAATTTTAGAAATTGAGTGAATTGATTGAGTCCTACATATACTAAACTTCTATAAAATATAATTTCAGCCGAAATATGGGCAACAACAAAAAGAGTATGGAAAATATTCCAAAAAGTAACAGAAATTATGTATTTTTTTATATACTCTAATCAAAATTATTTTAAATCCTATTTGAATATTTATATAAATTGTGCCACTTTTTTATTCTTTACGTAAATATAATGAAATAATACACAAATATATTTTTAACATATTAAATAATTATAAATGGTGAATAGATATTTATTTCATTTGGTTTAAAGCCGCCGTTTTTTTTTTATACTTAAAACCGGGTTTTAACCGGTTAACCGGTTTTTTACTTTACAAAAAACCGAAAACCCGGTTTTTTAAATTTCATCGGTTTTTGGATGCCCTACAGAGGAGTAAATAAAATAGTTTTCAATATCATCACATATTATGTTTAGATTTGGATCTTCATTCGGTTCAGCTCTGATCTTACTTATTGTTAGTTCGGTGTTAATATTCTTGGTCAATTGATGACATTATTGGGTTTTTAAAGATTAAGGTTTGCATTTGTTTTGTGATTTGTTTGGATTTTTCAATCTAACTTTGAGCCTTATTAAAGCATAAACTCGTATTAACGAATTTTAAATTGTCTTTCAAACGGCATATTTCTTTATTTCATCTCATAGTTTCTAAAAATACAATAGTTAATGTCAAAAGTTTACAGTGGGCCGATTTCTATGCACGCAAGTTTATATAATATTTTCACAAAAATTAGTGGTAAAAATAACGTGAATTTTGCTGTTGAGAGTATAGTTGATTACAACCAAATTTAGAATTGTTCGTCTGTTTGTAGAATAAATATGCAATAATCTTATATCATAATATAATAAAAACAATAATATTATTTTGTTTATATAAGATATTTTAAAAATAAACACCAACATTTTGAAAGCTAAGCATGATTGTGAAATCGTGTTTTGTTGATATAATCAGATATCGGAAGTTACATTTTACTCTTTATCAATATATACTTACTAATACTTTAGTCGATATTTTTTAATGAACAAGTTTGGATTTTAAATTTCAGTCTTAGGATTCAAACGACTTTTATTTGCGAAAACGAGTGTAAAAAATATTTTGCTTTTTCATTGCAAACTTTTTGTTATCAATGATATGCAAATGCGTGTTGAAAAACAAGCGTTGAAAAAATGTTGGTGTCTTGCAGAGTGTATCAGTTGGCAGAACGATTGACGTCGTTGCAGACTCAGCAGCTGCGCACTGTTACCAAAGTTTCGCCATCCATCATTTTATCTGTCATTTCGCTGCTAATAATTTTGTACTGTGCAGCAAATCCATCTCTATAACACCTTTTTTAATTGTAAAACAATGAAGCTTCATATAATTTCTGCGCTGTTGGCGATTTCCTTCTTACACCTCCACCATACAGGTAAGAGTTGACGATTTTTTTCTTACGAATTATTGCATAAATATATATTTTAACTACGTTCAATTTTTTCTCAATTTATTTCTAGATGTATTTTTACGTTCCACATTAAACTCTTTTTTCGTTGTTAATTTTTTGGCATCGTTTTTCAAAGTTTATGTGTTCATTTTTAAAGGGGTGTAGTTTAGGGGTGGTTATTGACAACGTGCACTGATTTCGATATTTCAATACGCCCTTTGCTTTTATTTATTTCTAATTATCAAATTAAAACAATTGATATTTTTTTTGCAACAACTCAATATGGTTTACTTTACATTTATATAACTGTATCCACATTTAATACTCAGATTAAAGACTGTTATTTGCATTATATCAAACTATTACCTTGATTGAAATAAATAACTAATATGTTGATAATGATAATTATACGGACAATAATTTCTCTCATAATCAACTTATTAAATAACAAACTATCCAGTTTAATTGCTAGTCATGTTTAACAGACATAAAATACTCAGCCGATAATAAACTCCAAATGGGAAAATCAGTTTAGCAAATTTATTAGATATTACAGACACGACTAAAATTATGTTATAATGGGTTTTTCAATAAGGATGACAATATATATATATATTTTTTTTAAATCAGTAAAAACCTTTATTAAGGTGTAAAGGTACTTATCACAATATACTAATTTACCATAACAATAAATCAAATTTACACTACAAAATAATATAAAATAAAATAAATCAACCCATTTCATGCATAAATAAATTTTGCCCATTCTTTCTTGTTTTTTGCCATCTTCAACCCCTCATTCCAAGATATTCCTTGTTCCTTCAAAGAATCTGCCACTGCTTGGTTTCATGTTTTACTTGGTCTTCCTCTTTGATTTTTCTGTGTAGATTTAGCTAGCCATAATCTTTTTGTTTGTCTTCCTTCTTCCATCCTTACTAGATGCCCAAACCATTTTAATCGCCTTTTTTCTATGCTTTCCAGGACTGGTTCGACATTAAATTCTGCTCTAATTGTTTCATTTCTTATTTTGTCTCTTTTAGTAATTCCTTTAGTGCTTCTTAGGTATTTCATTTTTAGCACCTGTATTCTACTTTTCATTTGACTGCTTAGCACCCAGCTTTCACCACCGTATGTCAGAATTGGTTTGTATATAGTATTGTACACTGTCATTTTCGTTTTCTTCGATATATCTTTGTTTCTTATAAACGTGTTATTAAGTGCATAGAATAGTTTTGTTGTATTTTCAATTCTGTTGTTGATTTCAGCCTCTTCCTTTCCGTCATTGTGTATATTTACTCCTAAGTATTTAAATGTTTCTGTTGGTTCTATATCTTTTCCATCTATTTTTATCGTTATGCTTGGTTCTCCTTTCCCGATGGTCATTACTTTGGGGTTTTGGCGACGTTTATTTTCATATTTTTGTTTTCTAACTCTGTCTTCCAGATGTCTAGGTTCGTTTGTAAATCCTTTTCGTTCTTTGCATCAATCATTAGGTCGTCGGCAAAAGCACATTCCACTATTTCCACCCTCTGCATGTTTCTATACCTTACTTGTATTTTCTTTGTTTATCTCTTTGTTTCTTTTATTATGTCATCCAGGACTACATTGAATAGAGTCGGGCTCAGTACTCCCCCTTGTCTTAATCCCTCTTTGGTTACAAACTCCTCTGACTGTAAGTTTCCTTTTCTAACATAGTTTCTTGTATTTTTATAAAGACTGAAAATAGCTTTTCCTAGCCTGTCACTGATTCCTCTTTGCCTAAGGCTGTTCCATACTTCCATTCTTGGGATGCTATCAAATACTTTTTCAATGTCGACAAAGACTACATATATGGTGCGGCTTACGTTCTTTTCTATTAGTTGCTTCATGGTAAATATGTGATCTTGTACTCCTCTACCTTTTCTAAAACCACTCTGGGCTTCTTCCATCTGGGCTTCAGTCACAGTTTTTAATCTTTTCTCCAGGATTCGCTCATATATCTTGACCATCATACTCATCAATGTTATACCCCTATAATTATTGCAATCTTTGTTGTCTCCCTTTTTATGGAGTGCTAATAGTACTCCTATTTCCCAGTCTGCAGGTATCATTTCTTCTTCCCAGATTTTGGTAAAAAAATTTACTAATACTTCTATTCCATTGTTGCCCATGTTCTTTACCATCTCTGTTGTTATTCCATCATGTCCAGCTGCCTTTCCCCGTTTTAACCTTTTTATAGCTTCAATTACTTCTTCTGTCTTTATGTCTTCATCTATCATATTCTCCTTGTTTCCTATGTATTCATTTTTTCCTTCGGTTTTATTTCCTGTATTATTTTGCTTTGTATTTAACATGAACAAGGGGTTAAATATTTAACAGGATGACAATATAACTTTGTAATTAAATAAAACAAAATGGTGCAACTACAGCCACAATTGCAATTATATTTTGAGGGGTAAACAATTACATTATAAAATTTTAGTTCTTATCATTTCTAGTATTCATAATTTGTCTTGTTATTGGCAATGGGATATAATTAAAAGGCTTTATAACATTTATATTTAATTGCATGACGTTTGTTCTAGTAATAGTAATTGTACTATAAAACTAAATTTTTGTTTCCTTCTATACTGTAGTCTATGATAAAGGTGACAGAAAGCCACCTAGACTTCCGATGCAAATAAATATAAATGTTATAAGTCTTAATACGGTCCCATGCCCAATAACAAAACAAATTGCATTATTTTGCCAATAGATTATATCAGAGGTTCTTCAACTTAGATAGCCTGAGGACCCCCTTTTCAACAAATTTTGCAGATCCCACCACAACCATAGGCATTTCATGTTGTTTTAGACTTAATTTCTGGCTCAATAATCTTATAGGCACTACATTAATAATCTCATAGACACTCTGTATCGGGTTTTTCAATAAGGACATAACAATTTTGTATTTAAATAAAACAGAATAATTGAGATATCAGACTGAAAATTATTTCAGATGTACTAGACATGTTACAATTATGTGTGGAATTCAATGTCATTCATATGACCATCAGGAGCATGACAGCAGTAATCGATTCTTAGGATTTAATTTTCAATCACTTTCACACATATCAGCCGGAATGTTGGCAATTTTTTGAAGCAAAATAGATCAAATTGGTCGCAATGCAGAAAGGCTTTGCAGCCAAACGACCCCCACACAAAAAAAAATGTTGGCAATTTCGCGTTCGATATTGTTCCTGAGCTCCTCTAACGTTGTTGGATTGTTAGCATAAACCTTTGTCTTAAAGTGACTTCATAAGAAAAAATTCGATCATTTCTCGAGATTAAACCATAGGGTATATGCATGTTTTTTTTTAATATTTTGAATTCACTGTTTACACCGTTATAACATGGTAAAAAATATAAATACTTAAAAAAAATATTTAAAATTGAGAAAAATTTTGAGCTGTTTAAACGCCGCCATTTTCGCGCGGTTTGTTGATGACGTCAAAGATCACACTGTCCATTGTTTACTACAGCTGTTTTCATTTTTAACTTGACGTTTATTTTCAAACCAAAAGACTGCAATGACATACAAATGTAAAAAATACGGACTTGTTTATATGGGATGTTACGTCACTTTCGTTTTAACCAATGGCGTTTTACAAATTTAAATTTCCCTCGCTTAATTTGCACTTTTATTTATTAATTTTAAGTATTTAAAAAGATATTAATTACAAAAATGATGGTTTAGTTCAAATGTCCGATAAATAAAGATTCGGGAAAAAAAAATGAACTAAATTTAAATTTCATGCATATTCCCTATTACCGAATTTTGCATGTAATAAATCAATTGTTTAGCCAGGTATGAGCTTGTGGCACCATCTTGTTAGAACCACATATTGCTGATGTCAAGTCCATCCAATTCTGGCAAAAAATAGTCCTCCAACTTGGCACCATAGCGAACTACATTGACCATAATATGGCGATTATCTTCATCGACGAAAAAATACGACCTTATCACATCTCCGGCATAAAATACACACCACACGCTCGCTTTTTGTCGATGCAATGTAGTCTCAAGAAGCACAATTGGGTTTGTTGC
Source organism: Phosphuga atrata (assembly GCA_944588485.1). Taxonomy (NCBI): domain Eukaryota; kingdom Metazoa; phylum Arthropoda; class Insecta; order Coleoptera; family Silphidae; genus Phosphuga; species Phosphuga atrata. The sequence continues at coordinate 58,919,649 of OX155898.1, forward strand.
TGTCCAATAACGCATATTCTGCTTATCGCTAAAGATAATTTTTCGGTAAAATTCAGAATTTTCTCCAAATTTTTGCAGAACCAAATCGGATATGTTTCGGCGCTTTAAATGATCCAGAGTTTTAGTTCTTGCGTTAATTTAATCTTGTAAGGGTGTAGATGGATATCCTTACGCAATTGTGGACTGGGAAATTCCCAATTCTTGTGAACGGCGTGGAATCGTCTTGTTTTTTCATTCTGATCTCTTGAAGCTCTTAAGGGGCCTACAGACGATCAACATGGTTGGTCAAAGGCAGTGTTGAAATGTTTGTTGAACGTCTGTAGTCAGGTTGTACCAAGCCTCAACCATCCAACCTGTCTACAGACGTTTAACAAACACTTCAACAATGCATTTGACCAACCATGTTGGTCAATCATGTTGATCGTCTGTATGCCCCTTAAGAGCTTCAAGGGATCAAAATGAACCAATGAACATCAAAATGAACACTGTATTTGACTAACCATGTTGATCGTCTGTAGGCCCCTTTACGAATGCAATATTTTCAGTACTTCGACCGGCACATTCAATAGTGAATATGTTGATTCAAATTTATTCACCATCGCACGCACAGTTTGTCTGGTGGGACGATTATTGCAACCAAAAATTGAAGTAAGCGCTCTTAAAGTTGCGACTCAAACTTTGGTGGTAAGTTTTAACGATTTCCAAACTTGCTCGTTTGTGATCTTCACCCGAATAAAAATGTAAGCCTTGACTGACATTTTGACCTTGACAGATTATAAAAAAGTTTGTAGATTATGTTCCGCATTATAAAACAAAATTGTTATGTCCCTATTGAAAAACCCTTTATAATTATTGATAAAAATGTATCACTGGTTATTCTAATAAATGGTTATTTTTAATATGAGAAAAACATTTTTGTTAGGATATAGAATAAGAGACATAAAATATATTGAAATAGTAGTAAAAAGAACTAAAACGTTTACAATAGATTAAACTCTTTCCAACCAATAAACTTAATAACGTCGGAACACAGCCTGAATATATAAATATATTCAAACTTTCCGGAGCTCTATAATATTAATGAGTCTTTTTTAGGACTGCCAAAACAAATCTCATGTGAAATTTGCCAGTTATTTACTAGCTTTCAGTCCACTTTTGTGGCACTCAACAAGAACCAGAAAAATAACATTGTTTTTAAGACCATGTATTCCTATTAACTTGTGAATAGCCAATTGCCAACAATTTTTTTATGTCTCGAGGTTTCGCGGACCCGTCTCGAGGTGTCCGTGGACCCCAGTTTAAGAACCTGTGCATTATATTATTAACATTATTTTTTCAATACATTATATTGTTAATACATTATATTTTTATTTCATTATATTTTTATTTCATTATATTGTTAATACATTATATTTTTAATAGATTATATAGTCAATGCATTATATTTTTAATAAATTATAATGCTAATACATTTATTAAATGGTCATTTAACTTTGTTTACGGCAGTGAATTCAATATATCCATTTTTTAATTATTTTTTGAAGTAAACAAGGCCTAAATGTCACGAATGCAGCATTCAATATTCAATTTTTAATCCAGGATTTGTGTTTCAATTTTGAGGGGTAAACAATTACATTATATTGCCAATTCATTATGTTATGGGGTTTTTAAACTTAAGTAGTCTGAGGATCCTTTTCAATAAATTTTTATTCGCGGACCCCCTTTTGAACAACAATCTTTGCGGACCCCACCCCAGTCCTAGACATTTCACGTCGTTTTTGAGATTTAATTTCTGGCTCAATAATCTCGTAGGCACTACTAGGGCTTCACACGTTCTTGAGATTTAATTTCTGGCTCAACAATCTCATAGGCACTACTAAGGCTTCACACGAGGATTTGTATCAGAATTTGTATTTCAATTTTGAGGGATAAACAATTATATTATGCTGCCAATTCATTATGTTACGGGGTTTTAAACTTGTGTTGTCTAGTTCAACAAAATTTTTTCGCGTACCCCCTTTTGAACAACATTTTTTTTTGGGGACCCCACCGAAGTCCTAGACATTTCACGTCGTTTTTGAGATTTAATTTCTGGCTTAATAATCTCATAGGCACTACTAGGGCTTCACACGAGAGTCTCGTTTTTGATCTCGTCTTCAATCTTTGACTCTGACAAGGACCGCCGTAACATTTCCTTCATAAATTTGAACTGCTCGTTCTGGGCTCGGGAATGTTCGGGTTGCTCGGGTTCAAATTTATGAAGAAAATGTTACGACTTCCCGGAACGAGATCAGAAACGAGACTCTCCTAGGCACACGTTGTAATAAATATTGGTAAAACTGTAGCTCTGGTTATTTTACTAAATATAGAATAAGAAACATAAAATGTATAGAAATAGTAGTAAAAAGAACTATAGTGTTAGTATATAATAGTGTTAGTGTACAATATATCACCTTCTTGAACTGTTTCCAACCATTTTCTTATATCTCGTGGTCTCGCGGATCTCCAGGGGTACGTGGACCCCACTTTAAGAACGATAATGCACACGTTCTTAAACTGGGGTCCATTGGGATCCACCACAACTGGGGTGTTATTAACATTATATTGTGAATACATATTATATTATTAATACTATATATTCTTAATACATTATATTGCAAATACATTATGTTAATAAATTATATTGTCAATGCATTATATTTATTGTTAATACATTATATTGCCAATACATGTATTACATCGTCATTTTGGCTTCGTTTACGGCAGTGAATCAATGTATCCAATTTTCAATTAATTTTAGTAAATTAGTCGTTTACTTCATGACTGAAGTGTCGCGATCCCATGTTTTATTATGTCATAGCGGAGTTAGCGATCTTCCTCCATTTACTTCTGTGTGCCGCCGTTCTTATGTTTTCTTGTACTGGTGTCAAGGTGATCTCTTGGTCACCTTGGTCAAGGTGGGATCGCGTACCTTCAATTTTTCCTTGGTTGACCAGTTTTTCGAGATTGTCATCCGTTCCACGATTGACGTGTCCAAAATATTCACGTATTCGTCGATTGATTGTTGTTGTTTGTTTCTTTCGTGATGTGGTCATCTTTCCATACTTTGGTTTGTTTCGTCATGGCTGTTTTCGCAAGAGTTATGCGTCTTCTAATTTCTGTGGACGTATTGTCGTCACTATTTATGCAGGAGTCTAGATAAATTATGTTGTCGATGTTTTCTACGTTCATTCACCCAATCGATTTCCACCCAATGATTTTCTCTCTTGTTGTCTCGATCTACTTCCACCAGCTTTGTTTTTTGGCGATTTAGCTAAGTCCTATAAGTCCTAAGACTATAAGTCCGAATTTTGAGCTTAATGTTTTTTCTCTCGATTTCCCAGATTCATTTCTTCTTCGTTTTGTGCGGTGATTGTGGTATCGTCGGCAAATCGTCATTTGTTTATTTTTCTACCGGCAATGACTATTCCGCCTTCCCAGTTCTTCGGAGCTCCTATTAGTACAAACTTACCGTATATTTTGAATAGTAACTGTGATAGGTCGCTTCCTTGCTGAACTCCTAGTCCTATCGCAAAGGGTCTTGAGCTTCTTCCCTCGGTCTTGATGATTCCTTTGCTGTTGTCATATATAGTCTTTGGCGGAGCAACAGGTGGGAAGGGGTTTCCATATCTAAGAGGGCATTCCATAAATGATGCCAGTTTACACAGTCAAACGCTTTGCTGCAGTCGAGGAAGCATATATATGTTAGCTTTGCAAATTCTATGGAATTTTTCAATAATTTGTCATGATCTGCCTGTAGAGATCTAACAGGAATTAAAAGAAATGAAAAAGGAGTTCATAGCAGTAGACGGAAAGCTTGAGGAAATGAGAAGGGAAAACAGAAGGCTGGAGGAAAAGCTGGAAGGAGTGGTGAAGAGGCAGAAGGAGGAGGAAGAAGTAGAAAAGGACTGGAGAAAAAAATTGTTATCGGAGCTGAGGGCAATAAGGGATGAGAATAATGAAATAAAGAATAGGATGTCGAAGCTGGAGGATGCAGCGGAATCAGTTAAGGAGGAGAAGGAAAGAACCGAGAGTAGGTGGGAGGAGGAACGACAAGCGCTGAGGGAAGAACTGATTACCCTAAAGGATATTGATGATAGGAGATTGAGGAGGGAGATAACATCGTAATTTACGGAATTGCAGGAGAAACATGGCGAGAAGGTTCAAAGAAAACGTTAATGGAAAGGTTAGGAATTAACGAGGGTTTCGTGAATGCATACCAGCTCGGCTCTAAAGGAGGGAACAAAGGCTCAATTTTGTTAAAGTTAGAATGTTGGGAGGCAAAGAGGGAGATAATGAGAAATAAGCACAAGCTAAAAGGAACAAATGTATTTATACAAGACGATTTCACCTCGAAGGAGCAGGGAATCCAGAAGAAGTTATTAAGGAAGGCAAAGGATCTCAAGGAAAGGGGTCTTCGGGTCAAAGTAGGCTATAAAAGAGTTGAAATAGATGGGAAATGGGTATCTTGGTCTGAAGAGGAAAGAAACGAGTAAGGGACCAAAGAAGAAAGGGACAGAAGCACAAGCACGGATCGGAAAGGGAAAATGTTAAGATATTATTTTGGAATGTGGCTGGGCTTAGGAAAAAACTGGAAAGGGAGGACGGCTCTTTCATAGCCTTCTTGAAGGGATTCGAAATAGTTGGGCTAGTGGAGTCCTGTGTCCAAGAAAAAGAATCAGGGAGACCAGTAAAGAGACTTCCCTAGGAGTACAAATGGAAGATGCAACCGGCGCTGAGGGAGAGTGGCTACGGAAGGGCAAAGGGGGGGGGGGATAGTAACAGGGATCAAGTGTGGTATCAGGGAAACGGAGAGATTACAAGAAGAGGTGGAGGGTATAGTTTTCAGGGAGGTAGAGCTGAAGGGAGGCTGGTGGCACATAGCTACGGTGTATAACAATGTGTAATATAGAAGGTACGGTGTCGACAAACTTGCTGCTAGGAGGTGATTGGAATGTGAGGATAGGAGAGGAGCAGTTCAACACGGTGGATAGAGTTGGTAAAGTACTACGAAGGAAATCTAAGGACAAAACGAGAAATGCGGAAGGAAAAGAATGGGCAGAGTGGGTAAGGGAATGTCAATGGGATGTCTTGAACGGGTGTGTGGAAGGGGACTGGGAGGGGCAGTATACGTTTTGGAGTTCAGGGGGGGTGTCGGTGATAGACATTGCAGTTGTTAACGACTCCGCGAGACAAGAAATTAGAGAGATGGAGATCGGAGTGAAAGGTGAATCTGACCATATGCCAATACTGATCACGTTAAAGCAGCAGGTAGAAGAGGGGTCCAAGAAAGAAAAATGGGTTACCAGGTGGGATAGCGGCGCGACGGAGCTGTTTAAATTAAGAATTGAGGCAATAGACTGGGATAATTTAAAAGATATAGATATGATAACCGAGGAAATGGAAACAGCGATGGTCAGGAGGAAAGTCACAGAGGGAACAGTGGGAAGATTATGGGCGGATAAGGAATTCATAAGGGAGAAACAAAAATATAGAGAGGTGACGAGAAGGTGGAGAGCGGGTACCGGTGACAAGGAACTGTGGTTAAGTACGAGAGCGGACTTACGAAACCTGGAGAGGAGAAAGAAATAAATGTGGGAGAGAAGAGAGCGACAACGAATACTGGAGATTAAAACTGAAGCGCAGCTGTGGAAATACTTAAAGGAGAAGAGCGGGAAGAAGGAGCGAATTCCAGACAGTATACCTAAGGAAACCAGGTTAAAGCACTATATGGTTCTATTGGAAGGAGTGGAGATAATGGTGGATCGAGGGAAAGACAGTGTTAGAAGGGAGCAGACTGTTGAAGAAGTAGGTGAAGAAGAAATTACGGGAAAAGGGAAGTACACCAGGTAATTTCAGCCTTAAAGCAGAAGAAAGCGGCAGGACCGGACGGAGTTGGAAATGAAGCGTGGAAGTTGGTACCAGAGATATGTATCATGATCTGCTCTCGGGTGCCTTTACCAGCCACGAATCCAGCTTGCTCCTGTGGAATTTGTCAGTCTAAGCAGTTTCTGAGTCGTTCTAGCAGAATTCTGAGTATGACCTTGCTTGGGTGGGAGATTAATGCGATAGTCCTATAATTTCTGCATTTCTGGCTTGATCATTTTTTGTGCAGTGGAATGGAGATAGACGTATTACAGTCAGTTGGCGAGTGCCATACCTTGTTGCAGCTTCCACACAAGAGGTGGATTCCTTTTGGGAACAGCTCTTAAAGCTCGTAAACATATGTTATGTAAACAATTTTAGTAAACAAATATGCCTAATATCATGAATGCAACTTCGATATTTAATTTTAAATCAAGGATTTGTGGTGTAAATTATTTCAAACAAACTCAAAAAAGGAATTGCAAAGGAGTTAAATTACATCTACTTTTTACTACTTTTTAGCTTGTTTAGAAATTAGTGATTCACTCAACTTTTCTTGCAATAAGTTCTTTAGTCAGATTAGCAGTGTGACCCCGTCTTTTACTGCCAATTTCATCAAATTTGGCCCACACAAACTCTGTTGACATTGTTAATTAACCATTAAACACTATAACTGTATCTCCTGCTTCATTATAAGTTCGATTGTTACCAGGGGTTTACAACCTTATTATTCTTGTTTATCCATTGGACAATCTGACAGGTTTTTATGTAATTGACAATACGTATTGATTTTATATCCATTTCATAATCATTAGTTAATTTTTTTTCAACCAAAGTTGTTAGGTGGATTAATTTATCCGTTAAGGCCTAGGCCGCACTAAGGCTAAACCGCCGCTGTTTTTAATCGGGTGATATTGTGAGTCAAGTAAACTGGCGGTAATCGGGTGATATTGTGAGTCGGGTGATATTGTGAGTAACTAATACAAGCGGCCTCACTTGCGGTTTTTTCCCGCGACTGATTTTAATACCGCAGTGTCTGCTTCTCAAGTAGTTTTGCGGTTATAGCGGTTAACTGTTCGCTGGAAAAAACCGTAGTGCGGCCCTCAGCCTAAGGCCTAAGGCCTAGTCCGCACTACGGCTAAACAGCCGCGGTTTTTAATCGCGTGATTTTTTGACTCAAGTAAGCTAATACAAGCGGCCTCACTTGCGGTTTTTTCCGCTACTGATTTTTCCCATAGCGCAATGTGTGTTTCTCGAGCGGTTATAGCGGTTACCGCTGGCGGTAAAATACCGTAGTGCGGCCTCGGCCTAAAGAGGAAAAGGACAGAAATTTTGGACGCATTTATTTTGTTCTTAATTTCTATGCAATGAGTTCTTTAATTAGATTAGAAATGTGACCTGTCTAGTTTTAACCACGTGTCATCAAAATCTATTTGATTAATTTTTTACTACACGAATTGATATCGTTCATCATTTCATCTACTGCCTCATGTTAAGGTGGTCATTTCATTGATTTTTTTCCATCCACCAATATGAGTCCAAGGAGGTTAGCTCTTAAGACACTGCTGCCTATTATATTTCCCCACATTTTGCCATTCATGCAAATAGGTCCAGCCCCTGTATTAGGCTTAGGATTCTATGTGCCATGTTCTTCACAGGGATCTCTTTTGCTGTACTGTTAAGCTTGCATCTCTTACGTGCAATTGTTTCGCAATGTGTGGCAGTTTCCTCATAGTATAATCTGCATAATTGTTCATCTTTCCCGATCCCCATTTTGTGCAGTTGTCCTCGTTGAGGACAGTGTATTGTTACTAGGCCTACCACAATTGTAACCTTGATAGTTGCCGGCGCGAGTGGTGTAGTGGTGACGCTCGTGGCCTCATCTTAGAGCGCTAACTAACAATTATAGAGGTCCCGAGTTCTATCCCCAGTGCCGGCCGCATTTGTACCAGAAGACAAATGTGAAAAATAGTAATTAGCGCAATTTACAATAACAACTAGGTTTCTGGGCCTATAAGTGAATGTGAATGCAGAATACAATAGGCCACAAGTAGGCCGCAGTGGCCGAAGGGTCGGCAAACCCGGCATCCACATCGGACCAAAAAAAAAAAACTTGATAGTTGCAGGATTTCAGCAGTTAAGGCGTCAGATATATTTTCTAGCATTCGTTTGTTGTGTTTCTGACTATTCATTTTATCCCACTGTAGACAGTGCTTAGTTGTTACCCATTTACAGATTTGGTTTCAGGTCATGGTTTTAGTAATGTAGGAGTCCCAGTTAACACTGACTGTTAGCTCCATCTTTTGCTAACTTGCCCATTTCCTTTCCTACCAGTCCTGTGCCTAGGCACCTAAGCTGTAACCTAGTTGTGTTTCGCAATGGCCTTAAGCTATGGAAAGCAGTTGTATGTTGTTTTAGATCGAAGTTCAGGGCACGCCTAAAGCATTAAAAGCAGCCTGACTGTCCGTCAAAATGCGGATGTTTCTACTTTTGTAGTCCATCTTTTAATTTTCACGTTCACAGATCATAATGGCGTGTATTTCCGGTCGTTGTATGTCGTGGGGCAGATAAACTGTACCACAGGGGTGAGCCGTAGATTCCTGTGCCAGTTACACTATCCTTTTTGGAGCCGTTTGTAAAAGTCTAGCCCACCTTGACATTTGTTTGGTTTCTTGCCTTTTGTCCAACGCAGTTGTGTTTTGAAGGATACATCGAATGATAGCCTTTTTGGCGTTGACTCTCCCCCAATATTGAAGTTTGGCTCTGATATTACATTTATTATTGTGGTGTGTATAACCTGACCCCGCTAGAACCTCCTATGTACCATTACATTTGCATCTAAAGGCTTCCCATCCTTGCCTCACCCTTATAAAGATACCCAGGGAGCAAGGCTCATCATGACCTGCAGAGCTGCAGTTGAGAGTTCATTAACAACATTAGAGAGTTCCTTACGGCCTGTTTTTGTTTCAGTTTGGTCCATTATACCGTGAAGCCCTATGTCAGAACGGGTCTAATTACCATAGTATATAACCAGTGTACCATGTTTGGTTTTAGTCCCCATGATTTGCCAAGTGTTCTTTTGGTCATCATCAATGCCATTTTACACTTATTGGTAGCTTTCTTCCCAAGTCAATTTGGCATACAGGGTCATACCTAGTGTTTTTCTTTTTTAATTTTGGTCCAATCTGGATAGCGGGTTATTAATCCTCCATATATTGCGACTAAATGGCCTATTTTATACCACATTTTTCATATTATAGGTCCAGAAACTTTGGTGTTATAATAGGGAATATGCATGTTTTTTTTTTAATTTTTAATTCATTTCATCTTTTAGTTAAAAAACAAACGTCAAAAACGTGAAGTTAAAAATGAAAACGGCTGTTTTGTAAACAAAAGACTGAACTGTCAGTGGTAATTGACGTCATCAACAGACCGCGCGAAAATGGCGGCGTTTAAACAGCTAATTACAGCATTTTTAAGCAGTATTTATATTTTTTACAATTCTATACCGGTGTAACACCGTTTTGTAACACATTCGATAACATCGTTATAGAATTGTAAAAAATATAAATATTGCTTAAAAATGCTGTAATTAAGTTAACAAAAATATTTATAATAGAGAAATTTTGTGCTGTTTAAACGCCGCCATTTTCGCGCGGTCTGTTGATGACGTCAATTACCACTGACAGTTCAGTCCATTGTTTACAAAACAGCTATTTCATTTTTAACTTCACGTTTTTGACGTTTGTTTTTTAACTAAAATACTGCAATGACATACAAATGTAAAAAATACGGACTTGTTTACATGGTATGTTACGTCACTTTCGTTTAAACCAATGGTGTTGCGTTTTACAAATTTGAATTTCCCTCGCTTAATTTGCACTTTTATTTAATAATTACAAGTATTTAATTTAAGTTATTAATTAATTTAAGATATTAATTACAAAAATAATGGTTTAGTTCAAATGTCCGGTCAATAAAGATTCGGAAAAAAAATATTTGAACCAAATTTATATTCCCTATTGGCGTTAATTAATTACACATTTGTTCTCTGGTACAAATGCGGCCAACACCCGTTCCCGGGACCTTTAGATTTGTTAGTTAATGCTTTAACTCAGTATACTATGAGGTCAAAATATACCCAAACACTTTACTTTCTCACTTTCCTTTCGATGCATTTATTGATGTTTATGCTATTGATTACATAATGTAGTTGTTTGTGCTTCAAAATAAAAGCACAATTGTTGCAACGCCTTGAGCTATTTCTGTTTTATTTATTTTTAAAATCCTTACTGTAAAGCCTGTTACAACATACATACAGGATTTATACTATTTAATCTTATTTGTTTCATCAAAATAAACGGGTGGATTACATACAAGGTGAGACAGATGGAATAAAATAAATGGACACTTTTTTAGAAATACTTACTTACTTACTTTTATAGAAAAATCGTAATATTTGCGTGCATAGATATCGGCCCACTATAAACTTTTGACTTTTTTTTTTGAAACTATATATGAGATGCAATAAAGAAATATGCCGTTTGAAAGACAATTTAATATGCTTTAATATGAGTTTTAATTTATCAAGAATACTTATCGTTTATGTGCGTACCAGCCGGAAAACAAAAAGTAACGTATTTATGTGGTGGTTGTAACGAGAATAACAAACTTGTGAAAGATTGTAATTATTGCCATTGCAATTGAAATTTGAACATTATTCGTTTGTCATAATTTGATTAGTTTTCAAGAGTGTTAGTTTAATGCATACTACACCGCAAATCAGTGTCTCCGGGAAGTCTTCTGGTTAGGAAAATGGCCAGAAGGCTTCCTGAAGACACTGACGCAATGACGCTGAGCGCATCAGTGTCGCTGCGCTCGAATGGCGCCTCATACGTTTCCATAGTGCATAATACTATCGCTATGTCGCCGCGTCAGTATCGCTGCGTTAGTGACGCCAGAGCCGCTTTGCTCGGAAGTCTACCTTAAACAGCTTGTTAAACTTTATTTTTGACTTATCTTTCTGTATTTTTTTAACTTTATTTGAAATTTGCTTACGACTTCATATAATCTTACAATTATTTTTCTCTCGTTGCAATTTTGGTTTTCATTCAATGATGTACAAACGTAACTAACGCACAATTCTTTTTGAAGTCGCTACAGGTGTAAATGAGACTACTGTTGCAACAGTAGTTCCTGAAAAACCAAACGCCACGGCAACAGGTAAGGCAAATATTTGCAAAAGCATGAAATATCCTAAAATGATCTAAATGCATGTCCTAATTCTATCAAAAATGCATGCAAGACGACACTGTTTATTACGTTTAAAGCTTATTCCAGTGGTGACAGTAATATAAATTACATTTAATAGACCTTTTTACGGTTAGTTAAGCGCATGCGCACCCGTCAAGTTTGAAAGGCGGGGATATGAAAGTGTCGGGCATATATTTTTTTATGCGTCAAATAGTTCGGGCACTTTTTGACGTAAAAAAATTTCAGCTATAAAAAGGTCTATCTATTATGATTATATTTTCTTGTCAGCTCTTTTATAGATTTATTAAACAAGAAACGTTAAAAGCATTTTAATTTTTCATAACTTAACAACAGTTAACAAGCATGGAAAATCTATTATATTATTTAAAAATCTATTATCTTTATTTCCCCTACGGGGTTTCTAGTTCCCTGTCTTTAATACATTTAATAAAATTTAATACATTTAATAAACATGCTCCTGCTCCATCTTTTCCATATCCAATCCTTCCCTTGCCTTCCATACTTCTTTGCACAGCATCTCTCTTTCATCTTCATTCAGTATTTCTTCTCTTTTCCTTCCTTCTCTTTTTCCTCCCTTCTCTTTTTCCTTGCTGCTCTTTTTTTCATCTCTACACATTCATTCCACATTCCACAAACAAGTGAAGCATACTTGTTTCTCTCTCCTCGTAGCACATCCTACACATTCTTTTTTCTTCTTCCATCCAATATCTATTTTCTCCCTCCTCGTTTCCACATCTGAACCTCGCCATTATCTTCCTTTCTTTCGCACTTTCTCTTCCTATACCCTGTTCGGCGAGAGAATGCATCCTGTCTCGACGAGCTTAGCATTGTTCAGCGCATACCCTCACTTTTTTTTGAGTGCGCGGTGTTTAGTTGTCTGTATTTAAAAAACTGACGCATATTTCTTAACTCAAACTAATCTGCGCGTAGCTCGGCGCAGTACGGCTGCATTCTCTCACCGGACAGAGTATAGGTACGAATACTACGTTTGCCCATTCATTCACTTGCCTTCACGGTCTTAGCCTCTCGATTTCCTTACTCGCGTATCCATTTCTTCGTTAACATTTCTCTCTTCCATTCATTTGTATATTTTTTTTCTCAATTTATTTTTTTCTTTCTTTCCAACATTCAGTCAGTAACCTGCAGTCTTCCCTTCCATTCATTTTATTTTCAAAGTTAGTTGCTTTCTTCCCCGCTTTCACTCTCAGTTTGCCCTTCTTACATTCCCCTCTCACTTTGTATCCTGGAGTTTCAACCAACACCCATTTCAGGTATTTCTCTTGCACTCTTTCAACCTCTTCCTGTTCTTTTTAGCCCCAGAAACAAAATCTATTTAAATTGTTAGATTTGATAACTATAACAAGTAACATATGTTAATAGTATATTTTGTAACTAGGGCGCTAAGTTGTCAATTTGACGCGAGAGTGAAATTGGGCGCACGCACGAAGTGAATGCACATTCGCTCGAGGGAAATTGACAATACCGCCCGTGCTACAAACAATATTTTTTATTACTCATGCGAGGGGGTGTACCTTACAAGTTTGGGATGCAGGTGCCATACAAAAAAAAAATGGAATCAAAAATTTGCTTTTTCAATTGCCTCCGGTGGTCTGGATTCGTCACAAGAACTCTCCTAAGTCTCCGGTATCACCATAGAATTTACACTCATTTTAAAACGTTTCCTTTAATTCTTATTATTATTTTGTAATGAAAAAAAATTGACAGTGACACTTCACGTCACTTTTAATATTGAGGTCTTGATTTTACTTTTTGATTTGTTTTTTTTTAATTGAACCTATCGCTAGGTTGAATTAAAAAAATAATATAAAAATAATTAAATATTTGCGTGCGTTACTAAGGTTATGTGGACATACAACGAAAAGTGGCATTTCTCATATTACAAAACGTGCGTCAAGAAGTACTTTTCGCCCATGAGCAATAAAAAATATTTCACTAAACGTTAATAAAAATCAAATGTACTAAATCGATGTATTAACATTGTACAGGTAGTAGGAATATTCTCTACTAATTTGTATGATACTAAATGCAGTCAAAATTCGATAACTCGAAACACTCTCAAAAACGCAAAATATACAACCCTTGCTTAACCATTTTAGAGGCGAAATTGAACAAATCTGTTTACTTGAAACAGATTGCTTAGGCGGTAAGTCTAATTCATCTGCAGCTTCGTTACCTCGAAGATTCATGGCTGATGAAACCTCGAATTTAATTTTTAGTGAACTCGTTGAAATAGATAATGAGTATCCCTTCAACATCGAGTTATCAACATTTTGACTGTATTTTCAAAACTAGCATGAACACTGTCTATTTTAAACTTAAATTGCATGTACCGATACTACAGGGTGCGTTCACAAAGTTTCAAGACTGATTTTAGAACAGAAAATTTATTAAACATTTTTGTACAGCAAACTAAAGGTCTTCGAAATATAACCCGTCGGCATCAACACACCGCTGCGAGCTTTTTCCATTGTTCATAGGCGCCCTGGAACTCTTCACGCGGAACGCTAGTCAAGGGACCTCGTCGAAGCTGCTTGGACCGCTGGAAGCGTATCGACTCGCTTCCCTGTTTTGATTCGGGGAACAAAAAGAAGTTGCTGGGAGCTAGTTCGGGGCTGTAGGTTCTTGTCACAGGTTGGTTTTACGCTGAAGAGTTCCGCCGTTTGAAGGATCGAGTCCTCCTCGTCCGCCGAGAGATCAAAGCCGATTGCGTTCTTCACCACGACAATACTCCTGGTGATGAGACCTGGGTCTAAGAGTACGATCCTGAAACATAGCGATAAAGTGCGAAATGGCACACCGTCTCATCTGCAAAGACCAAGAAAGCTCCCATGAGCAAGTCACAGTTTCACATAGTGTGAAAAGCATGCTCATTGTTTTCTTAAATGCGAAAGGAGTGATCCACCAGGAGTTTGTTCCTGCCGGACCGACTGTCACAGTTCAGTTTTACATTGAAGAGCTCAGAGGAGATCAAAGACGACTGGGTTCTTCACCACGACAATACTCCTTCTCACACGTCACTCGGTGTCGGCGAAAGTTCATTGCCGGTTGCAGTGTTGCCAACTTGAACTTTTGCCGACACCGAGTGACATGTGAGATGGAGTATTATTGTGGTGAAGAACCCAATCGTCTTTGATCTCCTTTGAGCTCTTCAATGTAAAACCGAACTGTGACAGTCGGTCAGGCAGGAACAAACTCCTTGTGGATCACTCCTTTCGCATTTAGGAAAACAATGAGCATGCTTTTCACATTGTGTGAAACTGTGACTTGCTCATGGGAGCTTTCTTGGGCTTTGCAGATGAGGTGGTGTGCCACTTCGTACTTTACCGCTTTGTTTCAGGATCGTAATCATAGACCCAGGTCTCATCACCAGTAACCACTTTATCTAAAAAACTGGTATCGACTTGCAAACGTTCAAGCGTTTCTTCGCAAACAGCCTGATTCCGTGCCTTCTGTTCTTCCATCAGAACTTTGGGCACACAGTTTTCTCGTTTTCAAACTTCCGTAACTTGCTTGAACACCGTAGTTTGACCCAATTCCAGTTCATCGGCAAGTAATCTAACAATAAGGCAACGGTCAGTCTTTAAAATTTCACGCACTTTTATAGGGTCCCTGGAACTCTTCGCACGGAAGGCCTTCAAGGGACGTTGTCGAGGCTGCCTGGACCGCTGGAATCGTATCGAATCGCTTCCCTTTCAGGTCTCTTTTGATTTGTGGGAACAAAAAGAAGTAGCTGGGTACTGGGTCGGGGCTGTATGGTGGTTACGGCAGTGTTGCCACTTTGAGTTTGGCCAAAACGCAGGCTGCCAACGAGCTGTGATGGGGAGCATTGTCGCGGTGAAGAAGCCAATCGTCTTTGATCTCCAGGCGGACGCGGCGGACTCGATCCTTCAAACGGCGGAGCACTTTATCTTAAAACCGATCTGTAACAGTATGTCAGCTAGGAACAAACTCTTTGTGGATCACACCCTTGGTATTAAAGAAAACAATGAGCATGCTTTTCTCACGTGACTTGCTATGCGAGCTTTCTTGGGCTTTGGAGATGAGGCGATGTGCTATTCTGCACTTTTCCGCTTGGTTTCAGGATCGTACTCGTAGACCCAGGTCTCATCACCAGTAACCACTTTCTCTAAAAAATTGGTATCGACTTGCAAACTTTCAAGCGTTTCGCAAACAGCCTGGCTTCGTGCCTTCTGTTCTTCCGCCGGAACTTTGAGAACAAGTGTGGCACTCAGTTTTCTGATCTTCAAATTCTCTGTCACAAGCTTGAACACCGTAGTCTGATCCAATCCCAGTTCATCGTAAAGTAATCTAATATTAAGGCAGGAACAAACTCTTTTTGGATCACTACTTTGGCATCAAAGAAAACAATGAGAGCATGTTTTTCACACATGACTTGCTCATGAGAACTTTCTTGGGCTTTGGAGATGAGGCGGTGTGCTACTCTGCACTTTGCCGCTTTGTTTCAGGGTCGTATTCGTAGACCCAGGTGTTATAAACAGTAAGCACTTTATCAAAAAAAAAATAGTATCGCCTTGTAAAGTCTCAAGCGTTTCGCAAACAAAACTCCGTGTCTTATGTTCTTCCTTTGAAACTTTGGGAACAAGTTTGGCACTCAGTTTTCTCATCTTCACATCCTCTGTGAATAGCTTGAACACCGTAGTCTGACTCAATCCCAGTTCACCAGCAAGTAATCTAACACTAAGGCGACAGTCAGTATTTAAAATTCCACTCGCTTTTAAAGGTTCCCTGGAACTCTTCGCTCGGAAGGATGTCAAGGTACCTGGTCGAAGCGGCCTGGACAGCTGGAATCGTATCGAATCGCTTCCCTTTCAGGTCTAATTTGATTCGGGGAACAAATAGAAGTCGCTGGGGACTAGGTCTGGGTTGTAGAGTAGCTGCGGTAGTGTTGCCATTGAATTTGACCAAAACTTCGTCGGCGGCGAACGACGTGTGAAAGGGAGAATTGTCGCGGGGAAGAAGCAAATCGTCTTTGATCTTGTGTTGTGCTTTGTGACTTCCACGTTCATGGCTCTTACCCATATTGGAGCAGCATATAACATTGCTGAGTGAGCCACCGAGCAAAGCTGTTTTCTTTTGCTGCTCTAGGTCCTCTGACGTTAGACATTAGCCTTTCCAACGCGCACAGGGTTTTTTTGAGCTTTATCGGCTGCTTTTTTAACGTGTTCCCCGAATGATAGATTTTTATCTATTTCAACCTCTAAGTATCTTATGGCACTCTTTTGTGTGATGACAGTGCCGCTTAGCTTAAATTGGATGTCCCCAATTTTCCGCTTTCCCGTTAATAGGACCGCTTCTATTTTTTTCTGGAGCCAGTTTGAGCATGTTGTTGTCCATCCACGAGTCAATCAAGAGTATCGCTTTATTGGCCTTCCTCATTAGACCCTACGCGGATTTGTTTTGTACTACAATTGCAAGATCGTCTGCAAAGCCGACGGATTCTACGCCTTCAGGCAGCTCGAGTTTGAGAACTCCGTAATACACTATGTTCCATAGTGTCGGGCCCATCACTGATCCCTGCGGCATTTCCAGCACGGTCAACGTCCTCGCGGTCATCTTTGAACCTTTTGTGCCACATGAAAAGCATTGCACGTGACATGGCTTCTTCGTTATAGGCCTATTGAATCATACCAGCAGCCAACTATTTTGTTCAGTTTCGCACCGAACTTTATCGAATAACGCTGCATTTTCGGCTTTCCGAATTTTCTGATACGCACTCACGCTCCTATGGATCTACCCACTCCAGCGTCTCGGAGACAACGTCCGCTAGTGTGACTACCCTGTCGACGGAATCGATCTGCGCACTCAGGAAAAAATCAGTATTTAAACTTTTTGAACGCACCCTGTACGTCCACGTACGTTCATGCATGTATTTAGGCAAGTACGTACGTAGTTTTATATTGTTGGCATGGTGTATTAAACGGAAGATTAAAACTATTTTTAATGGTATGTTTAAACTTTTGCAGTGGCTATTGATATTAATGACGACACATTCAGTGACGTTGTTGTCTCAACATTACCAAGTCACGGTAAGAAAAGATATTGAAATTAAGATAATTTTGTTAATATTGAATTGAATTTGAAGAAGTTCCTGATAAACCGACTTCAAGTGTAGCACCAACAGATCCGCCAGTACCAACAGTAATCCCCACAAAACCACCACCACCACCCTCCCCAGCACCAACAGTTACTCCTGCGCCCACAACAGAAAGTCCAACAGCAGCGACATCTGGAGTTCCAGTGCAGCCATCGTCTACAGCCAACCCCCACGCAAGGGGTAGAAAATTTGATGGACCAAGTTTCATCGGTGGTATTATCTTAGCTAGTGGATTAACAGCAATTGGATTCATCGCTTTCAAATTTTACAAAGCACGCACGGAGCTTAATTACCACACCTTGTAAAACTATTTCTTTCTAATTTAGATCTTTCCCGTCTCATTTTGGCAGTTCTACAGTGAAAAAAATACTTAACTTGTTTTTTTTATGTGATATTTTCTAATTGTCTCTTTTAATTATTTTCGTTTATGTGATATTGTATCAGGCCACAGTTTTGGTGAATACTTGAATTTACGAAGCATCGAAACATTGTTGAATTAATCTCTTTTTGATATTAGAAACTGCCTGGAAATTTGGATTTTCAGCTGAGGTTTTATCGTTGAACATTTCGACCTGTAATTTGTTCATATTTGGTGCGATTTAGGAAAAATAGCTTTATTTAAAAACAATGTGCAATTCTCCCAAGAAATAAGTAAATAAAAGTTTATCGAATGTAATAACGACTCGAATAACAATATCAATTTTTATAATCACAAAAATATATTTTATATACATATAATCCTCAATATTTTAATTCTGTCCGTTATGAAGTGCTCTTAGTAGAGTAGATTGTAAAAGTTTATAAAAATACTCTGAATATTAAGGGTGCACTAGTCTATATATATTTAACCATAGTGTTTTATTTCGTCCTTTTTTTTTAAATTTTTATTCTATAAACTCGCTATTTTCATGACAAATTGTTGCTTTTCCAGCAACGTAATTGGTTAAATATTTGTTTGCAGTTGGATTTTCTTTTAAATTACATGTTTGTTTGATAAATAATGCATGTCCATTTTTGTTTCACTAGGTGGTGTTTAATGCACTCTCAAAATGCTCATTGTATTACAACAACAACACAAAATGGAATTTGTATATCTATAGATTATTTTAATTTGATTTTCTATAGAGGTAAGAAATAAATTGTTTACGAAACGAATATCGTTTTAATATCTGTTAGTAAATAATTGTTGGTGCTATCGCGAATTGTACAAATATTTGCTTGGAACGCGCACTTTCCTTATTTCTTTTTCAGGAATAATTGAATATAAGCAAATTTAAGTCGCGCAAGTTTCATTCTAGACGAAATATTTGTATATTCCATTCCATATCAAAGGTATGCTATACCTTGACTGATAAGATAATATGTTTCATTTACATTGCGAAAAAAGATTTTAAAGTGTTTTCGTCGCGAAATGCAAAACATTACAAAAAATATCTAATTGTTTAAAATAATTAACCAATGATCCTCGGAAGTACAGTATAATCTCGGTAGTTCGGCCGTTAATTGGAAGACACGTTCAGTAATCCGGCGGTGTGGGGACCGCTCGCGCTCTTCCCTCCCACCACTCTTTCTTATAATCCGGCAGTTGTCTGGTCCCATATGTGTCGGATTATCGAGATTATACTGTAATCTAAATTATTTGAATTTCTATTATTTTTTATTATTAGTATAATACTGGGACGAGACGAGTCGGAGCGTCTCGGTGTATGTAGCAACGTTCAACATTAACACCCTTCCACAAACTGGCAAAATGAAAATTCTCACCGAAGTACTAAATGAAATCCATATATTTATAATTCCACTACAAGAAACACGTTACCCAGACGAAGAGACTTTCGAATCTGAAGGTTACCGCTTCTTTAATAGCAGGGCTTAAAAGAGGCAAAAGGCAAAAGAAGCATTAAATGAAAAGCAGATATCTATAATTGCACTACAAGAAACACGTTACCCAGACGAACAGACTTTCGAATCTGAAGGTTACCGCTTCTTTAAGAGCAGAGCTCAAATGGTGGTCCTCAATGGATCTATGATGCTTGGAACTGCGTTTGCTGTGAGAACTAGAATCGTTAAGTCGGTCACAAACTTTGAACCAGTAAATGACAGATTATCTGTATTGACAATCAAATGCTCCAACAAAACCTACAGTCTAGTTAACGCACATGCCACCACAAATGATAAGAACAGAGCAATCGAGCAATGTGACGTTTAATTTAATCTTTATTCCGTGGCCTCGATTCTGGATATCTGTGAATGGGTTCCTCGGTCTTGATGGGATTTTTGGGTTGATAGCAATTTAGTAGGTTGTTAAAGTAGTCAGCTAGGATGTTACAGTTTTCTTCATTTGAGGTCGCCAGTGTATCATCCTTCCGCTGAAAGCAAAACGACGGAGGTTTATAGCCCGTAAGTTTCCTTTTGAACTAATACTCTGTGGTGTCATTTCTGTTAAGGTGTGGGTCAATCTGATCGAAAGTGTGTTGACTTGATCTGGTGGTTATGGTTTTCACAAATGGAGATCAATCTCTCGCCATTTTGATCTTTTTCATCCAGGAGGTCCCAAAAGCTATCCACTTCGTCCGGGTTGGATTGCTCGTTACATTGCTCACCCGGATGAAGTGGATAGCTTTTGGGACTTCCTGGGTGAAAAGCTTGTCAAGATTCCCAAACACCATGTTAAACTTCTTATGGGGGACTTCAATGTCCAACTTGTACTAGAACAAAAGCATAGGAAAATCATTGGAAACTATCCTGCCCACAAGAGAACCAATCAAAATGGCGAGAGATTGATCTCCATTTGTCAAAACCATAACCACCAGATCATGTCAACACACTTTCGATCAGATTGACCAAAACCTTGACAGAAATGACACCACAGAGTATTACGTTCAAAAGGAAACTTACGGGCTATAAACCTCCGTCGTTATGCTTTCAGCGAAAGGACGATACACTGGCGACTTCAAATGAAGAAAACTGTAACATCCAGCTGACTACTTTAAGAACCTACTAAATTGCTATCAGCCCAAAAATCCCACCAAGACCGAGGAACTCATTCACAGATACCCAGAATCAAGACCACTCAACAAAGATGATATCAAACGTCACATTGCTCGACTCAAAAACAATAAGGAACCAGGAGAAGACTCTGTAGTTGTTGAACTTTGGAAATATGCCCCTGAAGAAGCAGTTGAAATCTTGGAGAAGCAAATAGAACAAATTTGACAGGAGAAATCCTACCTGTAGATTGGAAACAGCCTTGATCCATCCTTTACACAAGAAAGGCAGCATGAAAAACATCAACAACTATAGAGGAATATCCCTAACATACAAAATTTCTCCTACACTTACTCCTACTTGCTATCTGGAGAGATTAGAAGTTGAAGTAGAGTATCATAGGCGAATACCAAGGGGGATTCAGTAAGCGTCGTTCATCCTCACAACCTCAAAATGATCATCAGATATTGCAATCTCAGGTCCAAACCGTAACTGTCGGTTTTTGTGGACTTTAAAAAGGTCTATGATTCAATAGACCGCGGCCTCCTGCTGAACATCCCCAAATATTTTGGGATGGAGCTGAAACTGCTCCCACTAGTTAGAGCCACCCTATCTGAAGCAAAATCCAAAGTGAAGTTCCTAGGATGTCTATCGGACTCTTTTGAAGTCAAAACGGTCATACGTCAAACGAGTCATACAATGTGACGGGCTCTCTCCAATGCTTTTCAATTGTGTTCTCGAAAAAATCATTAGGACCTGGCGAACACAATTATTAGAGGCTGAGTATAGCTCCATGAGAATAGGAACAATATCCAAGGGGAGTGTGGGCATTCCCGGATGACATCGCCATTCTGTCAAACGACATAGAAACTGCTAGGATGCAAATCGACCTTCTAAAAGAAATCGCGGAACAAACTGGCTTGCAGATATCATTTGAAAAAAAAACAGAAGTAATGGCCAACATCAAAGTTGCTCCAGCAAAACTTCAGACACAATACGCGAGGATCAACCGAGTGAAAACATTTAAGTATCTGGGAGAGATCATCATGAAAAGTGGAATGAACAAAGAAGCACTTAAGGAATGAGTACGCAAACTCGAAATAGACTATCAAACGTCGCGCTCAATCTATAACAAAAAATGCTTGTCCAAAATGTTCTGAAGCCAGTAGTTATGTATGCAGCCGAAACCCTATCCCTAAATGCTAACAAGGACCCGTCGAAGTACTAGAGAAGAAAGAGCGCAAAATCGTTAGAGGTGTAATGGGATCGAATTACAAGAATGGCATCCATCATAAAAAACCCAACAAGGAAGTCGCCAACAAAACTACATGCGTTTACGCACATGTCCCCACAAATGATTAGAACAGATCTGACCCGGACGAAGTGGATAACTTTTGGGACCTCCTGGATGAAAAGCTTGCCCCAGCAAAACTCCAGGCAAAATACGGGAGGATCAACCGAGTGGAAACATTTAAGTACCTGGGGGAGATCATCATGAAAAGTGAACTGGATAAAGAAGCACTTAAGGAATGAGTTCGCAAACTCGAAATAGCCTATCAAATGTCTACAACAAAAAATGCTTGTCCAAAAATAACAAACTCCATCATTATGAAACTGTTCTGAAGCCAGTAGTTACAAATGCAGCCGAAACCCTATCCCTAAATGCTAAAGGACTCCTCGAAGAACCAGAGAAGAAAGAGCGCAAAATCGTTAGAGATGTAATGGGATCGAATTACAAGAATGGCATCCATCACAAAAAAAACCCTTTTGTACTTTTTGGACTCCAAACACAAAACCGCAATGCCTTGGTTTATAAATACCAAAGAAGACCTCAAAATACTGTATCTAAAACCAGACGACGCCTTCATCTCTTCCGCAAAGAGATTTTGACGACTGGCATAAACCGAGATGAACCAAAAGGAAGACAAGGTACCACCTGCACAGCAGAGCGCAAGCTGGCCCACTCACAGAGAATGAGGGAATTCTGGGCTTAGAAAAAAGCGACAGAAACTGCCAAGTATAACAAGATTTAACGTGGTCCTAGATGACCTCAACGAATAATAATAAAAGTGGGTATATTTTTATAAACTATATCTCTGAAGACTTTTCTTTCTCCACGCTCAACGGCCCCAGTTTCCCACAACAATGTTTAATAAACTGACGACGGCCTTTTAATCATCCACTCCTTAATGGGCGAAGTCCCGTAAATATTTTTTCGCAAATTCATCATATTCTTATAACCATCGATCACGTCAAACTTCATCACACCGTTGCAAGAATCCAACAAACCGACGAAATAGAAGTCGGCCCAAGTCAGCCTGCCCAGAACCAAGAAACCAGCGGCAGCAAGCTCCAGGCAAACGTCGAAACGTCGAATGAAACGGCGAAGTCCCGTAAATACTTTTCCACAAATTCATCAAATCTTTATAACCATCGATCACGTCAAACTTCATCACACCGTTGCAAGAATCCAACAAACCGACGAAATAGAAGTCGACCCAAGTCAGCCTGCCCAGAACCAAGAAACCAGTGGCAGCAAGCTAGTCGAAACGCTGCAAGTAAAAGGGAAACGTCTGGTGAACGAGAACGTTTCTCCTTCAATATACTTTTGTTAATGTTAATGACGATGGAGGGAATGCTCCAGGTGATTGCAGCTCTACTAACACGTCAGAAGTCTTTCTTTTGATAACAACTCAAAGTAATGGAAACACAACTATTCAGTGGAGGGACTGGTTGACGCGATAAATCGTAAACGTAACGGAATAGCAACAAGGCTAGACGGCGTGCCACTAGAAGTGATAATCACCCTACGTTCACTCTGAAGTAATGAACGCTTTCCTGGAACCGAAGAGGTCTGGTAGAGAAATTGGAAGTCAGTGAGCGGAGAATCCTCAGGAAGATCCTAGGCCGAGAGGATAAAGGAAGATAGGGAATTCCGAAGGCGACATAACTCTGAGCTCTACGAACATATTGAGAGGCTCTCTGACTGTGCAAGGAAAAGAAAGGTAGCTTTCTATTCCCACGTTGCAAGATCACCTTCTGGCAAACAAGAAGGTTCGTACCATTTGGTTGACAGAAACCGAGAAGGATATTAAAGAACTGGGAATAGCAGATCTCCAAAACTGATTGTCTGTGAGACGCATCCTGAAGGTCCGTGGTTTCAGGAAAAAACCCCAAAGGAAAGGTACCCCCCTGGACAGAAGAGAGAAAGGAGTCACACCGACAGAAGATTTGACAATACTGGGCAAAGATCAAAGCCCAACAGTTGATCAAACGTGGTCCAAAGTAGGCCTATTCGAAACAAGAAGAAGAACGCTCTCCTGACTTCTGGAAAATTTCCGGATAAATGGAAACGTTCAAGAGTAGTTCTCGTTAGTAAGGGAGATAAACCAATTGGGGAACTGAAACTTAACGAAATATTAGTTTATCGATATCGAAGGTATGTCACCTTGACTGATAAGTTTCATTTACATTGCAAAAATCAATTTTAAAGTATCTTATCGTCGTAATATGCAAAACATAACAACAAACATATAATTGTTTAGAATAATTAACCAATTATCCTTGAAAGTATTCTAACTTATTTGAATATCTATTTTTTTATTACAAGTATAATATTGAGTATATTTTTATAATCGAACGGGTGTTAGGTTCAGACGATCTTGCCGTTGTGGTATCAGCTCAGACACCACAGATCCTGAAGGAACGTAAAATCATAACAAAATCGGCCTGCCATTGAAGGAAATGGGTATCAAACAAACCCTTAAAAAAACAGAGATCGCCCTCCTGGTTGGGAGATAAAACTTGCACAATCTAACAACAGAAGTAGAAGGAACGCTGGTCCAGAGTGTTAAATCCCTTAAATACACGGGGATACACAAAGACGTAAAAATGGCAATACATATTAAGAGGACATGCGTGAAGGCTAATGTTACCCTGATGGCTTTGGTAAGGATCATACAAAATATTGGAGGGTCGAGATCGAGGAGGCGTATAATTCTTGTTAACTGAGTCTCTTCAATACTCCTATATGTGGCTCCTATGTGGACGCAAGTACTACGCCACAAAAGATATGAGGGAATGCTAGAGAGCATAAATAGAAAAATGGTAATACGTGCTGCAGCTGCCCTTCACCATGGTGGAGGATGGTGGAAACGCAGCAGCACTGCTTCTGTATTCGAAGGACGGCTGCGATGTGGTAAGAGGGATTCTGCGGGAAATTCTGAGAAGGAAGGAGGCTGAAGGGCGTACTTGAGTGATGGAGCCTAATGGAGAGAAGTATAACAACGCCCACGTTGAAGTAATGCTTAATGGCAGTTCCGCGGCGACGTGGGAAGTCAAGCAGAATATATTATTGGTTTACATATTCTGTACCGATTTTCCTTTTGCAATTAAAAAAGTATAGTCTTGTCCATCTATTCCTGGATGTTCTAATTTTGTCTTAAAAAAAATGCATCGCTTGGCACTCCCTTTTCGCGTTCCCCCCACTCTACGCTAGGGGGGCACATAAGACCTATGACCAGATAAGACCTGTTGACGGGGTTACTAAATTACTAATTTGTTTTTGGTTAGTTTTGTGGCATAGCTGATATTCTGAATTCATCGGTATCGATCGACAGTTTTCTGCTTTGTTTGAAACCACTGTAAAATTGACTGTAAACTAATCTATTTGTAAATAAAATATATATTCAACGTTATGCAAATGTGCTCGTTTTGAATATTCAATAAACTTTCCATGCAAAACATTTTCGGAATGATAATTAATACATTCTTATTCAACATTTAATTATATTGCTTCCTATCTATTCACAATAATAATACAATATCTATTCAATTGCTTATAAATTGTAATGAGGGAGTAATTATTCATAAAGTGTGTAGTTAGCTTTATCTCGATGTCCATAACATTGGGTAACCAGTATGTGTCTTGTAATGTTATATAAACTAATTACAGGCGATAAAGTGGTAATCCTAAACAATTATTATTGTTGGTTTACAATTACTGATTAGATTCGATTTTTTGTTCTAGCTTTATAAATATTTTAATATTTGCAGCTTATGGAAGATGTGTTATAAATGGTCAACGTACAGTTTTTTAAATGGGCAGGGAATATTTTGCCGGCTGTCTGGTCATTTGTCGTTTTGTCCCATTTTCACGTCAAGGAAATCTTTTTTGGAAATCCCGTTGAAAAAAAACTTGGTGGGAACATTCAGATTCAGTTTTTTATATGGTCCCTGTCCATTTAAAAAACTGTACTTTGGCGGCTGTAACGTCATTTGTCCTTTTATCCCATATTTACTTCAAAAAACGTTTTTAAAAAAAGGCGTTGA
Organism: Phosphuga atrata; assembly: GCA_944588485.1. NCBI lineage: Eukaryota > Metazoa > Arthropoda > Insecta > Coleoptera > Silphidae > Phosphuga > Phosphuga atrata. The sequence continues at coordinate 58,945,282 of OX155898.1, forward strand.
AAAACTTGGGGGCAATATTCAGATCCAGACAGTTTTTTAAAAGGACAGGGAATATTTTGGCTGTCCCGTCATTTGTCCCATTTTTACGTCAAGGAAACCTTTTTAGGGTTCCGTACCGAAAACGGAACCCTTATAGGATCACTTTGTTGTCCGTGTGTCTGTATGTCTGTCTGTCTGCCTGTCAAGACCATTTTTCTCAGGAACGCGTAGAGGTAACAAGTTGAAATTTGTATCAAATACTCGGGTCTGCGGTCTCTTTCAGCTGTGAAGATCAAACGTCAAAACGTCAAAAAATCAAACTTGTAAGTCAACGCGATCAAAAGATATGACCGTTTATGTCGCATATTTTTCGATTTCACAAGGGAATCAAAACCTATAGGGTACTTCCCGTTGACCTAGAATCATGAAATTTGGCAAGAAGCCGTGTCTTACAGCACATGTAAAGGGAATAATCTGAAAACCGAAAATATGTAGTTTAATTACAAGAAAAATGCGAATTTACTATTAGAAACTTATGAAAATACAGTAATATGTTGCGTGGTATTGTCAGACACCAGAAGCATATGGGTTGCATACAGTTAGGTCCTCCTCGGTTAGGTCCGAAGGTTAAAAAGTATATGTCGGCACCAAGCTGTTTATTCTGAATTTTCTTTGTTTATATTCGTTATGCATTTCATCACGTACGCTCTATATACATAATATATACAGGGTATATATTATGTCTAAATTTTGCTTGTTTATAACTGACATGCGACATACTCAAGTCCCTTAACTTCCTGTATATATTATATTTCGTCTAATTTTTGTTTATAATCTGCATATACTTAAATCACGTAAGCCGAATATATTTTTTAGTAGTCAATTACCCAAAAGCAGTCAATTAAACAAATGAATGTTAAGAGTATCGATCAGACAAGACCAGACAACACAAGACCACACAATACTAAAAAATACAATATGAGACAATAGGAGACAATATCAGACAAGACGACATAAGACCCGACACGATCAAAGAGCGACCAGACAAACCAGACAAGACGCGACAAGTTTGGACAAGACCGGACGAGACCAGACAAGACCAGATAAGACCATACAAGACCAGACACGATCAGACAAGACAAGAGAAGACCAGACAAGACCAGGCCAGATAAGACCAGTAATACCAGACAAGGTCTTGTATTTTCTGTATAGTTTTGTTTGACTTAGTCCTGTAATATTATCTGACTTGGTCCTGTAATGAATAATATTACGATAATAATAATGAATCTAACGATAGAACAGCAAATAAAAAGTAAATAAAATAAATATCAATTTGGCTGAAATATATTGGGTCGTCACATATGAAATTTGTAGAAAAAAAAGTCAAAGTTGTTTGATAGCTTACAAATAGCAGGAATTATTTTATTCATCGAAGTATGCACCCATACTATCTACACACTTCTGTGATTTAAGCGGCAGGTTGGTAGCGGTGGTATAAAACCCTGGCGGATGACAGTCAACGAATTCTGGGAAAGCCAGTTTAACAGCAATGTCGGAGTTAAATTGCTTTGCAATTACAAAATTAGGTCTGCTGATTATGGAGGATTATGAAGAAGCTCCAATTTCAATTGCTGTAATTTTGACACGTTATTATGCATTTGTTATCTCTCTCCTATGGCTATACAGCTCGAGGTTGGGCCTTGGCCTCCCTCAATATATTCCTCCAGACGCTTCTGTCCATTGCTACCGTCTTCCAGCCTCTAATCTTCTCATCCATTCTTGTGACATGGCCTGCTTGTTATGCTTGTTGAATATATTGACATCAATAATGCTTGTTAAACCTAACACCAGACAGTTCGATTTTTCTCATATTACAACAAAACTAAAATCTAAATGAATAGTGTTGACGAGAGCTAAAAAATATTTGTTATTAGCTGGAGTTACACTTACATGTAAAGGGTGACAAATTAGGAGTGTCCTGATTTTAAACTGCAATTATCAACGAAACAAGTTTGACAACAAATTTTTAGTTGAACACTGTAGAGTAAAATCTAAAGTTCCGTAACAAGTTGAGTGCTTAATCTTAAATTAATAATTCATATTTAAAAAAGACATCGATTAGATGACCTACGGTTACTTCGGTGCGAAATTTCATCAGTGGTTTGTCTAATGTTTCGTTTGAAGTCTTCCAGGGTTTCAGGTCGGATGATAAACTTTAGATTATACATGACCCCATAAGTAAATATTCCAAAGCCAACAAATTCGGAAAGTGAGGAGGACATAACTGATCCCCACGCTGGGAAATCAGACGACCAGGAAGAAACTTGTAACACTCCCATCATCATCATTGGTGTTCTGCTATGCGCAGGTTCCATTCTGCCTCCTCTACTCGACTCTATCCATAGCCTTTCTCTTCATATCCACATACCCTTTTCCTTCTTTCAGATCGTCTACCATTTTCGCTCTCCTTCTATCTCTATTGCCTACACCCTCCACAGTTCCCTCGATTACTTCACTCAACAAACGCCCTCTCAACACATGCCCAAGCCACAATCTCTTTCTTTTCAAAATAGTCTCATATAAAGATCTTCCTTCCCCTATTCTTTCCAAAACCTGCTCATTTCTGATCTTGTTTGTCTACTTTATTTCTAGCATTTTTCTCCACATCCACATCTCAATTTCCTTTTCCTGTCCTTTAAAGTTGTCTATATCTCTCCCATAGAGCATACAGTCCCATAGACATGTTGGATACATGAGGTCTTGCAAAATCTTGCTGATACCAAATATTGTTTATTGATATTCGGAGTTGGGCGATGGCATCCATTAAGAGCGTTTCTAGCATCTCCACACATGGTAACGTTCACATTTGACAACTACTGCTACTGCAAGGTCTCCAAAAAAAATATAGTCTCAATACTCCAGCTGCGCATATTCCACACCATCTTTAGAGAATGTAGCTATTCTTCGAATATTACTTTTCTGCACACCAGTAACGTAAACTTTGTTTGTTCCTCTCCCCATGGAAATGAAATTGTGCTTCGTCACTAATAATCAATTTGTTGATTATCCCATCTGCACAAAATCCATCGACTGAACTTTAAACATGAGTTTTTTCCATTTGCCATTTGTAAGGCCGAAAGAGTAAATCTTTCTTTAATATTGTTTTTATCGAAGGATTGATTGGAATTTTCTTCAATTCTGTTCCTAACTTGCAAAGTATTCACTTGTGTTCCAGCCAGAAAACCTATTCGACGATATTTTTCGACCCATCTTGCAATTGACCTGCCATTTGGCAGGGTTGGGGTTCGTTCTAAGAAAATGCTCCACTCAAGCAATCCTGTGTTCAATCGGCCACCGCTCCATTTTCAAAGAAACTTGAAGGTTCACTGAATATTAGGCAGTTTAAATTATGACAAATAAGTTATTACTTCTATTTGTTTTAGTAAGTGAAAATAGGACACTATTAATTTGTCACCCTTTAATTAATATTAATTAAGATATTAAATGAAGATTCTAAACTTCTCTATGTGCTTTTTGTGTCATTTATACAACAACTTATTATTTTTGAATCAGTAATCCCAAAATTTTCTGGATTATTCTCTACCCAGATTTTCGAATATCCATTTTATAAACTTAATAAAGTCGGAATACAGCCTGAATATATAAATATACTGAACCTTTGAGCATATAAACTTAATTAAGTCGGAACACAGCCTGAATATATAAATACTCAACCGTTCCGGAGCTCTATAATACTAATGAGTCTTTTTACTACTACCAAAACCAAATCTCATGTGAAATTTGTCAGCTATTTTATAGCTTTCAGTACACCTTCGTGGCACTCAACAAAACACCAGAAAAATAACATTGTTTTTAAGATCATGTCTTTCCGATACCTTAAGTGGATACCTGGCTGTGTTCCGACTTAATTAAGTTTATATGCTCAAAGGTTCAGTATATTTATATATTCAAGTAGGGAAAGATAGTTCCTTCTAGACCCACCGCCACCACAATCATGCGCACGCGCGATGACCTTTGACCCTAACCTGACCTTGACCCTAACCTTGACCTTGGAACTTCCGGTTTCGACTTCCGGTTTCGACCTCCAGTTTCGACTTCCTGTTTCCGGTTTCGACTTCCGGTTTCAGGTTTTGACTTCCGGTTTCCGGTTTCGACTTCCGGTTTCCGGTTTTGACTTCCGGCAGCCATTTTCAGAACTTCCGGATGCGCGGGAAAATTAAAAAAATAGACGCGAGGCGGGAAAATTCAAAATTAGATGCTGGCGGAGGCAAATGAGATGTGTAGTTGGTTGCATATATCAATGAGACTAAATACATGAAACTAGATAGACGGGCTAGATACATGAGACTAGCCAGACGAAGCTAAATACATGAAACTAGATAGATGGGGCTAGATACATGGGACTAGATAGACGAGACTAAATACATGAGACTAGATAGACGGGACTAAATACATGCGACTAGATACATGGAGCTAGATACATGAGACTAGATAAGACTGAACTAAAATATATAAGGGATTGTTTAATTTAACTTAATAATCTACGTTTTCATTTTGATTACTGCTCTGACTTGTTGATTAGGTTCGACTGGATGTTTGCTAGCAATAACAACTTTCTGTTATCTTATCAGCGGTGAGCGAGTGTTAGTTTCCAAGAGAAATGAAAGGTTGTAAAATAAAGAAAACTCCACATACAATTTATGGTTTTATTAAATTCTAATAATAATACATTAAAATTTACATCAATACATTTAAATACAAATAGTGGTCATGTTTTGTATATGTTATGCGTTCGGAAGAAGCAGCTTAAGCAATAATGACTTGCACACATATTACAGCGAAACTTTACACAACTAGTTTTACTTGAGGCCTTTTGTCTTCCAAATATCATTCGGTTTTCTATATAACAACCAACACACCGTCTTTTAGCATCCGCTTTCTCGAGGGAATGTTCACTATCTTTAGCATTGGATGAACAAACAGCTGATTGGTTTATTGAATCAGGAACATGTGCATTCAAACTCTCAACTTTATTCTTTTGACATTTAACATCCGTTTTCTCGGGGGAATGTTCACTATCTTTAGCGTTGGATGAACAAACAGCTGATTGGTTTATTGAATCAGGAATATGTGCATATTTTTCTCTATTATTATCATAGTCACCATTCAAACTCTCAACTTTATTCTTTTGACGTCTAGGAAGCGTCTTATATGATGATGATAAACTAGTAGATATTCTAAGGGGAGTCCAATAGATGGTTTTATTACGGGCACGCTTCTCACCAAATACAATCCCCATCTTGATAGTAAAATACCAGCGTTAACACTAAATTATAAATGCTATCCAACCCTATTTATATCGTGCAGAGTTCTTTGCATCAATGAGGGTGTGAGGTCTATGTGACCCCACGTTAAACAGGGTGTGAGGTCTATGTGTCCCCACGCTAAACAGGGTGTGAGGTCTATGTGACCCCACGCTAAACAGGGTGTGAGGTCTATGTGACCCCACGCTAAACAGGGTGTGAGGTCTATGTGACCCCACGCTAAACAGGGTGTAAGGTCTATGTGACCCCACGCTAAACAGGGTGTGAGGTCTATGTGACCCCACGCTAAACAGGGTGTGAGGTCTATGTGACCCCACGCTACACATAACCGATTAGAGCTGCAGAGTATTAAGTGAGAGAGAGAGCGAGAGGGAGGGAGAGAGAGAGAGAGAGATGGGAATTAATTTTCACGGAAAACGTATAAAAGCGGTTGTTTCGGACAATTCTACCACACACTTGCTCCTCCGCTGTCGCAAAATGAACACGTTCATTCCTACAACACCAAACGAAGCCCTCGCGGCAAAGTATTTCGACCCCGACTACTTGGACACTGTAGACGAAAACCACCTCGACCAAATGATGAATTACATTACCCTACTGCTGCTGAAGAGACAAACCGCCAACGATAAACCCCAGGAAACCGCCGCCGAAAAAATAACCGATGCCGTCCCCGAGAAGACAAACGAAGCCGCCCCCGAGAAGACTAACGAAGCCCCCGCCGAAAAATCAAACGAAGCCGCCCCTGAAAAGAAAACTGAAGCCGATGCCGAAAAGACAACCGAAGCCGCCCCCAAAAAGACAACTGATGCCGCCCCCGAAAAGAAAACAGAAGCCGCCACCGAAAAGAAAACCGAAGCCGCCGCCGAAATGAAAACCAAAGCCGCCGCCGAAATGAAAACCGAAGCCGCCGCCGAAAAGACAAACAATGCCGCCCCCGAAAAGAAAACTGACGCCGCCCCCGAGAAGACAAACGAAGCCACCGCAGAAAAAACAACCGAAACCGCCCCAAGGAGAAGAAATACTCCAATGGACACCCACAGCCACACTGAAGCCGCCCCCAAGCGCAAACCCGACCAAAAAGAAGAGCAACCCATCACCATCAACGAGAAGACCAAACATATCAGAACCTCAGGCCCCTGGAGAACAACCACAGAAGACGAAACACTGAAGAAGCCGAAAGAAAACGGACAACCACACCAGGACAACAAGACCCAACTGTAACCAAGCAAATCCAAATGAAACCCAACCAAACACAGACAACACAGACAAACAAACAGAATAAAAAAAAAAAAAAAAAACACAACGACAACCAAACTCCACGACGGCGGCATAGCTGGGCGAAAAGCTCAAAACCGCCAAACCAGCACAGGACACATGACAATTCTACCATACTCGCTCCTCCGCTGTCACAAAATGAACACGTTTATTCCGACAACACTCAACGAAGCTCACGCAGCAAAATTCCTCGACCCCGACTACCTGGACACCGTGGACGACAGCGTCCTCGCAGGGATGATGAATCACATAACAGAACTGTTAAAGACAAGAAAACAAACCGCCATCGAGAAACCCCTGGAAACCGACACCGAAAAGACAACTGAAGCTGCCCCCGAGAAGACAAACGAAGCCGCCGCCGAGAAGACTAACCAAGCCGCCGTCGAAAAAACAAACGAAGCCGCCCCCGAAAAGAAAACTGAAGCCGATGCCGAAAAGACAACCGAAGCCGCCCCCAAGAAGACAATTGATGCCGCCCCCGAGAAAACAAATAAAGCCGCCGCAGAAAAGACAAACGATGCCGCCCCCGAAAAGAAAAATGACGCCGCCCCCGAAAAGAAAACTGACGCCGCCCCCGCGAAGACAAACGAAGCCACCGCAGAAAAGACAACCGAAACCGCCCCAAGGAGAAGAAATACACTAATGGACACTCACAGCCCTCACCACTCACGCCCCCAAGCGCAAACCCGACCAAGAAGAAGAGCAACCCATCACCATCAACGAGAAGACCAAACATATCAGGACCTCAGGCCCCTGGAGAACAACCACAGAAGACGAAACACTGAAGAAGCCGAAAGAAAACCGACAACCACACCAGGACAACAAGACCCAACTATAGCCAAGCAAAGCCAAATGAAACCCAACGAAACACAGACAACACAGCCAAACAAACAGACTAAAAAAAAAAAAACACACACAACGACAACCAAACTCCACGACGGCGGCATAGCTGGGCGAAAAGCTCAAAACCGCCAAACCAGCACAGGACACATGACAATTCTACCACTCGACATTTACATCTCAAAGAGTTAACACCTATATTAAAAAATAAACTATTATCTCTAGGATATAAGTTAAAGCGACAGTATGGATAAAATAGATATATTCTCCAAAGTTGACTATGAGGATACTATTACAAAGAGTGAATTTCACACGTATTATCCTATAGCTCAAAATTATGGAAACAATGATGAGATTCGTATTAGGATCCAACACCAGGATATTTACAGTTATCCTAGTGAAAGTTATATTTATGTAAGCGGAACCGTTAATTTTCCGAAACTCATTCCACCTGCAACTACACACAACTTTGAACTTGTGAAAAACGCATATGCGTTTTTGTTTGATGAAATTCGCTATGAATTGAATGGAGTTGAAGTAGATAAGAATAGAGATGTAGGAATTACAAGCACGATGAAAGAATTACTCTCCAACACCAAGCGAGATCAACATATACTCGACCTTTGCGGCTGGGCTGAAAATGCTACAAATGTTACATACTTTGATAATAACAGAAAGTTCTATGCTTTAATTCCATTGAAATATTTATTGGGTTTTGCTGAGGATTATACAAAAATGTTAATTAATGTAAAGCAGGAATTAATTCTACTACGAGCTAGAACTGACGTGAACTGCTATATAGGAGATGCAAATATAAGATTCAATATTGATCAAATTTACTGGCGAATTCCCCATATCCAACTCAACGACGAAGCTCGATTGAATGTATTGGATACACTCGAAGAAGATAAACCGATATTAATACCGTTTCGTAGGTGGGAGTTGCATAAACTACTTGCTTTAAAAAATACCGACAGAGATATCTGGTCTGTAAAAACATCTACAACTTTGGAGAAGCCTCGATACGTTATAATTGCACTGCAAGAGGGGCGAAAAGATGCTCATGTAAAAAACGCGTCCGAATTTGATAATGCATCGCTGCGAAATATGAAAATTGACATAAACTCGGATTCATATCCATATGAAAGCTTAAATCTTAATATGAATAGTGGTGATTATGCACAACTTTATTACATGTATGCCACTTTCCAAAGCAGTTCCTATGAACGCAGAAATGAGCCGATATTAGATATGATTCAATTCAAGGATCATGTTCTTTTTGTGTTTGATGTATCTAAACAAAATGAGAGTATTAAATCATCTGCTGTTGATTTAAAAATTGAATTTGAAGCTACGCAAGCATTCAAACCAAACACTCGAGCCTATTGCCTTATTTTATGTGAGCTGCCGTTGAATACACTCCTTTGTCGGGGATAGTTCGAAAATTAATTTAAAAATTTAATTAATATGAACCATTGTATGTATAAATCATATTAGCGACTATTCTATATGTATTGCAAGAAATGTTTATATAAGTATTTAAATGTTTTGATGTAAATTTAAATGTATTATTATTAGAATTTAATAAAACCATACATTTTATGTGGAGTTTTCTTTATTTTACAACCTTTCATTCTCTTGGAATCTAACACTCGCTCACCGCTGATAAGATAACAGAAAGTTGTTATTGCTAGCAAACATCCAGTCGAACCTAATCAACAAGTCAGAGCAGTAATCAAAATTAAAACGTAGATTATTAAGTTAAATTAAACAATCCCTTATATATTTTAGTTCAGTCTTATCTAGTCTCATGTATCTAGCTCCATGTATCTAGTCTCATGTATTTAGTCCCGTCTATCTAGTCTCATGTATTTAGTCTCGTCTATCTAGTCCCATGTATCTAGCCCCATCTATCTAGTTTCATGTATTTAGCTTCGTCTGGCTAGTCTCATGTATCTAGCCCGACTATCTAGTTTCATGTATTTAGTCTCATTGATATATGCAACCAACTACACATCTCATTTGCCTCCGCCAGCATTCTAATTTTCCCGCCTCGCGTCTATTTTTTGAATTTTCCCGCGCATCCGGAAGTGCTGAAAATGGCTGCCGGAAGTCAAAACCGGAAACCGGAAGTCAAAACCTGAAACCGGAAGTCGAAACCGGAAACCGGAAGTCGAAACTGGAAGTCGAAACCGGAAACAGGAAGTCTAAACCGGAAGTTCCAAGGTTAAGGGTCAAGGTCAAGGTTAGGTTAGGGGTCAAAGGTCATCGCGCATGCGCATGATTGTGGTGGCGGTGGGTCTAGAAGGAACTATCTTTCCCTACTTATTCAGGCTGTATTCCGACTTTATTAAGTTTATAAAATGGATATTCGAAAATCTGGGTAGAGAATAATCCAGAAAATTTTGGGATTACTGATTCAAAAATAATAAGTTGTTGAATAAGTTGCACAAAAAGCACATAGAGAAGTTTAGAATCTTCATTTAATATCTTAATACTAAAAACCCTTGCGGATGATTAGGGCTAGATATTTTTAATTTGACATTTCGTGTCATTTTCGTGTTTTCAAACATATCGTGTCAATCTCGAAACGCGTCTACAGATGGCTATTTATTTAAGGTATCGGAACGACATGATCTTAAAAAAAATGTTATTTTTCTGGTATTTTGTTTAGTGCCACGAAGGTGTACTGAAAGCTATAAAAAAGCTGACAAATTTCACATGAGATTTGTTTTTGTTAGTCGTAAAAAGACTCATTAGTATTATAGAGCTCCGGAAAGGTTGAGTATATTTATATATTTAGGCTGTGTTCCGCCTTTATTAAGTTCATATGATTATCTATAATGTAGTATGGTTTTAGCAATTCTAAATCCATTTTATATATTCAATATTCTCGAAAATTAGTGGATTCATTATTTAACTAAAAACAAATTTCTGTAACATACATTTTTTGGATTCCTTTTTAAAAAGTAGACAAAAAACATTAATAAATGTCATTTTGTATATGTAAATTTATCGGTATATTGTTATCAAGTATCGCCAATGTTATTTGTAAGGTCTTATCTATCTAATATTATGTATCTAGTCTTATCTGTCTACCTACCTTATCTATCTAGTCAAAACAGACACTGGTATCTAGGTTCTACTCATTTCTTCCTGATCGTTTACCATATATTACTTTGTCTTTCAGTCATGTTTCATATTTTGTCGTTTATTGTCTGTTTAGTTTAGATTTGTCTAGATTTTAGATGGACAAGTCTACACAAAGTCTTCTTGGTATGATTTGTTCGTCTAGTTTTTCTCTTCTATTAATCTTTTCTTTAGTAATTCTTCAAAATCTTCTACATACTTTCTACTAATTGTAAAATTTGCGTTTCTTTAAAACGTCATTTAATATTACTAGATTTATTATTTTGAAATCGAAAATATCAAATTTTAATACTCCAATGCACAATATTAAATTTTTGAAAAATATTTACATTTAATATAATTCTATAATATGTTTTTTATCTCAATGTTTTCATTTAAATTTATCCCGCAGACGTTTTTAAATTCATTTATTCTTTTTATAAAAGGATTTTGTTCAAAATGTTGCTAATGTAGCGACAAGCATTAAAGTTAAAGACCTCAGAATACACGGCAAATGGTTATTATAATAAATTCAAGGACGATGGTTATTGAACTGTGAGAAGGTGTTAGAGCAATTACAGAAACGCCGTCGCGTTCCATCACATTACGTATCTATCCAATAAATAAAACTTGATTTTACTAAATTTATTATCGCGTGCATTGTTTCATAGTTTGTTGAATTATTTTGGGGATATGGTAGACCGTTAGACTTGACAAGTGGTTTAATGTACATCCTGCTACAAATGGCGCAAAAACTATTTCGGTACTTTTGTCCCTGTGCTCGGCATTGCTTTGCCAAATTTAGTCTACTACTAACTCATTACCCAAGCTGTGAGCCTTCACACTCCATTTATTATACCACATTCATAATCTGGCATTTGAAACAAACGACCTTATTATAATTTACTGCCATATGCATTTGAAAATACTTTCCTCTACTGTAAAAAATATATTTTTTGCCTTCTTTCATATTTCTTTTATGTTTTCATTATATAAACACGTTGTGTAATTATTTGTTTCTATTTTGCGTCTGTAATGGACTGATAACAGCACTCATATGCGTGCAGTTATGGCTCGCCGAGTGCGATACAATTTTCTCAAGATGTATCGGCGATTTTTTTATTTAGAAATGGCATAAAAAGGCGCAAAATATAAAAAATACTATACAAACCTCGTTCGTAAGGCGTTTTTCAGCACTTGTCCATTAGAAAACTCGATACGCTATGCTCCTCTTTTTCCAAACTTGGACGCGTGCTGTAAAATCGCGCTTACTGAACTTGTCCTTTAATATACTAATTTGCTTGATACTTTTTATTTCCATTACTCTCCTAAAGTGGAAATTAAGTGTCGTATAAAGTGTCGTGGAAGTGCAACGAAGTGTTTCAGAGACAAGCGAAGTGTAGGGCTTCACGAATGTCTATACTTCTCCGACTTCATAATCAATTTAATGATTGAGTCCACATTTTTTTTGTTTGCGCTAATGTCAACACTTCGATCACACTCAGAAACCCTCTCCATTGTAAAATGAATTCATTGCTGAATAAAATATTTACGGAGTCGAAAGAAAATATTTACTAAATAGATAGTAGAGAGTCCATATGTAGATAGATACTGTAGATAGTCAATGGGATGTTTCTTTAAAACACGTATTGAAGCGCCTTTTTCTTTCGAATATTGGCAAATAAGCTATACATACGCGTGACAAACTCTATGGAGATTTTCACGAAACTGTATAGCTTATATAGTGCTATGGCACTAATATGACTAATAATATCTCATAAAAATGTGCTTCACAAATACTTCGAATGACGAGAAAAACTTTATTTATGAACATAGAGAGACGTTGAAAGGCTTCAAATACAGAAAACAAATGTAATTAAATGTAAAAAAAAATAATAATAAATGTAAAAAGAATCATGTTCACAATTGTTCAAATTAATGACCATTATTGTCCAGACAACGCTGATATCGCGCACTAGGGGATTCACAAATGGGGTAGTTCAAAAATGTTCAAAATGTCTATCACACGACTATCGTAAAGGAAGACATAGCGGCATAGTCTCTCCTACCCAAGTCTGACTCATACCACCACGATGCCTTCATGAGTAATCTAGCTCGAGATGCGGTAGCCATCCCATATGGGAAGCGAGGTCAGGGCTAACGAGAGCGGCAGATATGGTCCTCCGATCATCAGGGGATTGAGCGTGGGGCTAACGAAAACAAAAGTTAAGAAAGCGAACCAAACACCACGGATTTGGCAGACGAAACAAAGACGAATATTGTTAGGTTAACTATTGTTAACCAAGGACACTTGAACTCCGAATTGGAACCTGGAACGATTGAAAAGGGCTTGGAAGGCCAAGGTAAAGATTGAAAGAAAATATAGTTGAAGATCTTCTATATGTGAAATGGGGAACTCACCTAGAGCAAAATACTTGACTGGAGAGTATTGGATAAGGAAACAATGAACGATCACCGGTACATAGCTTACAAAATATGAAAAATGAGGGAAAGATTAACGAAGTTTAGAGTGCGTTTGGAATTATTTGCGCATATGTATCACCTTATTTGCCATAGGTATCACCTTATTTGCCATTTTAACACATTTTTCTCACAACTCTGAGAAAACAAATCAACTCTTGTTTTAAAGCCACATTCTGTTGACCATCTACATCATGAATATATATTTGGACTAATATTTTTCAAAGGGTATAGCCGGATTTATATATGAAATTTGCCCCCGCGGAGTTTTCTCTTCGCACATTGGGGATCGTTTTGGTACCAAATAAAAATAATTCAGTCAAAATTTGAGCTCTTTATATCTCGATAACGGCCTCGAGCCGTTATCGAGATATAAAGAGCTATATATTAAAAAAAACAGGTTTTTGGATTTCATTTTTTATTCCATAGTAAAATTGAATTTTAATAAACACTGATTTTTTTCCCAATACTTACTAGTAAAAGGCATGAAAAAAACATTTTTTTTGACCGTATTTTTTAAGTGTCATCCGCCAAATTTTCTCAGAAAATGATTTCTGTACTTCTTTATACTCAGGATTTTTTTCAGATTTATTGATGTGGTGGAACAATCTGAAAAAAATTAAAAACGATTTTTCTAATCGTTAATCTTTTTTTTACTAATTGCTAAAAAATACATAAAAAAAATATTTGACTACATTTTATACTACCCCAAATAACTAAAAGAAATCCTAAAATATTAAAACCAAATCGTGAAAAAATACATTTGAAAAAATCGTAATGTCACTCAAGCTCATTCATTTTTTTATTTAAATTAAAAACTGGGAATTCGAACGCTACAATATCTTCCATTTTTGGTTTGGCCCGTGAACAAATGGTAGGGGAGACTGGGGCACCTTTGAACAGTTTGTAGTTTTTATATACTTGTTATTCCGCCTTATATATTTAATACACCAAAATGCGCACTGCCCTCGTAAGTTATAATTTAAGCTACCTCTCAAAATTGTCAACCCATGAAAATAGTGATTCTGTTTTCCATAAACTGGCCTTAACGCAAGCCTCTCCCTTTGTTCAAAAGTGCCCCATGTATGGGGCACCTTTCAACAGGCATGGGCACTTTTGAACACCAATAGTCAACCTCAAATATATTGGAGAAAATAGTCCAAAAACTAGTTCAAGTGGTTTTTATTACACTTAAATAAAATAATTATAATTAAAACAAAAATTATTAGCATTAAAAAGTTTGAAATAAATTTATTTGAACACAATTAAAAAATCAAGTAGGTAGCTAAATATAAAATTGTCAGTTTTGGTACTGCTAACAAAAGTCTATACAAAAATGAATCAATAGTACCCAAGCATTTTATCCAATTCTGGCACACTGAATATGTCACGATGTCCAGCACTGATCAGTTCTGGCTCCTCTATTTTGCTAACTATTTTAGTTGTAGAATAGGACACCTGGTCTATCTTGGTTGGCCATACCCATTGCCTGCCTTTTCTTATCATAGCACTGACAAGTACCAAATCAGCATCTAATTGGTAATTTTTCCAGGGTATAGCTCTCCTTCGTACATAACAATAACAAAATTTCCAACTACTATTCTATCATCAACAAGTTTACTTGTTGGCTGGAGATGTTTTCTTAGAAGTCGAAGGTTGGGGAACGTTTTTTTCTATTTGCTCTACATCTGTGGCAGTCTGTTTCATCAGTTGTTTGGAATGTTTTTCTCCAAGGTATCCAAAAACTATATTTTAACAAAAAATAAGTTTATCTCAAGATAAGGGGCTATTGGACACTGTTCAAATGTACCCCACTAGACTTTGTTCAAAAGTGCCCCACATAACAACACCGCATAAACTCATAAATTACAAAAAAAATATAAAGAATATTCAAGTTTTACAACTATAGATGAATAGTGTACTTACTTGGTTATTATGTGCAATAAATAAACAGTGGTTTTATGATCATATGTTATTAAAAAATCCTTGCAACTGTAGAAACAAAAACATACTTCTCAACAACACATACACAAAAGTTCACCGTGGAAAAAACAGACATTCTGATGATACAAGAGATGGCTGCTCAACTACCAGCTGGCTTGTCATTTACTACCAGAGTTGACAAAATAATAGAAATAATAATTATTTCAGGGAAATTCAAAATGTTCAAAGGTGCCCCATGTTCAAAACTGCCCCAGTCTCCCCTATCTGACTATTGTGCTGAAGTGTTGAACTCATTTGAAAAAGACCTTTGCCATTGAATTTTGAAATTGACGCTATCAATAGAGAAACTTTACTTTCTAATACAAACATAGCTAGAAAACTAAATGAACTAAAAAATGACCAACTGATATTTATTTGTGATGGAACATATATTTGCCATAAAAAAAGTAGAAATAATCAGTACCAGAGAAAACCATATTCTGCCAAGAAAAAGTACCTTTGTGCAAACCATTTACAATATGCACTACAAATGGTTTGATTATAGATATTCTTGTGCCTTACACGGCTAATATGAACGATGCTGAAATTATGAAAATCGTCCTTAGCAATCCTAATGGTCTCATTAGGTTACTAAAAAAGATTATATTACCGCAGTAAGTAATGATTTCGTAATATAACACAATATTTAGAAGTGTTAATGCCGGCTCTTAAAGGGAAACTTAATCAGCTTACTACAGTCGAGTCAAGTCAATCTCGTTTTGTTAACGTGTGTATTACCGTACCTGTGCGTTGGGCATTTCATGGTAATAACAGGCAAAAGTTTAAGCTTTTAGATCATAAACTAAACAATAAACTACTCCATAAAGCTTGAATGAAATCTCTGAAAAAATAATTGAATCTCTGGTATTAGACCATATTGTTGTGATTGTGGTAATGGAAGGCGTACTATTGGATGTTGCTCTCACATTGCATCGATTATATATTCCCCATGTTCTATATTTGGCTAAAATAATAAGACTTGTCGAAATATTAAGTCGTCTGTATAAAAAAAAAATGTTAACGTTGATTAACTGACATATTCTTTCAGTCAAAAACAACTTTTTATGTATTTTTCTAGCAATACCCTCCATAATCTGTAAATTCAGCAGTTTATTTTTTTGTATATAATTATTCTGACTATTAAAATGTAAACTCCTATGCGGAAAGACCTAGTGGTCGATAGCCTTTTGTAAAAGTTTGTTTTCAATAAACATTTCTTCTTCTTCTAGCAATAATAAAATATGTTGATTTGGAATGTTATATGTGGACATTGGAATGTTAGATTGTTTTTAATTTTTTTCACATTGTTCCACCACATCAAAAAAAAAGAAAAAAATCCCGATTATAAAGCAGTACCGAAGACATTTTCGGGCAAAATTTGGCAGATGACACTCCAAAAATTCGGTAAAAAAAATGATTTTAGTTTTTTTTCTTTTTTTAAAAATCGGCTTTCGATCTGGGAAATATAACAATTTTTTTTTCATGCCTTGTACGCGTATTGGGAAAAAAATCGGCGCTTATTAGATTTAAATTTTACTATGGGAAAAAAAGTAAAATCTAAAATATAGTTTTTTTTAATAACTCGATAACGGCTTATAAAGAGCTCAAATTTTGTCAGAATTATTTTTATTTGGAACCAAAAGGATGCCCAAACTACGAAGAGAAAACTCCGCGGGGGCAAATTCCATATAAATATCCGGCTATACCCTTTTCTTCAACAATGAATACATTTTGCAATGGCTATCGATGGTTTGCAAAAAATGTAAAAAGCAAATTGTTTTATCGCTTGTTATTATTGCCTATTAATCAAGAATTTGCGATTAAGAGAAGCAATAATAATTCAGCTACAAAATTCATTACTGTTATTAGATAATAGGCACATATTAACTGCACGCTTACGATAATTCTTAATCACAAATTGGCCATTAAATTTATTAGTTTTTTAATGCCCAATCATTTCATTCTGATAACATGTTTACTAATGATTTATATTAAAATATCAAATAACATGCCTTACAAATATAAGCTTCTTCTTATTGTGCCTTGTCCCTACGGAGGTTTGCGACCATAATGATTGTCCACGTCTTGTTTAAATCAGATCTAAACAATTCTTTCGTGTCAAGCTGGAAGAGGATTGCGTTGCGGGAGAAATACCGGTCAGGGTGAGTGTCCGACAATACCATTTCACCCAAACTTTTTACCCTAGCGTTTGAAAACGTATTTAAAAATATTTCTTGGGAGCGAAAGAGAGTCGAGAGTGAAGAGCATGAGCAACTCTACGCAGGCGGTGGGCGGACCGACGTTACCCAAGGCGTCGCGACGACAGAATGCTAGCCATCGCGACGGAACCGCGGCTTGTGCACGCATTCTATTTTTAAACTATTTAACAATAGGGAATATGCATAATTTTTTTTCATTTCCTTAATTCACTTTTTACCGCGTTTTAACATAGTAAAAAATATAAATAGTGTTGAAAGTGTTTCTATTAATTAAATATATATATATATATATATATATATATATATATATATATATATATATATATATATATATATATATATATATATATATATAATACCGATAAAATTTGACCTGTTTGAACGATCCCATTTTTCGCGCGCTTTGGATGACGTCACAGCTCTCGTTGTGATTCAGTTTTGTTTACTATTTGCAATGTTGCTTACTTTTGACAGTTAAGGATTTTCAGCTTGAATCACTAATAATTATTCCTTATTTTAAAATTTTGGTTAAAAATTTTTTTGGAAATTTTTTTCTTGATTTTTTTTCAGTTACCCGAAGGAAATCGAAGCGCCGAAAACGGTTTTCTAGTTTATTTCGCTCTAAAGTTACAAATAAACAAGTATTATATATTTTTTCGCTGTACACCATCTCGCATTTCCGACTGATTTCACGCTGTCATAACTTTTGAATGGCTCACTGCAGAGACTTCTAGTCTTCACCAATCGATTCAGCGTCCCTAAATTAGTCGGAACACGTATATAATATTCCCTAGGAAGCTTTCAGTTAAGAAATACCATCAACACGGGGAGTTTACACCGTGGAAACGACGAAATGCGAGAAAAAAGATTTTATCAAAATCGTTATTTTTTGAGTTACGGCAAAATTTTAATACGTTCCTGAAAGAATTTTTGCTGCTGATTACAGATATGCAAATTATATTTCGCTAGCTCTTTGCGTTCACTATCGCCTGCAAGAATTGAATAAATTTTTAAGAAATTTCGGCGCTCGAGTAGAGATCTCGGAAAGTCGTGAAGTTGCCGGGAACAATCTTAGTGTATTAATGGGAAAATGACCTTCTAAAAACGATACCGCAATCCGTTTTTGATTATCTGCAACCGTTTCCGAGGCATCTACTTAGCAAATCGAGAATCGGGTAAATTTCGGTTTGAAATATCTCGACGAATTATTGAATCTTTCGGGACAATTTATGCATCGACTTGTTCGTCTCGTCGAGTAGTTTCTGTGTGCCAAAAATGATTTCTCTGCTTTTTACCGTTCTCGATACAATCGAAAAAAACCGAAAAAGCAATTATTTTTCGAACGAAATGATGGAAAAATTTGGTTGAAAATTTTTTTAGAACTTTTTTTCGTGATTTTTTTTCGGTTACTCGAAGGAAATAGAAGTGCTAAAAACGGTTTTTCAGTTTATTTCGCTCTAAAGTTACAAAAAAAGTTTTATATATTTTTTCGCTGTACAACATCTCGCATTTCCGACTGATTTCACGCTGTCATAACTTTTGAACGGCTCACTGCAGAGACTTCTAGTCTTTACCAATCGATTCAGCGTCCCAAAATTAGTCCGAAAACGTATATAATATTCCCAATGAGGCTTTCAGTTAAGAAAACCGCGTAAAGGACAAAATGCGAGAAAATCAATTTTGTCAAAATCGTTATTTTTTGAGTAACAGCAAAATTTAAAAGCGTTTCTGAAAGCATTTTTGCTACTGATTACAGATGTGCAAATTATATTTCGCTAGCTCTTTGCTTTCACTATCGCCTGCAAGAATTGGAATTTTGTTTTAGAAATTTCGGCGCTCGAGTAGAGATCTCGGAAAGTCGTGAATTTCCCGCGAACAATCTTAGTGTATTAATTGGAAAATGACCTTCTGCAAACGATGCCGCAATCCGTTTTGATTATCTGCAACCGTTTCCGAGGCATCTACTTAGCAAATCGAGAATCGGGTAAATTTCGGTTTGAAATATCTCGACGAATTATTGAATCTTTCGGGACAATTTATGCAACGACTTGTTCGTCTCGTCGAGTAGTTTCAGTGTGCCGAAAATGATTTCGCTGATTTTTACCGTTCTCGTGAAAATAAAAAAAACTTATTTTTCGAAGGAAATGATGGAAATTTTTTGTTGAAATTTTTTTTGGAAAATTTCTGCGTGTTTTTTTTTTTTTTCGGTTACCCGAGGGAAATCGATGTGCTGAAATCGGGTTTCCAGTTTATTTTCCTCTAAAGTTACAAGTTACAAATAAACATGTTTTATATATTTTTTCGCTGTACACCATCTCGCATTTCCGACTGATTTCACGCTGTCATAACTTTTGAACGGCTTACCACAGTGAGTTCTAGTCTTCACCAATCGATTCAGCGTCTCAAAATTAGTTGGAACACGTAAATAATATTCCATAGGAAGCTTTCAGTTAAGAAATTCCATCGACACGGGGAGTCTAGCCCGCGTAAAAGACGCAATGCGAGAAAATCGATTTTATCCAAATCGTTATTTTTTGAGCTACAGCAAAATTTAAAAACGTCTCTGAGAGAATTTTTGCTGCTGATTACAGATATGCAAGTCATATTTCGCTACCTCTTTGCGTTCACTATCGCCTGCAAGAAATGAAGAGATTTTTAAGAAATTTTGGCGCTCGAGTAGAGATCTCGGAAAGTCGTGAAATTCCCGCGGACAATCTTAGGGTAGCAATAGGAAAATGACCTTCTGAAAACGATACCGCAATCCGTTTTTGATTATCTGCAACCGTTTCCGAAGCATCTACTTAGCAAATTGAGAATCGGGTAAATTTTGGTTTGAAATATCTCGACGAATTATTGAATCTTTTGGGACAATTTACGCATCGACTTGTTCGTCTTGTCGAGTAGTTTCAGTGTGCCGAAAATGATTTCGCTGATTTTTACCGTTCTCGAGAAAATAAAAAAAATCCGAAAAAGGACTTATTTTTTGAAGGAAATGATGGAAATTTTTTGTTGAATTTTTTTTTGGAAAATTTCTTCGTGATTTTTTTTCGGTTACCGGAAGGAAATCGATGTTCTGAAATCGGTTTTCCAGCTTATTTTCCTCTAAAGTTACAAATAAACATGTTTTATATATTTTTTCGCTGTACACCATCTCGCATTTCCGACTGATTTCACGCTGTCATAATTTTTGAACGGCTCACCACAGAGAGTTCTAGTCTTCACCAATCCATTCAGAGTCTCAAAATTAGTCGGAAGACGTATATAATATTCCCTAGGAAGCTTTAGTTAAGAAATACCATCGACACGGGGAGTCTAGCCCGCGGAAACGACGTAGTGCGAGAAAATCGATTTTATCCAAATCGTTATTTTTTGAGCTACAGCAAAATTTAAAAACGTTTCTGAAAGCATTTTTGTTGCTGATTACAGATATGCAAGTCATATTTCGCTAGCTCTTTGCGTCCACTATCGCCTGCAAGAATTGAAGAAATTTTTAAGAAATTTCGGCGCTCGAGTAGAGATCTCGGAAAGTCGTGAAATTTCCGCGGACAATCTTAGGGTAGCAATAGTAAAATCACCTTCTGAAAACGATGGCGCAATCCGTTTTTGATTATCTGCAACCGTTTCCGAAGCATCTACTTAGCAAATTGAGAATCGGGTAAATTTTGGTTTGAAATATCTCGACGAATTATTGAATCTCTCGGGTCAATTTACGCATCGACTTGTTCGTCTTGTCGTGTAGTTTCTTTGTGCCAAAAATGATTTCGCTGCTTTTTACCGTTCTCCGTAAAATCGAAAAAACCGAAAAAGCACATATTTTTCGAACGAAATGATGGAACATTTTTGTTGAAATTTTTTTAGAAATTTTTTTCGTGATTTTTTCCCGGTTACTTAAGGGAAATCGAAGTGCTGAAAACGGCTTTCCAGTTTATTTCTCTCTAAAGTTACAAATAAACAAGTATTATATATTTTAAAATTTTCAGTTTAACCCCTTGACATACGAATAAAATGTGCGTTGACGTGTTCATATACATGTGATCTTATCAGATATACATGATGTCTTAGGTACTTCATTGTATGTGAAAGGGTTAAACAGGAGCACTACGGGATAGACGTAAATGATAGATAAATTGGATATCAGAAAGAGGAGAATCCTCAGGAAGATCATGTGGCATGTGGTAAAGGAAGATGGGGTATATAACGCTGAGCTCTAGGAACATATTCAGAGGCTCTGTGACTGTGAAAGAACGACCCTTTCCAGTGGACCCTCACCATGTCAATTCAACACAGAAAAATACCATTTTTATCCTTACCATCTCAGATTTTCTTGAAATTTGGCACATGTGTACTATTGCTATTGACTTGGAAAAGTATGAAATTTTACTGAGATGTGTCAACTTGCTTTTGAATTATAGTGCCGTAAAGTTCTCATAAATGGGTGTAAAAACAGGGAACACCAATAGGTGTTAAATGCATCATTTTTTTTTATTTGCTTAATTCACTTTGTACTTCGTTTTAACATAGTAAAAAATATAAATACTGTTGAAAGTGGTTTAATTATTTTTTTTTAAATATATAAAATACCGATTAAATTTGACATGTTTGAACTGTCCTATTAATCGCGCGCTTTGGATTACGTCACAGCTCTCGTTGTCATTCAGTGTTGTTTACTATTTGCATAGACAGTTAAGGATTTTCTGTTTGAATCGCTATTTCGACAATGTAAAAAGCTAAAAAAACATTTTATAGATATTGTCTAGTACCGGAATGCAAAAACAGTTGTAATAGTATATAATATTATAAGACTTATAATAGTACACCAGACAAACTGTTGGATACAGTCCCAATCGAGGTGTATAGTCCACCCTACCCACATCTTTTGCGCATGCGCTAAAAAATATGCTTTTATGTATCTATTTTTGGTAGATTGTCCGATACTTAAAAAAACACTTTCAGTCATTATTCTTGATCATTTATAATGTCACTATATATCGAAATCGCACTAGGTATTGGAAAACACTACAGAAATATTGCACAACAAAACAGCACAGTGAATATCGACGCCGATCAATATCATATCGTGCACGTCACAGTTTCCTGTTTCGGAAATTTGAATTTCGCTCGCATATTTTGCACTTTTTGATTTTAAGTTTTGGAATTAAATACAAACTAAATAAGAAAATATTGGTATAGGTGTAATGTCAAAAATCATACAGTATCGGGGATAAAAGATTCAAGAAAATCTAATTCTCTTGCATATTCCCTATTCGGGTTAGAGGAAGGGACGCACGAACAACAGAGAGGAAATATTGAAGATTGTCCAGGACTTTTATACCAAGCTATATAGAAACCAGAGTCAAGCAGAACCACCAGAAAATATACCCCATATACTGAACCAAGGATCGGAAGAGATGCTAGAGATAACAGAAGAAGAGGTCTTTGTCAGAAATGAAGAACAACAGAGCACCTAGTGAAGATGGTATTGTTGTAGAAGCCATACTTCAACTGTTCAAGTGTTGTTGTAGAAGCCTCCCAAACTGGGAGGAAGAGAACTACTCAAAGCAATAACCAAACTCTTCAATAAATGCCAAGATGAAAGAACAACCCCACAAATATGGAATAATGCCATCATTGTGATAATGCACCAGAAAGGCAGCATCACAGACCTACAGAACTATAGACCTATAAGGCAGTTGACATACCTATATAAATTATTCACCAAAATCATTACCATTAATCATTACGACCACCTTCAGGTGATAAAATCGCTAATAGAAAAAAGTATAGAATACAACAAGCCCGTAGTACTAACATTCGTTGACTACGAAAAGGCATTCGATTCCATCAACCACCATGAACTGTTTGCATACTACGACATATCTAACGGTCTGTTAGAAAAGTATCGGAGCTTATTTTTTATTTTGAAAACCTGATGGATTTGAATCAAGCGCGCTTGCATGAGCCGACCTTGAACCTTCGTGCGCATGCGTGAATTTTTTCCCGCCTGTAGATAGCGTCAGTTGCTGCTGAGCAGTGTTCGAGTGACGTAGTGTGTAGTGCTCTCGTCAGTTTTTCAATGCAAGTAAAAATCACCAAAGAGTACTATAGGGATGTCGTACGTCGCCTACGTGATGCTGTGCGGCGCAAGCGACTGGAGTTGCGGTCATCAGAAAATTGGCGACTCCATCACGACAATGCTCCAGCATTCTTCGCACTTGGTTCACAATTTTTTGGCGAAAAACCAGACTCCTCTGGTTCTACAGGCTCCTTACTCTCCTAATATGCCCCCCTGCGACTTCTGGATATTCCCCAAAGTAAAGAGGCAATTGAAAGGAACGCGATTTCAGACAAGAGAGGACATTATGGCTGCAACGACAGCCGAGCTAAAGTCGATTCCGAAAGAGGCTTTTTCGGAATGCTTCCAACAATAGCGGCACCGCCGGGAGAAGTGTGTGGAGTCTCAAGGAGACTACTTTGAGGGTGATTAGGTTTGCAACGCTCCTGGCATGAAAGTTTTTTTTACTGGCTAAAGGTCGGATACTTTTCTACAGTAGGCAATGGCAGAAGTTGAAACAGATCGGTTCAAGATCGAAAAGGGTGTCCGATAAGGTTACACAATTTCCCCAAAAAAATTGTACAACCCTGATAGAATATATGTTTAAAAAAATCAAATTACACAATAAAGGCATTAATATTAATGGAGAGGAGCTTAACCACCTACGCTTTTCAGACGATATCGTAATGATCTCAGACCGACTAGACGAGGCAAATGAAATGGTCTCAGCACTATCCGCAGCCTCCCAAAAAGTAGTCTTAAAAATTTATGACAAACTTAGTTCCCAGTTCCAACCTAATGATAGAAGGAAAGGAAATTCAATACATAACATCTTATAAATACCTGGGACATGAGATCCGAATGGGAAGAGATAATCAGACCAGCGAATTAAACAGAAGGATATGAGTGACTTGGGCTGCCTTTGGCAAGCTGAGACACGTATTAAAAACAGACATACCGATGTGCCTCAAAAGAAAGGTGTTCGACCAGTGCGTTCTCCCGGTATTGACGTATGGCTCGGAAACACTAACGTTAACTCAGAGAACTGTTAATAAAATAAGAATAACTCATAATAACTAAAATAAGAAAAACGAGTCATGAAGAAGTCCATTTTAGGAGTAACATTGCGAGACAAAATAAGAAATGAAGAACTACGCAGAAGAACAAAGGTTACGGATGCAATTCAAAGAGTCACACACCTAAAATGGAACTGAGCTGGTCACGTCGGAAGAATGTCGGACAACAGATGGACGAAGAGAAAACTAGAATGGCGACCCAGAGACTATGCACATAGAAACAGAGGACGACCGCCGACCCGATAGACGGACGAGTTAAGAAAGATATCCCCGAACTGGATCCAGGATGCCCAAGACCGAGCAAGATGGTCTAGATTAAGAGAGGCTTATGTCCAGCAGTGGACGAAACAAGCTGCTATATGATGATGATAATGATGAACAATTCAGAAAATCTGGAAACCTGGTGGAAACTTCGATATAACTCCTGGGCCTCACGAACATGTTTTTGGGTATATCGTCTCAAAACTCGAACTCATTACTCAAACGTAATCTTGGCCGTGACTGTCCACAAAATCGGTATCTCCACTTTTACAGGGAATTTACTGGGAACTGGGAACCCTCAATTTTGAAAAACCACTCCAAAACGTTGAACAACATCAAACACCGATAATGGAAACTTTCGGTCTCAACTTGCAATGATGACTTTATAGCTTTTGGCAGATTCTTTGTAGTCTAGGTCTCTGCCTAATCTTGGATTGGAATAGATTTCTCAATTTATATATTGTTTCCAGATGATAGTTTTCTCGGGGAGCGGATTTAAACTGGATCCTCCCACAGGGACTCCGTTCTGGTCGAAGCACTGTATTGTGCCACCTTTAGCGACACTTTACAGCAGAGCTTTGTTTTTCTGAAAGTCATCTAGAGACAAGTGTTCCCTGTCTTTTTGAATTTCTAGTATTAGACCGTGCACAGTGTAGAGCTCGTTCGGATATTGTCCAGCCGCGATTTCAGTTTTGTTCTCTTTAAAGATCCAACGGATCTGCGCCCTTGCAAACGATATACTTTTTGTACTAATCTTAACGGCCAAAATATCTGTCGACATCAATAAATCGACTTCAACCTCAATTTCCATCTCAATTACTTCATATTTGAGTTTGAGATAGACTTTCTGGACGTTGATACAATTTACTATATCCAGCAACGGTTTTAACAAGTGGCTATTCTGGCTATTCTCTTTTATCAGTCTTGTCACAGTCTTATTTCATAGTCTTGTCTCATAGTCTTGTCTGTCTTTTTTTTAGGGGGGGGGGCGTACCTGGCGGAATAGTCCTTACCAGACAAGAGGTCCCCCAGGAAACACATCCGATCACTCTGGAACTGCTTTTCGCATAACCTCGGAGTGACGGATGGATATATTGTAAAAATGTGCTTCAAGTGAGTCTCTTGTTGGACTTCCCCTACATCCATGCACCGATTTGAGCGATTACATGGTTTGCCGTTTGCATGAGACCTTGCTCGGTTCTGGCTGTAACTACCAATGCTATCTTCTTCTTCTTCTTTAAGTTCCATGTCCGTTCCGAACGTTGGTAACCATCTGGGCTATGATGACTTTATTCACTGCGGCACGGAAAAGTTCTGTTGTCGTCATGCCGAACCAGCTTCTTAGGTTTTTCAACCAAGATATTCGTCTGGCGCCGATTGACCTCTTTCCTGCCACCTTTCCCTGGATAATCGTCTGCAGCAAATGAAATCTATCTTCGTTTCTCATGATGTGGCCAAGATATTCTAGCTTTCTGCACTTGACTGTGTTTAGAACCTCTCTCTCCTTGTTCATTCTATGGAGGATCTCATCATTGGTTATTCGATCCCTCCAGGAGACTCTCAGCATTCTGAGATATATCCACATTTCAAATGCCTCTAACTTTTTGCTGGTGGCTTCTGTCAGTGTCCACGATTCCATTCCGTAAAAAAGAACCGAAAACACATAGCATATCATCATTCTCAGCTTTGTAGTCATTGTTAGGTTGTGGTTTGTTAGTACAGATCGCATTTTGGTAAAAACAGATCTTGCCTTTTCAATGCGAATTTTTATCTCCTGAGAGTGATCCCACCGATCATTAACATTTGTGCCAAGATATGTATACCTCTCCACCCGTTCGATTGGCTCTTGATTGACAGTAAGTTCACAGTTTTCAATATAGGACTTGCTGATGACCATAAGTTTTGTCTTCTTGATGTTAATATCCAAGCCATATTCTGTGCTCTTTTCTACAAGTCTGTTTATTAGATGTTGTAGTCCTTCTATACTATCTGCAAACATCACTGTGTCATCTGCATATCGTATGTTGTTGATTTTTTTGCCATTGAGAGAGATGCAGCTTCACACTCTTCCAGAGCTTCTTTAAATATGTATTCAGAATAGATGTTAAAAATAAGAGGGGACAATATACATCCTTGTCTCACTCCTCTCATTATGTCTATTTGTTCGGTCTTTTCTGTCTCTACTCTCACTACGGCTTTTTGGTTCCAGTAGAGGTTCGTAATAATTCGTAGATCCTTGCCGTCCATCCCAGTTTCCTTTAAGATGTTAATCATTTTTTGGTGTTTGACCCTGTCGAAAGCCTTCTGGTAGTCAACAAAACAGGCAAAAATGTCGCAGTTCATATCTCTGCACCGTTGAAATAGTACTTGCGTGCAATATAATGCTTCTCGTGTGCCCATCGCATTTCTGAAACCAAACTGAGTTGGTGATACTTGTTCTTCGCAAACTCTGTAAATTCTTCTGTGAATTATTTTTAAAAATAATTTGAGAAGGTGACTCATGAGACTTATAGTTCTGAACTCTTCACACTTCTTTGCTTTTGGTTTTTTGGGTAATGTTATAAATTCTGACTTAGCCATTCTATATGCTATATCATCGGCGAAACCAATTAATGTTGCCCCCACTGGCAGTTTCATAGATAGTATTCCTTCATATAGTACGTTCCAGAGGGTAGGTCCTAGTGTGGAACCCTGTGGGACACCACTACTAACTTCAAGCTCTTCTATCTCTCTATCGCCTTGCAACAACAAGCTTTGTTTGCTAAGGTAACTTCCTATCATGCGCAATAAGTATGGAGATATACCTTTATTTTTCAAGCTTTCCATTATATCTTCCTAGCGTTCCTAACGTCAAAGGTTATGAGAGCACACATTTTTCTGGTTCTCTGCGATCCCGATTTGGCTTTTTCTGCAATTTCTAAAACGGACCTTAGGGCATCAATGGTTGAGCTTCCTGTCCTGAATCCAAATTGTTTTTCGGATAATCCGGTTCCGGCCTCGAGGTCATCTTTTAATCTAGTTAGCAGAAGTTTTTTCATTAATTTTCCAGAGACGTCCGGTACACAGATTGGCCTATACGATCTAGGGTCGCCAATCGGTTTATCCCCTTTTCTGATAAGGACTTTGCTCTCTTCCATCTGTCTGGAAAATTTCCGGCAGCTAACAGTTCATGGTGTCTAGTAGAAATTTAGGTTGATTTTGCACGGTTATCTTCGTAATCTCAGGTGAAACTCCATCTGGGCCTGGCGCTCTACCGGTCCTTATTTTCATGCCTGCTGCTTTTAGTTCCTCCGCAGTGAAGGGTGGTATATTCCTGACTTCGGGCTGTTCCCAATCAATAAGGGTAGGCCGTGGAAACAGTTCTTCAGCCACACGACGCACTTCCTCAATTGTCATTTGTAGGTTTTGCGGCTTGATGTTTAGATTTCTCCTAATTTTTTGGAAGGCGTCCCCCCATATGTTCCCATCTAGATTGGCGCAGAGTTTCCTCCAATGTTGTTTTTTCGTACTATTTATAAGGCGACGAAGATCCTTTCTTGCAGTCTTATATATTTGATTTAGTGCTTGCATGTTATCAGCACATATTTTGTTTTTCCTTTGGCGTTGGTATGTTCTCCTGGCAGCTACTCATGCTGCTTTCATGCGCTCGATTTCGTCTGTCCACCAGTACACGGCTTTACTTGTGTTTTGTCCTCTTTTTTTTGTCAAGTTGGCTTTGCACACTCTACTCATCTTATGAACTAGTGAGTCCGCGTCCGCTGTTTGAACAGTTGATGCTTCTCTTGTTAGGTGTTGCTTTATCTTCTCTTCATTAAGATATTGTGTAGTCCAGCCAGGCTTAGACGAGTACACGTTTTGTTTGGATCTTTGTTTTTCCCTTATCTCATAAAGTATGTCACCGGTACATACTTTATGAGATAAGGGAAAAACAAAGATCCAAACAACGCTCAGACTTTCCTTATTCAACACTCTCCAGCTTTGGAACAAGTTAGATATAGAGTTGGATGAAAATGTGAGGTCTATAATGGACCATGAGTTGCCCCTCATGAATGTGGGATCATTTCCTTGATTTTGCAGGACCATATCTGTTTCTGCCGCCCAATCCGTAACCATGTTTCCTCTATTATCCATATAGGGAGATTTGCAGTAGGGAGACTTTGCGTTGAAAACTCCAGCTATTATCTTTCCTTTATTTTTCTCTTGCCTGATATTCTGAGTTAGTTCTGCAAGGGATTTGGACAGTTGCTTGATTGTTTCGTTTGGGGGAAAATAGCAAATAGCTCTTGTCTATCTAGTCTTGTCTGTTTAGCCATGTCTGTCTAGCCTTGTCTGTCTAGTCTTGTCTGTCTAATCTTATCTGTCTAGTCTTATCTGTCTAGCCTTGTCTGTCTAGTCTCTCTAGTCTGTCTAGTCTTGTCTGTTCAGACTTGTCTATCTAGGCTTGTCTATCTAGTCTTGTCTATTTAGTCTTGTCTGCCTAGTCTTGTCTGTCTAGCCTTGTCTGTCTAGTCTTGTTTGTCTAGTCTTAATGTGTGAATATTAATAAATATGCATTTTAATTTATAATGATCAAGAATGACCATAACATATAATGATGATGTGGATATATATATCACATTGTATTTAATGTATACAATGTTTGTCTTCTAAAATATGTACTTAATAGTTGTATTTTATTGGTTTAATGTTAATGTTGTATTTGTTTGTAGTGTAATGTATAAATTTAAAAGCGTAGAAGCGCCGTAGAAAATCAGTTAAACTCGAATGTTCTGTGGAAAGCTTTTATGGTTTCATTTCCACATTTAATTTAAAATAAAGCCGTCGCCATAAAGGAAATTTCTATCGCATTTCGACATACGATAAGTTTGCGGTTCTAAAAATATAATAGTTTTAATTATTCTTTCAGTGCGGAGCTGTAAAACGAAAGAAACGCGGAATTAAAACAAACACTGAATATTAATAAAAATACAAACGTTAACTAGGTTTACGGCCCGTTATCTTCCCAATAAATTTCCGCGATAACAATTATTTATTTCAATTTGTTTTTTATTTAAAACTAGTTCCACTTTGAAAGTTACGTTTGCTCGATCGATAAAGCTTTTCCACTTTTATTGAAGTATTTATTAAATCAGATATGCTTATTGAACGTTTTGTCGTTGCTCAAAAATAGACTTTTTGTGCAGAATTGTAATTAAAACGAAAACACCGTAATGAATGCAAACTGTTACATAAGGTATAATTATGGTGATGCGATCTCGTTATTGATACGGAACTTCGTACCCCAGTTCAAAGTAATAGTTTAATAAAAATATTGCGGGGAATTTAATTTAGCTCGGTTTAAATGTTCGGGTTTTGGAAAGGAAATTGGATTATTTCTTATTTGCATTTATTTTATTTACTGCATACCTACCACACATTTTATAGATTCTTCTGGTGGTCTTGCCAGTTTTTGTTTCAATATATCTACAGTTTTATTACACTGGGTATTTTCTGTTATTACATTTTATTTTTACAATTCCTCAATATTTTACTATATTTTGTCTAGTCTTTTTACTGTTTAACCTTGTCTGCTTCTATCTGCAGCATCCCAAGCCAAATCATCATGACTAAAACTAGATCACGAAATGCGCGAGACACACTTCGGGTTCAGAAACGCGATTCGCACGAGAGAAGCATTATTTGCTTTCAAGATCGTCACACAAAAATTTCTTGACGTAAACAAAGGGCAGTTCTTGGCAGCTCCACAAGGTTCATTTATGGCTGCTACCTTGCAAAATCTTCCTCAACAATCTGGACCTTGTTGTAACTCCAAAAACTGTAAACTGCATGATCCTAAGAGCTAGTAAAAGTTGCTGGAACTAGACTGGGACTTGTATGGTTAAGATCTTGATGAACCACACCATTTTCGAATTGTGAATACAATACATATTGCAAATGAACTGGGACAAGGCTACAACGGTGACAGGACTACGCAGGTTGATCGATTTGAAAGTCAGTAAAGGACATTATTAAAACAAGAAGAATCGAGCGAGTGTTGTTTTGAAAACTAAATTTATTCGTATTGTGATGAAAGTGAGAAGAGACTAATACTTCCCTTTCTTATAATCATCCTTCCCGCTCTTGTGAATAACCTTCTGAATCTTCTGCCACTCTCTATCGAGATTATATACGTGTATTAGTATACGTGTTTTATCGACTACGAGACTCCACAAACTGAGCCACAGCGATTAGCGATCACTTTGATCATTTCGAAATCATGGAAGAATGGCTCTTCTTAGAGCCAAACTTGACAATAATTTCACTTAATATTGAGGGCATTTCAAACACTAAGCAAGACTTAATCTCCAACTTATACAAAGAGCTCATGTGACGTTATTTGCCTTGAAGAGATAAACAGAGGATCAACACAAGGCCGCCCAAACATCCCAGGAATGTCAATAGTGAAGGAATGCCGCCATGACTAATATGGAAGTGCAATATTTGTAAAACCAGGAATCAAAGTAATTAATGCACTTGCCAGCTCACTCAACGACATAGATCTGATCACGATTGACCTTGGAAACATATCGATATCCTCAATATATAAACCACTGAAAGAGAGATTCTCATTCCCCCATCACCTTAACCTAATTGGAGACTTGGTAATTGGAGACTTGAATAGCTACAGCACTACCTGGAGATACCATGACACGAACGAGGATGGAGAACTCCTGGAGAGGTGGGCCGATGATAATGACATGACCTTCATTCACGATCAGAAACAGGCCGCTTCCTTTAATAGTGGCAGATGGATGATAGGCTATAACCGGGACCTTATCTTCATCGACAAGTCTCTAGCTGGAACATGCAGCAAGACAGTTATTGGCCCTATCCCACACTCCCAACATCGGCCAATAATGCTGAAGTTTAGACCGGTGATAATGCCGCAGAAGGTTCCATTTAAAAGGTGGTTTAACCTAAGTAAGGCCAACTGCAACCAATTAACAAAAGAGGTTGACAAAGGAATTAGGGGACCTCCCACCGAAGCTAGAATATTATTAAAATTTCATCTCTGTAATTAAAAAGGCAGCTAGGCACAATATTCCCCGCGGCTGCAGAACTTGCTATATACCGGGTTTCTCTAACGAAAACAAAGGCACATACGAGGAGTACCTAGAGCACAACAGTCGGAATCCCTTCTCGCCAGAAACCATTCAGCTGGGCGACCACCTGACATACTCGATAAGTAGAAATAGACGAGAGGTATGGAAAGACAAGATAGAAAGCCTGGATATGAGACATAGCAGCAGGAAGCCGTTCAAAAAGCAGTCGACCCAACATCTTCCAACGACCACGTAAACATCACTGCTAACGAAATTGCGCATCAACTACTCCTAAGTGGTAAGACTGATCAAAGGGCAAAAGGGGCTCTCACCTTCAGGATTTCACAACAGCCTGGTAAAACTAATATGGCTTGCTTTACCACTACAGAACTGAAAACCGCAATCAAGTCCCTGAAGACCAGGAAGGCCCTGGCCCAGATGACATCCTGAATGAGTTCCTGATAAACTTAGGCCCATTAGCCCTGAGCTGGCTTCTTCAATTATATAACTCCTGCTGGACCAACAACACAATACCAAAACTGTGGTTAGAAGCTAAGGTAATAGCCGTCCATAAACCGAGGAAACCACGTGAAGATGCCAAAAGGTACCGTCCGGTGTCACTGTTGCTCCCCGTTTAAACGGGGAACGCCTCATACTGAACAAGATTGGGATCCAAATAGAAAACCACCTAATCCCCCAGCAAGCAGGTTTCAGACCTGGGAAGTCCTGTACTGGCCAGGTATTAAGCCTCACCCAACAGATTTAGGATGACTTTGAAAGAAAGGAAAAGACGGGGGCAGACTTTATAGATTTGTCAGCGGCTTATGACACTATAATTCACAAAATATACTATAGAAAATTTTTAAAATGATAAGAGATTACCAGCTGACTAAAGTGATAAAAACAATGCTTTCTAATATAAGATTAGAAGCTGGAGAGAAGTTGGAGAAACCAGAAGAATGGGCTTCCCCAAGGTAGCCTGCTGGCACCCATACTCTTCAACGTGTATACCAACGATCAACGAACCGGCCCAACAACAAGGAGCTTCATTTATGCCGATGATGTAGCAATCAAATACCAATCAAGAAACATCGAAGAGATAGAAGAGCACCTAACAGAATCGCCCCCAGGGTTGAGCAATTATTATAGATTAAATCAGCTCCGGCTCAATTCAGCAAAGACGCAGACATGCTTATTCCACCTAGACAACCGACAGGCGCAAAGAGAACTGGAAATAGAGTGGAACTCTGTCAGACTGCAGCACTGCCCAAACCCAGTCTATTTGGGGGTTAGCTTAGACCGAACTCTAACCTACAGAAAGTATATTGATAAAACTAAGGCCAAAGTTATTAGGAATGGCATCTTCCGGGAACTGACCAACGCCCGCTGGTGAGCCAAACCTAACGTGCTGCGCTCCTCGGCCCTTGCGCTGTACTACTTCGCAGCCGACTATGCATCCCCCGTATGGGAGAGATTAACACACGCCTGTAGACTGGACTCTGTCCTGAACGACACGAACAACACGATGCCTAAAACCCACCAGCCTTGACCAACTGTACATGCTAGCCGGGATTGCACCACCTCAAATAAGGAGGGAAACCCAGGCTATGTCCGAACAAAGCAAACAACGCGACGACATCAGACATCTATTGCACGGACATGCTCCGCCGAAGACGAAGCTCAATCAAGACGAAGCTTTATGCATTCCACACAGGCCCTCATAGCCCCTAAAGCTGCAACCAAGGAGGCAAAATGGGAACAGCGCTTAGCAGACAATGATATTCCAACCTGGAATCCTAGAAAAAAACTCCCTGCAGGTTCGGGTTTAAACTGGGGTACCTGGAAAACCGACTACATCAACACTAAACAACATCAACGACTAAATCAACCGACTACGCTGAAAATGGGAAGATGCAAGAACAACCTCCTGAGGTGGCGATATACGAAGAGAAAGCATGTGAATGCGGAGAATCCCAGATAATGGAACACCTTCTGGTGTGCCAAACCCTACAAGTTCCATATACCTTACACGATTTAATAAATCGACTACGAGGCATTGTATAAAATAAGACAGGCTCATCCCTGATGATTTTGCCAGAGCCATAACCATAGCTTTTCCATATTTGTGTTAGATCCAGATATCTGTGCTCACTAGAAAGAATCTGGATTAGCGGACGCATTCGTCACCAAATTATGAGAAACCCACCCATCATGCTAAGACTTGCAAAGTCAGACAGCATACAGACAGCTAGCGAAAAGGAGGAGAAATAATTTCAGGAAGTTTACCAACAAATACATGCTGGAACAACATATGAAGAGTTCCAGGCGGTCTCTGCAAAAGATTGGCCCAAAGTGACGTACCGCAGGATAAAGGAGGAAACATCCAGCTTGAACCTTGTCTTATATTATTTTACAGTTTACCTGTTGTCCAATTAATATATCTCTTTATGTCGTTGTGTTGTATAATCTATTATAATATTTTAACGGTTAATACTACTGTAATCTAATAGTAATAATAATATAATGTGATGCAAATGCAAAATAACGTGATAAATAATTGCGAATTAATCAAATTAAATAAAGATTATCTCTCAATATTGATTAACTCGATAACGCTTTTGGATGGACAACTGAACCAACGACCGATAATATTCCCCATTTAGCTTTCACAGTAATTATCGGTTTGTTTATAATTGTCATTTAATGAAGTTACGTACTCTTCTATTTTGCATTCTATTGCACAAAACAGCGAATAAGTTCCATTGTTAGAAACAATTAGATTCAAAAAATAGATTTTAATTTGTCTTACCACCAAGTTGTTTAAGTTGTCTTCCCTTGTCTGTGTAGTTTTATAGTCAGACATCTGGTCTTGTCGGTTTAGTCTTGTCCGTTTTGTCTTGTCTGTCTAGTCTTGTCTGTCTAGTCTTGACAACATACCCACCTTTCAATGCGGGAGACCCGGGACAACTAGTGTGTTTTTCATTAACCGTCTTTGCATCATCATCATCATTAACCGTTTAGTCTTGTCTGTGTAGTCAATAAAATCAATAAAAAATTTAATTTTTCCATTAAATTAATTTAATACAAGATCAGCTTTATTTGGCCTTGCCCTCCTTAATGGGGATGTTTTCAGTTGCAGGTGGAGCATTCCTTTTTTTTTTTTTTAGAGGGAAAATACCTTTACGAGAAATGAACATAATACCAGAACAGAAATGCCCTGAGGAGTGTGGGACTCACCCGGCATGATGGTACCACCGGTCCTACCAACTAAAAACCTCCTCTTTCCTTCAATAACCATTCACCCTACCACGGGATCGCCTTTCGGCATTACTTCATGGTGGAGATAAGTCTCTATTCGTTGGCATCTTTCGTTATTCGTTATCCCTCTCGTCCAGTTCTTTCTTTAATAGGATGTATTTTTTCCACCATTTTTTCAATTATATTGCACCCTACTTCGCTGCTCAACATTTCGGGCTCTATGTTCTCGGGTGTTAGTTTTTTACGAATTAGGTATTCTGCTCGATTGCGTACATCGTTCCACTGTGGGCAGCTGAAGAACGTGTGCTCTGCTGTGTCTTCCTCAGCACCACAGTAAGTGCATTCTGCTGTTTGGCTCTTCCCTATTATCTCTTGTAGGCCACAAAGCAACCATGGCCGGTGAGCATTTGCGAGAGGTGGAATGATAGTTCTCCATGCCCCCTAGAGTACCAGCCTTTAATTTTCGGTATTAGCCTATGCGTCCACGGGCTTGTTTCCATACTTTCCCATCTTTCCTGCCACCTTTCCATGGTATCTTCCCTAGGTTCCTTCCTTCGCTCCAGGTTCAAGCCGAACGTTTCTCCCCTTTCTTTAACGAGTAAATCGAGCGGAATTACTCTTCCCATGACAAGTAATGATTCTGTTGCGGCAATTCTGTAACTTCTGCAGATGCGGATTGCAAGAGTTCTCTGTACGCGAAGTAATTTTTGTTTATATTTCTGGTATCTACAGGCCTCCATCCACACCGGGGCGGCATATAGAATGATAGACTGAACTACGGTTGCTAAGAGTCTTATTTTCCTTTCGGTTGGCCCATTTTCACGCGGCATGAGTCTGGAAAGAGACAGAGCCGCTCTTTGGGCTTTTTCAGCAACATGCGTTATGTGATGGTCAAAGGTTAGGCTCTTATCCATTACGACACCAGGATATTTCACGTGGTTGGTTGGTAGTATTATTGTACCTCCCACCTCGAACTGTATCTCCACGTAAAACCTAAAAAACCTCTTTCTACCAGAGAGCATCACCGCTTCGGTTTTTTCCGTGGCGAGTTGAAGTTTGTTCTTTTTTAGCCATATGGAGATCCTATGTATTGCCTCGTTGGTGTTGGACATTAAATCTTCTCTCGATTTAGCTCTAGAGACCACTGCCAGGTCGTCGGCGAAAGCAATTGTTTCCACACCGTCGGGCAAATCTAGGTCTAGTATGTCGTCGTATAACAAGTTCCAGAGATGGGGGCCCAGTACAGAGCCTTGGGATACAACATATGTAACTGGAATTGAAACGCCGTCTTATAGATATAGCTTTCTGCCAATCAGCTTCCTATGATCTTTCTCAGGTAGGCTGAGATGTTTCTTTCTAGTAGTTCCTTTTTTAGAAGTTCCAGTTGGCGGAGTTGAAAGCATTCTTTATATCAAGCGTGACAAGGACGCACAGCTTTCTGGTTTTCCGTGTCTTCTTCATTTCGTTTGTTGCAATATCGCATACTCTCTTCTCGGCTTGAATTGTTGAACGTCCTTCTCTGAAACCATACTGTCGATTTGATATGTCTTTTTTTCCCTTTATTTCCGTCATTAATCTTCTGATAATAAGATGTTCAAGTAGCTTCCCCGCACTGTCCAGGAGGCAGATCGGGCGCTATTTTATCTCAGCATCTTCTACCTTTTTTGGTTTCTCAATTAGAGCTAGTCTTGCTATTTTCCATATGGCAGGGAACGTTCCCTCAGCGAGTAATGCGTTCATGACCCCAAGAACATATTTTGGGTTTTCTGCAGCGACCTTTTTTAGTACCTATGGGGGATCAGGCCTGGCCCCGGTGCCTTTCTGGTTTTAATTTTACTAAGAGCTTCTTCTAGCTCTTTCTCTGTGAATTCTCTTGCTGGGGCATGTTCCGTTGTCGGATACCAGTCGTCTTCCTCACATTGGGGAAAAAGTTCTTCGACAACTTTCTTCTTCTGTTCAAGTAGAAGCGGCTTCTGGGGCACTTTAAGTCGCTTCATTACGATGCGGTATCCACTCCCCCATATATCATTTTCCACGGCATAGCATAGTCGGGTCCATTGCACATTTCCATTGCATCGTTTACGCCTGTTTGTACTCTTCCCTGGCTTGCTCGTAATCATTTCTTGAAAGCCTTTTGTTCGCTCTAGTCATGCTTCTTCTTGCTTTTAGACAGCTTCTACGTATGGTTGCGATGTTTTCAGTCTGCCTTTTGGTTCCTCCTCCCCGTCATTTTTGGAGTGGCCAACTCGCCAGCTTTTTTAATGTTTAGAACAAATGCTTCCGGTGAGTCGGTTTCTTTTCCTTTAATCGTCTTTCCAAGTTGTTTGAGGAATTTTTTAACGCATAATGTATTTAGCGACCAACTATGTTTTATTCTTTCCGTATGTATCTCATTTGAGATATCCTCAAGTTCATAGTATATGTACTTATGGTGGCTCGTGCTCTCCTCTTGGAGTACCATCCAGTTTGTGATTTTTGTTTTAGTTTGCTCCTTGGCTATGGTGATATCAATGATTGACGTGCTTGCTCCATGTTCGAAGGTCGCTTTATTCCCTACATTTTGTACGACAAAATCCTCCTGCGCCATCCATTCTGCCAATATGATTCCTCTGGTATCTGTAGTTCGTGAACCCCATTCATGTGATTTAGCGTTAAAATCGCCCATAATAACTATATTAGTGTTACTTTGTTACTTTGTTGCATACTTCTACTTAGATTTTCCAGGAATTTTTGAAAGATGTCCAGTTCCACGTTTGGGGAGATGTAACATCCATAGAAAACAGAGTTGCTTGTCTCAATCCAAAATGAAGCCGTCCCCTGCTCCATGTTGTGTGACGGGATTGGAGTTCTTAATATTTTGTATTGCTACGTCTGTTCTATTGTCGGTGTACCATTTCCCCTTTTGTACCAGCTTTTTATTAGGTTCCATGATCGTTGCGATATCGACGTGCTTCTCGTGTATGGTTTGCGTCATTAGCTCAAACGCACACTTGCTTCTGTTAAAGTTTATTTGGAGTACTTTGGTGTTAGCCATCTCTATGTGCTGTGTGGAGCTGGAGTTGTGGACTTCTCCTCCCTATTTTGCGTTTTTTTTTTGTTCTTTGTGCCCTTTCCTCCAAGAAAATGCACTTAACTCCACCAGCCTGCTGTCCCTCTTTGTTACACAGCTTGCAGAATTCATCGTTAGTACAGGTTTTCCACGTATGACCCTCTTTCCCGCACCTGCTGCAAAGGCTGGATTTGTCAGTGCCGGTGCACTCTGCTGTTTTGTGATCAAACTGCCAGCACTTATAGCACTTTGTCAGCTTAATCCTTTTCTCGACCTGACACTCGACTATGCGAACTCGGAGGAACTTTCCGCTAGACAGCTTTTCAGCGTCTTCTTTGTTGATGGTTAGCGTTGCGGCTAACGTGTCATTTGCATTCGGCCTAAGTTCGCTCAGTTTATATGTGCTTTATTCCAGAGGTCCGACCAGGGCTTCGACTGTAGCTAGCACATCTTCTTTTACTGCGGAGGCTTCTAGCCCCTTAATATGCAGGGTCTCTTGTTTTTGATTTTTTTGGGCTGTGTTTCTGACGTTGATTGTTTCTAACGACTTTTTAATAGCTTCTTGCAGTTCACGCACTGCTTTATCGTCTTTTCCCATAGTTATTAGTAGCTTACCTTCCTTAGTACTTCTTACTTCCTTAACTACGTCTTTCGCATCACTTTTGAGTATTACTTCTTTATTGCTTGTCACTAACGATTTGTACTCTTTATTTTGGTCTCCAACTACTAAGGCATATGTTTTCCACTCTTTCAACATTCGTGCGGTTTTTTCTCCTTTGACATCATCAGGTTTCCTGTTGGTATAGATCCTTAATTTTTGTCTGACGTTTGAAAGACACACTCTAACAGGTTCCGCAGTCTTGGCGTTCCCCTGCATTTAACGCTGTGGATTGCAACCAGTTCGTCCCCTGCTGTCTCTTCTTTAAGTTGGTTCAATTTGTTCTATATATCTTCGTCCGTATTGTCGTGTGTTATTTTGACAATTTTCTTTTTTTTGGCTGTTCCCTTGAGTTTCTCAGAGCGGATTACGTTGGTTTGCTCTAGTACATGAAATTCTTCCCTCACTACTTCTAGTTCGGGATATTTCTCTTCGTAGAGCCTTTGTATGCTCTTGTCCATATTTACGTCGTCTGGCTCGACGATAACAACAACTATTGCTCCATTATTGGCTAGAGGGTCGCTTATCTCGACTTCAGTCTTCCTGAACAGTTTTCCACTCCAGGTTCTGTTTTCTACACTTTTCTGCCACTTCTTGAGTGTGTCTATTTCATGGAGCGATGGAAGCTCTTCAGGTTTTCCTCTGAGGTTCTAGGGAGTTGATCGTTGCTCCGCGATTTGCTTTTTTAAGTTCTCGTTTTCTGCCCGTAACTCTCTCACCAGAATTTCGAGGTCCGTTTCCTCCGTGCTGGTTTGCGTGTTGGCAATGCTTACGCCCTTTTGCTCCAGGTAATGTGTGTCCACTTGGATGTCTACGTCGTATTTGGGAATTTCAATTTTTTCCCACCTGTGGGATTCAAACTAATCTTGCGCTGACTCCCTATTTACTTTTTCCATTTGCCTTTTCAGTTTTTCTATAACATTTTTTATCTCTCTCTCTCTCTTCGTGTTTGGATTTTCATCCACCAGCTTTGTGAGCTGTGTTGTAAACAGTGATATCGCCTGGACCGCCTCAATAATGTTAAAGGCGGTAGGGCACTCCTTTCTTTTAATTGCTTCCATGGAGTCCCTATCGGAAGTCTCAACTGATGTGTCTGCCACTTTGTGTTTTTTCACCAGCGAGGTATTTAGTGAGTTACACCTCTGTCTTGTGCTCGTAATATTTAACCTACTGTGCGGTATTCGGGAAGCATCTACCCCTGCCGTTGACGTGTGGTTTGCTTACTCGTGTGGTACATCCCGTCGCTGTACGAGTTGTTTGGTGTCGATTGTTTGCTCCCCACAGAATCCGAGGAGCGGCCTGAGATAGACTCAGGGTGGGATTGTGGACCACTGGTCCTACCCGCCTGGGGTAATATGTTGTTTACATTCGACATTTCATATTATAAGGCTAACCCAACTAGACCCGCTCCACTGAGTCTAGTGAACTTTTTTTGTTGAAAAGGTTTTTCCTCTCTGTGGAAGCCTGTTGGTCCGCGGGAGCGTATTTTATTTGGCTCCTACCCTCCAACCCTGTTGGATGCAGAGCCGGCGAGCATTTCCCTATCCGCCATCGGGGGACGCGCTCGGTCGGGGTTACAGGTATCCCCACCCCCCAACTAGGGAGCCCGAGGCGGAGCATTCCTGAAATTGGGAAACTGCTCCCACGGAACCGACAAGTCAAACTTGCGGAACTGTTGTGCCAACTCCAAGGGCTCAATCACAACGCGTTTCTTGTCGTCATCATAACGAACGGATGTCCTTGGAAACCGAAATCGGTTAAGATTCTGCGTAAATCTGGGTGGTTGGCAAGGAAGACTCCAAACATATCCCAGACTGTTCTTTCGAACCAATTTGCTCCTTTGTAAACTTCGCAACAAGAATAAATTGGGGTTAACTCGTCCGTGTAAGTTTTAACTCTAAAGGTCGATTCTCATATGCGCGACACTCAGCTACGCGACGTCGTGCGACATCGCCTGTCAAATAATGACATTGTTTTAAATGGGCACGTCGCGTAGCCATAGTGAAAACGTGCCATTTAAAACAATGTAATCATTATTTGACAGGCGATGTCGCGTGACGTCGCGTAGCTGAGTATCGCGTATACGAGAATCGGCCTTTATTCTCGCATTGTATCTGATCGACAACATATTGTAGATTACTTCGAATCTATATTGTCTGCTTGGAACATCCATTCCTCAGATATCGGTGATGTTGGTAAACTGCGAATTATGATGGTTTTTCAAGAATTGTAGATTTGGGATGATACCTTCAGGAGCAATCAGCACTTCCAGTTCATCTCCAGCGGTCAGTTGGATTTGCATGCATTCGGCCATGTACTGCCCAAAATCCCTCAGCTCAGACCATTGGGTGTTATCGGCTTTACGAACTGTGGGTCTGGTTTCTTCCTTTGGACAGTCTGCTCCAGCCGAGGTGTTTTTGAATGGGAGACCATTGCTGCAAACTTAGCTTTGGATTAGACGGGCTTGAATTGTTCTGGAGAGTTGCTTTCGAATTAAGACGATTCTTTCCTTTGGGTTTCTTTGCCTTTAAGTTATCTAACAAAAACAAATGTATCAAATATTTGACGGATTATCTCTGCTGACAGATTGAATACAGGATCTTCTCTTGTCTGTCCAGTCTTGTCTGTCTAGTTTTGTCTGTCTAGTCTTGTCTGCCTAGTCTTGTCCGTCTAGCCTTGTCTGTCTAGTCTGTCTGACTAGTCTTGTTTGTCTACTCTTGTCTAGTCTTGTCTATCTAGTCTTGTCTAGTTTTGTCTGTTTAGTTTTGACTATCTAGTCTTGTCTGTGCTGCATTAGTCTTATAACATACATTACCTAATCATCCACATGGATTTCAAGTAAGTGCTTTACAAATTGTTGTTCATAATAGCAAAGCTGTACTGATGAGAGATAAATCTCGAAACGCGTCTACAGATGGCTATCCACTTAAGGTATCGGAAAGACATAATCTTAAAAAACGTTTCGAGATTTATCTCTCATCAGTACAGCTTTGCTTTTATGAACAACAATTTGTAAACCACTTTCTTGAAACCTATGTGAATGATTAGGGTTAGATATTTTTAAATTGATATGATTGAGAGAGCCATGAACTGCATTCTGAATGTTATTTTTCTGGTTTTTGTTGAGTGCAACGAAGGTGGACTGAAAGCTATAAAATAACTGACAAATTTCACATGAGATTTGTTTTTGGTAGTCCTAAAAAGACTGATTAGTATTATAGAGCTCCGGAAAGGTTGAATATATTTATTTATTCAGGCTGTGTTCCGACTTTATTAAGTTTATATGATTATCTATACTGTAGTATGGTTTTACTATTTCTAAATTATCATTTTAATCAATAACCTGCTAAGTTTATGTCTCTCTCACGAAATGTCAAATTATAAATATCTAACCCTAATCGTTTACATGGGTTTCAAGTAAGTAGTTTACAAATTGTAGTTCATAAGCAAAGCTGTACTGATCAGAGTTAAATCTCGAAACGCGTCTACAGATGGCTAAAAATTTAAGTTATCGGAAAGATTTTTGTTGAGTGCCACGAAGGTGGACTGAAAGCTATAAAATAACTGACAATTTCACATGAGACTCATTCGTTTTATAGAGCTCCGGAAAGGTTGAATCTTCTTCTTCTTCTTCTGACTCTACAGCCCAGGGTGAGCTTTGGCCTCCTTAACAATCCCCTTCCACCTTTGACGGTCTTCAGCGACAAGTGTCCAGTTTTCTACTTGTAGAGTTTCTACATCTACCTCTACCTTATCTTTCCACCTGGTTCTGGGTCTACCTCTGCTTCTTGAGGTGTTAGGGTGCGCTTTATGGATGGATCTGGGTGCTCTTGCACTCGGCATTCTAATCATGTGGCCCGCCCATCGAAGTCTCTGTGCCTTAATGAATCTTACTATGTCTTCACCTTTTATTAGTTCTTGAAGTTCGTAGTTCATGCGAATTATGTATCCTTCTTCCTCTCTCACTGGTCCAAAGATCTTCCGTAAAATCCGTCTCTCAAAAATACGAAGAGAGTTTTTGTCTGCTTCCGACATACTCCAGGATTCAGCTCCATAAGTTAGCACGGGTCTGATCAGGGTTTTATATATTCACAGTTGCAGGAAAGGTTGAATATATTTATATATTCAAGCTGTGACTTTTTTAAGTTTACAATAATTATTGTTTACAATAAATTTTAAAATGATATATTTTCATTGGCGTGTGGAATAATAGCTGGCTGAAATCGAAATAAATAGATAATAACGGTTAAATTGTTTAAAGCGTTTTTAATGAATCGCTTGGTCCGAACAACCAGTTCAATTATAGCCGTCCATTATTTATATAGACCAGCAATTATAATGCTGTTGTGTAATTCACGTGTGTAGAATTACAATCGGAAGATTTATGATTGCGACATGAACCTTGAGTGTGTAAAAGTGGGCGCGGAGTTGTTGAATCAACTCAAAATAAAATATTCATTTGCATAACTTATTCACCTGCATCCAGTGTATTTCACCGCAGCTTTCTTTTTAATTGGTTCAGATTGAAACCTCTAAATGCTAATTGAAACAGGAAACGTAAAAACTTAGTCACTCATTAAAACCGTATTAATTTCCCGTCAGCGATAAACGCAATTTATTTGTGATTATTAATTTATCGCCACTCGATGACATTATCTTAATCGGTGCATTTAACTAAGTACAAATTTAATTATTTAAATATCGCAATAACATAGCGGACATGTTTTTGAAATGAAATTGAATGGAAAATTATTTCCATTTTAATCAACAAACAATGTTCATTCGGAATACATTCCGCTTCGAAATTGAACTTTGGATGTTATTTTCGTTTTGTTTTTCCGCTAGTAAACATATGCAACGTTTGAAACTCATAGTTGTACAATATTTATTACTTTCTGATAAGCAACAAAGGAACGGAGCAATGCAAAGAGAATGCATTATATTTACATTGCAAAAATGAAAATTGCAGCAGAAACGAAATGTATATTTAATCTTATC
Source organism: Phosphuga atrata (assembly GCA_944588485.1). Classification (NCBI taxonomy): domain Eukaryota; kingdom Metazoa; phylum Arthropoda; class Insecta; order Coleoptera; family Silphidae; genus Phosphuga; species Phosphuga atrata. The sequence continues at coordinate 58,988,967 of OX155898.1, forward strand.
CTTATGGATCACGGTGTTTAGTAGGAATTCATCACACTGTATACTGGGAATTATATAAATTCAACTGTAATAGCAAATAATTTGTTTTAAGTTTATTGCAGTGGAGTCATATATTTGTTTTAATTGTGCAAGGTTTCTTGTTCAGTTCGCAGAGGACAAAGAAAGAAAGCTATAAAAGCGAGTGTAAAGACTAGTTGGAGTTCTTATAATTAGTGAATTTTATTTGATGTGAATTAATTGCTCGGGCACCATGTAAAAGTAGTTGAACGTAAATTCCGCTTAAGTCCGGGAGAATTGTTTTTTTTCCTCCCGCTCCCGACGGAAATAATAAATGATCGGACAAAGTTAAATGTAGCAGTTAATTATTTTATATGCGCGCCTCCGCCATATAATAGTTTCTTATAATAGTAGCTAGATTTACGAGGACGTTGTTAATACAGACTGAACTTTCCGCCCCGCATTAAAACGCCGACTCGCGCCGAACAACAAAGTCTAAGTGTTGTGCGCGATAATGATTAATTAATATTAATCCGCGCGAAACTTTCCTCGTCTTATTCCCATCTGTTCGTTTTTATCGCGATCAGCATCACCTTGATTTACGACCTTCTACGCACTTTCATTACGTTTTCATAAATTAACTGCGAACTAATTCAACAGTTCATAATGCCGCTTATCTCTCAATATATATACACACAAAAGTTTGCTCGCTCGCTTCCCCGTTCTCGCGACAATAACCGTCCCTCTAGACACACACAACGACAGCAAGAGATAATGGAATTCTTTAGAACTTTTTAATACGAGTTTAATGCAAATAGCAATTAATAAACAAAGTTTTTGAAATTAAACTTCTTTTGGCGCGACTTGGCAGTAACTCTGATCGTTGACTGACGGAAATAAGGTTAGGTTAAGTCATATCTACATAGATGTCGCTCTTAAACAGTTCCAACTAACGACGCTCTAGTACGGTGTTTCCCAACGTGGGGCCAACGCCCTACAGGGGGCAATTTGTTTGTTAAGGGGAAAAATTCGAAAATGGACTCCACACGAGTTTAACTCTTTTGCTCCGAGCCATTTAAATGCAATGCTAGATTTCGGTGCCAAAATCGAAAGAAAGAAGCAAATAACTAAATAATTGCGGCCTATAAATATTATAAATTCGTTTGACAAAATATCACGACCAAAAATCAAGACCAAAATATCACCTGGGTTTTTGGCATCGTCAAGTTAACCTCGGCAGACGGCAGGCTCCTCGGGGACCCCCGGAAAGACTTAAAGGTAGGGATGCATCGATACGCACTTCTGCCAATACGATACCGATATTTATGAAGTAAAAAGCAGTGGGTTTGGGATAGAAAATATAGAAACAGACGACATTACTTACTTATATAATATTTATTTGGAATGTTGTTAACTAACGAAATTTTGAAAATTGTGATTTAACAAATTATTAGTTATGTTTTGAAAATGATAATTAATCAAAATATCAATTCAATAATAATGGTCCGATATGAAATTCACATTTATGATAATTTTGTTTAGGAGATACAACATCCTTAAATTATTAGGTGAAAGTCGACTTCGTAAGTCTGTTTGGATGAGACCTGCCGTTGAGAATAGCCTTTCAGATGCGACAGAACTCATTTGGAAACTGAAATATTTTTGTGCTATTTTTTCAAATTTGGCTAAAAAAAGGAAGAGAGAGAAGATCATCTTCTACAGCCTCTTCAATAATATTTTCACAAACGCTCCATATCCCACATCTTGTAGATGGCTCATAAATTATACTTGGTTGTAGAAGTGCCAATTCTGAAATTGTTTATAAATTCAGTAACTCTCCTAGCCGTCTTTTTGTCATACTAATAGTATCTATTGCGGTGGTTAAATAATACGATTCTTCATTTTCCAAATAATAAAATCTTTCATTAAAAGCCAATAATAATAGCAGCCGCCATAATTTTTGATATATTCCCTCTTGCAAAAGACCGACGGTTTGTGTCTTTGATATTCTGTAGCACTTTTCGGAGACTGTTAATTAACGGAATAACGTCGGGTAATACAGCTGTCGTATCGGGTTTGCTGATTGATTTTGTAACCTCTTCAAAATAACGTAAAATATTCATTATCTCTACCATCAGTATGCATTCTGCACATACTAGACAAAGAAACTTGCACTGCAACTCCATCATTCGCCTTGCAGTGTCTGGTCCCATCGTGTAGATGCGTCTTGTATAAGTACTTGATTCGGATCTCTTTTAAAATCGTGCTGCTGCTCGTATATTTATTAAAATGACCAATGACAGACATTTCTTTAGTAATTATGACATTCACCTGATCCTGTTTAAAAAGACTAGCTTTTTTTACCAATTGTAGTGAATGAACCAAACATTTGATGGGCACTAAATTGTATGTTGAATTTCTCTGATAGCGACTCCCATATTTGCAGCGTTGTCGGTAACCATGGCTGGAACTCTGTCCTGTATATTCCAATACTGAAAAGCCTTTTTAGGGTTCCGTACCTAAAACGGAACCCTTATAGGATCACTTTGTTGTCCGTCTGTCTGTCTGTCTGTCTGTCTGTCTGTCTGTCTGTCCGTCTGTCTAGACCATTTTTCTCAGGAATGCGTAGAGGTAACAAGTTGAAATTTGTATCAAATACTCGGGTCTGCGGTCTCTTTCAGCTGTGAAAAAATCAAACTTGTAAGTCAACGCGATCAAAAGATATGACCGTATTTGTCGCATATTTTGCGATTTCACAAGGGAATCAAAATCTATAGGGTACTTCCGGTTGCCCTAGAATCATGAAATTTGGCAAGAAGCAGTGTCTTACAGCACATGAAAAATCTGAAAACCGTAGATATGAATATATTAGAAACTTATGAAAATACACTAATGTGCTGCGTGGTATTGTCAGGCTCCAGAAGCATATGGGTTGCATACAGTTAGGTACTCCTCGGTTAGGTCCGAAGGTTAAAAAGTATGTCCATCCAAGTATGTATCACCAAGCTGTTTATTCTGAAATGTTTGTTGTTTATATTCGTTATGCATTTCATCACGTACGCTCTATATACATAATATATAAAGGGTATATATTATGTCTAAATTTTGCTTGTTTATATCTGACATGCGACATACTCAAGTCCCGTAACATCCTGTATATAATATATTTCGACTATTTTTTCTTTATAATCTACATATACTTAAATCACGTACGCCCTATATTTTTTGGTAGTCAATTGCCCAAAAGCAGTCAATTGAACAACTGAATGTTAAGAGTATCGAAATAGATCTAGAAATAGTTAATATATTAGTTTATATTAGATCTAGAAATAGTTAGATCTTAATATAAAATAGTGAATAAGTGTAATACTAAAATAAAGTTTTCTTTTTATAAGTTTAAAAATATTCGTGTTATTTTAAAAAAATACCCTGTATACCTTTATACAGGGTATATACAGGCAAAATTGAGCAGTAAAAACAAATAGTGAAGTTCCAGAACCCCTAAACACTCATAGTAAATGGGGGAGAATAGAATTCCATCGTACGACAGCGACATCTTGAGGTTATGCTTGCAGCGGTACTAAGATGGTCTTGATTTCAGGAGGGCCACTTGTCAAGTTAACTGAATGTGCTTGCTACGTTCTCCACAAAAAAAGATACCTTATTTCGGTTTGTACGGAACCCTCGGTGCGCGAGTCACAACTCGCACTTGGCCGGTTTTTTTAGATTACATACTATGTTGGATCTTAAGTGCTGAAGACTCTCGAATGGCATATAATCTTCGAGGCAATAAAGTTTGTACTCGAAGTTAGCACCTATCCCATGAGCTGTTACGCTAATAAAATCATAATATTGCGAAGAAGAGTCCAGATTTAGTACTGAACAACTAACTTTTAACTACTAATTTTTAGGATTGTCGTTGAAAAATTACCCAAAGTTCTGTTTAAGTTGTAACTGATGGAACAGCATTGTTCATATTTGCCATCAAAGTGTCATATGTAAATCGGCCAGCAGTAATGAAATGGTACAAAGCCATTTTTTTCATTTGATTCGGATATCGATTTCTTGCTTTTGATTTTTCCTTTGAGTTTTTTGTGACGGAGTTCTTCAACATTCCAAAAAATCTTGTGGTATTTTCTTTGCAAAATAATTTTAAATTTTGTGACCAAAGATATTTAGATTAGCTCAAAATTCCGCATGTGCTAGAGGTTTTTGTTTAATTGCGCTTTGTATTGTTTCACAGATTTGAAGAAAGTCAGTTATTTTATATTGCGTAACGTCAAAAACGTTGTACTTTAGGTACATAGTTTCCTGTTTCTGAAGAAATATATTTTATATAAATTATATTTTACTGTATATATTTATATACAGGATTACCATTATCTTTAGGAACTTTCTCGAGAGCTTCCTTCAGAGCTTCTTCAGTAAGAGTTTAATAGAAGCTCCCTGTCCTACTGCAGGACGGCGCATGGCGAGGCGCATGATGAGCTCATGTGGGTGTATTGGGGACGTAATATGAACGTAATGCGAATATAATGTCAACCTAATTCAGGGAATGCTGGAGTAATTCAAGGAATCCAAGAGTACTTTGTGTAATGTGGTGTAATACTTACGTACTGCTAAGGAATGCAAAGTAATATGTAATAATGGATCTAAATATTAACGTGTATTGCAAGAGTGGATGACCCCTCAAACCAACTTCAAGGAACAAATAAAACTCTTGTCGATTCAAAAGCGAAGATATTTGATTTCATTACCCTTATTGATTTATGTCAGAAATATATTAACAGCAAAAACTTTGAACAGTTGAATTGTCTCCAAAAATGTGAATGAAGTAAATGATTCCGCTATACTTGTTATTCTCAATCACCTGAAAATACTATCGGCTGATTTAAAAGAAAGATTTTCTGATTTAATACAAATTGTTAATATATATTTTTTGTTGAGTTGGAAGTTTTTAATAATATTAAACATTAGTATTTGAATCTTAACTTCACAGATTATAATTTCTAAGAAATTTGTTTTATACATATCGTTAACAAAGTTAACATCATTGCGTATAAAACGTATAAATAATCTTTCTTTAACAAACTTTCTTAAAAACAACTACTTCACTGGCAAACACCTCGACTGACATTGAATTATATTAAGAAAGTTTTTTTGGGTTCTACATAACCCTGTGATTTTCCCAAAAAATAACAATATCCTGATCAAATACAAAAAATAATTATCAATTAATTAATGAACATCCATATACGCGTTTCGGCCTTTTGGCTTCATCAGTATGGCTTTATCATTAACAACAAATTATAACTAGAAATAAAATGAAATACGACTTACCCAGTGTGTTTTCACAGCAGACTGAATAAAACTATAAATAGAATAATCTCAAATGCGATAATATCAGTCTGCTGTGAAAACACACTGGGTAAGTCGTATTTCATTTTATTTCTAGTTATAATTTGTTGTTAATGATAAAGCCATACTGATGAAGCCAAAAGGCCGAAACGCGTATATGGATGTTCATTAATTAATTGATAATTATTTTTTGTATTTGATCAGGATATTGTTATTTTTTGGGAAAATCACAGGGTTATGTAGAACCCAAAAAAACTTTCTTAATATAATTCAATGTCAGTCGAGGTGTTTGCCAGTGAAGTAGTTGTTTTTAAGAAAGTTTGTTAAAGAAAGATTATTTATACGTTTTATACGCAATGATGTTAACTTTGTTAACGATATGTATAAAACAAATTTCTTAGAAATTATAATCTGTGAAGTTAAGATTCAAATACTAATGTTTAATAATACAAATTGATTTTCCGACATGTATGACGCAGAGAATGTTAATGGATTTTTCTGATATATCAAATATGCAGTATCAAGAAGATCTCCCAGAAATGCAAAATGATGAGTCAGTTAGAACTTTATTTAACCCTTTGCACTCCGAACGATTTTTAATATCAGCTATCAAAACTACCTTGCGTTGTCGCCATAGCGGCGACAACGGAGTGCAAAACGTTAATATAAAAGGAGCGATGGCATGGCTTTTGGAAGAAGCAGAAATCAAATACCCAAATTCATCCAAATGTGCAAGAAATTATTGTAACCGTTTCCATCTTCATATTTAGCTGAATGTGGATTTAGTGCTGTAAATGATTTAATGGTACAAAAAAAGAAATCGTCTGGCTATAACACAACGGGGAGACTTAAAACTGAAGCTAACCAAATTGGAACGTAAGATAAAATTTATGTGCAGCAAGCATCATGCGCAAGGATTGCACTAATTTAAAATAATAAATTAATATAGAAAAATCTTTATTAAACTTATTTCGAATTTGAATTCAGTTTTTCATTATGTATTGAAAATTTACTGCGTTAATAAATTTCTAGTTATTTATTCCTAAGACCCAACATTTAAGTTTCTTAAGTGAACAATTTCTATTTTTTTATATTAAAAATTATGTAAATGTTACATAGGGGGGCATACGAATTTAGGAAAGGCTTAGGTGGGGCATGGCACAAAAAAGGTTGGGAAACACTGCTCTAGTACGAGTCTGGAACTCTGAATTCAGTTTTTGAATCATATATTAATTTCAACACCTAGATCCGGCTTGTTCAACATCACGAATTCCGGCCAAAACTGAACAGGAAAATTTCAAAATATTAATAAATAGCGAGAAAATGTAATAACCCTAGAAGGATTTCAAAGAAACTTTTACTAAATGTGGGAATCCACAAGGAGTACTCTTTGACCGCATTTGAACGATTCGCCTCCAATGTAGGCGGCGTGGGGAATTATTTTTGCTTCAAAGATTTTTCGCAAATATCTCGTCTACGCTTCAAAATATAAAATTGTAACCCGGATCGTCGTATTTAACACGCCGGTGTCTACAAAAAGTATTCTTTATAAATTTAGCTAAATATGTCGGTTTAGCCACAAAGGTAAAAAAAATGAAATGCATAAAATTTTCAATGGGTACCCCTTCTTTCAATTTAGGGCAAACAGTTCCAACTAAAGATGCTCTAGTACGAGTCTGGAACTCTGAATTCAGTTTCTGCAGCATATATTAGTTTCAACACCTAGACCCGGCCTGTTCAACATCACAAATTCCGAACAAAACCCAACAGGTAAATTTAAAAATATTAATAAAACACGAAAAAATGTAATAACCCTAGAAGGATTTCAATGAAACTTTCACTGAATGTGGGATTCAACAAGGAGTACTCTTTGACCGCATTTGAACGCTAAGCCTCAATGGAGATGGCGTGAGGAATTATTTTTGCTTCAAAGGTTTTTTGCAAATATATCTCGTCTACGCTTCAAAATATAAAATTGCAACCCGGATCGCCGTATGTAAGACATCGGTGTCTACAAAAAGTATTCTTTGCAAATTTAGTTAAATTTTTCGGTTTAGCCACAAAAGTAAAAAAAATACAAAATATTTTCAATGGGTACCCCACCCCTTCTTTCAATTTTGTTTCTCAATTAACATGAGTACATGAGTGTCTTTTTTTTGTTTTTTTTTGTTTTCTTTGTTTTTATTTTTTGTTCTATACTTGTCACAACACTAATGTACGAACGCTCGTGTATTTACATTTATGCCAATAAAGGATTATTATATATTAACATGAGTATAAATGGTCAGGTGTAGGTGTTGAAATTAATGTATGGTAGTTTATGGCTGAGGCAAGACTAGACAGACAAGACTAGACTGACAAAACTAGACAGCAAGACTAGACAAGAAAAACGAAGTTTAAACGAAAATGATTAAATATAATTTTGTTTAGCTTATATTTTGGTAAAATGAAATTGCATTCGGGTTGCAATGTAATTAACTTTTTTATTCTAGTAATTTTTGCTCCGTTGGGGTTTGTAATGAAATGTGCGGTGAGGAATGAGGCCAAATACACGATATTCATTTGGAAATTTACGTATAAAAAATGTTTTAGAGGAAATAAAATGTGAATTATAAACTTGCTCCGACTAAATTGCGTGATGTGTTCGCCAGGCACGTTTCCTTGAATGATGAAAATGGTGGATGAACCGCGATAATTTCAGAGTTTTAATAAAAGTTTTGCATGTTCATATATGCAATTGCGCACCTAATTTATTTAAATATATAGGAATCACTTTATTTCCGAGCATAGAAATATTTGACTAAGTTTTAGTTTTAGGAGCAAAAATTACTAGAATAAAAAAGTTAATTACTTTGCAACCCGAATGCAATTTCATTTTACCAAAATATACGCTAACCAAGATTACATTTAATCATTTTCGTTCAAGTAGAAAAAAAAAACTTTTTACAAAAAGCAACGAATATCCAGCAAGGCGTTCCATATCAACAAGTTCCCCTTCCCATATTTGTAAAAACCTCAAAGAAATTTGAAACATTCTTTTGGTTATTTGCGTAAAACTTTTAGAATTTTTAACCCCTAATAGGGTAAACAAATCGACATTGAAATTGGTTTCATGTTTCCAGGAGAAACAAAAAAACCTCTAAACCAAATTACAACACTGTTGTAAACCTCTAAACCTCTTACACTCTATAAATTCCTTTATCTACTTGCACACCAAAATGAACACATTAATCAGCAATTTATTGTACGTGAAGGATGCTATTATTATAATCGTGTGTAAAAGTATACAAATTGTGTGAAAAAGTCCAATCTAAGTCAAATGAAGCTTCATTATTGAACGATTTCTGTTTCAACCCCTAGCAGGGTAAACAAATCGACATTTAAATTGGTTTCATGTTTCTAGGATAAACAAAAAAACCGCTGAACCAAAATACTGTTTTCTAAAAATTCCATTATCTACTCGCACACCAAAATGAACACATTAATAAATAAATTATTGTATGTGAAGGATGCCATTATTATAATCCTGTGTAAAAGTATCCAAAACGTGCGTAAAAGTCCAATCTAAATCAAATGAAGCTTCATTATTAAACGATTTATGTCTGTTGTTACTATGGCAACAACTCGCGTCACTAAACAAGAAACATAGACGTAGTGAAAATAAATTTGCTGACATACACATTAATACGCAATTTATTGTATGTGAAGGAAGCCATTATTATAATCGTGTGTAAAAGTATACAAATCGTGCGTAAAAGTCCAATCTAAATCAAATGAAGCTTCATTATTAAATGATTTCTGTTTTAATCCCTACCAGGGTAAACAAATCGACATTTAAATTGGTTTCATGTTTCAATGATAAACAAAAAAATTGCTGAACCAAAATACAACACTGTTTCCTAAAAATTCCTTTATCTACTCGCACACCAAAATGAACACATTAATCAGCAATTTATTGTACGTGAAGGATGCCATTATTATAATCGTGTGTAAAAGTATACAAATCGTGTGAAAAAGTCCAATCTAAATCAAATGAAGCTTCATTATTAAACGATTTATGTTTTAACCCCTAACAGGGTAAACAAATCGACATTTAAAATGGTTTCATGTTTCAAGGATAAACAAAAAACCGCTGAAACAAAATACAACACTGTTTTCTAAAAAATCCTTTATCTACTCGCACACCAAAATGAACAAACTAATAAACAAATTATTGTATGTGAAGGATGCCATTATTATAATCATGTGCAAAATTATCCAAATCGTGCGTAATAGTACAATCTAAATCAAATGAAGCGCCATTATTAAACGATTTCTGTTTGTTGTTACTATGGCAACAACGTCACTAAACAAAACTGACTCGCGTCACTAAACAAAAAACATAGACGTAGTGAAAATAAATTTGCTGACGTATAATAAAATTTATTAAATTTTTCTTATTTGCAGTCAAATAGTCTCGGTCTCTCAGTCTGGATTTATCTGGCACTGATATAACTTATCCTAACCATATCCAGATCTAGATTAAAACTTGGTTAACCTAGATTAAATCGACAACGACCAAATAGTGTTCCCGTCACTGTGCGTTATAACGGGTATATTACGGGTTATTACGGGTAAAAGAACATGGTAAGCTCCGAAAATCGGGTTTCTCGTTTTTACCTGATTTAATTGAAGCAAATCGTCTTTCACAGTGCTTTAGTAAGCGCGGAAAAGTAAAATGAAGCTTTTAAGTCGACCGGTTTAAGAAATATTTGGGTTTTTGTTATAAAAATTGACATTTTCAGCACAATAACTGCCGTGTATGACTGGTCACATAACTAAGAATGTGCATAAAACTGGGTCAGCGGTGCTATATTTAATTTTGACAACATAATTATTTATGAACATATAGATTATTTGAATTTTTCTGCGTCACATGTTTGCTTAAAGTATATACAAAAAGAAAGGCTTCCAGGAATTATTAGTCCATTCTGGATATTCAGAATATTTTAAAACTGGTACTGATAGAAAACCTCCAGTGGCGGAGGTTAGATTAGGTTTCCCACCGCGAAGCGGGCAGATACATTAAGACCACAAACGTGCGGCAGCGCGAACTCTCGATAGAATGTGGGATAATGTTTTTTTAATAAATATTCAATTTTAATATATGTATTGCTAAACGAAATATAATTGATTGGTAAAATATCCCACCAGAACATTTATTTTTACTACGTCTATGTTTTTTGTACCAGGGTTATGGCAATGCGTATGCGCAAAAAATAGTTTCGATTTACTATACACTGGGTTACCTTTACTTAAAATTTACCCTGTAAATTTTAAAATGCTCTAATTACATTTGTTACAGTTTTTGCAAAACCTCATTTTTTGTAATATTTTGTAAAAATATCCTTTTTAGTAATTTTTCTTTAACACGTTGAATGCGTTGAACACGGCTTCTGTGTTCATATATACATTATAGCCAAGCTGACGACACGGGAGTCGTGTTCACTTATAAATATTAACATAAAACTCGTTGAAGTCAAAAACGCTCACCGAGGCGATAATTGGCGATTCAAACTAAGTCTTCTTCCTCTCGCGGCAATTTTGAAACCAAGGTTTTTACCTAAGTGTGACGTCATCAGAGTATGCAACCAAACATTCAGTTTGGCGTGAAGTATAAATTTGAATCTTCACGCTATTCATTCTAAGCCTGCTCCCTCTCGCGGTATTTTTTGAAATAAGGTTTGCGCCTACATATGACGTCATTAGAATATTAATTTGGAACGAAATTACGGAAACCGCACTATTATACGCCCGTATGCATATTGTCTCATGACTATTGACTATTGCTCGCACGTGTGAAGTTTTGCAAAATTACCAGAAAAGGTGCGTTTATACTGAAAAAATTTGTGCGCGATATTTTTATAAAAACATTTTTGCTGTTTTAAATATACTTTTGATTAGCTTTCACTTTTCTATAAATTTGGGGGCTGTGCCACAATGAATCGTCCGTCAACTTCAAAAAGAGCAAAAACCCAAGCCCCAATGGATGAGAGTGACTTTGAAGATATTGAATATGAGAGTGATATTATTAGTGAATCGGACAGAGAAAGTGATAGTGATTCGCACAACGAAAGCATTGCACCAGATTGGTCACATTCTCAGCAGCCTGCTACACGAATTCCGTTTTCTGCAATACCAGGAATAAAAGATCCACTAATGGGTTCTAATCCTATAGACTATTTCCACCTAGTTGCTGATGATAATTTTTACAATCTGATTATCAATCAATCAAATGAATATGCTGTCGAAATACTAGCTCGATCATTAGGGAATAGAAGTCGTATAACTCAGTGGCAAGACATTACAGTTGAAGAGTTCAAAATATGGCTGGGGCTAGTATTTCATATGGGAACGGCACGTTTGAATAGGATTAGCGATTATTGGAAACATGATTACCTTTTCAAAATGAAGGTATTTTCACAGTTTATGTCTAGAGATAGGTTCTTTCTCATATTGAGAGCATTGCATTTCAGTAGCAATAATGAAGACAGTTCAAGCCTCGATAAAATATAACCCCTGATCAATTTTTTCAATGACCGAATGAATATGTTACATGTGCCTAAGCAAAATTTATCGATTGACGAATCGTTAGTTTTGTGGCGTGGTAGGCTAATATTTCGGCAATATATGAAAGGCAAAAAATCGAGATATGCTCTCAAACTATATATACTTGCGGAGTCTTGCAGTTTTGCTTTAAAAATTATTATCTATGGTGGATCTGCGGATGTAGAGTTGGGAGGCAGAAATCACACAAAAAGTTGTCATGAAACTAATCGAAGGCAGAACAGGAATCGGACATTCCCTTTTCATGGATAACTATTACACCAGCGTGCAACTGGTAGAAAATTTATTCAAAGAAAGAACTTTCGTCACGCGTACTTTGAGGATCAATAGGAAAGGTAACCCTGAAGATGTTGTAAGGAAAAAACTAAAAAGTGGTGAAAGTGTTAGCCAATATAAGAAAACAGGAATTTGTGTGACTAAATGGAAAGACCGCCGAGAAATCCTAACCTTATCATCGGAATTTGACGGTGAGATTATGAACACTACAAATAGACTCGGAAAACAATGCCAAAATGCTACGATGGTAGCCGAGTATAATAAATTTATGAGTGGTGTAGACTTTCACGATCAAATGTTGGCCTACTACCCATGCCAACTTAAAACCATTCGATGGTATAAGAAGCTGGGCATTTATATATTTCAGTCAATTTTATTGAATGCCTACAATTATTATATTTCTGAAATTCCAAAAATTTCATTGTATGACTTCAGACTATCCGTAATAAGAAGTTTACTTGGACCACCCCCACCTACCCTACCCCAACAACCCACAACAAAAATTCATTTGCCAAGATTCTGCGAGAAGGATAATAGGGGCAACACGAAAAGGCGACGATGCAAATATTGCTGGCAAACTAGTAAGATACGAAAAGCGTCATTATTTTGCTGCCGTGAATGTCCAGAAACTCCTGGATTATGTTTAGAACCATGCTTCAGACTTTTTCATAAATACTAGTATTCTAGGTTATTTGTATGATATTATATTATTATATTAGTACGTGAATAAAAAGAAGTCTTGTATGTATTATTTGTTATTCCATAATTTTTTTGGGAATAAAGTTTTTTATAGGTATTTTTAGATATCTGGCGAGCACACATGCATAAATTGCCGAACTGTTCATTTTGTTGTGGTTCCGTAAGCCGCTTTCACACTACACTGTTTTTTTTGCGTTTTGATTTTTGCAGATCCGCACGAATGTTTAACATTTGAATACGCATTGAATGTGTTAAAGGACTTAAAATTAGCAACGCCGGTTCAGCTACGTGGACATATATTTAGTTATGCGACCAGTAATAGATATCAATTGTGTTGAAAATGTAAATTTTTTATTACAAAAGTATTTTGTGCGTCAAAATTACAATTCTTCAATATTATCGGTAACAAACAATTATTGTTTATTATTGTAAATTGAACAGTATCATGTTAACTTATATAATTATCTTGATTTTCCCATTAAGTGAATAAAATAAGATACCATATCCGAATTATGTATTAATTCGACAGAATCGAATCTGTGATAGTTTTTCCGCTGCGTGCCGGCTTGATAGGGCTGAAATTAGAAACGCAATTTCCCGACAAATTGTGGCCTCCTAGTCGAAAATAAGTTTGTTATCGGCGAGATGATTCGAGCAGCTCCGCGGCACGTACATAATTATGTTGTTCTATACAATTTGTGAGAAAACTTACGAGTTCGCTTTCAATTTCCACGATTTCTATTATTACTACACTGTACGGCCGCCGCCGCCGAGGAAAACAGTCCGCGCTGCGGAAATGAAAAGGGAATTGCCTCAGATGAAGCGGAAGATATATTTCTGTTTGTACATTTATTTAGTTTTCTTTTCGGTGTTTTTGTTTGGAATATATTTTTATTCATTCGGAACAAATTGTTCCTTTTTTAAGCGGAAAATAAAGAAGTTATCTTCAAAGCACGCAAATATGTTAGTTCTTTAACATTTTGAAAATGCATTAGGAATTTATATTTCTTTAAAAGTTTCATTTCGTACAGATTTATTACACTTTTTCGTAAGAAATAGTAGTTTATGATACAAGTGTGTGAAGAAGGGCTTTTGTGCTTTAACATTTTGAAGATGCATTAGGAATTAATAATTCTTTAAAAGTTTCAATTCGTTCAGATAGAACATTTTGAAAATGCATTAAGAATTTATTTTTCTTTAAAAGTTTTATTTCGTACAGATTTATTTAAATTTTTCGTAGAAAATAGTAGTTTATGATACAAGTGTGTGAAGAAGGGCTTTTGTGCTTTAACATTTTGAAGATGCATTAGGAATTAATAATTCTTTTAAAGTTTCATTTCGTACAGATTTATTTCAATTTTTCGTAGAAAATGGTAGTTTATGATACAAGTGTGTGAAGAAGGGGTTTTGTGCATGAGTTGCGAGGTTTAAAGCACGATCCGAAGGCGAGTGCTTTAATCACAATGAGTGCACAAAAGTCTTTCACAGACGTATATCAAGCATTATTTTATCTACGAAACATGTTAAAATACTGTTGAATCTACAAAAAAATTAATAGGTTCTTACCGATAATATCGAATAATTGATCCAATATAGGACAATGTGGCAAGCATCGTTGATTTAACCCAGGTTAGATTAGGTCGCACAACGCGAAGCGGGCAGATATATTAACTAACGCGGCAGCGCAAACTCTTTAATAAATACTCAATTTTAGTATATGTTACTCAATTTTAGTATATGTATTGCTGAAAGAAATACAATTGACCTACAAAAAATTGACCGACAAAATACTTCAAATCGCTGAGACAATAAGGTTTAGAACGTTCAGCGCCTCCGTGGTAGAAACTGTTAAAACGAACAGTGTCGGGAACACTATCTGGTCGCGGTCAATGTAATCTAGGTTAACTTAGATTTAATCTAGATTAAGTTTTGGTTAGGTTAAGTTATATTAGAGCCAGATAAATCCAGACTGAGAGGCCGAAACTTCTTGATTCAAATTAAGAAAAATTAATTCAATTTTAATACTCGTCAAAAAAATTATTTTCACTACGTCTATGTTTTTTGTTTAATGCCGCGAGATTGCCTTAGTAACAGACATAAATTGTTTAATAATGAGACTCCATTTGATTTGCATTAGACTTTTACGTACGGTTTGGATACTTTTACACACGATTATAAAAATGGCATCCTACACATACAATAATTTACTTATTAATATATTTATTCTGGTGTGCAAGTAGATAAAGACATTTGAATAATACACATTACATAAATGCAATTTTAAATTGTTCATTAACATCCCTATGCTTGTGTCAAAATGAAATAAATAAATTTTTATATATATTAAAAAATATTTTTAAATAAAAATGTCCAGATATTATTGACTATTAAATATTACATAAAATCTAGGTACTTGCGTATTAACGCCACCACCGCTACTTTTTTAAATGCCGCCAATCTACAACTAAAATTTTTATGATAAATCGTAAAATAAAACATTTTATTTAAAATTAAGACATTTTTAAATCTCAAAATACTTTATTTTTTAACCCCGATTAGGTTAGGTTGCCCGCCGCGAAGCGGACAGATAAATCAAGACAATATAACTCTCGAACCAATATATAGCGGAGGTGGCGTTAATACGTAAGTACTAAAATTTGCAAAAGGAAATTCATAAATGTTTGCAAAGTAACAAAGTAATATTAGTAGGAGTAAAGTAACACTTTGTGTGATTTTCCGAATCACTTGGCAGAGAAATCAAGACACTTTTGCTCCGACTAATAATACGCTTTTATTCCCATTGTATCTTCAAACTTTGAAACTCAATTAAATAAAAATATGCGTATAATATGATAAATTAAAAAAAAATATTTAAGTTATTTTTAATCGATTTAATAACTCACTTTACATTAATGATTTGTTGGTCTTGAACGAATTTACACTCTCTAATGCCATTTCTTCCAAATATATTCAAAAACTTCCAATTTGTCTTGTGTAAATTATTTCTGTGGAATCACGAATTCGTTTTGTTACCAGTTTAATGAAGTTCCGGAACATAATGACATTTTTATGAACTTTTGCCGCTAAAAGGAATTTTAGCTGTTTCGTGTGGTTCTTTTCATCTCGGAAATAATAACCTTTTATTGAAAACACACTTTTTAATGAGTTTTCTCCCTTTTTAATTTTTGCACAAAAGGCGCTATTTTTTTTACCCTCTGCCTGTATTCAATAATACATGAATTTAAAGAAAATCACTAAGACACGAAACGATCAACTTTGAAATATGCTTTGCACCATAAACGTCCAGAATTGATGAATCGTCTTATCTGTCCAGTTTCTTTTGTCCATCTAACTAAAAAGGTTACTTCCCTGAAATATGGAAGAAATCAAGACTGGTGCTGGCAAGAAAAGCCTTTACAGAACCCATTATCGCAAGAAGTAACAGGAAAGTTGCTAGAACAAATGACCTAGGGCAGGGGTGGCGAAACTTTTTAAGACCGCGTGCCATTTTTCTTAAGTTTATACATTATGAAATGTTGACGTGCCCTATAACTTTGCCTGAATATCAGTTATCGTATTAGACTGTATATAATATAATACCGTATCAGCTTGAATATGATGTTTGAAAGTATCAAAGTCCATCCAAATTTACAAAAATAAGCGTGATCCCTTTAACTACAGACCAATCTGAATTCAAAGCCAATTTCCAAAATTTTGTATTCAGCATTTCTGACTCGATTATCAAGTTTCTTGGCAAACAATAACATGCTGGCAAACAGTGAAAACGGCTTCTGAAAAAGTGCCTCAACTGATACTGTTCGGCTGGATAGTGATAATTTTATAATTACTTCTCTAAATCGTAATCAGGAGGTTCTTGCTTTATTCTACGACCTAAGTAAAGCATTTCATTCTTTTGATCACAAGCTCCTTCCATAAAAAATTGATGATATTGGAGTTAGAAGCTTCTTCTTTTTCTTCTTCTTTCCGCAAGCCTAAAGGCTTTTTTTTTCCATCCTCATTGCACATGCTTTTGAGGTCATGCTCTTTGCACATGCTCTTTGGTGGTCGTCCTGGTGGTCGACATGATGCTGGTTTTTAGCCTCGCGCGATTTTTGCTAGTCTGTGATCTTCCATCCTAGATATGTGTTCATTCAAGAAGCGCCTTCGCGCGCGTGTCCACCTCACCACGTCTTCTGTCTCGAATTCTTCCCAAATTTCTTCCTTTCTTTGGTCTTTGAGTGTGTTTCCCGTTATTGCTCTTAGTACTCTCATTTCATTGTTGCGCGCCATCCTTTTTGTCTCGGCTGTGCCACCTCGTGTTTCTGCTACACGACTATACTTTTAGATACTTTGTATATTCTGACTGTGGTTGTAGTTGATATGCATGCAGTTAGAGGCGTCGCCAGGAACTGGGTGATCGTAAACGGTTCAAAATCGGAAAGAATATTAAAGAAGTGGGTGGTACCCCAAGGTATCCCGATGGGATCTTTATTGTCTCAATGAGACAAACTCTATTCTTGATATTTGTTAATGATCTTACGTAAACAAATAATGTTCAATGCAATGAATATTTTGTACGCTAGCGATACCACCATTTTAATATCTAACCCAGACATACACGGTTTAATTAAAAGTAGAAATTTAAAATCAGAAACATTAGGAGTATTAAATGCAAAAAAAAAACGCAAAACATACTTCATGGTTATATGTTCATTTCTGTTACTGTATTTTCTTTAAACCCCCACCCGAAACTAAATCCTGGCTACGCCCGTGCCTAGATCTCTCACAGGGTATAGAAATACCCTACGATTCCTATTGTGCATCTATTAAAGATGACATCACCGGAAGGACGTGCACAATTTGTGGACTTTATTTTGCCTCAAAAACTGTGAACAACCATCGCAAAAACGTACATGATGGTGCAGTGAACGTGTCTCGCGTGCGACCCGCACGAAGAGAACCCGCAGATTCTCTTCAGGAGACCACAGGAGGTCTTGTGTGTCGTGAACGAAAGCGTGGAGTGGATAGACGTCGAGGCCGGCGATGAGGAAAAAATAATCATGTCTACGGAAACTCCTGATGCTACCGGCCCCGTGATCTACGATGTGTCTGAGTGGATTGATGCTGGGAAAGTGTTCGTTGAAGATGAAAAATAAATGTGAATCAAAGAAAAAAAGACTTTTGTTTTTGTAAATCCGTGGCATATACAACAGGTGGTCGTCGAAGGGGTCGAGGGGGGTAAAATATGGGTCACATAGTATGGGTACGTACACTAATATGTTCAACATTAAGTACTGTGTGTTATCTGTTTCCAAACCTAAGAGAATGTGTAAAAGTTGATTCTGCAAACATTTTACCACGCCATCGTTCAGTCTAGCTTGTCACACGGTCTGATATCTTGGGGTCAGCAGCAAATATTGATGCGGTATTTAATATGCACAGAAAGATATTACGAGCGATGTTCAATGCACATCCTCTTCCTGGCGCTCTTTGTTCATCAAGCACAACATTTTAACGATACCCCCCTTTTCTCTCGCGTGCCAATAAAAATGTTCAACGTGTCAGCTGAGACAGGCGTGCCATAGGTTCGCCACCGCTGACCTAGGGGATAAAACTGGAGCTTAAGTAGGGCAAAGATGTATCCAGGAAACAATTCGGCTTCAGGGAGGGACGACATGGTAGCAGAAGGATCGCGGGAAAAAAAGAAGAATTTGCGCACACATAACGTTAGACGTTAGAAACGCCTTCAACTCCGCAGCTTGGACAAGTATTGTTGAAGAGTTTATAACAAGAGACTTCCCTTCATATTTCCTGAAGCTCTTAAGCAGCGACCTCTGCAACCGAAAATCTATTATAGAGGCAGAAGGTGAAAGACAAACTTACAGTAGTGTTCCACAAGTCTCAGTAATTGGACTAGGGTTTATACAAAAACGACTTTTTGAAAAACCGGATTTCGAATTCCAGATTTCCAAAAAAAAAAAAACGGTTTCAGCCGGTTTTCGAATTTTTGTCAAAAAAATGGAATAAGGAAAAATATTTAATTTAATTTAAATAAAATAATAAAAAAACGATATCAATATCAAAGTCCAACAAAAAAGAAAAAGTATTACAGATTACTGTGCACTTACAAAATAACGAAAATTTGAAATAGTATTTGTCTTTATTTCACTTTAACTTTGAGGAGAACTTTAATTTCTCCCAAGGAAATAAATAGGATTTAAAAAACTTAAAATATTCATTGAGCGGTGCCTGCTAAGTCTTGTTCTTATGTTGGACACAATATTGCCTGAAACTGAAAATACACATTCACTAGCTACTGAGCTTGGCTTTATAGTTTTCAGGGTATCAAATAACAAATCTAAGTTTTTGGTACTTTTATTCGTTGTCTCAAATAATGAAAATTCAACTTTCAGTGTCTTTTTTCTTCAAGAAACTTATGATTTGATTTTTCCATTCTTCCTCTTTGCTTTGCTCTTCATCAGAATCCCTTTCCACATATGAATTTTGAAATATTATAGAAAATATTTTTCCAGATAACTTTTTTATTTCGATTTTTGAAGCCATAGAAAGTACACTAAATTTATTTTCTGCACTGGAAATGTTGATTTTGTAAATACAGCAAAAGAGTTGCTAATTCTATTTGTCTCCTTTTCTATTTGTCATTTAACAGAAATTCAAATATACCTTCACGTGTTAATAAATTGGCATCTCGTCGCCCTGAGCCTTCAGCTGCTATACGAATCGGTCCCAAGACTTATTGACCTTCGTTCCACATATAAAAAGAACCAATATCATTCAATGCCAAAACAACACAATGCACATATGTACTAACATAAAATAAGTAGTAACTCTTTTCCACGTGCGCAGTGCAGAATGCACGAGCACTGGGCAACGTCACTTGTAACATTGTAAAAATGTGTCTGCTGCCCGTATTTCAGAATTACAGCAAATCAAATATGTTTATTCAAATTATGTAAAAAATAAGTTTTACGTAATTTGAAATCTTTGAAATTTTTGAAAACCGGTTTTCTTAACTTAAAAACCGGTTTTAAAATGAACTAAAATTTATTATGAATTTATTTTTAAAACCGGCTTTTTAAAACTGGGTTTAAAAAACCGTCAAACCCTAAATTGGACCAATCTTATGGAACATCCTGTATGGTGGAATCCTTACACTAAAGCTATCAGAGGGACTGGAAGCTATGCGTTTCGGAGACGACTTGGCCCTCATCGTCACCGGATTAACAGAAAACTGTGCAATTACAATAGCAAACAATGCCATTCATGAAGAATGCAGGTAGGACCTGTCACTTGTCTTAGAAAGACAAACTTACAATGGTGTTCCACTAGTTTCAGTAATTGGACCAACCTTATTGAACATCCTGTATGATGGAATCCTTAGACTAAAGCTACCAGAGGGACTGGAAGCTATCGGTTTGGCTGACGACTTGGTTCTGAACGTCACCCGATTAACAGAAAACTGTGCAATTAAAATACCAAACAAAGCCATTCACGAAGAATGAAGGTAGGACCTGTCACTTGTCATAGAGAGACAAACTTACAGTGGTATTCCACAAGTCTCCGAAATTGGACCAACCTTATAGAACACCCAGTATGATGGAATTCTTAGACTTAACCTACCAGAGGGACTGGAAGCTATCGCTTTCGCCGACGACATGGCTCTCATCGTCATCGGAATAACAGAAAACTGTGCAATTTAAATAGCAAATAGAGCCATTCATGAAGAATGAAGCTAGGACCTGTCACTTGTCCTAGAAAGACAAACTTACAGTAGTGTTCCACAAGTCTCAGTAATTGAACCAACCTTATGGAACATCCTGCATAGTGAAATCCTTAGACTAACGCTACCAGAGCGACTGGAAGCTATCGGTTTCGCCGACGACTTGGATCTCGTCATCATCGTCACCGGATTAACAGAAAACTCTGCAAATAAAATAGCAAATAGAGCCATTCATGAAGAATGAAGGTAGGACCTGTCACATTTAAAATAATAAACGAAACAATAAAACCATGGAAGGGCATTAAATACTTAGACGAAATTATGGATAAAAATCTTTCATTGCAAAAACATATTGTTCTTGCTGCTGGGAAGGCACTAAAAACCTCAGCAGCACTTGAAAAAATTATGCCAATTGTGGGTGGCCCTAAGAGCACCAAACGAAGGCTCTTTGTCAGTTGTCGAGTTTGCAATGCTCTACGCAGCGCTAAACTGGAAGCGAGCAATAGAGAGAGCAAATCTACGGCAAAACCTGCAATCCATGCAACGAAAAGTGGCTCTAAGCGTGTATAGTACAGGACCGTTTTAGGTAACGCTGTTTTCGTTATTGCGGGAACAGCTCCTATAATATTTCTTGTTGAAGAGACACCGTTTATAACCAAAGGAGCAGTGAAAACCAAAATAAACTGAGGAAGAAGGCAAGGACACAAATGCTCGAAGTTGTCAAGAGTACTAGGAAGCCTCAGAGAGGAGTGAGTGAACGAGACTCGAGACCATGGGTCTCGAGATGGCACGGAGAAGTCGCCTACTACCTGACCCAGGCGCTGAGCGGCCTGTACTTCAAAGACTATCTGCACAGTATGTCCGCGAATCAGACAATCAGTGAGTCTATTGCGATAAGATAAATAGCGTGTACCACACAGGTGGTCCTTGGAGTGGGATATATGGATTTCAAAATTAAAAAGAACTCTAGATACGAGCACATTCACGGAGGATATGCTTAGGAGTGAAGAAGACTGGACTGCAACAGAAACTATGATAAGGAACATACTAAGCTTGAAAGAACAGGACACGACCGGCGCGTCAAAATATGCCGCCTAAGGCGAATACAACTTTCGCCCACCCCACACCCCCACATATTAAAAAAATTAATAAATCGATGATTTTTTTAATTTACTTTTATTTACTAACAAATAAAAAACAAATGTAATTCTAATAACAATATTTAATATAGGTAAAAATAATATAGGTAATAGACACTTTGACAAAATATAGAACTTGTACAAAAACCATAACTTAAAATAAATTAAATAAATTAAACAAAAAAAAATAAAAATTAACTCTTCTGGCTTTTTCCATTGCAAAATTATTAATGATGTCGTTGTAGTTTATTTCCTCTATTATCTCATGTTCTATGGCTAATATATATAGATTAATTAATCTTTGTTTGGCCCTAGAAGATCGCAAATAATTTTACAAATCATTTGCTCAAAACTATTTATACGAAATTATCTTAAAATAATGTTTAGCGAAACAAATTTACGCTATTTAATATTTTAACACATTCTGATAAAATCATAAATCTCATCATAGCGCATCATAAATATTAGACATATCATGCCTTACTGGTTTAATACCACTAACGCATTTTACGCAGAACGATTTTATGTGTCTTTTTAATATAGCCCATCTAGAAGTAGAACTAGAAAAGAATACAAACAATTCTTAAATAATTGAAAAAAAAATTACTTATTTCACCAGATTTTTTGCCTGCGTCGTTTACAACTAAGTTTAAAGAATGACACGAACAGGGTACGAAAAGGGCCTTAAGATTTTTATATAAATTCGTTTTTGCAAACCAGAATACATACCTTTCATGTTTGCATCATTGTCGTATCCCTGACCACATATATTTTCAATTTTGAGACCTAATTTATCTAATTCTTTGAAAATTAAATCAGTTAAACTGTTCCCAGTAGATGATTATATAGGTAAAAATTTGACGAAATATTCTTTAGGAACCAATTGTTCAGTATCTTTATTTAGAACGCGAATAACAAGAGACATTTGTTCAATTCTACTAACATCTAGAGTCCAATCCAAAATAATGCTGCACATACTTATTCTTCCATTAAATTTATTATGTTATTTTGAATTTATTTGCTCAAATAATGAGAACAATTTGGATTTTTTTGAAACTCTGTTTAAATGCTCACTAATAAATGGATTAAATTTTGCCAAAAGTTCAGTAATTTTCAAAAAAATTCCATTATTATATGCAAATTATTTATCCGAACTTCCTCTGAGAGCTAACATTTGTGATACGCATAATTGAATTGTTGCTATAATAGCTTTTAATACCTCTTGCCAATATTGCTGTTCCAATTTCAATAATCCCTGATGTTCTCTAACAATAGTTTTTCCAGTTTAAACCTGACATCCAATTCTACTAGAAGTAGGTATTAGGTAAGATAGAACTAGAATCGGTGAAAACTTGAACAATATAATCATTTTTAAAAAGTAGAATACCGCACGAAAAATTCGCTGTTACAAAAATACGGCGCCCTAAAAATATGGCGCCGTAAGGCGATCGCCTGTCCGACCAGGCGCACGTGCCGGCACTGGAACAGGATGAACGGACAAAACAAAATAAACAAAATTCGGCGCGAGTTGTGATGATTCTTATAGTACCGATGATTATAGTCTTCTCCACTACGTAAGAAAATACATATCAATGAAAATGAGAAAACCATTGATACACGACAGCTTCAGGAATTGGTGTGACGTGTAAATAGCGATTACCATATGTACTTGCGTACGATTATGGGAAAACAATATTTTAAAATTCTATGCGGATAATCATACAAATAAAAACACCAGTGTACAAAGGACCCACTCACCACTTCAAGAATCCGGTAAATACCTGGACCTGCAGAGTTCGGAGGTTCCGAATCATGTGGTTGAGCCATCTGGGTTTCTTTAAAACAGGAAATGAATGTTGATTCCAGGGATTTTCCAAAAGAAAATTCGTCCTTGGACACCGCGGTGTATGACACTTAGATATTGTCCAGAATTCACAGATCTTTTACTTTAAAATTGTGTAAGAATGGAACGGTCATAACTTGCCATGTCGAATTCACACACGAATATATTTTGACTGCTTCGAATGAATGTCTTACAAAGAGTGTTACACCAGTTAAAATTTTTTGATAAAACAGGAAACTTTTGATAAAAAAATTGCCGGTGTTTTCATAATTAAAATATTATTTGTATATACATATTTATAAAAATACTAAAGACGCTTCGCTTCACCAGGAATTGTTTTGAGGACAGAGGACAGTCGCTACAGAAAATATGGAAACAGATGCGGATGTAGAAAAAAAAGTGCTATTGCAAATGAGATTGATTTTTATCTAAAACCGGCTCGCCTAGATAGGGCAACAGACCCTTAAAAGTGGTGGTCAGCAAACCTACAGCAGTATCCAAAACTGCCAGAATTCGCAAAAATGTATCTATCACACGGAAGCAGTGTGTACAGTGAGAGGCTATTTTCAGAAGCAGGTATAGTTTCTATGAGGAAATGCTGAAAAAATTCATCACAACTTACCTCAGATAAATTTTACAAGAGAAATTTTAAGTATTAATAAATTGTAATGTTTTGTTGGTAAAATATAATCATTTTTGAATAATATGTGTGATTTTTTTTCATGATTTGTTATTCGGTATTCGGCCGAATAGTTAGCAATATTCGGCCGAATACCGAATATTAAAATAGTGGCCGAATAGGCCGAATACCGAATATATACCGAATATTCGGTATATATTATGTTGGAGCATTGCTAGGCAAGACCATACAATGGGCATGACGACAGTAACCAAGAATCACTGAAATATTGTCTTTATCTAATGTGATAGGAATAATAGATTATGAAAAATGTATTTACTTTCATATTTAGTACGAGATTGATATTATTTTTAATAAAACAAAACTACAAAATACATCAGTAAAGTTGAACACCAATCAGAGTGAATTACGTCACGCGTTAGTAAACCTCGTAGGAACTTGGACGATCTCTGCACTTTCAAGTTAATAAAATATTTTGTTGTAATAATTTGTCCACTTAATAAAGTACGAGAAATACTATGTATGTGATACAATAGAAAGATTATCCATGCACAAATTGCTGATGAAATACAAAGAAAAGTCCTGTGGCACTTTCTTGCAAAAACTTGTATACACTGATGCAGATATAACAAAAATTGAGGAAGAGACAAACATAAAAGCTGCCATAAAACCAGTGATGGAAAGCTGATGCTTTAATAATGGGAGGAAAAATCTCAGACATACCTGCAATGAAACGCGATAGAATGTTTGAGGATGAAGTTAGGAAAACCGTCAGTACCACACCGGGGGAAAAAAAATGTGACCTAATGGTCTGTTAAAAATATCCCATGATAACAGGATCACCTGATGGGATCTGTGAACCCAGCATAATAGAAATAAAGTGTCCAGTAAATGTGAAGACTGAAAAATTATAGGTATAGTAAAGAATATGGTAAGCTCCGAAAATCGAGTTCCTCGTTTTTTTTACCTGATTTAATTGATCAAATCGTCTTCACAGTGCTTTAGTAAGCGCGGAAAAACAAAATGAAGCTTCCAAGTCGTCCGGTTAAAGAAATATTTGGATTTTTGTAATAATAAAAAAACTGACATTTTAAACACAATAACTGACGTGTATGGCTGGTCACATAACTAGGAATGTGCATACAACTGGGTAAGCGGTGGCAATTTTAATTTTGACAACATATTATAAATTTTTAGTTTAAATTTTTCTGCCTCACATGTTTGCGTAAAGTATATACAAAAATGGTGTCCAGAAATTATTTGTCCATTCTGGATATTCAGAATATTTTAAGAGATCCCGACCAAACAATTCTAAAATTAGTTGAATGGAAGTTGAAACCGGCCGAGGGGCAGTATATGTGTCAATAATGTGAGGACGGTATCAGAGACGGTATTTTGATCCTGAGTCGGGATATTTATAGGCTAGGTTAGCTTCTAATATATTCTTTTATTTTGATTGGAAGACATAGTAATTGTTTTATTTCAGGTTGGATGGTTTTCGATGGGTCTGTCGTCATAAGGTGATAAAGCGATTGCTGAAAGCGATATTTGAGAGACAAACTCAAGTATCTTCAATAATGGCAATTTTGTCCTGACAATTGCGGTACCCTTGCGGAATTCAAGGGTGTGGTCACACATTTTTGGTTTTTGCTTTCTCTCACCTTATGACGACAGACCTTATACAAACTTATACACTTTAGAATTCACATTTAACACTCAAAACAGCTGATTTCTTTCTTTGGCTCCTTTATGTTTTCGGTCTATTTACTAACACCTGACGTCACAAGCAGACGCTATGACACCTGCGATCGTTTTCGAGCTCATTTTAAATTTTGAATTTAAATTGCTTTTTTTTTTAATAAAACATTGTTTCCTGCCAAAATAATGTATATTTTTGGAAATAGTAGGTACTTTAGAATATCACAGAACACTTTTTCAAAATCAGTCATCATGCCTATTGGAGACCCGAATCTAATTTTCTACGGCCTACAAAAACCTTATTCATTTCACGAACCGTTACAATAAAGAAAAACTTGGTAGCTGCAAAGGATGAAGAGGAAATTGATGTTGAGACAGTCGTTCCAGAGGCCCAAGTTATTTATGATATTGCCAAAGCTAAGAAGTTGATGGATGAGTGCGAAAGGTTTGCAATGTATGCTAGAAATGATGAGAATGTCGAGGATTCGGAAAATAAAATTTCAAGAACATATTGGACACCTAGCCAAAACCAATTATTCAATATTATGGTCAACATATTAAATAGTGACCAAATGTCTAGATTAGGTTACGTTGGTGTACACAATGAGCCTGTCTTAAGGAGAACCGTTGTCGAAAAATCTGTTAAAAAATTTCGGCAACTTATGGCAAAATATTCATGGGATATAAAACTAGCACAATGGCTACACCAACTACTTATCGACAATTTAAGTATTGCATACCTAGCTGCTTATTTTGACATATTACAGACACTAAAACATAAGTTATCGATGATTGTTGAAAAATTATTTGTTGTACTTTTCGATTCGAACACACAAACAAAGACTGGACCATTCATTTGCGTTACTCAAACGACTATGGGATATAGTCGCAGCCAGTTTAAATCAAGACAAAACAAAAATACTACCAGGAAATCCAATAATCATTATCGTATCTGGAGCATCCTCAATTTCAGCCACAATGTATTCGAGACGTTTACACCGATGGATAAACCTATTTTCAAATTTAGATACAGTTTGCACAGTTTATTTGTGGCATCTCTAAAATACAGAATGAAACATGAAGAAATGAAGACAACAAAATTGGCAAGCACATTCAGTTAACTTGTCAAGATAACTGAATGTGCTTCCCATGTCTCCATAAAAAAGTATTCTCCGTCTAGTCCTAAGTCGCGGCTAAAGTTTTACTTCAAAAGTGCAAAATGTCGTTAGATTTGAATCAATATTTTATAGTAGAGTTCATATTTTTGAAATTCATTTTAAAATAAAAAATTTCTACAGAAATAGATCATAACACACCCCATTTATGTGAGAACGTTTGCGGTAGAAAAAAGTTAATTAAATTACACAAGAAAATGCAATTAAAGTTTCCCCGAATGCAGTGGCATTGCCGTTGCAGCCTCTTGAGTCTGAAATGCACATATATATTCGGACGTTGTTCATGTCCCGGAGTTATAAAATATGAAACGCGATATGCGGCCGACCGGAATAATAAAAAGTTACATTAACACATAAATGTTTTCAACTTAAATAATTGATGGCGGCCATAATTCTATACAGTGTAATTATTCATTGCTGCCTTTTTCCTTTTCCTCTAGCTTCTGGTACGTTAGAGGCAAACGTAAATGAGGTGCAATGCAGTCGGTGGGTTGGCGTGCACAATTCGTAAGTCGCCGTCCAGATGTCAGACACGGCTGACAGCACGCGAGCGCACTGTCACTCAAACTGCCGTTTATACACGGCGAAATAAACCGGCACAAAGCCCCCCAGTATCAGACACGGCTGTATTTGTGCATGTGAGTTCCACTAGGTCGGGGGACTAAAACATCCAGATTTGTTTTAATAGAGTTGCCAACAACTCGCTCTCTATCCCCATATTGAATCGAAGAAGCAAACCGTCTGCACGCGCATTTTGACCGCAATCCCAAACCAATTTGTGACCAATCAAAAACTGCCAATCAAACAACACGCAAATACGTTTTACGCAAATTACTACATTTCTCATTTATTTTTCTATAATCCGCAATGTTATGGAGAAACAATTGTAAAATAAAATAAATCTATGTTATATAAACTGTATAAATCTAAAGTTTTTAGTATTACTAGTAGTATTGTATATATAACTATTTATTTTAAAAGTTTACAGAATGGACGAGTATTTTTAATTTTTTTTTATTATTTCATAGATTACAATCTAGTCGTTAGACTAATAAGTAATTTTATTTTAATCTAAATTACTAAAAAATACGTAAATAAATAAAACTAGGATGTTGTCCACTGACGTCATCGAATCCGTAAAGGCGAATAACTTCGTTCATGTGTTCTTAGTTTGTAACATTGGCACTATTTATTACACTAACTCGAAGGGTTTAGTTCTTTTGAGTCTTCTCAATAGGTCCGTGTTTTCTAGTAGCTGGACTGCAGCAACATTCACATGGCGATGGAGTCTCTGCTCGTGAGCAGCAGCGTGTTTTTTTAGTAATATTTTCCACATGTAAGTCCCTATGGATATCGCAATTTCTGATGTACCAACACTATGCCTTCACTTTATTCTGAAACCTTTGTATGATTTGGATGTTACTTTGTTTGGTACACCCCCAAAGTTGTATATAGGTCCATATGGGTTTTAGTATTTGGTTGTATAGGAGAAGTTTATTTTTAATCGAATTGCTACCTATTAGCCAATGAATTTCTTTATACGTAATTTCCAAGGTTTTCTTTTTCTTTTTGATATGTGCCTTGCAGCGCAGCTTTGCATCGAGAGTCATGCCAAGATACTTTGCAGTATTTGCGTGGTCCATTGTTTCTGCTGGATTATTCCTTGCCCCGTCTATCGTATTTCCTGTATTACTGAGATGTTTGTCTTATATTGTGGTAAAACATCTGTTAGTTTTGTTCCATGTATTTAACCTTACGTACGTTTCATGTATTTAACCTTAAATCGTTGTCCTTTTGTGTTTGCGTTTTTCGTCTTCTTGGGGTGAGTCCGGCTTCCTTTTCTTTGTGTTTTGTAACATTGCGACTTTCCAGGGTAGGGTCATTAGTCCTACGCCCATCGTCCTCTTTTATCTGGGCTTGAGACCGACTGCTTTCGCTGGTGGGCTACACAATAATTCTTAAATGATCGTACCCAATATGCCCAAATACTTTACAATACCAAGAAAAGCCTGTCGTCAGAAACAGCGGTGAAAACAGGTGTTCCTCAAGGAAGTTTATTAAAACCCACGTTTTTTATATTATACATTGCTGATGTAGTTGAATATATCCAAGGAAGTTTTTGCACCCTATATGCAGTCGATGCTCAAGTTACCTGTTCAATTCACCCACCTTCCTCCGCAGGCAGAGTTTTATTATTATATTAACAACATTACTCTCACTAATATATCAAGCAATCACATGCCATTTATATAAGAAACTATGTCTACTTGGACGAATACAATGAGATTGAACTATTAGATATTCTTAAGAACAAATTAAAAAACAAAAAATCGCACAGTCCGGATGGACGACTACCTTGTCGTTTAATAAAAGAGAACTTACAACATCTGTGCAAACCGTAACAGAGTATAATAAATTGTTCCTTCGAAACCGAAGTATTCCCGAAAATTTTGAAACTAGCTACCATTATACCGATTTACAAGAAAAGAAAACAAGACCGCTTCAAACAATTATAGGCCAGTGGCATTAGTTTTGGTACTTTCCAAAATATTAGAGTATAGAGAGTATATTGAGTATTCGAGAATATTAGAGTACCCCTTTCAGCATAGGCTTCTACCATTCATGGCGAAGCATAACATAAACCAAATAGGTAAATCCACTAATACTGGTATTCTACAGCTTTACAATAAAATATTACTTGATGTAGGTAATGGCAGAAACCCAATAGGTATGTTTTGTGACTTGAGTAATGGCGGGCTTAAAATTAACTTAATGTAACGTGACACTACGTGATGTGAAAGGAACTTTACGTTAAGGTATGTTTGTGAAATTACAACCCCCATAACGTGCCGAAAAGTCTATGTAACTATTGATTGTAACAGTGATTGTAAATTTGGCTTCTTCCCCGGCAGCGGTTCGGTAAGGAGGAATTTTCTAAAATTTCTCAAATTTCGGGTACTTCGAAATCGGAATTTTCTTACTACGACATTTACACTGCAACGAAGAACACCAATCGGTGGGAACATATTTCTGTTTTTGTCAGGCGATGATATTGCTCAGTTACTTTTGCATTTTTTTTTATTTGCTGCCTCTCAAGTCAAGGCAGCAAAGAAGATAGTTCATTCAAATAACGATATTTTGAAATCTGCAACAGGTGTACTCAAGAAACTTTCAGTTCCGCAAACATTTTCATACCGCAAACATTTATCTATTGAAATTGTCATTTTGGAATCTTCGTGGCCGGTAGCCTTGACACAGGATTTTTTTAAATTCAGAAATTTCTGTTGAAATTCAAGTATTTTTGCTGTCTAACTTTCTGAACTCTGCCAAACATGCATTTTACACTGTTCGATGGAGCAGATTTTCTTCTAAAAAGTCTGTCATTTTCATCTTTCCAAAGCGAACGGTTTTTGCGGAGGATTTTGTTTTGCAAACCTCCAATCGCGTTCTCTATTGAAGCCCATGTAAATTGAAAATCGAAGAGGTACCCTTGAAATTTTTTTTGCATTTTATATTTTTTACTTTTGCGACTAAACCGAACGATTTTATAAAATTTGCAAATAATACTTTTTTATAGACACCGACATCCTACATACAGTGCTTCATGTTATTATTTTCTATTTTGAGGCGTTAAGGAGATATTATAAAAACCGATTTTTTTCCGCACAAAACTGTCAACTCGATTTTTTGAGTCTTTGCTGAAAATTTGGAGATTTTGGCGAAAAACAGACAAAAAATTCGCAAAAATACCATCTAGTTTAACGTTCTATTGCGAGCCGACCGCTGAACGGAACGCCTTCCGGTATGCTGACCCAGTTTCGTAGGTTCTTCCTCTTAGGGCCTTCGAAGAGGCGGCGCGATTTTTTGGCGCAAAAAATGGCCGTGCGGTAGATGTTCTTGCAAAACTGGACGTTTGCGGCTGCCGAACCGAAAGTAATTTGCAAATTCTTCTACAGCATTCGATGCAGGTCGACGATATCTTGGCTAGGATGTGCCGATTTGCCGATTCGCATTAATCACGAGGTCTCCATGTCCGATGAAAGGATACCGGCAGGATGTCAATCCGCATTCAAGATCTACAAAAGTACAAATGACACAACTTCCTGTCCTACAACGGCAGATTTCGAACAGAGTGCTATTAAAAGTTGCAAAAAGTTCGCAACTGGCAAAGTTATTGCAAAAACGAAATTCGCATTTTGTGTCCTAGCTGGGAGATGCTTGCGAATTTTGGAGCATTTTTTTAATGGTTTCCTTCCGCCGAAATTTACCGTCATTCTGAAACCAAGTTTGCAATGGTCGCCCATTTTTCGCGCGTCATATTTTATCCGTCTTTCAACTATAGCAATTTTTACAGCGGCAGTTCCCAAATTTCAACTCTTTTTTGCAGTGATTGTAAATTTTGCTTCTTCCCCGGCTGCGGTTCGGTAAGGAGGAATTTTCTAAAATTCCTCAAATTTCGGGTACTTCGAAATCAGAATTTTCTTACCACGACATTTACGCTGCAACGAAGAACACCAATCGGTGGGAACATATTTCCGTATTTGTTAGGCTATGATATCTCTCAGTTATGAGAGTAGTAACAGTAATGAATCTATGAAAAGTGACATTTGATAGTCATTTGACAGATGACAGCGTTGTTACTTGAAACTGAATTCTGTTATGAGGCATTATCAATGTTTTAATGTTTTTTATTATAAACTGTAACCTTTTCAAACTTAAAACACAATGAATGTAACAACACAATAGGAAATGCCACCCATTCGAGTGCATGCGCGCAGGAATCGAGGGCTCGAGTGGCTGAAAGAATGACGTAAACAGCCCGACTTAAGGTAACGCGAAGTGAAGTGTGGACATTGGTAGCTTTCATATTGCGTTAAGTTCGGATACTTCACATTTGTTATTTATGGTAACATTTGTTATTTATGATTATTTATGGTAAATGGATAGTATTTTGGTTCTTTATTTGTGAAATTCACTTGGACTGATTTTGATTCATTTAATTTAATTCGCCATTTTTTATCCATTGGTGGATATAATTCAAAGAAGTTTGTATTTTCTCAGTTGCTGCTTGGTGAGTTTCTATAATAGCTAAAATAGCGGTATCGTCGGCGAAGGTCGCCATAGTATTGTGTTATAGTTGTGGAATCTCACAAATGTACCGTAAATATAGCGTCGGACCCAAAACGCTTCCTTGTGGTACCCCAGATTTAATTTCTTTGATTTCTGAGTACGCATCTTCCTGCCTTATTCTAAAAGTTCGATTTGACAGGCATGAAATCAGAGAACTGTTTTGGTAAAATTTTTCTAAGTTTATATATAAGACCATCTAACAAGTATAGAGGTCCCGAGTTCTATCCCCAGTGCCGGCCGCATTTGTACCAGAAGACAAATGTGAAAAATAGTAATTAGCGCAATTTACAATAACAACAGGTTTCTGGGCCAATAAGTGAATGTGAATGCAGAATACAATAGGCCACAAGTAGGCCGCAGTGTTCGAAGGGTCGGCAAACCCGGCATCCACATCGAACCAAACTTTGAAAAAAAAATCAAAGACTTGTGCTTCGTCGAGAAATACAGCAGCACAAACTTTCTTTTCTTTTCTCTATAACTGCAGTTAACCGATGAACTTCATCAATGGTGGAATGTTTTTGTCGGAATCCAAACTGATGGTCTGGTTTTGTCATTTTTTCTATTATAGGAATAAGACGCTTTAAGAAAAGTTTTTCAAAAAGTGATAGGAAGAAGCGATATGGCTCTGTAAAAAGTAGCTTCTTGTGGAGGCCTTTCAGGTTTTGCTATCATTATCACTTCTGCAGTTTTCCATAATTCTGGGACATGCTTTAATCTAAAAGCAGCGTTTATGATTGTTGTAAGTTTAATAATAGCTTTTCGTGGGAAATTTTTTAATACTTCTCCTTTTATTAGATCATAGTCAGGTGATTTTTTTGCACTTATTTTAGTTTGGATTTCTTTCAGAACTTCCTTTGGGGTTACAAGCATAATTTCTTCTTCTTGCACAAATTCAGTGTTTAAGGAGAAACCATTACCTGGTACATCTAATGGCTGGAAAGTGTTCGCTAGGTGTTCTGCAAAGCTTGTAGCTTTTTGCTCATTATTAAGTGCCCATTTTCCGTTTTCATCTTTAAATGGAGAAGTTTGCACAATTGGCCTCTTAATTTTCTTTGTTGCTTTCTACAAGGAATAGTGATTACTGCTATAAGCGGTTAGTGATTGCAAATTATTTTTCATTGTGGTGTCGTTATATCTTTGGATTTGTCTTCTTAACAGCATAGTTAGAATGGACGAGTGAAATTAATTAAAAATTACTTATCTATTTAATAATTTATTTATCTTGTTAAACCAATTAAGTTAATTGAAAATATTCTGATTGGCAACATATGAATATGAATAATGGCAAGCATTATGAATAGGTGACCAATAAAAGAGACCATGAAAGTTTTTGCAAGATAAAACTCGTTATGATAAAATTCCCCCGGAACTTCGAGAATTGCTTAGTCTGAAAGCTAAGTATATTACCCCATAAAACAAACCTCGTATTTATTTTTATTCGATACTTATTTTAACTTTTTCCCCGACAATAAATTTTTTTACACCAAAAATATACGACTTTAATACACGCGTTTTTTGTTCACATTTCTCAAGTTAAAAGCGGACTTTATAGATAACACATTTCAACCAAAACTATTACATGTGGAAAAGTATTCCGGATCTTTTTTCAGGCATTTTCTTTCAATGATTTAAGAGTATGAGTCTGGTGTGAAAGATATTGGACGCAGTTAGTTTTTATGCCGTCGTAAAATCGGGGTTTAGGGAGCTCGGTTTGTGGGCGTCTTCCCATCCCCATTCACTAACAAAGTATACTACTACATGTGTATTGAATGACTGATTTTGAATTATTTTATAAGCTAAATACACAAAATTGAAATTAATAGACAAAACTAATTTGAGTTCTGTACGCCAAAAATCAGTGGACAACAGTCTATTGCACAAACCTTGAAAGACAAAACTATATGGACCAATCAATCTAAGTTACGCAAATCTTTCTAAACAATTTTCTTCTAAACTCATTAGCTTGAATATATAATAAACCTTAATTGGAATAATTAATACATGCTACATAATACACAAAATAATTCAACCCTGTAATATTTATTTTTAGTTCCCAATACCCCCATTACTCCTTCCATTTTTTAACCTTTTCCAGCATTTCCAGCCCACTGTCGTCCTCATTCAGACAATGTTTCCATTTTTTCCGTAATATTCTTTCTTTTTCATTCCAACGACCTTTTTCACACTCTTCAAACCAGTGTTGCCACCTATCCTTCCCTTCTCCACACACAACACACCTTTTATACAAATTCTTCATCCAGTAGGTACATACTTCTTCGCATCCGCAGCGAAATCTGGCTAAGATTGATTGTGAGTTTAAACTATATATAAGAACAGATTTCTACGGCTGTCGCCGCCTCTCTGTCCCCAGTTTCCAATTTTGTCTATCGTAACAAGCTTCCTCTTCTAAATTTCTAGCGTCCATTGCTTCTTTTATGTCATCTCGCCAGATACTTCTCGGTCATCTTCTCTTCCTTCGTTCCGATGGTATCCATTCCTGAACTTTCTTGGGCCATCTGTTCTCCATTATTTTGATGTCCAAACCGTACTAGTTGTATTCTTTCGATTTCGTCTGCTACAGTCTGTTCCTTGCACATCATTTCCCTTATTTTCATGTTCCGTACCCTCTCCAGTCTGGATTTTTGGCAACTCCTTCTTCAGAAATCCATTTCAGTTGCTAGCAATTTTTGTTTATTCTTTTTGCTGACATCCCACACTTCTGCCCCATAAATCATCACGCTCTCCACTATGCTTTTGTATATTCTCCTTTTTGTTTCCCTTCTGATTTATTTCTCCCTAAATGAGCAAGTTTAATGCTAAAATGGCTTTCCTACCTTTGGTAATCGTTCCCTAATTTCGTCATTGCTGTTGGCCTGTTTGTTTAGGATAACTCCTAGGTATTTATATTTGTATTTTAACTCTGGTATACTCCTTTTAATATTTCAGATTCCAAGGGTAGGTCGTTACACTCGTTGTTACCGACTAACAGATATTCACACTCACTCATATTCATGATCAGTCCAGCTTTTCCATATTCTTCCTGGAGTTTTCTAATCATGTAACTTAAATCGTCTTCGTCCTCCGCTAAATCGACTTGGTCGTCCGAGAAATATAGACTATATAGTGTCTCATCTCCCACTCTTAGTCCCATGTTCTTACATTTATTCGTCCACCCTTGTTGGGCTATGTCTAAATAAATTTTAAATAGAGTGGGTGATAAGCAGCATCCTTGCCTTAGGCCTTTGGTTGTGATAAATGCCTCTGTTAGTGTGTTGCCAACTTTTATTTGAGCAGAATTATTTTTGTAGTACTCTCTGGTGGCGAAAGTCCTATTCTAAGTTGTTACATAGCTTTCCAAAGTTGTATCACGGGGATGCTATGGTAGGCTTTTTCAAGGTCGATGAGAGCAATATGTGTTTCTGTGTTCCTTTGCGTCCGTTTTTCAAGGCCTTTTTTATGGTGATGATGTTAACCGTTGTGGATTGGCCCGTTCGAAACCCCGCCTGTTCTTCCGGCTCTTTATTTTGGATCTTCTTCTATTAAGTTTGTGAGGAACCTTGAATATATTTTGGCAATTCTTGGAATAACTGATATCCCTCTGAAATTTTTTGGGTTCTCCTCAGGTCCTTTTTTGTAGATTGTTGTTATATAGGATGTTCTCCATTCCGTCGGAATATTTTCCCCGTTCAAGCATCTTTCGTAGATATTTTTCAACAT
Organism: Phosphuga atrata; assembly: GCA_944588485.1. NCBI lineage: Eukaryota > Metazoa > Arthropoda > Insecta > Coleoptera > Silphidae > Phosphuga > Phosphuga atrata. Next base: position 59,024,986 of record OX155898.1, read on the forward strand.
TTCTATGAGTTTCGATGGACCATACCTGATAAGTTCGGGATAGATTCCTCCAGGTTCTGGGGATTTCCTTTACTTAGTGGTCCTTATAGCTTCTTCAACCTGGGTACTCTGTAAATATATTATATTCCCTTTTCCTTGATATTAATCCTCTTGCATAAACTGCGGACACCTTTCTTCCAGGAGATGTCTGAAATATCGTACCCATTCGCTGTTTGATATACTGTTTAAGTTGGTTCCTAGTTTCGTTGTTGCTCGTATGGATTTTATTGTTTTCCATGCTTGAGAGCTTCTGGCTCCCCCATGGTTTTGATCTATGAAGTCGCATTTTTAATCCACGCCATATTCTTCTTCTTAAGCACTTCCTGTTTTACTTTCCTGTTCGCTCTTTTGTATTCTTCTCTGGTGTCTGCGTCATCTTTCTGTATAAATTGTTTGTGGATTTCCGTTTTCTACTTGATCTGTTGAGCCGCTGTTGATACCCCTTGAGCCGCTTCTGTGATACACCTTATAATATGCTCGTACTCTTCTTCCGTTGTGCTGTTCATTTGTATAAGCTTTCCTTCTAGTCGTTTCATGACAAATATTTTCTACTGTAGTGTTCTAGACTGTCAAGATTGTATCTAGGTACTTCGAGCTTGTTATTTTGGGTTTTATCAGTTCGGTTCTGAAGCATCTTTACGAATGGTACGTATATTTTTGATGTTACTGGGCAGTGATCGGATTCACAATCGGCTCCCCTTTTGACTCTTACGTCTTGGACTTTTATACCCGAATGTTGTCGTACTATAAGGTAATCAGTTATTGACCTGAGCCCTCGTGTATGTTAGTACCAAGTGTACTTGTATATTTCCTTATGGGCAAAGAATGTGTTCGTTATTTTTAGTTCAAATTGCTGGCATATAGTTATTAGCCTCTGTCCGTTATCGTTGAGGGTTTCTTCTCCGCGCCTACCTACTATCGGGTTATTTCGATTTCTAGCTGCTCTGGCATTTAAATCTCCCGCTATGACTATTTTGTGAGGCTTAGGAATTTGTTCGATGATGTTTATGAGGAATTCTTCGAAGTTGTCTTTACATTGGACCATCGCATCGTCCTTTAACCCATATACTCCTAAGATTGTTATCACTCTTCCTCTAATTTTTCTAATTTGTTTAAACGGTGAGTTTAAACTCCTTGGCGTTTTTAAATATTTCGGGAGGTTTCCATGTACTTGAATTACCTCAGACTGTCTATGATATGTGCTATTCGTTATTTTATTTTGCCGCTCCTGCAACTCGACTTCCATCAGCCTTGCCATCAAACTTTCCTCTACTCGAAACTCTTTCCCCCATTGGTTTTCCACCTCTGTTATTGACATACCTCTTTCTTCTTTCATACATATCCCTATTTTTCTTCCGCAACTGGTCTCTCTCCTTTCATTCCTTCCTTCCCTACTTGCTTCTCTGAACACTTCTCTAATAATTCTTTCCTCCTGCATTCCATTCCGTTCATATCTTGCCACTCTAGTACTTGCTTCTACTGACACCTCACACGTAATTAAGCTCCTGTAAGACTATATAGGAAGGAGTCGTCCTGTATAATTGCATGGCCTTTTTAAGAAATTGCAGCTGAATTTTTTCAATCCTTTCTTCCTCCTTGACTCGCCACACTTCTGTTCTATACATAAATATACTCCACAGACAGTTCTTTATCATTTCTTTCGGTAATTTCTCGGTAATTTGATTTAAACTCTTTTCCCCATACTACCCAGAACCTTTTCCCCGCTACACACGCTTTCTTCGCACGTACTCAATGTGCTCCTTGTTGCTATATCCACTCCCAAACACATACCCTAGGCACAGAAGTACTGAAACTGATGTACTTGTTCTATCTCGCTTCCTTTCCATTCAAAACGCTCCTTCTTGCAGCTTTCGCTTTTCCTAAATCTTAACCATTTCGTCTTCCCGACATTTACATTCAGTTTTATGGAAGAATCTTTCCAGCCGTTTAATTTTAATCATTTCAGACAGTTCCCAAGCAGACTTTGCCAAAATCACTACATCGTCTGCTTAGGCAAGGCTCCACACTTTTCCTCCCTACTACAATTCTTCCAGCTCGACCCGCCGCCAAAACTTTTTCTGCCGCATACATGTTAAATAGTTTGGTTTGGCAGACCCCTTCGTACGTTAAATGACGCCGATCTACAATCATTTACTCTCACTCTACACCACGTCTCTCTATACAGTCGTTCAATATATCCTCTCAATTTCTTTGATACACGCTTTTGCTCCAAACATTCCCACAACATTCTCCTATTTACTGTATCATACACTGCCTTTAAGTCCAGGAACAGAGCAAAGAGCTTTCCTTCCGGTTTTGCGACTTCTTGATCTACTATGTATATGTCTGCCTGTGTTATTAGGTGTTCGATTGTTCCCCTTCCTTCCCTAAACCCTACCTGTACTGGATAGATACCTGTAACCCTAACTTCCGGAAGCAGCTTTTTTCTCTCCATCTCACCCCTTAAACGTCTCTCCAGTAGTTTTGCAAATATCTTCTATGACGAGTTCATAAGTGTGATTTCAGAATTGTGAAAGTGTTAATTTTCAAATTTGTCTCTATGCCTATTTTTAAAAATTGGGACCACCTCCCTCACCCTCCAACTTTTCTGGGTTTTTCTGCCCCATATTTTATTAAATTCCTCCGTCACTCTTTGAAGTCACTGCTGGTCCGCAGTATTTTAATTATTATTATTTACCTTTATTGGCATATTTACAACAATTATTATAACATTACAACAAAAAAAACAAAAAATAAAAGAAAACACAATCCAAAAAAGGAAAAAAGAACAAAACACAGAACAGAACTAATAACTCGACCAAAAAATACCCCAAATACTCGAACTTAAAAACTACATTTTAAAGAAACAAAATAAAAAATTAAAAATCCTTCGTCCGCACTAACATTTCTCCCTCCCTAAACTCTTTACACAATCACTCCCTTCCGCTCTAAAATTTCCCGCATTATGCACGCTTCCCAGTCTTTGCTTTCATTTTTCTTTACTCCTTCCCATGTAAGCCCTTTGCACTCTTCCAACCAATGTGTCCACCTGTCAGTGTCTGCCATGTGTCTTCCAGTAGCCAGACCTCGTTCGGTATTCCGTCCGGTCCGCCTGTCTTTCCTTTCTTCTAGCTCTATATTACAGTTGTTAAGTCTTCTCGTGATAATTACGTTTCTTGCCCCGTTTCGCAAATTTCGAATCCTTCCTCGCTCTCTTCTTGCCTGCCTGGCTCTTCTTCTCCTGCGACATTACCACAATTAACTTGGCGAAGTAATGTTTCCAGTCATCTATGTGGAATTTATCCGTGGCTCCTTCCCTTTTCTCCCCATTGTTTCTCGCTACCTTCCATAGCCATGCCACAGTCCTAATGTTTTTTATTTTCTCCAATCGTTTCTTTTCCCATTTCTCCGTCATGTTTTTCATACATACATTGAGCTTAATTTTTTCTTTATTAACTTCCTCTTTACTACTCTTTCCCAATCTCCACTTCCTCATTGCTTCTTTGCAAGCCTACCTTCCCCTCCAAACCATGTAGTTTTCATTCTTTGCACCTTAATTTTCTTTGATACTAAGGAAGCTTTCATTTGCTCGGAAAACTCTTCGAGGTGCTTAACCTTTAACCAGTCCACTTTACTCATCCTATCTACGTATTTTTCTTGAGAATGTTGATCCCATCGATATATTATCTTTTCTTACACTGTCCTCGGTTTTGATTTCTTCTTCAGCGTCACGATTACGGGCATATGATCTGAGTCACTTCTGCTGCCGACTACCATTCTCTCTATAGCTGTCTGGTGCGCCACAACCAGGTCTATGACGGACGCCCCACACCCCCCTACGAACGTAAAATCCCCTTCCCAATCTGGCCTGCATATATAAATATATTCAACCTGTTCGTAGCTCTATAATATTAAGCCTTATTAAGACTAAAAAACAAATCCCATGTAGAAACAACTACTTCCCTGTCTAATATCACGCAGGATATTCAATTATACAACAGACATTTGCATGTTATTACTTGTCCCCGCCGTACGGGGAAATACTGTTGGAACTTACGTTCATGCGTCAGAAATTCTATTAGGTTAGGTTAGGTTCAGAAATAACTTCAGTAAAGATACTTAGATAGCGTTAGCAGAATAATCCCTTTTTTTATTTTGGTCTAATTTGGATAGCGAGTTACTAATTAATGTCGATTCCCATATGCGCGACACTAGGCTACGCGACGTCGAGCGACATCGCCTGTCAAATAATTATTACATTGTTTTAAATGAGCACGTCGCGTAGCCATAGTGAGAACGTGCCGATTTAAAACAATAATAAAAATAACAATAAATAAATAATGTAATCATTATTTAACAGACGATGTCGCGTCACGTCGCGTAGCTGAGTGTCGCTTATAGTGACGTCGCGTAGCTGAGTGTAGCGTATATGAGAATCGGGCTTTACACTTCAAACACTGCGGCCAAGTGGCCTATTTTATTTTACCCTCATTTTTCATTTCATAGACCCAGAAACCTAGGTGTTATTTAAATTAGTGTTAATTTATTAGACATTTGTCTTCTAGTACAAATGCGGCCGACACTCGCTCCGGCGATCGAACTCGGACCCCCAACTTTGTAGTTAACGCTCTGTAGCCTACGTGGCCGACACAACAATACTTAATTACGTAATTGCCCATCAATGTAATGGCTCGAGTATATACCATCCCTGTTTTGTAAGAATATTTCGGAGAAAAAAACTTCATCTTATATGCCAGGTGTGGCGAACCTTTTGCCGGCCGCGTGCCAATTTTTAAATTTTCACATTTTAAAATGCTGACGTGCCAGGTGACGTGCCTTTTACAATGAATGAACATTTCTGTTTGTGAAAATCAGTAACCATATTAGCCTGAATATAACGGACCCGGACGACTCGGCACTTCCAAATCGTCACCGGACAACTCGGCACATGCGGCATCGCCTGTCAAATAATGATTACATTGATTTAAATGGGCACGTTCTCACCTTGGCTACGCGACGTACCTATTTAAAACAATGTAATCATTATTTGACAGGCTATGTCGCGTAGCTGAGTGTCGCGCATATGGGAATAGACCTTAAGTCGGCACCGGACAACTCGGCACCGTGAAAATTCTGCACGGGATAAGTCGGCACCGGACAAATCGGCACCGAGAGATTTCGTCACTTTCGGTATTTTTAATTTTCTTTTAACCTCTTATTCTTTTAACCTTTAATAAAGTTATTTATGTTTTATTACCAGTTTTTAATTTAACGCTGTTTTCATGTCAACATGAATTCTACTGTTGTCTAGAAAGGTGGTGCGCAAAACCCCTCGGGGGGTCGCGAGAGAATTTTTCGGGGTCGCCTAATTCAAATCAAAAATTTATTTACCAGTAAAATATTCAAATTAAATATATTTAATATTATTTATAAAAATAGAACTAAATTTTTTACGAAAACAATTGTCTTTTTTAATAACCAATCTAAGTGGGAAATATTTAAAGTAGATTTATAAATTAAATTAACGAGATTCACATATGTTATTTGGTAACTGATTTTATTACGAAGCAATTCTGAATCACAAGTTCTAATTTAAGATAAACCTACAATTATTATATTACCATGTAAAATTTACCATGTCGTTTATTACTATTACTTAATTACATTTGTGTATTGCCGATTTCCACACATCACATAACCTCAAAACTATCTCGCCAAAAATTTGACATTGACAGCTCTGAATTTCAGTGCCAACCTTAAAAAAATTAACTCATAACAGCACTCGGCGAACCATAATCGCACGCATATGAGTGCTGTTATGAGTCCATTACAGACGCAAAATAGAAAAAATCGAATACAAAACTCTCCTGTGTTTGCTCTACAACTTGACGAAATTACTGACATTACTTAAATGTCGCAATTAATTGTTTATTTAAGATACGTTTATGAAAAAGACATATCGGAAGATTTTCTATGTTGTAAAAAGTTAGAAAGAAGGAAATATTTTAAATTATATAGATATTTTGAGGAAAATGACGGAACCCACTGTGTTGCGGTTTGCACTGATGGTAATAAAGGACTAAAAGGGTTAATAAAGAAAATTGCTCCCCATATAGTATTCAACCATTGCATGATACATACGGAAGCTCTAGTTGCAAAAGCTATTGATGAAGAATTGCACAAGATAGATAGTTAATTAATGTTTCAAGCGACGAAACACTGAGAATTCAAATTAAGTCTCAGATCTGACAAAAAATGCGATTTCCAGTATTAAACCGAACACGGAAGCAATTATGAACTAGTTGCAACTTGCAAGCCCATACTCACATTCAATTCTTGTGATGTAAAGTTTTTGAATAGTATATTTTGTAACTAGTGAGACATTGTGAGTGCGCATATTCGCTCCAGCGGGCAATTGACAATACCGCCCGTGTTACAAACAATATTTTTTATTACACATGCGAGGGTAAGTATCTTACAAGTTTGGGATCCAGGTGCCATAAAAAAAAAATAGAATCAAAAATGAAGAATTTGCTTTTTCAATTGTCTCGACAGTCTCGGGTATCACCATACATATACATATCATCAACGTATTAAAACGTCTTCTTTAATTTTTATTTTGTAATGAAAAAAAATTTCACTTCACGTCACTTCCACGTCACTTTTTTAATATTGAGGTCTTGATTATGTTTATTTTATTTATTTAATTGTTTTTTTTATTATAACTTAGGTGAAAATACAACCAAAAGTGGCATTTCTCGTACTAAAAAACGTGCGCCAGATAATACTTTTAACGCATGAGTAATAAAAAAATATTTTTCTTTATAAAAATATTTATACCTATATGCACAAATAAAACCGTTGTTTACTAAAATTATGTGTTGCATTCAAACTTCTAATAAGGCAGAAACGAGACATCAAATTTTAATTTCTAAATAAAAATGTAACCTCTTCATGCTAATACTTTGACTAATTCTGAGCATACATGTGATTCATTTTATGGTGTCACAACTTTTATTGTATTTTTATGATGGTTTATAAGTTTTCTGCGCTATTTTAAAAGGCTGTATTTTAATCAATGACGTCACCTACACTCTTTTAAAAACACCCTGTAAATACAAATCAAAGAAAAAATTTAATTTTACCTTCGTTAACAAATAAAAAAACGAGTACTGTCGATCCGGGGGTTGCGACAAAATTTTACACAAAATGGGGGGTCGCCCATGAAAAAAGTTTGCGCACCACTGGTCTAGAAGGTGACTAAATAAATAGTCATACAATTTCATTCATCTTTCAAGGGGCGTGCGTTACATTCTTTAATTATAAAAAGATTTCTTTTGTTTCTGATATTACCAAAACCTATGTTATAATAGAAAATTTATATATTCATATTCTGATGACTGGTGCCGATTTGCCCGGTGCCGACTTATCCGGTGCCGAGTTTTCCCGGTGCCGAGTTGTCCGGTGCCGAGTTGGAAGTGCCAAGTCGTCCGGTGCCGACTTATCCGGTGCCGATTTATCATGTACCGGAATATAACAGGTCTTATATTTTGCGCCTTTAATGTTGCACAGAAATTGACTGAAACATTAAAAATTTGTTTTAGAAATGTAGAAGGTTTAAGTTTAAGAAGTTTAGAAGGCACGTGTGAGATGTAGTTCGCGTGCCAATAAGATTTTCCTACGTGCCAGCTGTGAAACGCGTGCCATGTGCCAAGTTTTCCACCACTGTTATATGCGGTAAAATGGTAATATTTTTCTAGATCAAATATTATTTAAACAAATATTATTAAAGTTTAATGTGCAATTTGATTTTATTTTTCGAAAAATGTTTCGAAAAGTGAAAAAAAGTGTGCTGTAATTATTCAACATGACAGGGAATAAATTAGTCCATATCCTTGGAACACTTTTTAAACAAAACCGTCATCAATTAAGCGAGAGTAATTACGACTGCTTGCGATCGAGTTCCGGGTTGTATGGAAGTTCATCTGAATCCGTAGAAGGGAGGCCTTTTGAAGTGAATAGGAGGAAGGAATCGGTGTAAAAGTGTCCACGCGCGGAAGCAGCGTTTACTTAGTTGATGAGCACAGTGTAGATTAAAACGCCGACATTGAAAGTCGACTGGAAGTAATCAGACTGGAGGAACAATTACGCTGCAACGGCAAATACACGTATTGAAATCGTTTTCGCTCGCGACAATGGGGGAAACACTTACGCCTCGTTTTAATATTATTGTTTCGGGAATAAATATTTGACTTACATTTGCATAAATGATTCCATTCAAGCGACGCCGCTTTAAATAATACGGAACGAGATTTTATTGTAACCGCCCCGTTTCTCTTTTACTTATATTCTCCTCCAGCTTTTGTTACCAGCAAATTAATAAGTTAATGCAGCCCTCTATTTACTCGAACAAATTATTCCGCCTGCAGACGAAAAAGTGAACAATCCTCGAAAAATTTCCATAATAATACAGGGCTGGATTTATTCGAATGTTTACTTCGGAATCCCCAAAATTATTGGGTTTTAATATAGCCATAAAACTGACAAATAATATGTTTGGAAATTTAATACCCAGCGCCTTCACCATTTATTGCCGTCTTAGAAATCTGCCACGTAAATTTATTACTAAACTTAATAGGACACACATTTTATATTATATAATCTACTTAATACTTTCTTTGGAACCCACAGGCTTTCTACCAACAATTATTTTCTGGTTTTATCTGCCTAGTCTTTGCGGTCTAGTCTTGTCCGTCTAGTCTTGTCTGTCTAGTCTTGTCTGTCTAGTCTTGTCTGTCTAGTCTTGTTTGTCTAGTCTTGTCTGTCTAGTCTTGTCTGTCTAGTCCTGTCTGTCTAGCCTTGTCTGTCTAGTCTTGTCTGTCTAGTCTTGTCTGTCTAGTCTTGTCTGTATAGTCTTGTCTGTCTAGTCTTGTCTGTCTAGTCTTGTCTGTCTAGTCATATTTTGTATGCCAAGTCTTGCCTGTCTAGTCTTGTCTCTCTAGTCTTGTTTATCTTGTCTCTCTAGTCTTGTATACCCACAGATGTGCTCAAAGAAATAGCTACCAGGAGACCTGAAATCGTCTTGAGAGTTATGAACAGCTGTCTAACTAAAGGAGAATTTCCAGACATTTGGAAGGAGGCACGTCTAGTACTCATTGAAAAACCCAAAAAAGATCCGGCCGATAAAACATCATTCCGGCCGATTTGTATTCTAAATACCCCAGATAAACTATTAGAAATGTTAGTTAAGACACTCCTGGAGAACGAGCTAGAAAGCAAAGGAATTCTACACGACAGACAATACGGATTTCGAGCGGGCAGGTCAACGATAGATGCCCTGTCCAAAGTCATGGAGATACCTAACAAAATTAGAGAGAAGGCCTTCAAGAACCAAGAGCTCGCGGTAATTCTTACTATTGACGCACTAAAAACTGCGGAAATTAGCCCATATCTGATTAAGATGGTCCAGTCGTACCTCAGCAATCGATATGTCATCACAAACAGAGGCTCAAAAATAGAAACAACATGCGGTGTCCCACAGGGCTCCATTCTAGGACCTACATTATGGAACATCTTCTACAACAGCATTTTAGAACTCGACTTAGGAAAAAAAGTTACCTCTGTTGCATACGCTGACGACCTAGCAGTGATTGTTTGCGGTAGAAATAAGTCACAACTGGAAGAGTCCGCGAAAAATGCCGTAGCAATAATACACCAACATCTAACAGAATTAGGGCTTAAAATGACACACGCGAAGACGGAAATGGTAATCCTTGTGGGTAGAAGAAAACTTAAGACTCTGTCGGTAAAAATTGGCGACGCCATAATAACGAGCAAGCCGGCAATCAAGTACCTGGGGGTATTCTTAGATAGAAATTCCCGTATGACTACCCACATCAAAATCAAATGCGAGAAAGTCGAGAAGTCACTAATGGCTCTGACTAGGATCACTCCAAACATCTGGGGACCGCGCGAAAGAAAACGTCGAATACTAATGTTCTTCTTCTGACATCCTGTACGGTGCACCCATCTGGACGCAAGCGCTTAAGCATTCTCTATATAAGAATAAACTAGAAGCCCTAAACCGAAAAATGGCACTAAGAGTTATTTCGGCATATAGAACTGTCTCCACTGCTGCGGCAACCGCTATCGCCTCACTGCCGCCTCTCGAACTGAGAGCCAAGGAGATGGTTTACATATACCGACTTGGAAAAAACAGTAGGTCTGATGCTAAAGATAAATGCATGGAAGAGTGGCAGCAAAGATGGGGAGAATACAATGGTTGGACCAAAAATCTTATAAAAGACGTTAGGTTGTGGAGCAGGAGAAAGTGGGGTGAAGTGGATTACTATGTTACACAGGCCTTCACTGGGCACGGTGTATTTGGAACATACCTTTACAAAATTAAAAAAAAAGAAAACCCAATCTGCTGGTTCTGTCCGGACATTGATTCAGCCGAACACACAATTTTTCATTGTGTCAGATGGAGGGACCTTCGTGAAACAGCAAATAAATTATGCGGCACAGTCATATCAACATCTAATGTGGCAGAATTGCTTCTAAGAACAGAAGCAGATTGGAACGTAATAACAGAAATGATGAGGGATATAATAAAAGCAAAAGAGAAACACGAAAGAGAAAACCGAATTTAGAAACGAGGAGGGATAAATCATCCTGAAGTAATGCCTAGGGGCGGTTTCCGGGATGTATCTTCTCCTTTTTTTTTTTTTAATATTTTTTTTTTAATTTTTGAAGTCTTGTTGTCTTTTATTATTATTAAAAAAAAAAAGTCTTGTCTATCTAGTCCTGTTTGCCAAGTCCTATTTGTCTAGTCTTGTCTGTCTAGTCTTGTTTGTCTAGTTCTGTCAGTCTAGTCTTAGTAGTCAGTCTATCTAGTCTCTCTAGTCTTGTCTGTATAATAATAAGTAACAGTGAATTGCCGTTTTGATATTCAGAAGATTAATATGTTGTAGTATTCATAGTGATTCATATATTATATTGTGGCTGTATTGCAATTTTGAAAAGCTTTGAAATTACACAAACATAGCTAAAAGTGTATTGTTGTTTAATTACATTTTTGTTGTGGTATACGCCATTGACATTATTCAGAAAATAATTAATTAAAGAGTTGAACCCGTGTTTAATTCATAAAACAGTAAATTCGGACAAAAATGTCTGATTTTCTAAAAATCATTTTAAACCTCATTTTAATATTCCACTTTTTACCGTGACTTATCGATTCACTCCGTTTTCTTTAAACATAATCTAATACCCCAATTACAAGTTACTGCAGCAAAAAAAAAACTCTTTTTTCCCTTCACGTTGTATCCATCCGCGTAAGCTTCTTTGGATATCTAAACAGTTTTCCGTTCGGAAAATCATTAGCCTTCCAGTGATCGGCTGAAGTTTGAGGAGGAGTTGGATCAGACTGTACGATTAGTGTGCAATGATTGATTGCAGATTGGGGATTGATTGCAGAACGTATTCGCCGGGATGTCCTCCGCTTGCCCGGAAGATCCAGCTTAGGATCACGCATCAAAAATTGATTACGAAACGTTATTGCATGCGTGTATAAAAACGAACGAGGGTCGAATGTTTTAATAATAAATTGAAAACCAGGATGTTATTTGTTGAAATCTTCTAATCTTTTATGATAAATCCCCATGAATAACAAAAAAAAAATGCTGGGGAAATATAAATAGAATAAATAAATGAGAAATGTGCTTGATATGAAATCTTGTCAGAAGTGAAATATTTAACGCCAGCAAGATTTCTACTCGAAGAGGGTACATGTTATATTTCGGATTTCTTTCTTATTATTCATCTTTGCGTTTAAAATTGAGAGAAAGGAAAACGGAGTAGAGTTGTGACGTTTGGGGCGGTTTTAATTACGTACAGTTGTCAGAAGGTTATACCGCTGCGGCTGACAGTTTGGGAAAGTCGAATAACGGAAGAAGTTGGATAACTGAAAATGACACGAAACGGAAGCGATACAGATCCTTACTCTCTTTAAAATCCCGCGAAACTTATAACAATTAAGATGTTGCCGCTGCGGGTCAGGGGACAAGCGGCGGAAACTGTCATCGTCAGGAAATCCGTTCATTGCTTTGCCGTTTCCGCTTGATAAATTCCGATGGACGTTGTCCTTTTATTAGTACCCCTTCGTTTGGAAAATATTTTATTACAGAGCCGGGGATGGGACAGAGATGTCGCGATAGCGCATCAGTTTTCTTATTTACGAAGCAATTTTCTAAATTGGGAGGAAAGCGGGGGAAACGGCGAACATTGCCAAGACACCAGACGCATTCAACTAGTTGATGTTTTATTGTAAGAACTTTTGATATGTCTTCGAGTGTAATTTCAAATTAGAAAATGAGCTGAATTTTACCACTTACCACAAATTACTTCACACAATTTCATCTACCAACTGCAATAACTAATAAATATGGATAAAATGTAAACTTTTGAGATAATAAAACAAATGATATAATAATTTTGTAGATATATAAGAAGCTTCATATTAAAGTAATAAGTGTGTAAAGTTTGAATAAAATTCATGCGAAAATATTGCAGCAAATAGTTTTTATTTTATTTTAACTTGATTTTATCCCTCGTAACAATTTTCAAATGTTATTTAATATCTTAATCTATCTTAATATTAGACTTCATATTACTCACAAGATAATCAATATTTGGTAAACATAACTGACTTTAATTAATTTCACTGATATAAAAATCTACGCAAGCGAAGCCGCGGGCTATTCGCTCCGTGCATAATCGCGCTTAGCGCCACCCGTGGCCAAAAAGACAACTTCGTCTCCAATAATACTGTATAAAAACAACAGGCAAAAACAGGAAATAATTAATTTAATAAAACATACAATATATACACTAAAAATCTCGCATTTCCGGTAGATTTCGCGCTGTCTTAACTTTTGAACGGTTCACCACAGAGACTTCTAGTCTTCACCAATCTATTCAGCGTCCCAAAATTAGTCGAAAAACGTATATAATATTCATTTAGAAGCTTTCGATTAGGAAATACTATTGCCATGGAAAGTCGATTCTGCCGAAAAGCCGAAATGCGAGAAAATCGATTTTGTCAAAATCGTTATTTTTTGAGATAAAGTAAAATTTAAAAGCGTTTCTGATAGCATTTTTGCTGCTGATTACGAATATGCAAATCATATTTCGCTAGTACCTTTGGTTCACTATCACGGGCGAAAATTGACGAAATTTTTATCAAATTTCGGCGTTCGAGTAGAGATCTTGGAAAGTAATGAATTTGCCGCCGATAATCTGAGCGTTTTAATAGGAAAATGATATTCTGAAAACGATTCCGCAATCCGTTTTTGATTATCTGTAACCGTTTCTGAGACATCGAGTTACCAAATCGAGAATCGGGTAAATTTCAGTTTGAAATTTTTCGACGAATTATTGAATATTTCCGGATAATTTACACATCCACTTGTTCGTCCTGACGGGTAGTTTCTGTGTGCTGAAAATGATTTCGCAGATGTTTAACGTTCTTGAGAAAATCGAAAAAAACCGAAAAAGCACATTTTTTTTTATCGAAATGAAGGAAAATTTAGTTGAAGAATTTTTGGTAAAATTTTCTGCTGATTTTTTTTTTGGTTGCTCGAAGGTAATCAATGTGCTGAAAACGATTTTCGAGTTTATTTCGCTCTAAAGTTACAAATAAACGAGATATAAAATTTATCGCTTTTTACCATCTCGCATTTTCGGCAGATTTCGCGCTCTCATAACTTTTGAACGGCTCACCACAGAGACCTCTAGTCTTCGCCAATCGATTCAGCGTCCCAAAATTAGTCGTAAAACGCATATAATATTCACAGGGAAACTTTCGATTAGGAAATACCATCGGCACGGGAAGTTGATACCGCGGAAACGCCGAAATGCGAGAAAATCGATTTTGTCAAAATCGTTATTTTCTGAGTTACAGTAAAATTTAAAAGCGTTTCGGATAGCATATTTGCTGCTGATTACGAATATGCAAATCATATTTAGCTAGTACCTTTGGTTCACTATCACCGGCCAAAATTGACGAAATTTTTATCAAATTTCGGCGTTCGAGTAGAGATCTTGGAAAATAATGAATTTGCCGCCGATAATCTGAGCGTTTTAATAGGAAAATGACATTATGAAAACGATGCCGCATTCCGTTTTTGATTATCTGTAACCGTTTCTGAGACATCGAGTTGCCAAATTGAGAATCGGGTAAATTTCAGTTTGCAGTTTATTGGCGAATTATTAAATCTTTGCGGACAATTTACACATCGACTTGTTTGCCTTGTCGGGTAGTTTCTGTGTACCGAAAATGATTTCGCAGCTGTTTACCGTTCTTGTGAAAATCGAAAAAAACCGAAAAAGCACTTTTTTTTACTGAAATGATGGATATTTTTTGTGAAAAATTTCTTCTGATTTTTTTTTGGTTTACCGAAGTTAATAAATGTGCTGAAAACGATTTTTGAGTCTCTCTTTTGAGTCTCTTGAGTCTTTTCGCTCTAAAATTACAAATTAACGTGACCAAAACGCTGAATTTATATTTAATGTTGTGAAGTATTTGCAATTTCTTGTTTTTATTATTAAATTATCTATTAATGTATATGCTTGGGCTTGTGGTTTAATTATTTTGTTCAAATCGCGAAAATCTATACATAATCTTGATCGCTTATTTTCATCTCTTTTGAATGCTAAAGTTACTGATGCGGCAAACGGACTGTAAGATTCTTCAATTAACCCATTATCTAATAATCTTGCTACTTGATTCTAAATTTCTTTTTATCCTCTATGTTGCATCTGTACGGCCTCTTACTACAATATTTATCAACTAGTAAGTCTATTCGAGCTTCGTAGTCTTTAACGGTGCCTACATCATATTTATTTTTTGCAAATACTGTGTTATATTTTTCTATCAGTTTTTCAATCTTCTTTCTTTTGTCTATACTGTTCAAGTGATATAAATTCATTACGAACTCGTCTGTATTTATATGTTCGTTAAAATTTATTTTAACTTCTTCTGTTTTTTCATTTTTATTCAATGTGTATCTTTTTTCTCTATATGTATTTCCTCCTTTTGAGATATTTGTAAGTTTTCATCTTGAATTAGTTTAAATTTCTTTATAATGTCTAACCCGATAAGAAAATTTTAAAAGTCGTCTCTTTCTACTATAAATACATCAATGTATTCCTCTTTCTCAAACATTTTTACTTTCATAGTTACGAACCCTTTTGTTTGTGTCATACCATTGACTGTTTTTAAAGATATTTTATTCACATCCTCTATCTCTTTTTTTTCTTAATTCATTTTGAATTTATTAGAGAGACTTGGGAACCTGGATCGTATGTTCCATTTACCTCAAACTTTTCTTCTAATAATATTTTTATATTAATCAATGGTGTGATAACTAGTTTTTTTGTTCTGTATTTAGATCTACTTCTATCTAGCTTCATTTCCATTTTCCTTTTTAAACCAGCACGAGTCCTTTGGGTGATACCTAACACCCTTGTACAATTTTTCGCAGTTTGTACAAGCTTTCTTTTCTTCAAATTTCTTCTTATTGTCTTGTATTTCATTTTTCTTTTTCATGTGATTATTTTTACCTACTAGATTTTCACATTTTCTAATTTCATGTAATAGTTTAGTTGAATCTTTACAATTTTCTCTATCTATTTTATCTCTAACGAATACAGGTAATCCAGCTGCTATAAGCAGCACTAGTGTCTGTGAACCAATACCATTGTCCATATCTAGCAGTAAATTCTCTTTCCTCATAGCATATTCCAACAATGAACCTACTTTATATCTATAAAGTAGGATATAGCATACATTCCTGTATTCCAACTTTTGTCTGCAAATAAATTTCCCTGCAAATGAATCGATCCAGCGTCCCAAAATTAGTCAGAAAACGTATATAATATTCCTTCGGAAGCTTTTGATTAAGAAATGCCATCGCCACAGGAAGTAGATACCGCGAAAACGCCCAAATTCGAGAAAACCGATTTTGTCAAAATCGTTATTTAGAGTTACAGGAAAATCGAAAATCGTTAGAGTTACAGAAAAATTTAAAAACGTTTCTGAAAGTATTTTTGCTGCTGATTGCAAATATGCTAATCAAATTTTGCTAGCACCTTTGGTTCACTATCGCCTGCCAAAATTGACGAAATCTTGACCTTCTGAAAACGAGGCCGCGAGCCATTTTTGATTATCTGCAACCGTTTCTGAGACATCGACTTGCCAAATCGAGAATCGGGTATAATTCAGTTTGAAGTTTCTTGGCGAATTATTAAATCTTTGCGGACAATTGCGGACTTTTTTGCCTTGTCGGGTAGTTTCTGTGTGCTGAAAATGATTTCGCAGCTGTTTACCGTTCTTAAGAAATTCGAAAAAACCGTAAAAGCACATTGTTTTCGACCGGAATGATGGAAAATTTTTATTGAAGAATTTTTCGGGAAATTTTCTGGTAATTTTTTTGTGGTCGCCCGTAGATAATCAATGTGCTGAAAACGATTTTCGAGTTTATTTAGCTCTAAAGTTACAAATAAACGAGATATTCAGTTTATCGCTTTATACCATCTCGCAATGCCGGCAGCTTTCGCGCTGTAATAACTTTTGAACGGCTCACGACAGGGACTTCTAGTCTTCACCAATCGATGCAATGTCCCAAAATTAGTCAGAAAATATATAAAACTCCGAAGAGTTCCCTCGGGAAGCTTTCGATTACGAAATACCATCGCCACGGGAAGTCGATACCGCGGAAACGCCGAATTGCGAGAAAATCGATTTTGTCAAAATCCTTATTTTTTGAGTTACAGCAAAATTTAAAAACGTTTCTGAAAGCATTTTTTCTGCTGATTACAAATATGCAAATTATGTTTTGCTAGAGCCTTTATTTCACTATCACCGGCCAAAATTGACGAAATTTTTATCAAATTTCGGCGTTCGAGTAGAGATCTTGAAAGGTAATGAATTTCCCCCGGATAATCTGAGCGTGTTAATAGGAAAATGACCTTCTGAAAATGATGCTGCAATCGGTTTTTGATTATCTCCAACCGTTTCTAAGACATCGACTTGCCAAATCGAGAATCGAGTAAATTTCAGTTTGAAATTTTTCGACGAATTATTGAATATTTCCGGATAATTTACACATCCACTTTTTCGTCTTGATCGTCGGTTGTTTCTGTGTGCTGAAAATGATTTCGGAGCTGTTTACCGTTCTTGAGAATATCGAAAAAACCGAAAAAGCACATTTTTTTTGACCGAAATGATGGAAAATTTTTTGTTGAAGAATTTTTTTGAAAATTTTCTTCTGATTTTTTTTTGGTTGTCCTAAGTTGATCAATGTGCTGAAAACGATTTTCGAGTGTATTTTGCTCTAAAGTTAGAAATAAAAGTGATTTATAGTTTCGCGCTTTACACCATCTCTCAATTCCGGCAGCTTTCGCGCTCTAGTAACTTTTGTACGGCTCCCCACAGAGACTAGTCTTCACCAATCGATTCAGCATCCCAAAATTAGGTAGAAGACGTATATAATACTCTTTGCGAAGCTTTTGATTACGAAATACCATCGTCACGGGAAGTCGATACCGCGGAAACGCCGAAATGCGAGAAAATCGATTTTGTCAAAATCGTTATTTTTTGAGTTACAGCAAAATTTAAAAACGTTTCTGAAAGCATTTTTGCTGCTGATTACAAATATGTAAATTATATTTTACTAGGGCCTTTATTTCACTATCGCCTGCTAAACTAGGGGAAATTTTTATCAAATAACGACGCTCGAGTAGAGATCTTGGAAAGTAATGAATATTAAGCTGATAATGTGAGCGTGTTAATAGGAAAATGACCTTCTGAAAACGATGCCGCAATCCGTTTTTGATTAGCTGCAACCGTTTCTGAGACATGGACTTGCCAAATCGACAATCGGGTAAATTTAAGTTTGAATTTTCGCGACGAATTATTGAATTTTTTTGGACAATCTATACATCGACTTGTTCGTCTTGTCGGGTAGTTTCTGTGTGCCGAATATGATTTTGCAGCTGTTTACCGTTCTGGAGAAAATCGAAAAAAACCGTAAAAGCACATTTTTTTGGACCGAAATGATGGAAAATTTTTGTTGACGATTTTTTGAAAAAAAATGTTCTTTATTATTTTTTTGGTTACCCGAAGGAAATTGATGTGCTGAAAACGATTTTCCAGTTTATTCCGCTCTAAAGTTACAAATAAACATGATATATGTGACGCAAGCTGACGAAAGGGACCTTATCTTTCCATAAGTGAAAGTTTTTGCCACTGGATAAACAATAAAATTCTGAAGAGAACAAGAGCCACAGAGATCGTGCAAAAATGTCAAAAATTGCAAAAGTTATGGCATTTTGAAGTTTAAGGTACAAAAAGGTAGTTTCGAGATAATTGAGGTTAAAGTTTGACTTAGTTTTTGGACGTGTTTTCAAACATTATGACAGTCTAATAAAGTGCCCATGCGCAAATTTAGGCTTAATTAATTTATTAATTAATATCCTCAATCCTGCTGAAACATGAAATCCCAAGACATGAAATTTTCTCATGAAAGTTCACGTTTTGGCCTGAACTGAAAATTTTACTCTGGCAAGATAAGGTTCCTTTCGTCAGTTTGCGTCACATATATCACTACCAAAAATCACGGGCTAAATCGTATGTTATTACTTTCATTAACTTCCAAAATGCATACGACTCTGTATATAGGGAATACTTATTCTCGGTCCAGAAAGAACTAGACGTCGATAACAAAACTACAAACTTATTCAGAGAAACACTAACTAATACATTCTCCAAAGTTAAATTCATGCGGGAACTCTCTACCCCTTTTCAGATTAAAACAGGTGTACGGCAAGGAGATGGACTTTCTCAACTGCTATTTAAATGTGCCCTAGAAAAATTAGTCAGCGAGTGGAATGTGAAGACCCACAGTGGAATCGGAATAGAAACGAAAGAAAAATACATTAAGGTCAAATGTTAGCTTTTGCTGATGACATGGCCTTACTAACTGAGACATGGGAAGAAGCCAAGGAACAGATCCTCGAACTTCAGAGGCAAGCGCTAAAAATGAGTCTCAAAGTCTCAGTTGAAAAGACCAAAAATCATGAGGAATAAATAATGACGAATATAAAAAATAATGTCGTCAAATAATGACGAATATAAAAAACGCACCAAAAAAAGGTTCAATTGGGCAACCAATACATAGATATCATCAAAGAATTCAAATATCTTGGGGAATGGATCAGCTGGAATGCGCTAGAGAAAAAGGCAATGGTCTCCAGGAGAAATAAAGTTGAATTTGCCTTCCAATTTACGAAGGACACTTATAACAAGAAGTATCTCTCCAGGAATATGAAGAGAAGACATTATAACGCGGTAATTGAACCAGAAGCCCGAAACATTGTCTCTCACCACCCAGGGACCGCTTGAAAGGCTGGAGGTGAAGGAAAGAAAGATATTAAACAAAAACTTAGGCCGCAAATTTCATAACAACAAATTAATCCATGTCAGGAGCGAAACTCTTTACCGAAAGACTGAAAAACTCTCGGACACAATAAAAAAACGGAGAATTGATTTTTATGGGCTCATTCTCCGAATGAATTCAAATAGACTTATCTAAAAGATCTTCGACCACTTCCGTAATTAAAAAACAAAACCTCTTTGGTTTAAGGAAACTGACCTCGCAGAACTCCAAATTACAGACACCATGCTCGAAGACAAAACAAACAAAACCATCACTTAGGACAGGGATGGCAAACCTTGGTCAAATTTTGTTCATTATATTTTGCGTACTAGCTCGTGGGTCACCAGGTCAGTGGCATCATTTGGAAAAGAGGAGGGAGGTCAAAGACTAAATTTTTTGTTCTAACTTTTAAAGGCTTTTACAAAATTCAAGTTTTCTTCTTGTTTTACAACTGTTTGTCCACCTGCTTGTTTTGGAAGTGGAGAGTAAAAAATTAAAGTCGATGTCAAAAAATGTATATCAATAAGTCCAAAAATCAAACAATCAATAGGTCCATCATCAATAAGTCCAAAAACAAAAAATTATACAATGAAATCCAATTAAAAGATATTGAATAAAAGAAATGATTCTTAGAACGTTCTGTGGAAAAAATTGCTAACTAGTAAAAACGCAGAGTGACGAGAACACTGTTGTCGATGTAATGAAGGTAAATGTAGATTTAATTTAGATTAGATTATGGTTTGATTACGTTATGTTAGAGTCTTACATTATGTAAGAGATCTTTAAAGTCTGAAATCCAGACTGAGGGGCCTACACATTCAATTTTAATAGAGGTCAGAAAATTTTCATTTGTTTAGTGACGCGAGTTGTTGCCATAGTAACAACAAACAGGAATCGTTTAATAATGAGAGTCCATTTGACTTACATTGGACTTTTTCGCACGATTTGGATACTTTTATATACGATTATAATAATGGTCCTTCACATACAATAATTTACTATTAATGTTTTCATTTTGGTGTGCGAGTAGATAATCATATTTGAAATGCAATAATTGGAGGGGAAAATTCTTTTTGATACATTTAATATTCATACCTTTGTGGTTGAGAAACTTAAATACAAAAATAATAATAGTTCTAAAATCAATGTCTGGGTCATTTAAAAAGCCTGTGTGGGTCAGTGTCTGACCCGCGGGTCATAAGTTCGCCATTCCTGCCCTAGGATAAGAAGCAACGGTTCCAAGTTAAAATCAAGCAAAAGCGTAGGATCCACATCTCTGCCGAAGAAAGGGAAGCAAGATCTCAAAGGATGAGGCAATACTGGGCTAAAAGGAAAGCTCAAAACAATAAAAAATGATTGATTTCATGTATCACAAAGTTGGGTGAAACAAGTAAAGCGAGACTTTTTACATGTGTGATCCTGTGTGATCCTGACCAAATGACCTTCTTTTAAGACCTAAACACCCTGTATATTCTTTTATATTCAATGTAATATTACTTGATTTTCGCAAAATAAGATAAACAAAAAATAAATTGAATGAGATTAGAATTTAACAATAGCCGTACAAGATGAAAATCTTATTTCATTCTGGGAAATTAAATCAAACACTCTCGATTCGTTGATAAGTTCCCTGCGTCCATCAGGCCTTTATTTAGCAACCCTTGTCAACGGGCGATGCGATAATTGAAATGAGGGGCTGCTATTTGTATCTTTCGTCTAGATAAAGCCTCGCGCAGAGATCGACGAACTTACACGTTTCCATCATCGGATTGATCATCGACATCGCACGCACAATGCAGCAACTCGGTCGCGTTTCAGACGAAATTGCGAAAGATAAAAGCGTTCGGAATCAAACGAGCTTGGACAATTACATTTATGATTTTTCGAAAACACAAAAAGTAATCCCATTTTAAAACATTAATTTGCGTCACGACGGTGTTATTTTTTTTCAGGTTTTATCCCCGCCGTTGTGTTTGTTTGTAATTTGATTGGGGGGTAACCCAGACACACGGAGAGCGGGGTCGACGCGTTTATATATGCACAAAATGGGAATTATAACGGCTCGTCCGCCCGCCCTCTGAATATTTGAGCTTCGAATGGCGCGCCGAAATGCGACACCGAAATACTGGAATCCCTTTGATTCGCGTTTCTATAAACGCTAGTTTCCAAATTTGACGAATAATTTTGATTGGAACTATATATACATATATGTATATATATACAGGGTGTTAGGTAAACATGCGGCAAAATTTCCTTGGCCTATTCTTAGAATATTTTGTCCTATAATGATTTCTGAAAAACCCCTTTGTTTCGAAGATACAGGGTGAACTAAATTTTCGATAAACATATTCGATATTTGTTGAAATCTTCTTCTTCTGTCGGCACTACGGTCCATGTAGAACCTTGGCCTGCTCAATTACTTCCTTCCATTCCTCTCTAACTAGAGCCTTTCTCCTACAACTCCTTATTTTCATTTCTCATAGGTTATTTTCCACATCATCGCTCCATCTTTTTCTGGATCGGCCTCGCTTCTGCGTCCCCTATGTTTTTTTGTCAAATGCCATTTTTGGACCGCGATTATTTTTCATTCTTATTACGTGTCCCAACCTAAACTACGCCTGCGGAATCGCTGGGTGGATTGAGTAGCTTAGCGGCCCGTTGCCGGTCCCAAGCCCGGATAAAGGAGGAGGGTTGGGCGCAGGGTTGATAACCCTGTCCCGAAAAAAAAACCTATTGTTACGGAAACTCAGCATTATATGTTGAAATCATTAATGGAAAAATCATTAAGTAATCGTACGCCAATTAGTTTATCAAGTACAAAAAATTGTTAACGAAAACTTGGAACGGCTGTTTGATCTACTAACGTACAAGTGAAATTTATTTGAATACGTTTCGTCAGTGGACATCACCTGTATCAGTCGTAGTTGTTTACATTGAGTGACGTTTGGCTGTTTGACGTGTCTTTAATAGTTAGTGAAGTCCTCTACCGTGTATACGAACGCCGAGATGACTGACATACATGTCATGTATGCACTTGCTGATGGAAATTCATTACAAGCTAGACGATATACAAGTATATATATATATATATATATATATATATATATATATATATATATATATATATATATATATATATACAAATGTACAAGATATACAACTGGTTCACTGGCGGGACTGGTGTCGCTGACTGGGTCCACTGGCTAGACTGGACTCGTTGGTTGGTTGCGCCTGACTGTTGAACTGAACTGCAGACGATTTGCTGCATGTCTTGCTTGACTGTCTTCTTCTAGCTGTGTTGCGCCTGACTGTCTGCTTATTCGGGGGTTCGGGTATTTATGTTATGACCAGGTATACTGGTCCCTCATCTGGGGGTGATTATTTTTTATTTTCGGCAATTTGTCGCTTTGGTAATTACCGATTCTCGGTAAAATGTTTTCGGAATTTTTTTCAAAAATATTAATCTATTAATCTTATATCGCCGTAATCACCGTAATGACCTCGTGAAACTAAAAGTACAAATATTTCTTAGTGTGCTCGAGGATTACTGTTCGCGCCAATTTTAGCGCATCCAGGTTTTTAAATTTAATATTTAAATTGATCTCGGCACCGATCAATAGAAGGGGAAAAGGTGTATAGATCTGTGCCGAAATAGCTTGATTTAATTATCAGTTCGCGAACTTAAGTTAGTCGACTAAGTACACTCGGTGTGCGAAGCGCGGAGAGCGAGAGAAACGTGAAGGCCACTTCGACCGGCACATGCACGCGTTCTTTAGTTTTCGAGGCAAACTAACCAGGGGGTGATCACGAGCCCTCATTTCCTCCTTTAAAAGAGGCGCCGGAAGGACGATCCCACGTGGAGACGCGAGCAGTCCTCACAGGTAAGTGATTTGACCAGCCTGTGTTTTACTTGAAAATTTTGGAATTTCGTGAGACACGGTCCGAACATTGGTCCTTCGAACCGGATGGGGGTCAGTTAGTCGAAGACGTGCATGTGCTCGGGCGCTGTTGGATTCGCCATCTTGTTTTCGGTCTCGGCGGAAACACACCGGGCGTACTCCATTAATTTCGTTAATTATTAATTTTAGCTAGTTATTCATTTTGTTGATTATTAAGTTTGCACGGATATCCCAGTTTTGTCGGAATAATTAATTGGTTATCTAGTTAATCATTTTGTCTTTGATTATTCAATTTTCATCTGGTTATCCAGGTTCGCTGTAATAATTAATTGGTTATCTAGTTATTCATTTTGTCGTTAATTATTAAATTTCGTTGATTATTGAACTTTTGACTGGTTGCAGCTCTCGTTTGTGAATATTCGATTTTGGCTATTTTCAGCTCTCGTTTGTGAATATTCGATTTGTGAATATTCGATTTTGGCTGTTTGCAGCTCTCGATTGAATATTCGATTTGTGAATATTCGATTTTGGCTATTTTCAGCTCTCGTTTGAATATTCGATTTTGTGAATATTCGATTTGTGAATATCCGATTCTGTATGAGTCTACAGTTTCCCTTTGAATGTTCGATTTTGGTTTGTTTATTCAATTATTGTTTGAATGTTCAGTTTTTTGGGATGGTCGACTTATTTTGTCAATTTTCGTTTTCTCATTCTTTCCTTAGTATTTTCATAATGCTCATCGCCTTGTGATCCTTTTCTCATCATCGCGTATCCACTCCAGATTCAAGCCGAGCATCTGTCGGTGTATTTCCGTAATAGTTCGCGTCAGAAGATCCCCGGTGCGTTTCTACCTTATTTATATATGCTGTGGCAGTTCTAGGACTCTTTCCATCACTTTTTCTATCTGATGGTACCGCCTCCAGCGCTCGCTAGTGCACCATCATCACCCTCTGCTCCATTGAGTTTTGTCATGGAGTAAATAAGAACGGCCTTACAACCCGTTTTTATTGGGGGTAGGGTACCATAATCGGCAGTTTCCATGTAACTTTCCATTGGTTTGCAGCAAGTAGGCTTCTGTTTGTTCTGTCCTTGCTTCTGTTTATTGTGTGCGTAATTGTTTGGCACCGGCAGATCCAATGTTACTGAAGATTTCCGTTTGTATTTGTGCCCTCCCAATCTGAATCGATTATTGTCGGAACACAGTTTTTGTCGTTGTTGATTTATTGGATCACTGTGTATCCGAGCGGGGCGCAACCCTGCCCTAACCATGGCCTGCGCATCGCATAAGACGCTGGGAGTTAGGCGATAATAACACTTTTTACACCTCGTGTGTTTGTTTTAGAATTTTGATGCATAAGTGCCTTTCTTCGCTTGAGCTTGTCGATAGAATAGTTCTTCGAATATTTCCTTGGCCTAAGTGCCTTGTCGTTGATGAGCACCGCCTTGGCAACCGCGGTCCCCTAGATATGAATCGACATATGTTACAAGGTCTTGTGTGGCAGGGTTATTGTTAGCGGTAGGCTATAACTGCATCTCCTTGTCATGTGTAACCTATTTAACAAATGCGTCGTCTACGTTTGTTTCAGATCCATTTAGGTCAGAGGTCAAGTATTGTCAAGTATTATGTTCCAAGGTCTCGTGTTGCAGAGTTATTGTAAGCGGTAGGCTATAACTGCACCTCCCTTGTGACGTGTAGCGCTTGAGTTTTCCTCTGACCCCGCGGTCCCTAGTCTGCTGCAAAAAAATAGGTTGTGTCGTGATATTTCGCCATAACTCATCGTCTTACAATCGGTGAATAGTTAAGTAGGGGTTTCGATTTCGTCTTGCGATATTGTAGGGTTCGAGCTTGCTGACCTGTTTATTTGCTTTGTTTCGGATGTGGATGGATGGTGCCGTTTTGAAAGGATTTAGCATTTAATAGCATTCTATTATTGTTCGTATGTTCGCTTTGGTCCTTTGACAAACACTTGTTGTGTTTGTTTCCTTTGGTCTTGTCGTGATCATCTTGTTCATGGACAAACACTTTGTCGTTGTGTTTGTTTGTTCTTTGATCTTTATTGCGATCACTTTGTCCAAGGTAAAACACTTGTTGTTGTGTTTGTTCTCTTTGGTCCTTATAGCGATCATTTTGTACAAGGCAAACACTTGTCGTTGTGTTTGCCCTTTTTGGTCCTTGTCGTGATCCTCTTGTCCAAGGCCAAACAGTTTGTTATTCTGTTTGTTTTCTTTGGTCCTTGTCGTGATTATCTTATCCAAGGACAAACACTTTGTTTTTGTGTTTGTTTGCTTTGGTCTTTGTCGCGACCACTTGTACTCGTGATGTAAACTCACTCGGGACGTAATTCATTGGTCTGTGAGTGAGCGCAAAGTCTCATAAGATTTCCGTATCTCGGCAAGTGAGGTTGATTGTCTTTGTTTCGTTCACCTTCTTGCCCGCGACCATTATTCAGAATCCGATAAATAAAAGATGTTGTCAGTGTAAATGCATCTCCGCTGTTATTGTTGTCAACGTAGCGGTCAAGATCCATAGCGTAAATTATTGGCTGATCTTGTTATTTATAGTACATTAACATCCTTAGGTGCTGTTTCGGAGTTTAGCGACTGTATGCTGGACATGGTTGAGCCGTCCTAGTGACTTTTCTGTTCAAATTATGTCTACTACAGTCCCATTCGTTGGTCGTTCGGAATTTCTTTTGTTTGTTTTGAATTGTTGACTATTTTGTTTCGAACACCCCGAGGGTAAAAATGTCTCAGTGGTCTCATTTATTTTTTCTAAAATTGTGGACCCTGTCGTTTGCTTCTATTTTGTAGAAGTTGATTTTATGTCACTTATTTCGATTTTGTCGAAGTTGACTTCATTTTCAGTTATTTTATTGGTAGAAGTTTGTTTATTTTTCTCTTTCTGCATTTGATTTTGGCCCATCCTGGCCTATTATTGTTCAGTTTTGTGCTGAAGTGGGTTACTTCAAGGGCGGCAGGATGTTCGCGCCAATTTTAGCGCATCCAGGTTTTTAAATTAAATACTTTAATTGATCTCGGCACCGATCAATAGAAGGGGAAAAGGTGTATCGATCTGTGTCGAAATAGCGCGATTTAATTATCAGTTAGCGAACATAAGTTAGTCGACTAAGTACGCTCGGTGTGCGAAGCGCGGAGAGCGAGAGAAACGTGAAGGCCACTTCGACCGGCACATGCACGCGTTCTTTAGTTTTCAAGCCAAACTAACCAGGTGGTGATCACGAGCCCCAAGGGCTGAAGCGGAACCCAACGTCCTGAAGACGACACTTTTAAGGGAATCCCTATATCTAGTATCCCCATTTCCTCCCTTAAAAGAGGCGCCGGAAGGACGATCCCACGTGGAGGAGACGCGAGCAGCCCTCACAGGTAAGTGATTTGACCAGCCTGTGTTTTACTTGAAAATTTTGGAATTTCGTGAGACACGGCCCGAACAATTACATTACCGACCTTTTTACCGATTATTACCGATTTCGGAAATTGTCTGAAAATATTTGGTGAATTATTGTAATGCCCTCGTAAACTAAGAAATAAAAATGTAACGGCTCGTTGCCGCTACATCACCCCCTTGCCAGTGATATGCCACCACCCCCCACTCCCCCTTGCCCGCTATGTAGAGTTTGTTGCTGTTTTTGTTTGTTTGTTCATTGACGTCTGGTCGATGGTTGAGTTCGTTACCGTAGACGTTGTTTTTTGTTTCAGGTTTCCGCGTAGACGGTTGAATTCGCCATCGTCGTCGCTGTTGCGGGGTTTGTTCGCGGACGTCTGGTTGAAGTCGTTACCCTAGACGTTGTTTGTTGTTGCAAGTTTGTTACAAGGCGTTCTCGTAGACGTCGTTTGCTGATAGGCGGTTTCCTATGCAAAACCAGCTTGCACCTATCAGTCGCTATTGCGGCATTTGTTCGTTGACGTCTGGTAGACAGTTGAAGTCGTTACCGTAGAAGTTTTTTGTTGTTGCAGACGTCGTCGTAGACGGTTGAATGCGTCATTGTAGACCTTGTTGTTGCAAGTTTGTTGCAAAGGGTCTTCGTGGACGTCGTTCACTGATAGGCGGTTTCCTATGCAAAATCAGCTTGCACCTATCAGTGTGAGTCGATCCGGAAGGTTAACGAGTCGATAGCGGCCTTGTAGACGGTAGAAGGCGTTGTCGTATACGTTGTTGTTGCCTGCGTCCTCGTAGATGGCTGAAGGCGTCATCGTAGAGGTTGTTGTGGCCGGCGTCCTCATAGATGGTTGAAGGAGTCATCGTAGAGGTTGTTGTTTGTTGCAGGGCGGCATCATTAAGGGTACGAGAGGCGGTGTTTGGGCCAGAACTTGTGTCGGACTTGATGAACTCGTCTCGCTTCGCTGGCTGGGTCTACTAGCTGGACTGGTGTCAATGAGTCCACTAGCTCGACCGAATTCGTTGGTTGGTTGCGCCTGACTGTTGAACTGAACTGGAATCGACTTTCTGAATGTCTTGCTTCACTGCCTTCTTCTAGCTGGGTTGCGCCTGACTGTCTGCTTATTCGGGGGTCCAGGTATTTATGTTATGTCCAGGTATACTGGTCCCTCATCTGGGGGTGATTATTTTTCTATTTTCGGCTATTTGTCACTTTGGTAATTACCGATTCGCGGGAAAAGCATTTTGTCGTAATTTCTCCGGGGATTAACCATTGACCCCAAAAAAAAGTTTTTGGAAATTCTTTCGAAAATATTTGGGTATTTCACCGTAAATGCCCTAGTAATGCCGTAATGCCCTAGTAAAACAAAGTGCAAATATTTCTTAATCTGTTCGAAGATTACATTACCGACCTTAATAAAATATTTTCGGAAATTGTCCGAAAATATTTGGTTAATTATTGTAATGCCCTCGTAAACTAAGAAATAAAAATGTAACGGCTCGTTGCCGCTACACATTCTTCGACATCTTCGTGGAACAGGCACATTGAAACGAAATGGAGGGCCAGGAAGATTAATAACAGTAAGAACGGTACGACTGGAACAGAATGTGCTGGACATGATAGAGGAAGATAAAAGTCGCAACAAGAATCTTGTCTTTGTCTAACTTGTCAAAATTAGACAAGAACGTTTTGGACTAGTCCCAATTGAACTCAAACATTTGACTAACTAGATGAGATTAGACAAGGTAGTTAGTACTAGTTGATTCTTAAAAGATTGTCTAAAACCTTAATGAAAATTAATCTTGTCTAACTAGTCTAACTTATAAGTTATATACTGTCAAAGTCGGATTACGTCATTTGGACTAATTGGAGAAAATCCCAAACTAGTATATAGACCACACCTTGAAACGTTGATAAAAAGTTGCAACAAGAATATTATCCCTGGTTAAGTAGACATAGACAGTGAAAGTTAGACAAAGACGTTTTGGACTAGTCGCATTAAAACTCAAATATTATACTAACTAGGTGAGATTAGACAACGCAGTTAGTACTAGTAGTTAAGTTTAGCTTTAAGTTTAGCTTTTCCTTACAAAATAAATGATGTTGACAAATTTATAAACCAAATAATGAACAAATTTTTTATTCTCGTACATACGGACAAATATAATACAGTTCTGTTCAATACAAACATTTTATGGAACATGTTTACTTTAAATTACAAACAGTAAATATTTGAATTAGATATTTCTTGTCGTATTGGTTTAAATTTATTATAAAATAACAGAACTGCGTTACATGCAGCATGTTTGTTAAACGAACGAAGAATGGAAAATGTTATTGTTTCACTACAGTAATTAGGGGTCGTCCATTAATAACGTGATGTTTTTTGACAACTTTTTCTCTTTCCCAATTTCAGTCATTAACTTTTGTCTGCGTTGTGTCTAATTTATAAAAATTAGTTAAATTTTATTTATAATTTTTTTTTATAAAAGTCTTAGAGATCAACATGTAAGATTAATACTGTAAGAAATTTCATGACTCAATCAACAGAGGCGGCTTTTCTTTTCGGCGGCTTTTTCGTTTGTATCGCCACTCTATATATGTTTCTCTCAGACTCAATGCCACTACGCGGCGTATGCCCCTAACAGCTCGGCCCCGCCGATTCTGCTTCGGACCAGCCACTACTATGCTAAATTGTAGAAAAAAATAATTTAACAATACGTGGTGATACATATTACATGTTGAATTGTTTGTGTGTACCTAATAACATTTACATTAAGGTATATAAAAATGAATCCTTTAATTTCTGTACGACAAAAAAAAGGTTGGCCCCAAATTTGCCGCCCCTAAAATCTGCCGCCATAGGCTCCAGTCCACTCAGTCTGCTGGTAAATCCAGCACTGTCTCATAGTTTAGGCATTGTTTAGAGACAAAACATACTCGGCAACGATCTATGCATGTATTCGGCGTCAAAATCACAGACTTCTACTCCGACTGGCAGCGAGTCGCGCCCCTTTTCGGTTTAAAAACCCCGCGTTCAATGAAAAAATAAATACACTTGATATTTCGAGCCTCACGTGATATGCACGATCCGTTAATAGTAAAACTTTTTTGGGTAATTGTTTAATTAATGCAAAAATTAAGTTTTGCACAGGTAATGAGAGCCCTGGGGAAACCTATGTTTTGATCACCCACAAAATCAAATGCACTTGTATTACACATCGTAGATTAGTTAGGACAATTAAATTTGGTTTGGATATTAATTTGCTAGTTAACTTAATTAGAAGTCATTGCTAAAATTGCTTCTATTTAGAACTCTGCATCTCGACTACTGGACTAGCTAGAACAACGAAATTTGCTGCGTATGAACTTAACTATATGGTTTAGTAATAATTGAAAATGTGTTTTGCTCTAATCGCCGACAGCGATGCAAAAGGTCTTTAACAAGACGAGACAAGACCATACAAGTCTAGACAAGTTCAGACAAAACCAGATACAAGACCAGACCAGACCAGACAAGGCCAGATAAGGCTAGACAAGACAAGACCATATTGTCTGGTATTGTCTGATTTTGCCTGGACTTGTCTAGTCTTGTTTGGCCTTGTCTGGCCTTGTCCGGTGTTGTCTGTCCTTGTGTGATCCTGTCTGGTCTTGTCTGGCCTTATCTGGTCTTGTCTGGTTTTGTCTGATCTTGTCTGATCTTATCAAGTCTTGTATGGTATTGTCTGGTCTTGTCTAGTCTTGTCTGGTCTTGTCTTGTCTGGTCTTGTCTTGTCTTGTATATCCTTGTCTAGTCTTGTCTGGTATTTTTTTTAAATTTATTCTTTAATTACTTTAATTTATTACTTTTAATGGAAATTCTATGCTTTCTGGTGGGTATATTCCTCAAACAAAGCTTGAGCATTTTTCGTTTGTGTTGTGCAAAGATAAATTCTCGAGAATATCTTTTCCTTAAACGGCAGCTGAAAGGCTATCAAACTCGGAGAGAGACTGATCCTAGTTAGAACTTTATGAATTGATGTGTTTGGACTAGGGAAAATGAAAGTTTCCCCTATCCGAAGCAAATAGAAACATTTTCCACCTTTCCCGCCGAAGAAAGAGAAAACCAATCTTATCGCGAATCCTATCAATTCTCCTTCTCACCGTCTCCCTCCGGCGCTCACCTCTCCTCTTCTTTTAATAAAAGTGCATCCGAACTAACAAGACCGAACGGGCGCACGAATAACTATAAAAGGATTCACTTTAATTCCTTTCTCCCTGCGTCCTTTCCTTTCTAGGGCCTGAGCGGAATCCTCGAGCCCCCGGCATTATGAGGATTTATTTTCTTAAGGACCTTTATATTTGATTCCGTGCGATTCAAAAATGCCAAATGAGATGTTCCCAAAACGACAAACATACACAGGATATGTAAAATCTTGAAAATTGCTTTTCTTAATAATAAATCCGTGAAAACATTTTTTCTTTTCCTCCGAGTAAGTTGTTTACGTGAAACTCTCTGCGACAGTTAAGTTGCCTATTATTTTCGAGCGAAACTTATTTAAGTATTTAAAGTAACAAGAGGGAATTTCCTATGGGGTTGTCTTCATTCGAAATTTAATTTTGGCGCTGCTAATCTAATACTGGCCGTCTTTTTTGTTCATTTCGCTCGGGTGTTAAGCAAGTAGCTGGGATAGCGGTGTTAACGTGACGCTGAGCTACGTGTGGCGGATGCTAAATTCTCGTTAATAGATTCCCGCAATTTCTTGTTCCTTTGCTAAACTACCGAATTTATATATTTATACTGAAACGAAACTCGCTTTGCAAGTAAACAACTTTCTTTTAGAATAAGCTAATGCAATGTTTGGCAACAAGACTAGACAGACAAGACTAGACAGACAAGACTAGACAGACAAGACTAGACAGACAAGACTAGACAGACAAGACTAGACAGACAAGACTAGACAGACAAGACTAGACAGACAAGACTAGACAGACAAGACTAGACAGACAAGACTAGACAGACAAGACTAGACAGACAAGACTAGACAGACAAGACTAGACAGACAAGACTAGACAGACAAGACTAGACATACAAGACTAGACAGACAAGACTAGACAGACAAGACTAGACAGACAAGACTAGACAGACAAGACTAGACAGACAAGACTAGACAGACAAGACTAGACAGACAAGACTAGACAGACAAGACTAGACAGACAAGACTAGACAGACAAGACTAGACAGACAAGACTAGACAGACAAGACTAGACAGACAAGACTAGACAGACAAGACTAGACAGACAAGACTAGACAGACAAGACTAGACAGACAAGACTAGACAGACAAGACTAGACAGACAAGACTAGACAGACAAGACTAGACAGACAAGACTAGACAGACAAGACTAGACAGACAAGACTAGACAGACAAGACTAGACAGACAAGACTAGACAGACAAGACTAGACAGACAAGACTAGACAGACAAGACTAGACAGACAAGACTAGACAGACAAGACTAGACAGACAAGACTAGACAGACAAGACTAGACAGACAAGACTAGACAGACAAGACTAGACAGACAAGACTAGACAGACAAGACTAGACAGACAAGACTAGACAGACAAGACTAGACAGACAAGACTAGACAGACAAGACTAGACAGACAAGACTAGACAGACAAGACTAGACAGACAAGACTAGACAGACAAGACTAGACAGACAAGACTAGACAGACAAGACTAGACAGACAAGACTAGACAGACAAGACTAGACAGACAAGACTAGACAGACAAGACTAGACAGACAAGACTAGACAGACAAGACTAGACAGACAAGACTAGACAGACAAGACTAGACAGACAAGACTAGACAGACAAGACTAGACAGACAAGACTAGACAGACAAGACTAGACAGACAAGACTAGACAGACAAGACTAGACAGACAAGACTAGACAGACAAGACTAGACAGACAAGACTAGACAGACAAGACTAGACAGACAAGACTAGACAGACAAGATTAGACAGACTATTCATAATTAACACTTGTTAGTTAAGATCATAATTACTTCCGAGTATCACAACAACCATTTAATTGTTACAATTATGTAAACATGTATTTCTAGAGATATGCAA
The DNA here is from genome assembly GCA_944588485.1 of Phosphuga atrata. NCBI lineage: Eukaryota > Metazoa > Arthropoda > Insecta > Coleoptera > Silphidae > Phosphuga > Phosphuga atrata. The sequence goes on from OX155898.1 coordinate 59,057,937, forward strand.
TTCTTAAGAGTGAAGGGTATATTCCATCTTCCAAGGAATTCTAGTGTCTTACAGTGAGACTGGTACAGGAGAAATATTAACTATACTTACATAATAAGACACGGAAGATGTAACAAGGACGTCTCAGATGAAAGTGGAATGAACGTTTTAGTCGCCTCTGTGTTCAATTAAACGTCTGTTTGTGTATTTTGTTTTTATCCTAGCTGGCAACTTTTCGCCGGATGGAATTGCGAATTGGTCTTATCGTTATTGCTCGCACCGGCCGCTTTAAAGTTTTCCCGGCGCTCGTCCGTTTTAACGGCACAATTCCCTAAGTGCATTCGAATCTTCTTTTAATATGTATTTTTATTCCCTTCCAGCACTAATTTTACACCAACTCCTAACATATTTCCCCATTATCATCAACAGGAAACTATGTACGGATTACAATTTTCTTTTCCAATTTCACAATAATTTTCTCCCCCTCTTCAACTACTACTATCTACATAATTAATTTAAATTTTTATACTTTATATATATTTACACTTCTCAGGTCTCCCGCGCACTAAGCAGCCTGGCTGCGCAGACACCCTAATAAATGACGGCGTATGGGTTGAGATATGCAAATTCCTGGCTGCGGCTGCCATTAGAACACATTTTGCGACAGCTTATTGCCTACGCGCAACTGGCGCGAGTGTAGGGAATGTATGTGGATGCCGTCAGTCTCCACGCACTTGTCGTAGCAACCAGACGTATTTTGTGTCCCAAAGAAATTTTTACGTCGAACTTTGTACGTCGTTTGGCTAAAAAAAAGCTTACAGGCGCTTCACAGCTCGAAGGGGAATAGCTCTTACTATTTATTCAGATTGTGACACCAACTTCGGCAAATGGGAAGCAGTTGTCAAGTCCATGAAATTCCTTTGAATGAAAAAACCTTTGAAGAACTTAATACTTTAAGCTATTCTCAACTCATGGAAGCGCCCTTCGATGACTCTCAAGATGTCTCCGCTCTCACTCCGGGCAACTTTCTCATTGCAAGCGCACTCAAGACATTGCCCGAACCCTCAATTTTGGACCTATCATCTTCTCAGCTCTCATACTGGAGGCTCATTCAACATCATGTACAGAACTTCTGGGCTCAATGGTCTGCCCATTATTTACAACGACAGCAGTCCAACTCAAAGTGGCATCACGTATCCCATCAACTTAAGTAATTCATCAACTACCAGGCTCCACATCAGTGCTGATAACACACTTCTCTGTCGGCACTCTCGAGTTGTGATGGTGTCTTTTCCCACATGTGTCTCCACCGTTATAATTCTCAGCATTTCTCCCATCCATTTTGAGGTAAGCTGTCGATACTTTCTCATTGGAAGCGCACTCACGACATTGCCCGAACCCACAATGTTGGACCTATCAACTTCTCAGCTCTCACACTGGAGGCTCATTCAACACCATGTACAGAATTTCTGGGTTTAATGGTCTGCCTATTATTTACAACGACAGCAGTCCATCTCAAAGTGGCATCACGCATCCAATCAACTTAAGCTTTCAACTTGGCTATCAACTTGGCTGTCCAAATATTTCGGCCGCCGCAGAGAGGCTGCCTAATACGCAGGCTCTCAATTTTTCTCTACAAATCATGAATTTTCAATTCTCCATAATATTCTACAATACATGAATTTCATTCTATACATACAAGACTAGACGGAGAAGGTCTGTTCGCATTGTTTCTTCTCGAGGGCTAGTGTTAAAAGAAGATAGAGTCTAAAATAAAAAAAACCTTAACGCCGACTTCGTTAATTATACTCGTACTTTGAAGCTCTGGTAATATTTCTCTGCATTTAATTTTCCAGTGCATTTTTTTTTTATTGAAGCATCAAAAAAAAAATCACAAGTTTTTGAATTAAAAAAAAAAAATGCATAAATACCAAACGAAGGTAGAAAAGTTTGCTGCATTTCCGATAAAGAGTTAAAAACTAATACAATTCAGTGAGCACAAAAAAGTTTGTTATTGCCATTCGAGTGAACATAGACCGAATGTTCTGGCAGCAAAAACCCTCCAACGAATAAAAATAATTATACCCGACGCACTTCCTAACTATTTTCGCTTTATTTCAATTAACTCCGGTTTGTTTACGATTTTATTTTTTCCGATCCTTCATCAATTACTTGAAATTTTTTTGAACTTGCTAAAAGTTTACTCGCGAACGCACGGTGCAACAAACTAATAATTACAACAAAACGTTTGATAGACTACAAAAAAGAACGAATATTAATGCGTACGTTTATAAAAGCTACAGCGAAATAGAAGCGTAAGAGTGCGGGCGGTGTGTAGGGGGATTTCACGTCCCACGTTTTTATTTACAAACCCTCTGGAATAGAGAGATTTTAATATACAAAATCTGCTTTTAATACGGACCAAAGGAACGGGGCCACCGAACGATGTTATTAGCTTTCGTATATTCCGCTCCGTCCTCCTCCTCCTTAATGCAATCAAATTAAAATAAACTGAACGGGATTATAATTTAACAATATCTGTTCAGAATAAAAGATTTGTCTTTGGAGAAAATTAAATCGAAAATTTTGTTAACTGGGCATGTGGCGGAAATTCAAGCTGCTGGCCTGCAATTCTTCGGATACTGAGATAGTTTTACCTATCTCGGGATTGTGTTGCTTCTGTGGTCTGGTATTCTTAAGGCACAAAGTTTATTAAATGAAAAGTAGTAGACTGAATAAAGTATATATATATATATATATATATATATATATATATATATATATATATATATATATATATATATATATATATATATATATATATATATATATATATATATATATATATATATATATATATATATGTATGCGTCTAACGGTTGACCCGCACGGACGCATATATCTCTTGAGAATGACGAATGTTAGTTCGCCGAAACGTCGAGAATCCGGTTCTTTTCAGAGCCAACCCTCAGCATCAACGCGGAATCCCCGAGAAAACAATACAACACAGGTATCTATCCGCGAAAACCTCAAATACAACATATATATATATATATATATATATATATTTATATATATTTATATATATTTATATATATTTATATATATATATATATATATATATATATATATATATATATATATATATATATATATATATATATATATATATATATATATTTATAACTAAATATTATATTAGATTAAGCCTACAACTAAGACAAGTTAACTATACTTAACAACTAACATAAACTAGACCGGGTTGAGATATTTATATCATCCCATTGGTGTTCCGTGGGGGTTTGTGTATACCCCTTAATTAAATAGGAGGATGCTGCTCCTACTTGACTCCTCCCCTATGCGACTTTAGCGTCGTTTGAGCTTAGGACGTAAGTCGTAGCGCATACGCAATATTTTGCACAAATAACTAAAAAGGTTCCCAAAGACACTAACAATCTGGTCTACATGATTATTTTGATGGGGACGTTTTTATGTTTTAAGTGTCTCTCCGAGAATTTCATTTCGGATAATAAAAAATATCCGTGGGAGATATAAATTTATGCACGTGATTATCATCTAAAAGACTTAAAATCTTTTAAGCGTGGGACTAAGGGTTGGAATGTCCCTAAAATCACGTGTGGCTTGAAGGGGTTTTATTACGACTCTGCAGACCATTCAGAACACTCTGCAGACCATTCTTGTTCTGATGACTCCTCACCAGTGGAGCTGGCGGAAGCAAGGTGTTCATTTCCATCGGAGAACTAGGAGCCCCATTCCCGTAAATATTCTTGTCGGCCGTAGGCATATTCATCTACAACACAAAAGATTGTTGGTATACCATAAGTAACGGTAATGGATCCAACATATTTTCGCTACTGAAGCTTGAACAAGAAAATTTGTCGAACAAGATTTCTACAAGAAAACAAATTTGGATTAGATCAGGTAATCAGAAGGAGATTGAAAAGCTTCTTACGTTTCTCAAACTGTTGGCGGTCTTGTTGTTCCGCTTGCAGCAGTAGAAAGAGAAAGCGAACATAACCAGGACGACGAGTATCACGGCGGTGCCGATAATGTAGGTCCAGACGATTTTGGCTGCAAATTTCGACAGAACAAGAGTTTTGGGTTCAATTTGCAAATCTCTTTTTGCTTACCGCATTTATGTCTTTGCTGTGGTCCACGTAAGAAAAGGGCTCGGATTAAAAACCTCCGGGATTCCTATACAAATAAACGGCATTACACGTTTAATCTTTCTAGTTTTGCCTGCCTAGTCTATCTAGTTATGTTTTACCTGCATTAATTGTGTCCGATGAGTTCGGGATGGTCGGAGACTTGGACGAAGGACTGGTGGACTTGGAGCACATGGTGCACTTGGAGTTTGTCACGCTGACGTCCAGAACGCCCCGGTAGAGTTGGCCGTTGTCCCAAAAACAAGAATCGTCTGAAAAAATGAGTGTGTGTAACCTTTAAGTGCGCGAGGTTGAAGTAAAACTTCTTGGACGGTTGCCGCACGTATTACTGCTACGGATTAAACTTTTGTAGTCGTAATAAGACTTAATATTATAGAGTTACGAACGGGTTGAATATATTTATATATTCAGGCTTCATTTCGCATTTAATATAACACTTACTTACTCACTCCGCTGGCTTCTTTGGGACAGGACGATCCCGTGCCGCTCTCACTATCTGCCTCCATTTCTCCCTATCCGCCTCCATTTCTCCCTATCCAGCGCCGCATTCTTCCATCCAGTGACGCTCATCTGTCTGCAGTCTGAGGTCACCTCATCTTGTCATCTATTCCTCGATCTTCGAAGTGATCTTGAGCCTCCCATCTACTTCTCATATATCTGGCAAACTACTCTGGGAGTATCCATTCTAATCACTTGTCCTGCCCATTGCACCCGCCTCGCTTTCATGATGTTCACTACACTGGGTTGATGGTTTGATCTGAGAATGTTTGAGTTTCCTGGTCAAAAGTGGGTCTGAAAATGTTCCTGTACACCTTGTCTTCGAAGACTGTAAGCTGGTGTTCCTCCATTTTAGTCGCACTCCATGTTTCGACTCCGTATAACAGTACTAATCTGATGATCGTGTTGTATAGCTTTAGTTTGGTTTTTCTGGTCAGTAAATAAGACTTTTTTTGTCTTTCGAATTTTTGTCTGGCCATTCTTGTCTGGTCTTGTCTGCTCTTGTCTGGTCTCGAGAAGGTAAGAATTAGTCTGGTATAATACTCACCTTGTTCAGAGCAAGAAGCTAATTACTAAACGTTAATTCATTTGGACCTATAATGTTACCCTGAGGTATAACTGTTTCTCACTAGTCTATTTACGCATCAAAGGTTCGACGCTTTTAATACCTCTGTGCATCAAAGATTTCCTGTTGTAATATAAACAAGATTGGAAGTTAAACTAGGCGGTGTCGTCACCAATTCAGCCTGCTAGCAAGGACGAAGATCCTTTGAATGCTAAATGTGTAAATCTGATACGGCGGCAAGGTTCCGTTTATGTTTTTGCCTTTGTTTTCCCAGGCCATACTTTTAAATACATCCTTGAGCACCGGTGAAAAGCTTCGGTGATATGGTGTCACCCTGTCTAACTCCCTTCTCTAATTTGATTTCTTCTGTTGCCATGTCCTCGACTATGGCTATCTGCATTGTAGCATTTGTATATATGTGTTCTATGATCTTTGAGTATCGTGTGTCTATGCAAACAGTGCAGGCTACTAAAGATGTAAAAAGCTGTGGGTAAGTTTTCTACGGCATTGTAGAAAACTGGGATGTTGTGGATTTCGATATAGCTTCTTAAGTTTAATTGGATCATTTTCCTTTGGCAAGAAAGATAATAACTTAGTTTTGCTAGTTTTAGAGACTAATGCTAATAACAGTAAGTCTAGCTGCAGGGATATAACTATGGGTTTTTTTCGTTTTTTTTTTAACTTTATGGGTTCCTCAAGGAGCTGTTCTGGGACCACTTCTGTTTCTTTTGTTTGTTAACTATTTACCACATTGTGTCAGTACGGAAACCATACTCGGGAATTAATATAAAAGAGCTGGGAGCTAAAGTTGAAAAGGTTGTTGGCCAAGTAAGTGCATGATGTAGAGCTAATAAAGCATTTAACGACAACAATAAATAAATATAGAGTTTACACTGTATCTGTGAAAGAAACGTATTTGTAAATGTAGATAAAAAAAGAATCCAAATTATTTCGAAGAGATCTGAGAATAAATTATAAACTGTATTGTAGGGGACTTTGATATCCGCCCTAACCCCATAACACATCTCGTTAAAATTTGCTTTGATCTCCTTGCTAAAACACGATTGTCCTTTAATTAAATTAATCATTGGATGTTCATCACCCGTTCCGTTTTTTGTTTTTGTTTTAGAATATCCGACTATAATCCGATATATAATCCCAATTTAACAGAATATATATTGTATAAGTTAGACTAGTTAGACAAGATTAATCTCCATCAAGGTTTTAGGCAATCTTTTAAGAATCTACTAGTACTAAGTACCTTGTCTAATCTCACCTAGTTAGTCTAATATTTGATTTCTATTGGGACCAGTCCAAAACGTTCTTGTGTAAATGTGACCGTCTATAACTATTTAACCAAGACAGACGAAGCCAAGATTCTTGATGCAACTTATTTATCTAAGTTTCAGGATGCGGTCTATATAGACCAACTTAGTTTAGTTAATCTAGTTTGCCTATAATTGACAAGAACTAGTTTTGGGTTTTTCTCCAACTAGTCCAAATCACGTAATCCGACTTTGACAGTATATAACTTATAAGTTAGACTCGTTTGACAAGATTAATCTTCATCGAGGCTTTAGACAATCTTTTAAGAATCTACTAGTGGTAACTACCTTGTCTAATCTCACCTAGTTAGTCTAATATTTGAGTTCTATTGGGACTAGTCCAAAACATTCTTGTCTTAATTTGACCGTCTATGTCTATTTAACCAAGTTAGACAAAGACAAGATGCTTAATGCGACTTCTTTGTCTAAGTTTCAGGATGCGGTGTATATAGACCAACTTAGATTAGTTAATCTAGTTTGCCTAAAATTGACGAATACATTAAGAGCGAGAATAAACTAGTTTTGGGATTTTCTCCAACTAGTCTAAATCACGTAATCCGACTTTGACAGTTTATAACTTATAAGTTTGACTAGTTATACAAGATTTATCTTCATCGACGATGGAACGAGTAATCTTCACGAGGGGTGTAAGGTGTTGAAACAAGATCATATCAGCCCAAATGTCACCCTCACCTGCACGCGGTGCACCCTGCTACAGGACTGACGAGGCTCTGGCGGCCGAGACACGGCGGTATAACCGTTTCTTCGGAAATTATGGAAATGTAATTTCCCACCAAAACTGGCCAACACGTTCGGCAAGCGTGGCCTTTCACATATGCCAAAACCTTCTAACAAATGATGAGTTTTACAACAAAGAATATACCCCAAGCGAGTAGAGTAAAACACCAGTAACTCGGTCAGCCTAATGGATTCTGGGGGAGGCAAAAATTCAGTAAATACAAAACCAACGACGATTTGGGTTGCAACACACAACATCAGGACCATGAAGTCAAACGCTCAACTGGAAATTTTAGAAAATGAGCGAAAAAACATAAAATGGGATGTACTCGGTCTGTGTTAAACCAGGCTAGAGGGAGAACATGCAACTACCCTAAAATTAGGACACTTACTGTTTGGACAGTGTCTCACGAAAATCAAATTTTCAGGGCTAGTCTAATCACTTACCTGTTAGGGTCGCTCGCGTCTCCGCCACGTGTGGATCGTCCTTCCGGCGCCTTTTTTAAGGGAGGAAATGGGGATAATAGGTGGAGGGATCCCTTAAAATTGTTGTCTTCCAGACGTTGGATGCCGCTTCAGCCCTTTGGGCTCGTGATTACACCCCTGGTTAACTTGACTTTACATTAAAACGATAAACTTAAAGATGCGTGCACGTGTCGGTCGAGCTTGGTTCCCGCTTCGATTCTCGTCTTTACGCTTCACACACTCGAAGCATACTCTCGAATATATAATAATATAAATTCGCGAAGTAAATTGATAAGAAAATCGCGCGATTTCGGCCCAGGTCGATACACCTTTCACCTTTTGGTAATCGGTGCCGAAATCGATTCAAATGTTGAATTGAAAATACAGATTTATTAAAATTAGCGCGAATAGTTACTCTATCAGAGAAACGCCGACACAAACTCCCACATTGGGGGGTGGATATCCTTATAAACAAAAAACTAAAACACCTAGTGACGAAAATGGAAGCAATCTCTAACAGAGTTATATACATCATCATACAACTCAGCACAAGTATACGCGCCTACAAGTTCATCCGATGAGCAGGAAATCGAGAGTCTGTATGAAGACATAACAAAGGCGCAGAACTCAGGAAACGCCATATTGCAAATAGTAACAGGTGATTTCATCGCCAAAATTGGGGGGAAAAAGAACGACGATCTCAAACATATAGGGACTCACGGACTAGGAAATAGAAATGCAAGAGGTGAAATGCTCGTAGATTACTTGCAACAGCAGGATATGTACTGCCACAACACCTTCTTTCAACAAAGCCAGCAGAGGAAATGGACATGGAGAAGCCCTGATGGTCGTAGTAAGAACGAAGTCGATCTCGTTAGACATAATCTCGAGCAGCGACGTAACGGTGCTAAATAAATTCAACACAGGGAGTGACCACAGACTCGTGTGGGCGACTATGAACTTTAACACAATGCTAGAGAAATACAATGATCCAGATCAAGAAATACCCAACAACCGGAACCCTAAAGGAAAATCAAGATGCATATCAAGACCAGATTGAGAAATCTTTAGCAACCATAAGAAACCTAGAAAAATTGGATATTAACCAAATATTGCAAAAACAATAACTGAAAGCATAAAAACGTCAACCAAAAAAATTAGCTACAATAAAGCTCCAAAAACGGGAAAACTACGCCCCACCACCTTGAAATTGCTAGAGCAAAGGAAGAACACAAACAGAGAAAGCAGCATGTATAAGGAGCTATGTAAAACAATTAGCAAGGAATCTCGAAAAGACCTGAGAAGTAACTAACAGTCACCTAATACAGAAAGTCATAGAGGATAATGCATATATGAAAATACTAAGAAGAAACATGACGAAAGGAAAGAAGAGATTGTACTCGATTCAGAACAAGAAAGGAGAAGTAATTACAGACAAGCAAGGAATTGCAGATACAATCCAAAATTTCTCTAAGATCTCTATAAATCAGACATACCGAAACCAGACAGTGACAGCAGCAAAATCCAAAACGTCGGCTAGGAAGACATTTCAGAAATTGCGAGGGCAGAATTACAGTGCGCGCTAAAGCAAATGAAAAACAGGAGAGCACCGGGAGAGGACAAAATTACAGTAGAAATGATAAAAATGGGAGGGGCAACCCTCGATGAAGCTCTCTGTACCCTATTAAACAAATGCATAAGCGAAGGAAAAGTCCCCCGATCTTGGCTAAACGCAGAAGTAGTTCTGATTTTCAAGAAAGGGGATACCAACCACATTGGTAACTACAGACCGATCAGCCTCCTGACTCACCCCTACAGGATATTATCCAAGATTATAATCAATCGTCTAACCAGCAAACTAGACTACTATCAACCTGCGGAACAAGCCGGCTTTAGTAAAGGATTCGGCACAAACGACCACCTCCACGCAATATGTAGCCTGATTGAAATATGCACAGAATACAACGTTCCTTCAAATTTAGCATTTGTGTATTATGCGAAGGTGTCCGACTCGGTTGAAACATGTGCGATTCTGAAGACAGTGGATGGTGCAAGAATCATCATCATCATCATCATCATAAGCAGCGTTTAAGTACTCCATTACTAGATATACGCCTCCCCTATCTGATTCCGTTGACTGCGATCTGCGGTATCTTTTGTCCATTGTCCTTTTACGGGTTTTGTCTTACTTTTACGATATCGTCGGCCTGGATTTCGTTTTCTAGTTCTCGGTCTCCATTCTGTAATTTTGTTTGTCCATCTTCCATCCTCTCTTCTCATCACATGCCCAGCCCAGGAGCATTTTAGTTTTGCTATGTATTGGCTCTTCTACCACCCCTAGGAGTTCTCCAAGAAGAGGTGCAACAATAGATACACGATACTCAAGAACACTTATATACAAAGGCTACAATGCAGCGAGCTATAGACGAGAACATGGTAACAGAAAAAATCAAATTTGAGAAGGGAGTTAGATAGGGTGACACCATATCACCGAAGTTTCTCACCGGTGCTCTCGAGGATGTATTTAAAAGTATGGCTTGGGAAAACTAAGGCATCAACATAAACGAAACCTGTCTAAATAACCTCCGCTTCGCGGACGACATCGTGCTGATCAGTGGCGACGGTGACGAACTAAAAGCAATGCTTGAAGAACTGAAAGCAAAGTCGGAACAGATCGGACTGAAGATGAATATTAACAAGACGAAGATAATGACCAAAGAAGACATCAGAATAGACATGGATGGAGAACTCCTAGAGCTGGTAGAAGAGTACACATATCTGGGCCATAATATCAAGATGGGCAAAACAAACCAAACTGCAGAAATATCTAGAAGGATAAAGATGAGCTAAAATGAAGATATGAAAATGAGATAAAGATGAGATAAGTAAAGTTTATGATACCTGATTATTACGAGTAACAACATACGGCATGGAGACTAAAACCCTGATTAGAGGAAGCGCAGAAAGACTCATCATAACTCAAAGAGCAATGGAAAGAAGAATTCTAGGAATCAGTCTAAGAAACCACGTCAGGAACGAGGAAATCAGGAGAAGGCCCGAGATGTCATCATGAGAGTAGCGCAATTAAAATGGAGATGAGTGGGCCACGTGGCAAGGCAAGACGGATCCAAATGGACCAAGAGAGTCGTTGAATGGAGATCAAGAACAACGAAAAGGAGCGTGGGCAGACCCGCGAAAAGATGGCGCAACGAAATCCAGAAAGCAGCAGGCAAAAACTGGTGCAAGGCTGCACAATGCAATAAAACTTGCAGGAAGAAGAAGAAGGTTTTAGGCAATCTTTTGAAAATCTTTTAGTATTAACCTTACATAATCTCACCTAGCTAGTCTCATATTTGAGTTTTATTGGAATTAGTCGTCTATGTCTAATTTTGACTGTCAATATCTATTTAACCAAGTTAAAGACAAGATTCTCGATGGGACTTATTGGCCTAAGTTTCAGGAAGCGGGCTATGTAGACCAACTTTGTTTAGTCAATCTAGTTTGCTTAAAATTGACGAATATATTAAGAGCGAGAAGAAAGTAGTTTTGGGATTTTCTCCAACTAGTCCAAATCGCGTAATCCACTTTAACAGTATATAACTTATAAGTTAGACTAGTTAGACAAGATTAATCTCCATAGAGGTTTTAGGCAATCTTCTAAGAATCTACTAGTATGAACTACCTTGTCTAATCTTACCAAGTTACTCTAATATTTGAGTTCTATTGGGACTAGTCCAAAACGTTTTTGTCTAAATTTGATGGTCAATATCTATTTAACCAAGTTAGACAAATACAAGATTTTTAATGCGACTTTTTTGTCTAAATTTCAGGATGCGGTCTATGTACACCAACTTAGTTTAGTCAATCTATTTTGCCTAAAATTGACGAATATATTAAGAGCGAGAAGAAACTAGTTTTTGGATTTTCTCCAACTAGTCCAAATCACGTAATCCGACTTTGACAGTTTATGACTTATAACTTGGACTAGTTAGACTAGATTAATCTTCATCAAGGTTTTAGTTTTTATCTTTTAAGAATCTACTAGTATTAACTATCTTGTCTAATCTCAATCAGTTGGTCTAATAGTTGAGTTCTATTCGGACTAGTTCAAAATGTCCTTGTCTAACTTTGGCGGTGGTGAGAAAATTTGATAACAACATATCACCTGAAGCGCTGTATGGGCTAAGGAATCTGGGCATAGATTTATATATTATAGATATAGCAAAGGCAAATTTAGAAAATTCTTATATATTCAATATTTTTAAAGAATACTAATAATATTATAACATGATAAATGTGTGAGAAGTTTTGTGGATTAGATTAAATAAGTGTAGTGATTTGAGAAATGGCGAGCAGGAATGAATAGTAGTAACATTTATGTAGAACGATAATAAAAATCTGTGGCATAATAGGAGATTGGCAATTAAGTAAAGTAGCCGCAGCTCAGTGGCCGTTAATAAACCGCATGAATGATGGCCCTGCAGTCCGAGAGTTTTTGCCGGTCGGCGCCGCGACGCAACAATCCGAGCCAAACAGATCATTCATCGCGACACACTCGCACTTCCGATTCTGGCCGCCATCAATCTAAGAGATTACCAACTATTAACTATTCCGGCCCTCGCAGTAATAACCCTAAATATCTTAGTTTATCTAAACATTATCGCGGAACTTGCCTCGGGGCTAAAGGATTAGAGGACGAATAAGGACCCGACGCACGCACAAGATGCAGAACTATCAGCTCCGGGCGGAATGTCTGGAATTAATTTATGTTTCGTGAAAAAGTCACCCCCCAGTTAAGCGTTATTCAGCTCCCGGAATCCGTTAAGATAACACAGAATATGTTTCATATCTAGATTGACTTTACGACGGCTAATATTGTAAAATTCAAATGTCGGAAATTCGGGATTAGTTAATTCTGGGGCCGGTTTATGGGCATATAAATGACCTCTGCGCTGGAACTTTTTGAATTTATTACATCTACCATATTTTTATATGTGGTCATGCCGCAGTTATTAAATTTTATTGCTGAACGAGCCGTTTTACTTACACTACACAGTCACCCAAATGTAAAATATTTCAATATGAGATTAAGTTATGTTACAATACACTATAACAAATATTTTTAGAAACTGGTCTTGTCTGATCTTGTCGGGACTTGTCTGATTTTGTCTGGTCTTGTCTATTCTGGTCTGGTTTTGTTTGGTCTTCTCTGGTCATGTATGGTCTTGTCTGGTCTTGAATTGTATTGTGTGGTCTTATCTGGTCTTGTCTGGTCTTGTCTGGACTTGTCTGGTTTTGTCTGGTCTTGTTTGGTCTTGTCTGGTCTAGTCTTATCTGGTCTTGTCTGGTATTGTCTGCTCTTGTCTGGCCTTGTCTGGTTTTGTCTGGTCTTTTCTGGTGTTCGGGCTACTTTTGTTGGTCTAATAGGTTTTCGGCCTCTATCTAAAGGAGGGCAACAGGTATCTCAACCATCGTCGAGACCGCGCTAAATTAGCATCTGGTGTTCGGGCCACTTTTGTTGGTCTAATAGGTTTTCGGTCTTTATCCAAAGGAGGGCAACATGTATCCCGACCGGGGTCGAGACCACGCTAAATTAGCATCAATCACGCCGCAATTTGAGATAAGTCAGTGTGTTTTGAACGTTCGGCGAGTCCGCGATAGGTTCGTGCGTCTGACTTCAGCCGACATGTTGGTAACGCTCGCGTTTGTTAGTTAATTTGATGTGAATTTTTATAGGGTGGTTTGATCACCACATGGAAGGCAGCATCGGCTTTTCTCCCTTCCGGAACAATTTGATTTAAGGGTTTCCATATCTGTATTTTTCCTGCTCATATTAAAGCTTAAATAAGCTACGGAAGAACGTTCCACTGAACGGGTCAGAGACGGTTGCAGCCCGAAGGTAAGTGACCATCCCGATTTGATATACAATCGCCAAAATTATCGTTAAATACAGTCCATTCATCTGATCTTGTCTGGTCTTCTCTGATCTTGTCTAGTCTTGTGTGGTCTTTAATGTTTTTGTCAGCTCTTGTGTGATCTTGTCTGATCTTGTCTAGCCTTATCTGGTCTTGTCTGGTCTTAAGCGGTCTTGTGTGGTCTTGCCTGGTCTTGCCTGATCTTGTCAGGTCTTGTCTTATTTTGTCTGGTCTTCTCTGGTTTTGTCTGGTTTTGTCTGGTCTTGTTTGTTTTGATAATAAAAACCTAACCTGAACTAATTAACAAAACTATATAGTTTGAGAGTGCTAGCTCTCATGCACCCCCCTCTGATAGACCATGTTTGTGTTACTTTAAATGCACTATAAGTTTCAGAAAATTGTGAAATACTTGAGTGATTTCAGTTTTGTAGCTGTGAAATGTTATGAATGTGTTATATGGATTTGTGTTTATAGAATGATTTTTAATGGAGAGATGTTTGCTGTTGCTTCACCCTTAGGAGATAAACATAATTTTATTCGGGCTATCGATCAAACGCGTCCGTCGGTCTTAATATCGCCCTCCACTGCATCCCATTACTTCCGCCCGTTCTGCCAATCAATATGAGCATAATGCTAGCTGAATTTTCCCCAAAAAAGAAAATTCCGCTAAAACCCGTGAAATTTATTTAAATGTTCGAACGTTCTCCCAACTATTTATGCATTTATCCAAAACTCCTAGCACATTTTTCTATGCAATATACGAGTCCAAGGAGAAGTTCCATCCATCAAGCACTGACCCCGACCCGTGCCTCTATCAATCAGTTCCAGTTTTTATTGTCCTTTTTTGTCACCCTCTTTCTTCTTGCTTCTCCCACAAGATTCCATTTAATTACGCAAGACTAGAATAAATAGTCAATACTAAAGTGGCCAGTTTAATCAAGGCAACGAAAATATAACAAAATCAGACAGGATTTAAGATTAAACAAGACTATATATGTCATGGTATATATATATATATATATATATATATATATATATATATATATATATATATATATATATATATATATATATATATAATGAGACTAGCACTAGTTAAATAATAATAAAATCCATAACCTGCATAAACTCGATAGGTTATAACATTCCGTTGTAGATCACGAAAGATGGTGTCCATAACAAGAACAAAAAGTGAGTGTGAACGAAGGTGATATTGCTGAACCTTGGTGGACCCCGACATTAACACCTAACCACCTGACATACGTCTCTCAGACCCAAAGTAGCAGTAATTTTTCCACCTGAGATGTATGGCAGGTGGTTAAGGGTTAACAGGAAAGTTATCTGAGGTGCCAATAGCACAACGTACTCTGCTACTGGTGTTTGTGTGTAGCATCTTGACCACTTTAACAAATGATTCTGGCACTCCATGGTCTCGGGGTGCATAGCAAATTAACTTTGAGGAACACGATCAAAGGCCCTTTCGAGGTCGAGCAAGGCAATATGCAGTGGTTCCTTTTCTCACAATGCTTCTCCATGTCTAATCGTGTTGAAAATATGGTGTCAGTAGTTCCAGCTCTCTTGACAAATCCACACTTGTTGATGTCACGTAATCGCTGATCAAGAGTTCTCTCAAAGATATTCATTCTTTGTGAGAGAAGGTGTATTGGGCGATAGTTAGAGCACTCTGCTGGATCTCCTATATTCTTGAAAATCGGTACCGTGATGCTTGTAGTCCAGTCAGTAGGGATGTAGCCAGAGTCAATTATAGCATTGAAAAAGCTATCATGCCAATCAATTGCAGAGGCTTGCAGTTCTTACAACTTCCATAAATCAGCTTAAAGATTGTCTGGTCCAGTAGACCTCTGATTTCTCATTTTTTGAGGGCAATGGCAACTTCCTCTGCAGTGATTTTGGGGGTAGGCCCAAATTGGGACACCTTCTGGGATTGGTAGATGCGGAAACTCTATATCCGAGATCTCCTTCAAATCCTGATGCCAGCGTTTGAGATTCTCATGTTTGCTCTGTAATCTTTTGCCTTCCTTGCTCTTTATGCACACATGGTGTACAATATCCCTTGTTGATTTTGCTCGGGCTTCGACCACAACAACAATCTCTTCCTCAAATTGGTTCTACTCCTCAAATTCTTTCTTCAGCGACGACTTTCCTTGCCTCTCGTTTAGAAGTAATGTATCTTTCTCTGTGCTCGTCTGTCTTTTGAGAAAGCCAGGATTTGAATGCTGTCTTCCTATCATGGACCTGATCGTTTAATAATAATATTTAATAATAATAATATAATTATTCATAATATGTTCTGAGATACCATTTTTTAAAGCAAATGTGATCTACTTTAGGTAGTATTATTAGTTACATAGTAATTAAGACGTCAATGTAGTATTGATACCGAAAAAATATATATAAAAATAATAATAAAATGGTGTTATCATTCGTGTTTAATATTTATTTTGGACGGACTAGACCGGACTAGATCGTACTAGACTGGACTAGTCCATACTAGACGGGACTAGAGCGAATAAGACCGGAGTGGACCGGACTAGACCTTTTTTGTGGGAAGGGTGGGAAATGCATTACTGCACGCACGGAGACTCTTGGCTTCGTCGAGTGTGGGGCTTTCTGATCGAGGTGTTGGTGACCAGCATACCCACTAAAACCCCTCATCTTGGGATACCTTTGATACCGTTTTCACATTCTTTAAGTAGGTCCCGCTTCTCCTACAGCCTTAGTTCATCTTCTGTTTTCTTCGATCTGTAGAAACGACCAGAATCGGGATTCCAACCACAATTAGAAAACCGAGGAAACTAGCCAAGAAACCGCATGGATTTACAACCAAATTATCCAAATTATCGCCGTCTAGGATGTTTTAGTCATATTTGCCGAATTAATTTAAAAGAAATTTGAAAATTTAGGAATTTTACTTTAAATTTTTTGTTGTTAATTCTTGCATGGAAAAAGTTAGAATCGCCAAAATTTGCATAAATATTCTTGAAACCGTTCCGAATAAATTCTGAAAATTTCGCGAAGATATTTAGAATTCCAAAAATTCTGAATTTTCAATCTTTGGCAATCAACCTAATATTGAATTACGAAATTTTCCTTGTAAATTTTGAACGGCGACGGATTAAAGCTTTAAAATTGGTGGGAATATTTTTGAAACTATTCCGAATATGTGTACCAAATTTTGAGGAAAAATTAAAAAAAAGGTGGAAAATTTAGGAATTTTCTTTTAATTTTTTGTTGTTAATTTTTCCATGGAAAACGTTAGAATCTCCAAAATTTGCATAAATAGCTTAGAAAGCGCCCTAAAGAAGTCTTGAAAGTTTCGCGAAGAAATTTTGAAAATTGACAAGATTATGAATTTTCAATCTTTGGCAATCAATTTTTTTTAAAATTGAAGCACAATTTTTTTTGTACATTCGAAACGGCGAAGGATAAAAACATTGGTGGAAATATTTCTGAAGCTTTCCCAAATATGCATTCAAAGGTTTGTGGAACATTTTTAAAAATTATGGAAATGGTGGAAAATTTAAGAAATTTATTTTAATATTTTTATTGCAAATTTTCGAACCTGATAATTTAAAATCGTCAAAATTTGTACAAACTTTCTTGAAACCGTACTGAATAAATTAAGTTTCGCAAAGAAATTTTGGAAACATGCAAAATTCTGAATTATCAATGGGTGCTCAAATTTTCTTAAAATTGAACCAGGAAATTTTCTTCGTAAATTTTGAACCGCACCGGAAAAAAAAACATCAAAATTGTCGTCCCTTCCCATCCCATCCTACGAGACGTTCATACCACTCATCCCATTCCATGGGACAATGCGATGGCATGGGGTGGGTCGACGGGATCCCACCCTAGAGAAAATGGAAGAAAATTGGTGCAAATATTTCTGAAACTATTCCAAATATGTGTACAAAATTTGGTGGGAAAATTTAAGAAATTGTTTAAATGGTAAAAATTTACAAATTTTCTTCCAATTTTTTGTTGTAAATTTTTGCACGGAACAAGTTGGAATCGGCATAATTCGCATAAATATTGTCGCAACCGTCCTGAAAAAATTCTGAAAGTTTTGCGAGAATATTTTGAAAATTGTCAAAATTTTGAATTTTCAATATTTCCAATCAAATTATCTGAAAATTTCAATCTCTCCAATCAAATTTTCTGAAAATTGAAGCACGAAAAAATTTCTTCGTAAATTTTAAACGGCGGCGGATAAAAACATCAAAATTAGTTGAAATGTTGCTGAAACTTTCCCAAATATGTGTACAAAATTTTGAGGAAAAATTTTAGAAATTTTGGAAATCATGGAAAATTTTCTTTCAATTTTTAGGGTTCCGTTGTTATCGAATTCCGTTGTAAACGAACCCTTATAGTTTCGATATGTCCGTCCGTCCGTCCGTCCGTCCGTCCGTCCGTCCGCAGTTTAGCTCAGAGACTATTAGAAATAGAAAGCTGTAATTTGGCATGGATATACAGATTAGTCACGCCGACAAAGTGGTAAAATAAAATCATCTACCCAATGGTGTAGGGTATCGTTGGATAGGTCTTTCAAAAATACTACAGGTTTGTGAAAATAATATTTCGATTAAGAGATCCGTTTGTGAAATATTAAGCTTTAAACTGTTAATTTATGTTAGAGTCAAGTGTACCGTCAAGTGTTTGCATAAATATTCTTGAAACCGTTCTCAAAAAATTCTGAAAGCTTAGCAAAGATATTTCGCAAATTTAAAAAATTCTGAATTCTCAATCTTTGGCAATCAAATTTTTCTTAAAATTGAAACTTAAAATTTTTTTTTGTAAATTTTGAGCGGCGGCGGATAAAATCATAAACATTGGTGGAAATATTGCTGAAACTTTCCCAAATATGTTTACAAAGTTTTGTGGATAATTATAGAAGATAAATAAGGCTGTTGATTTTATAAGGGGTATAAGGGGTATGTCTGGTGATTAGGCACTAGTGAATAGTGATTTGGCAACCCAAATGACAACCTCACCTGCACGTGGTATACCCTGCTGGATAACCAACGAGGCTCTGTCGACCGAACGACTGCCGGAATAAGCAGTAACCTCTTGCTGGCGAACAGCTACGGGTGGACGAGCTGACAAGAATAAGGGCACTCTCTAGTCCTTGGGATTAGAGATAATTCCAAAAGGCGGATGAATAACATTGATCAACGGCATGTGAATGCAGAAGGCAACGGGAAACCACTGCATTAAAGATCCGTACGGTTATCGGTAATATCGTAACGGTAATATTCAATTCTAAATTATTCGTAGCTTCAATTCCCCAGCTCGGATGTCCGGGGGGAAAAGATTTGAATAATTCAATAATTAGATTAGCAAGACGGAATGTGAGAAATGGTCAAAAGACCAGGAAGTTGAAAATAGCAACATGGAATGTGAGGAGCTTGTTCAGAACAGACAAGGCACACAACACTATCAAAGAAATGCAGAGGCTCCAAATTAGTATCCTAGGAATCAGTGAAATGCGCTGGCCAGACTCTACATATAATACACAGGAAATAATGATGAGCAGAAATGGCGTTGCGCTAATGGTCAACAGTGAAATCCAAAAATCAGTTCTGAGTTATACGCCAGTGTCCGATCGGGTAATTGTTCTTCAACTAGCAGCTCAGCCCGTTAACTTGACGATTGTTCAGGCGTACGTGCCAACTTGTGACGGTAGCGAAGATGATGTTGAATCATTCTACAACCAACTTTCTCTTGCACTCAAAGCATGTAAAAACTCAGATTTAAATATTATTAGGAGACTTTAACGCCAAAGTCGGAAGGAGTGAGTGCGGGCGGACGGTCGGAAGGTATGGGATAGGTACGCGAAATGAGCGCGGCGACCGCTTGATAGACTTTTGCTTGGAAAATAGTTTCGTCATCACCAACTGCCAGCAAGAAGGAGTTCTTAAAACAAGCTCAACAACAAGCAAAGTTCTTACAACTGCCAGCAAGAAGATTGTATACATGGAAATCAAATAGTGATGGCGTCGACGGGGTAGTGAGAAATCAGATCGACTACATCATGATCAAGAATCGGTTCAAAAACAGCATACGCGCAGTCTAAACGTACCCAGGAGTCTGACGTTAACTCCGACCACAATCCCCTATTAGCTAGACTACACCTTAAGCTCAAGAGACGAACACCCAAATCAGCAGTGTCGCGGTTAGTCATGAGGCTGCTTAATACTCCTGAAATCCGAGACAACGTCGGTTTGAAGATCAACGCAGCTATGCAGTCACTGAACCTCGAGAACATGCCAGACACTGAGGAATCGGAATCAAACACATGGATCGGAATGAAAACACCTATCGTGAGTATCCGCAGAACATTACTTAAGCAGTCAAGAAATGACCAGACAAAACATTGGATGACAAACAAGATCTTATATCTGATGGAATTACGTCGGAATCTAAAAAATGATAAACCCAAATATTTAGACCTTAATAGACGAATTAGAAGAGAAATAAAACGGTCAAAGAGTAGTTGGTTTTCTGAAAAATGTGATGAAATCGAGAGTCTAGATGCAAAACATGACACCTTCAATCTACACAAGAAAATCAAGAATTCTGCTGGAACTAAAAAACGTAATCGGTCCGCGGTACTTCTGCTAAATAGTGATGGCAACATTATCTTAGACCTTAACGAGAAGCTGGAAGAGTGAAAGAAGTATGTCGAAGAACTTTTCGCTAGCGACCGTCAGCAGGTGAACATTGGCGACAACTCCTGTGAGGGCCCAGAAATAGCACACGAGGAGGTGGTTCACGCAATCAAGGCAGCTAAAACTGGTATATCCGCTGAACCAGACGATCTCCATTCAGAAGTACTCAAGCTTTTTAACGACTAATCCACAGATAAATTGGTCAGCCTCTTTAACGCCATCTATGTCTCTGGGAAGATACCAATGGATTGGTTGGAGTATGTATTCGTCACACTACCTAAGAAGACGTGGCCAAAAACATGCGAAGACTACCGCATGATAAGCATAATGAGCCATACGCTGAAGATATTCCTTAACCCTTTGTTGACCGACGGTACTTTTAAGTTCACGGAAAGTACAGTTCAAATCAAGTCAGCTTTGGACAGGCCTGGGCAACTAAGGGTTAATATAATACACGGTCGGGTATACCGTAAATGCGAGGAACACCTCTCTGATACTCAATTTGGATTTCATAGCGGGCTGGAGACCAGAGTGGCCCTATTTGGCTAACAGGTCTTAATACAGAGATGCCGTGACATGTCCACCGATGTATACGCGTGTTTTCTCGATTACCAGAAAGCGTTTGACTGTGTTGACCACAGGAAACTTGTCAGCATCCTTCAGAATATGAACTTAGATGACAGAGACGCTTGCATTATAAAGAATCTGTATTACAACCAAGTCGCTGCTGTCAAAGTTGAGGACATGACTAATGCACACTAGATTCGTTCCGCTCAGCTCACATCAGATACGATCGGGTCCGCTCCTCTCAGCTCCGTCATTTTTCCACATTTTGCATTCGCTCAACTACCTCACTTTTCCACACACTCAATCCCCTCCCACCTCTCAACTGGGAGAGCTAAATATGTGCTGCTATCCTGGTTGCATAAATGCCTTAGCGCATATATGATAACGTTAGTGTTACGCCTGCGTGAACCATCCGCCAGCATCCGACCTCCGGCCTAGTATTCTTGAAAAGCAGAGGATACGGAGCAGAGAGGAGCGGTAGGGAGCCAATCTGAGCTGAGCGGACGCAGTCCAAGCATACCCAAGCAAACATTAGGTCACGAGAAATTGCAACAAAGACAGCAACAAACAAACAAAACCAGTCATCACCCAAAAAGATGACGCCTTTTTAGTGTCCGCAAGTTTGCGGAGCTCAAGGGCAGAATGTGCCCTTCTATTTAAATACACGGGTTTTATATTTTTCTGGGCTGAAAGGCTGAGCTGAGCGGAGACGAGCGGACCCAGTGTGCGACAAGGCTTAGGCGGCAGTTTAATACACTGGCGAGCAAAAAAATTAGGTCACAAGAAATTGCAACAAAGACAGCAACAAACAAACAAAATCAGTCATTACCCAAAAAGATGACCGCTTTTTAGTGTCCGCAAGTTTGCGAAATCGAACATCTTCTGCGGTTATGCTACGAAATCAACTTCAAGAAATTAGAGACGTCAATGTTAGAGAAAGGACCGTTAAAAGAAGACTTAATTTACCGTTAAGAGAAAACTTTAATTCTGCTGGATTATCTTGTAGAAGAAAGGATACAAGTCTACCATTACAATGCCGGTACCGAACTGCAAGATTAGCTTTTGCCAGAAATCACATGGCATGGAGTAATCATGACTGGAGCAACTTTCTATTTTCAGATGAGTCGCGTTGCCTCACTGGGCCAGGCGGACGTCGACGAGTATGGAGAAGACCCGGAGAAAGATATGCTCCAGTTTGCATTGACAAGCGACTTCCGTTTGGCGGTAGCTCGGTTATGGTTTGGGCAGGAAAGGATTCATACGGAATGGTTCTCTGATAGCTCACAGATACATTACGGAGATTCCAGACGATCATTTTAAGCCTTTCATGGTCACTATGGAAGAGCATGTCATTTTCATGCAAGATAATGCTATTTTTTTTTTATTTATCGTATGGCGATCTACAAATTCACTCTTAAATGTAGGTAGACTATGTACATATATATGTATAAAACTAACACTTTTACAGATTGACTAACAATTAAAAAACAAATATACTATACGAACGCATTTGAGATACAGGCTATGGGTTATAAATCGATGTCCAGGGAGGTCAGCCAATTCACGGCAGCAGGAGTGGCATTCAGAATCTCGCTCCATTCTCCTTCAAATTTTCTTATTGGGCACTCGTGGGCTATGTGAGCTACAGTTTGATCTGGCGCTCCACAGTCGCATTCCTGGGAGTCCGAGAGTCCCCACTTGTACAGCATGGACTTGCAAAGTCCAAATAATGCTAAACCTCACACAGCCAGAATTGTCAGAGAATATCTGGACGAGGTGCGAATTAGGTGGTTTGAATGGCCAGCACTCAGTCCAGACATGAATCCCATCGAACATGTCTGGGGTGAGTTGGGAAGACGTATCCGAAGGCATACAGCAGCTCCAAGAACTGCTCAGTAGCTAAAAGAGTTATTGCAGGAATGGAATAACATTGACCAAATGTAATTCTTAATTTAATTGAAAGTATATCTAGTCACTATTAAGGACTCACATATACCTGGGTAAATCTGAAAAATAATTTCGATTTTTAAAAAAGGTGCTCATTCGAAAGTACTATCCTTCGAGTGTCTACCCTGAAAATTTCGTAAAGAAATTCGCACTTATGGCGAAGTTATAGCGTTTTGTAATTGACCGGGTAAGCAACGAATAACGGTCGGGGCGCCGGTACACGCGGCCTTTTTCATCTGTTTGGCTATACGATCCGGGTGTTCTCGCCCCTGTTGGATTCTACGTATGTATCGCCCTTTATATAGCAAGAGCATGTTCCGAGAAGTTGGTAGTTGAGCACGTTCCCATTCAGCGAGGTGTGAGGCAAGGGTGTGCCCTTTCTTCACGGCTCTTTAATATATACTCTAAGCAAATCTTCGCCGAAGCATTGGACGAAACACGGGAAGGAATTGTTGTCAACGGAGAAGTAATAAATAACTTGCGTTATGCGGACGATAAAAGAGGGCTCAAGTTAAATATTAGGAAGACCAAAGCTATGGATATTAGCAAAAATGGAGAGCTTCTAGCAAACCTGAGTACAGACAACCAAGAGATTCAGCAAGTCTCGAGCTTCAGATATCTGGGATGCTTTTTGAGCAGTGAGTGGGATAACAAGCATCAAATAAGGTCCCGCATCGTGCAGGCTAGAGCAAAATTTTGCAATATAAAGAAGGTTTTTACATCCCGAGACTTGTCAATACCTCTGCGTATTCGATTAATACGTGTATTTGCAATTTTGTACTATGGAATAGAAGGATGAACTTTAACAAAGGCAATGTGTGACGGACTGGAAGGGTTCGAGATGTGGTGGTACCGCCGTCTACTGCCAATATCATGGGTAGACAGAGCCCGAAACACCGAGGTCCTTGCCCGTCTTCAGAAGCAACTAGAAGTCATGTTTACCATCAAAAAAACGCAAGCTGGAATATTTTGGACACGTTATGAGAGGGCAAAGGTACCGTATCTTGCAGAATATCATGCAAGGCAACATCCTAGGTAGAAGAGATCTAGGAAGAAGACGCACATCCTGGTTGAAAAACCTGAGAGAGTGGTATGGTGTCAGTTCTACTAGCCTGTGTCGTGCCGCTGCTGATAAAATAAAAATCACTATGATGATCGTCGACGTCCTCGAAGGACATGGCACGTAAGGAAGAAGAAGATACCGTGAGGTCCTGAATGGAGTGGTTTTTCACGTTCATTCTAGTGAATTCTCCCGCCATTGGGGATGATTTCTCACTCCCTAGACAGCAGAGTGCCCCAACCCTATACCCGCTCATCCGCCATCCAGGGATGCCGTTGGCACTTGGTATAGGGGTGACTTTTTATCCCGAAAATCCCTCTGTCGTCAGCGCCTCATCAATAATGACTGGCTGCACCGCGGCGAGGTATGAGGTTGACATTTAGATTGGAGGGGCTTTTTTTTAGGAGGAAGGGGAAACCTTTTATAGGCACCCTCTAGCTGGGTAGCACCCTCTGTGGGACCCCTTCTCTTCCAGAGATAGTATACCCACTAAAACCACCTCCCCCCTTTTTCTCATCTTGTCCCTAGCGCTGCCGTGGTTTGTACCCTCTCGGGCTATTATCACTCGGCAACTTTGGGTTCACGCTCTTTGGTTTCTTTTTAATTTGTTGGCCTGCTTCCAGTCTCCTCTCATCCACTTCTTGACCTTCATTATGCTTCTTAGCATCTCCGCGGTTGCGTTCCAATTATCTTTACTTTCTAGTATGGTTTCGGTCATATTCTCCTTGTCCGGCCATACACCAGTTTTCCTTGCCATCCCTAATCTCAGCTTGTCCCATCTTTCGCAAAAGAACATCGTATGACACGCGTCATCACTTTCGCCGCAGTACCAGCACTGATCGCTTCACCTTTTGCCTATTCTGTGCAGAAAGGCATTAAAGCACGTATGTCCCGTTAGAGCCTGGGTCACATGGTAATCGACGTTTCCGTGTTTACGTTCAGCGCAGATTTGCACATCCGGAATAAATTCTCGCGTCCATGCGCCGTTTTTTGCCCCTTGCCAGGCATTTTGCCAACTCGCCATGGTGCGCTGCCGCATTTTCTGAGAGCCATCCTTTCGTCCACAAGGAGTGTTATTGGTGGGGATCCAGCCACCACTTGTACAGCCTCTGTCGAGACTGTCTGATATGCAGAGACTACCCTAATCAAGGCCCTCCTCTGTGCTCTTATCATAACTGTTCTGTTTATTCCCAGTTCAGTTTATTCCCCAGATCTCCGCTCCGTATAGCATGATTGAAGTGACCACCGAGGACCACAAATGCCTGGTCAGGCTGAGAGCCCCCCCAACGTTCGGCATGAGTCTTCCCAGCATCGCGGCCGTCCTTTCCGCTTTGACCGAGACATTATGAATGTGAAGCGTGAAGCTCACCCGCTGGTCCATAACTACCCCCAAGTATTTAATACTTACTTCTCTGGTTTAATTATTGACCCACCCAGCTGAAACTGCACTGACTCCGGCCTCCTGCCACCTACCAGGAGCACAGATTCCGTCTTGTGCATTGCTATTGTTAGTTTCATGTTAAACATCATTATCTTAGCTAGATACTGATTAGTTAGACGTATTAAGTCGTTCTCCTTGTGACTCATTGTCAGAAGAGCCAAGTCGTTAGCAAAGGCCACCGTCCGGGCGTCGACAGGCAACTCCAGTTCCAGGACCGCGTCATAGAGTGCGTTCCATGTGGGACCCCACAGGTCACCTTGACTGCTCTATCGTCTTCGACTATTAACCACCTGTCGCTTAGATAGCTCATAGTTGTGACAACAATTTCTGGTGAGATCTCTCTCTTCTTAAGGGCTGCCACTATTTTGCGGCGAAGCCGTGTTAAAACCATCCTCCACGTCAATAGTCAGCACACAGATCTCTGCTTCTCCATGAACCGCTATTTGCTAACTTTGCAAAATTAATTACCTCCTCCATAGCACCAATGGTTGAGCGTCCCTGCCTGAAACCGTACTGATTTTCTGAAAGTCCGCCTCTTTCCTCAATTTCCTCATGTAGCCTTTTTCTGACGAGGTGTTCGTATAACTTCCTCATAGTGCATAGCAGGCATATTGGCCTTACTTTGGGTGTTTCGTACGTGCCTTGCTTCGGTATCAATACTAACCATTTTTCCGGAAATACAATGAATGCAAAGAGGTCGTTCACTACCGAGAGCACCGTTTCAGGAACCACTGCTACCACCAGACGGATCACTTCGGCCGGGATACCATCTGGGCCTTTCGCATCCGCAATTTTTTGCAGCCGCATTTAATTCCTCCAGAGTAAAAGGATTTCGACTTCCTACATGCGCGGGTACCCAACGAGCCTCCGGTCGTTCAGAAAACAACTTTGCTACCGCCTGGAGAGTATCTTTTTTCGTCCATACAGAGCGTGTCCTTAACTTTCTCATGACTATTTTATATGCTTTCCCCCAGGGGTCCTTGTTCACTTCGTCGACTAATGTTTGTCATGTAAAAGCCTTTGACTGCTTCACCTGTCGCTTCAATAGTCTCCTAGCGGATTGGTATTCTTCCCTGAGCTCTTGAATTACCTGGTATTGTTGTCTTTGGGTTCTGCTGCGGTTCTGCTGCGGATTGGAGAGGCTATTCGAGACGCATCCAAACCCCTTACAGCCCCTAGAGTAGTATAGAAATAATAAAACAAGGAGATATAGTAAGATAAGACAGGGTTTAAGTCAGAGAACAAATAACAAACTACTTATAGTGCAGCTTTTAGCCGAGGATTCAAAATAAAATTCACAATTTATCTCAGCTCAATACAAATTGCGTTTTGAGACAATAAAAGCAAACGAATGAATTGTTGCACGTCCAATTTAAAGCCGATTGGAACTAAAATAAAAAAATCTTTTAAATATCGAATCGCTGTGTTGTACGTATAAATATTTAAAACCGTGATGGGTGTTACAGGAGAGGGACACGCGTTGGACATGTACGAATTACCGGGGATAAAAATGGGGCAAACGGGGCAACGCGTGGCATATATAGCGTGTAGCGTTCGCATCCCATTGAACGCTGTACCGATAAACATTCAGTTAATGAGTGCACGTTCATCTATCTCAGTGTCGAACGGATCGATGCCTCTCCGAATGGACGAGGAATATATCCCGACGCGATTTTACAAATTGTCGGAATCGACGAATAAATTTGTACACGAAGCCCCGACTGTTAAAATGTTTTCATCCTACACGGGATAACTAGGCGCGACGTCGATTCTAAATCAAACCAATTTGTTTGAAAATCGCTGCACAAATTTTCGGATACAAATGAAAACTGGAAAAGTTTTACAATTTAATTATTCAACATTTACAGAAAGAAATATTGCATGAAGGCTCTTACAAGATTTAGCTTAACATAATAAACCAGACAATATCAGACAAAACCAGACAATACCAGACAAGTCCAGACAAGACAAGACAAGACCAGGCAAGACCAAACATAGCCAGACAAGATCAGACGAGGTCAGACAAAACCAGACAAGATCAGACGAGGCCAGACAAGACCAGATAAGACCAGACAAAACCAGCCAAGACAAAATACGTGTTTTATACTTTCTTATTGTCATTCCCATTAAATATATTTTATCTACGACCACTATTGTAAATGCCCATTATTGTACAGTTCGTGGACTATGTATATCCATCATAACACACACGTATGTAATAGTACGCGATTAATGTTAAGTAATGAATGATAACACACACGTGCTTTTGGTTTACGTTTGGTTGAGAGCAGCTACTACGTGCTCATACGTTCAGAGCCCCCCGTGCCACAATTCAAACTAACGGAAATTGACATTGCGTACATTGGGTTGCCTATAAGTTAAATAATGTCGAGAAACAGTTATATATGAAAATACAACTGTTTGTTTATTATAATGTTGAATAATGTATCTAATAAGGAATTAATTTGTTACATCAAACATATTTTTCTTATTAAACACAAACAAATTACTGTGGTCGTAGAAATAAAGTATAGTACATAACTCGAGTTGTAAGGCAATTACGTATTCGCGGATTTAACTGTTCCGCTGGTACGTAATATGCTTCTTACAACTCTCCTTATGTAATATACTATTACAGATTCCTTCAAAAAATAACAAAATTGAATTACTACCGTACTTATGGATTGTACATGCTTAGACTTGCCTCGTCTAGTCTTGACTGGTCTTTTTTCATTCAGTATCTGTATAAGCAACAAAAAATTCGAAATTTTGTTAAAATATGAGTTTTCCAATCAAAGTTAAAATGCAAATATTATTTGACTTATCTTAGTTACCTAACCTATCATCATGTATAACATTCGCGCTGATTTGAAATATAACTTAATAATCTAACCTAACATAACTCGAGTTGTAAGGCAATTACGTACTCGCAGAATGATCTGTTCCGCTCATACATAATATGTTTCTTACAACTCTCGTTACGTAATATACTAATAAATAATTAAAAAATGTGAGTGAATAATACTCATGTGAAATTATTATTAGCATATTAAAACGTAAATATAAATACTTTATGAGTATATGAGCATTATGAAAGGAAATTGGTTTGAAAAGCTGCTTTAAAAAAGTATATAACTTTCAGTATTAGGTACGTATATGTCTGTGAGTATTATCCGTAAATGGTTAAATTTCTGAATAATTTATTTGTTTTGTGAACGCAGAGGGTTTTCAATGTTTAGTTAACAAGAAAAAAAACTCGTAATTCTTTTGATTTCACAGGATTGAGCTATTTAAACGGATTGCAGGAGAATCGCAACGGCAAGTAGCTCATGTATATTTCAAACCGAACCGGCGAGTGCAGCGAACGAGCTTTGTTTTCCGGATAAAAAAATCCGGACGACTTTTGTTGTTATTTTTTTATTATTTAATGGCGTCGCTCGAAACAAACAAACAAACTAAGTAATTGGAAAACGGAAACCCAACTGCATGAACCCGAAGCGAAACAGAAATTTGACTCGGCGATGCGAGAAACTAACCCCGGTCGGATTTACGATAAGATAAAAAGGGCCTTGATAGAGCAATCCGTCAAGGGACCGTTTGAATTACCCGTACGGCTGACCGCGGACGCCCTTGAAATTTTTATCCCCCGTAGATAAAAAATCTTACTGGTCTGGCGATCCTTCAATGTTGCAAATTGCAGGCGAAAAAAGAACCCCGAGAATCTTTAGTGTTTTATTGATGGTTTCGGTCGTAGCATTTTGCACCAACCTGAAATGTCACACAAATGTTAACGATAGCTGCCTGAAATGTCATGTTGAGGACACTCAAGTAGGTGAAAACTGTTTTAATGTAGGTTAATATAACATTTATACAAATCTTGGTTGCATTATGTTATGATTACATCTAAATTATGCAGATAATATTTTATTACTTAACGACAGACAGGTTTACTTTTATTATAAAAAAGATTTATTCCAGAAAGAAAGCATTTGAAACATGGAATAGCCTTCTTGGAAGTTAAATCAATTTAAGCTAGTGGGATTTAGACAATTTTTGGATCTACATATTATTGTGAGCGGATTTTTAGCAACACAAACTTGAAGTTGTTGCTACTTCAAGTTGTCGCAATACGAAGCCGCCACATGACGTTGTTGCAACATGAAGTGGTTTCAACATGAGGTTGTCACGACATGAAGTTGTTTCAACATGAAGTTGTCGCAACATAAAGTTGTTTCATCTCTTCTCGTAGTTGAAACTATATATTATAGTATTTGCTCCGAATAGAGATATTGCTTATTAGTAAATATGGCAATTTTTGAAATTTATTTTGACATTTTCGTCCAATTTTGACACAAAACAAAAGAATTTTGCAAGGTTTGTCCACTCAAATCAACAAAAAAACAAAATTTGATTCGAATAGAGATTTTGGTTTTTGAAAATTTGTCAATTTTTGCAAATTATTTTGTCGTTTTCGTTCAATTTTGACACAAAACAAAAGAATTTTGCAAGTTTTGTCCAATCAAATCAACAGGATATAAAAAATTTTGCTTCTAATGGAGATTTTAATTTTTGAAGATTTATCAATATTTGCCAATTATTTTGACATTTTCGCCCAATTTTGATATAAAACAAATGAATTTTGCAAGGTTTGTCCAATCAACAAAAACAAAATTTTCCTCGAATAGAGATTTTGGTTTTTGAAAATTTGGCAATTTTTACAAATTATTTTGTCGTTTTCGTTCAATTTTTACACAAAACAAAAGAATTTTGCAAGGTTTGTCCATTGAAATTAAAAAAGAAATTACATACAAACATTTACAGACATAGTAACATGAAGTGGTTTCAAAATAAAGTTGTCGCAACATGAAGTTGTTTCAACATGAAGTTGTCGCAACAGGAAGTCGTTTTAACGTGAATTTGAAGATGATATGTGGATGAAAAGATGGAATGTGAATGAATGTGAAGGTGAAAAATTCTCTTCTGGTAGTTGAAACTATATATTATAGTATTTGCATTAGTATTTAGCAATTTTTGCAAATTATTTTGACGTTTTCGTCCAATTTTGACACAAACAAAAGAATTGTGCAAGGTTTGTCCATTCAAATCAACAAAAAATAACTAATTTTGCCTAGAATAGAGATTTTGGCTATTAGTAAATATGGCAATTTTTGCAAATTATTTTGACGTTTTCGTCCAATTTATAAACAAAACTAAAATTTTTTGCAAGGTTTCTCCATTGAAATTAACGAAAATAAAACAAATTTTGTTTCGTATGAGATTTTGGTTTTTGAAAATTTGGCAATATTTGCCAATTATTTTGACATTTCCGTCCAATTTTTACATAAAACAAATGAATTTTGCAAAGTTTGACCACTCAAATCAAACAAAAAAAAAACAAGATTTGCTTCGAATAGAGATTTTGGGATGTTGAAAATTTGGCAATTTTTGCAAATTATTTTATGGTTTTCGTTCAATTTTGACATAAAACAAAAGAATTTTGCAAGTTTTGTCCATTGAAATCAACAATAAATAACAAATTTTGCTTCGAATAGAGATTTTGGTTTTTGAAAATTTGGCAATATTTGCCAATTATTTTGATATTTTCGTCCAATTTTGATATAAAACAAATGAATTTTGCAAAGTTTGTCCAATCAACAAAAAAACAAAATTTTCCTCGAATAGAGATTTTGGTTTTTGAAATTTGGCAATTTTTGCAAATTATTTTATCGTTTTAGTTCAATTTATACACAAAACAAAAGGAATTTGCAAGGTTTGTCCATTGAAATTAAAAAAAAAAAATCATACAAAAATCTACATACATAGTAACATGAAGTGGTTTCAAAATAAAGTTGTCGCAACATGAAGTTGTTTCAACATGTAGTTGTCGCAAAATGCAGTGGTTTCAACATGAAGTTGTCGCAACATGAAGTTGTTTCAACGTGAATTTGAAGATGAAATGTGGATTCGAGGTGAAAAATCTCTTCTTATAGTTTAAACTATATATTATAGTCTGCTTCGAATAGAGATTTTATTTATTAGTAAATATGGCAATTTTTGCAAATTATCTTGACGTTTTCGTCCAATTTTGACACAAAACAAAAGAATTTTTGAAGGCAAATAGAGATTTTGGTTTTTGAAAATTTGGCAATATTTGCAAATTATTTTGTCGTTTTCGTTAAATTTTGTCGTAAAACAAAATTTTTGCAAAGGTTGTCCAATCAACAAAAAAAAAAAACAAAATTTTCCTCGAATAGAGATTTTGGTTTTTGAAAATTTGGCAAGTTTTGCAAATTATTTTGTCGTTTTCTTTCAATTTTTACACAAAACAAAAGAATTTTGCAAGGTTTGTCCATTGAAATTTAAAAAAGAATTGCATACAAAAATTTCAGTGGTTTCAAAATGAAGTTGTCGCAACATGAAGTTGTTTCAACATGAAGTTGTCGCAACATGAAGTTGTTTCAACATGAAGTTGTTTCAACATGAAATTGTCGCAACATGAAGTTGTTTAAACGTGAAGTTGTTTCAACGTGAATTTGAAGATGAAATGTGGATTCGGGCTGATATATCAGGGCTATATATCAGGGCTGTCCAACCAGTCGATTGCGATCTACCGGTCTATCGCGGCGTGATTTTGAGTCTATCTTTAGTTTTCTCACGCTTCTATGTACTTACTTAAAAATACATTTCGATAAATATAAAGTGAAAATTAAAACACGCTCGCACACTTAATACACACAATGTTATGGCAACTGTCTGTAAAATAATCAATTCTATACGTAACAGTGCCCTTTAGAGATGCTTGTTTAGATTAGAAAATGAGGATAATGATGAACGAACTTTTTCTACACACTAATGTGCGTTGGCTCAGTAGAAGTCGATTTCTCATGCGGTTTCTAGAGTTATTAGAAGACGTAAAAAGTTTCCTCTCCGAAAGAGGTGACACAAAGAGTTGTTATTTGATATGTGATTCTTGGCAGACTTGAACTACAGTGTAAAGGCAGAAATGTATTATACATGATAAGCTCGATAAGAGCTTTTGAGCAACTTATATTATTGTTGAAAGCGAATTAAAAAAATAAAAAATTTGGGCATTTTCCAAGCATTGGAAAATATTTTCACACACATCCACATCCTAACCCTGCTCAATTCAACCCTAACAATATGATTCCCGAAATTAAAGTTGTTGAAAAACAATTTTAGAAAAGATTTGAAGATTTTGGTAAGATTGAAAATATTTTTTTCACAATTTTTTTCAAATGTGTTTCAAAAGGTTATCAACATAGAAGAAATTGCATGTCAAATATCTACAATATTTGAAGCAAATCAGTATAAACTAGATTTGGAAATAATCAAACTTCAAAATGATTTGTATTTGAAATCCAAAGATTGTATTTGGAAATGCACTAAAGAGAAATACCCAATCTTGACAAATGCGGCCCAAAAATTGATGTATTGTTTTAGCTCGACGTATTTGGCAGAATTCGCCCTTTTATGATATGGATGTTTTAAAATCAAAAAGAAATTATTCTTTAACTGATGAATATCTTGATCAATGTTGACAATTATCTTTTATCGTATGATCCCGCCTTTGAAGATATTGCCATGTAATGCCATGTATCCATGTAATTCCAACGATATCATTAGTATTACTAATAGAATTGAAAGTAGGAGATTACCACTACGATATCTTCAAATCTGTCAGTATTTGGTTCAAACCATGACATCTCATTTTAAAATTAGTATTAATCTTATGTTAGTATTTACTATATTTCTAATTTTGTTATTTTATATCAGATATTATATAAATTTGAATACTTTTTGTTCCATGCAATGCCAACGATCTCATTAGTATTAGTCTTGTGTTAGTATTTACTATTGTTCTAATTGACAACTATTTATACAGTCACATAGACAATGCCTACTCAAAATTGAAAAGTTATAATAACATCCACTTTGGGACAGCTTTACTAATTAAATAAAGGGAGGGACACGGAAATCTTCTGTTACTCTTTAGCACACAGCGCTCAAGATGCATTGTGTGAGCCTTTCGCTACGACAAAGCAAGTAACGAGAAAGGTCAAGACCTAATATGTCAGGGGCTGAAGGCCATATGTTTATGTACTAGTGAAGTAACATAAGATAGTTATAATTTGTGTAACCTCATTCCTTAGGTAAAACGAGAAACCTCACCTTTGTTCGTGAGTTCTTCTGCAATACTACAATTGGTATAATACTACACGATACTACAATTGGTCCGGAGACGAGGAATTGCAGAAGAACTCACTAACAAAGGTGAGGTTTCTCGTTTTACCTAAGGAGTGAGGTTACACAAATTATAACTATCTTATGTTACTTCACTACTACATAAACATATCGCCTTCAGCCCCTGACATATTCGGTCTTGACCGTTCTCGTTACTTGCTTTGACGTAGCGAAAGGCTCACAATGCATCTTG
Source organism: Phosphuga atrata (assembly GCA_944588485.1). Lineage (NCBI taxonomy): Eukaryota > Metazoa > Arthropoda > Insecta > Coleoptera > Silphidae > Phosphuga > Phosphuga atrata. Next base: position 59,091,768 of record OX155898.1, read on the forward strand.
AGCGCTGTGTGCTAAAGAGTAACAGAAGATTTCCGAGTCCCTCCCTTGATTTAATTAGCAAAACTGTCCCAAAGTGGATGTTATTATTACTTTTCAGTATTTACTATGTTCCTAATTTTGTTATTTTATATCAGATATTGTATAAATTTCAATACTTTTTGTTCCTGCTAAAATGTTTAATATATTATAGATTATAGACATTATATTATAGATTCTCACGTTTGCAAAGAGTGAGAGATAAGTGACTGCAATGAATTTATAAAAGTATTATCTTAAATTCATTGGCGATCAATTTATTAATTGGCTAAAAGTGCAGCCCTGAGAATCAGAATCTACATAAAAAAATTAATCCGAGATTCGTATTAGGTTATTTTTCAAAAAACAGCTTTTAAATGGCAATATTTTATGCATTTTCTCAAAATTTTCTTCCCCATGGGGGGTGAACTCCATGACCCCAGACCCCTCGGTGGCCCGCCACGCGTTTTGGTCGATCTTGGCAACAATATATACAAAAAATTAGATCGCCACTACAAAAAGGTTGGACAGCCTTGCTATATATTATAGTCTTTGCCTTGAATAGAGATTTTGGTTATTAGTAAATAAGGCAATTTTTGCAAATTATTTTGACGTTTTCGTCCAATTCTGACACAAAACAAAGGAATTTTGCTAGGTTTGTCCATTCAAATCAACAAGAAATAGTACTCAATAAGAAATTTGGCAATGTTTGACAATTATTTTGACATTTTCGTCCAATTTTGACACAAACCAAATGAATTTTGCAAATTGTATCTACTCAAATTAATAAAAAAAACAAAATTCGCCTCGAATAGAGATTTTGCTTTTTGAAAATTTGTCAATTTTTGCAAATTATTTTGTCGTTTTCGTTCCATTTTTACACAAAACAAAAGAATTTTGCAAGGTTTGTCCATTGAAATTAAAAAACATAATTATATACCGAAATTTACATACATAGTAACATGAAGTGGTTTCAACATGAAGTAGTCGCAACATGAAGTTGTTTCAACATGAAGTTGTCGCAACACGAAGTGGTTTCAACTTTAAGTTGTCGCAACATGAAGTTGTTTCAACATGAAGTTGTCGCAACATGAAGTTGTTCAACGTGAATTTTAATATGAAATGTGGATTCGAGGTGAAAAATTCTCTTCTCGTAGTTGAAACTATATATTATAGTCTTTGCCTCGAATAGCGAATTTGGTTTTTGAAAATCTGACAAGTTTTGCAAATTATTTTGACGTTTTCGTCCAATTTTGACACAAAACAAAAGAATTTTGCAAGGTTTGTCCATTAAAATTAACAAAAATAAAACAAATTTTGTTTCGTATAATGATTTTGGTTTTTGAAAATTTGGCAATATTTGCCAATTATTTTGACATTTTCGTCCAATTTTGACATAAAAAAATGAAATTTGCAAATTGTATCTACTCAAATTAACAAAAAAACAAAATTCGCCTCGAATAGAGATTTTGGGATTTTGAAAATTTGGCAATTTTTGCAAATTATTTTGTCGTTTTCGTTCAATTTGACATAAAACAAAAAAAAATTGCCATTCAAATCAGCAAAAATAACAAATTTTGCTTTGAATAGAGATTTTGGTTTTTGAAATTTTTTTAATATTTGCCAATTATTTTGATATTTTCGTCCAATTTTGACATAAAACAAAAGAATTTTGCAAGTTTTGTCCATTCAAATCAAGAAAAAATAACAAATTGTGCTTCGAATAGAGATTTTGGTTTTTGAAAATTTAGCAATATTTCCCTATTATTTTGACATTTTCGTCCAATTTTGACATAAACCAAATGAATTTTGCAAAGTTTGTCCAATCACCAAAAAAACTAAATTTGCTTCAAATAGAGATTTTGGGATTTTGAAAATTTTACAATTTTTGCAAATTATTTTGTCGTTTTCGTTCAATTTTGACATAAAACTATTTATTATTACATTTATTATTATTGCATATAATACAAAGTTATAAAAGTATTCCGCACGGACTATAATGTATTGTTCAGAATATTGAGCACACAATCACATCAATCCAAAAAAGTAATTCGCAGCGAAAAGGTGAAAAGTGAAAATATAAATGTTTATATATAACACCTTATATATAAACCTTGAAATTTTTTAAACCTTGAAACTAAAAATTAAAAAAAAAACTAACATTTTTTAAAACTTTAGATCTCAAATTATGAAACTGACACAAATCTGTGCATCAATTCACTCATAAAAATTTCACTCGTTTTTCTTTGACTTGATTATTTAATTTATAATATGTGAAAAACAATGCGTATGCGTCAGACAGTTTGCTGACCACTTTGACTTTTTTGAAAATTAAATCTTAAGGTAGTTAATTAATAGAATGTATATGGGGAAATGGCCCATTGACTGAACATTATCGTAGGAATATTGTCTAAGTTGGATAACGTAAAATAGATTACGCCGGGAAGCTCTATTCTCAAAGATATTATTAATGTACTTTATACACTTCCTTAAAATCTAATTATCGGTTCCGCTTGTGTATTAAAGGGGGTTTCCCTCAATATAATGATTTAATATTCAAGATTTCCCTGTCTGAGTTTGCTCGTTGCGATGGCTGAGAAAGCTTTTCTCCGATGATTTCGTCCCGGTGTATCGAGAGGAAGAAAAAAACAATTAATTCCCCGCGCGCAGCTGTCGCATCACTTCCAGCGATAATTTAATAAGGCCTTCAGATTTTTTTTTTATTTTAATAAGCCCTCACGGATAACTTTCAAATTCTCCATTTCGAACGTTTTACAATTTTTTTCGCTTTCTATGCCAGCCAGACGCGGCAGTCTTTCTTTCAAACGGCCGATGACAGTTTAATATTCTCGGGACGACCTGCTCGCGACTCACCCCTCGCCTCGACACCCGTCCCATATAACTAATCAAATTCCGGTTGCAAATCTCTCCGCTGACTGCCTCTTATATAACGCCAAATTGCCAATCTAATAAGGCGAGTGTTTTAACGACGTTATACTCAAGACACTTCATTAGGAATTTTCTTTTCTTTGCTCTCCTTTCCTTTGTTCTCGCAAAAAATATGTATCTTTGGAACTATCCTTAATGAATACGTACTTAAAATTAGTTTTGAATATTCATTTTCCTTGCCCTTACGTTACAAATGTTGTAATTTTATGCATGAATTCTTATGTACTAATTATATGATGAAGTTTTAGATTGTTACTTAGTCAGAAAAACCAAACTAAAAAAAACCTTTTATAACCTCAAAATCTAAGACACAATGAGATAAAATAAGGAAATATGCTATTTGAAAGACAATTTAATATGTTTTAATATGAGTTTAATATGTTTTAATATGAGGTTTATTAACATTTATTTCTGTTTCTTGTCTTTAACTTTTCATGAAAAGATGAGAACTCCAAACTTGAAAATGTCCATGGAATAGTACAAGAAGTGGTGGAGGTTCTCTTCCCCTAGCACAGCGCTGTCCAACTTCTCTTAGCCAGCTGGCCATTTTTTCTTTAGCAAATTTTTCGCGGGCCGAAAAGGATAGGTAAATGAAAAGTCAGTTCATGTCAACTGAAAAGTTATTTTATTTATACGAAAAAAATAAAGTAAAGGATAATAACATTTTTTCAACAATAAAGTTTATATTTTTCTTAATAAATATTGCGAACATAGAAATGATTTGAAGTCCAAAATCTCTCATTTTTGGATATTTTTCTTTATCCAAATGATTCCAAATGGTCAGCCTGAAGGTCGCATATTTCTATTTCATATTTAGGTTCAACGGAGGTAATATCGATATTGAATGGATCATTGAATAAATTAATTCTCATCTATAAATCATCAAATTGAGAAAATCTTCTGGTAAAATCTTCAATAAGCATATCTAATTTAGGTAAAGAATGTCAAAATTCACCTCTATGTTACAGTCCTAAAATAAATTACTTTCCTGCAAATTTAACTTCCACAATTTTATTTCTGAAATATTTCTGAATTTATTTTTGAATGCTGTTACATGTTTATAAAGACAAAACACATCTTCATATTTTCCTTGCAAGTATTTATTCAAAATATTTCAATAATTTATAATGTCTGTTAGCAAAGCAACTGAACAAAGAAAATTTTTATCACATCGATCTTCATCGATGCCAACTTCCGTTAAAAAAAGATGAATTTCTTTTCGAAGTGTAAAAGTGTATTGAGGCATTTTCCCGCTTTTAACCAGCGGCTATTACTATGTAAAATCACCATACTCAGCTTGCAGTTCTTCCGAAAAAGTTTTAAATTTTCGATGTCAGCCACGATTTAAATTTGTTATTTTGTAAACCATATCCATTACATTTTTTAGTTTTTGGAACATTCAACAATTTAGCCCTTCTTTTTGTAAGAGTCCTGCTTGCCTGCTCCACAATAGCGGTGCACTTGTAAAATCCGCCATACGGAACTATTGCACATTTTAATTCGTTATAACTACCTTCACCTTTTGTTGTTTTGTGTAGTCGTCGTAATTTTAAAGTTCTTCAGAATAATCATAGTTTTCATTTACCGGAATCTTGCGGAAATCTCCGGAATTTGCCGGATCTTTCTATAAAAATAAGCATTTGACTTGTGTCGGAAATGTCTGTACTTTCGTCCAATCCGAGCGTGGATTAATATTATCGAATGACCATAAAACAACCATAATTATTCATCATTAGCATTTATATAATTCTTGTTGAATATGGTTGAATAATCTCATATATTTATTTTATTTTTGAATACTATAACTCGCGGGCCGTAAAAAAAGCTTCGCGCCCGCGGGCCGCATCCGGCCCGCTGGCCGCCAGTTGGACAGCGCTGCCCTAGCACCAGAATCTACAGTGAGCACGAAAAAAAGTACACTTTAAGGAGGTTCGAGAATTAGTGCTTGAATTTTTCTATATTTTCAATTATCCTAATGGTTGTTAAAATTAATTATTTTTATTTATTATAACATAACAAATTTAAAAATTGTTAATTATTATTTATTTAGTAAAATAAAGTTATTAAATGACTTCGTTATTTTTGACTTATCAGGTGTCATAAAAAGATCTGGCAACATCAGTGTTATGAGTCGACTGGTTCTAAAGCGATCACAATTCTATTAGCACAAGATGTTGGCTGAAAACCTCGAATTACCAAAAGACAAAAAAATATTATAGATAATCTATGTAAAAAGCTGAAGTATTCTATCATATAGTAAAATTTTTATTTTTCTGTTTAACAAAAATTTATAGAATAAAACTTTTCAAGGAATACTAATACAATAGAACTTTTTCGTATGTTGCAAGAATTTAAATTGTTCAAATTTTTAAAACACTCGATTTTAAAACTGACAATAATGGAATCCTCAGACGTTCAAAATGTTTCCATTTCTTTCTTTTCTCTCAGCTGTTATCGCGACGTTGCCAAACCATCTATCATGTGAATTACTGTCGACCAACAAGATTCAAAATACAAAATTTAACTTTAATTTTTTAAATAATTAAATCGGGAATATTACATTGTTTTAATGTTATCGAGTTTTAATATTATCTAAGTTTATTGTATATAGTGTTTTATTCCTTAAAGTTGGGAAATTAATATCGAAAAAAATAAATAAAGACGAGACGGAACCTTGTCGGCCATAGGACCCTGTGTATGAGATTCGAAAAAATAATATTTTTGAGTTTTTTTCCGGATAAACTAAACGGTGGATCACTTTCCAATTCTGAGAGGACATAAATAAAGTACTGATCTGCATGCGTAAAAAGTTTCAAAGCTTAATCTTGAAATAATATTTAACATGGGATTCACTCAAACCTCCTTAAAAATCACAGTTTAAATAGTAGCAGCGGCCTTACGAATACAAATTTGTAATGATTGCAGTCGCACACTGTAATTTTTAAAAATTATTTACTAATAATATCGGAAACTGTAATTTTAACAAACGCAATTTGTAGTTTTTACAGTTTCAAATTTGTAAGGCTGCTGCTACTATTTAAAACTGTAATTTTTAAAGTTTACTTTTTTTCGTGAGTTTTACCAAAAGTTAAAGAAGCTCCTGAATTCTCGATTGAGGAGCTAAACAAGGTCAGCCTGTGCCTTTGAAGCACCAGGCCCCGACAAGCTCCCTCCGGAAGCTGTAAAGATTGCCGTGAACAGACAACCAGAATTTGTTCTAGAACTTATGAAAAATATAATAGCAGATAGCAGGTTTCCGAACAGGTGGCAGATTGCAAGATTGGTCCTTCTCCGGAAAGGTGAACCAATATAGTCACTCTTACAGACCAATATTCCTGCTGGATGTCCTTGGAAAACTACTTGAACAATTGCTTCTTTTAATATGGGTTCAGAGAGGGAAGGTCCACGGTCGATGCCGTTTTGTGGGTGATCGAAGTGGCAAAGAAAGCCAGAACCGGCACACGGAGGACTCCTAAGATGATATCGCTGATAACCCTAGACATAAAAAATGCTTTTAATTCTGCAACCTGGGCAAAGATTAGGGAAGAGCTAACTGAGAGAAACTTTACCCCACACCTGTTGCGGCTAGTGCGCAGCTACCTTTCGAATAGGAGATATCAGTTGGAATCCGGCGATGAGGTCGTCGAATGCTAAGCAAATATTTGGATCCCACAGGGCTCGGTTATGGGTCCTACTATAGGACGCCGTGTTAAGGCTCGTTTTCCCCGCTAGGGTGGAAATAGTAGGATTCTCCGACGACCTAGCTATAGTTGGAACATGCAAAACTGAAGAAGAAATTATGAGAAAGGCAAACATCGCCATAAAGCAGGTCTAGAGCAGAAAACCTTAAGCTGGCACCTGAAAAAACAGAAGCCATGCTTCTTGCTGGCAACAGCAAAATAGGACCTATAAAATTTAAAATAAAAAAAGTGGACATCACAGCGCAACAAGAAGTACATGACTTCTTGTTGCAGGTTTTTTCGTTCTAGACCTGCTTTATGGCGATGTTTGCCTTTCTTATTACTTCTTCTTCAGTTTTCCCCGTTGCAACTAGGTCCTAACTAACTAGGAACTAACCTAACCTAGGCATGACTATTGACCAGAAACTATATTTCAAAGCATATCCAAAGAAAAGTGCAGAAAAAGCTCTAAAAGTTAAACCGGTCCTAGGCCTAAGACCGGCGGCCCAAAAGCTGTAAAAGAAGGCTGCTGCACCCTGTAGTTCACTCGACCATTCTCCAAGGAGCCCCGGTCTGGCATCCGGGACTATCTCCAGGGAAGCTGTGTTGGTGATTGCGGGCATCGCCCTGATAGAGTGCCAAATCGATGAGAGAGTTCAATTATATAAGACGAGGAACTAGACAAATAGAGCAAATAGTAAAAAAATATCAAACCAGCAAATGCTTGAAGACTGGCAAAAGTCATGGAGCGTGTCCAAAACAGGACATTGGACAAGAATATTGATACCAAAACTGAAATCCTGGGTAATACGACACCATGGAGGGATCACTTACTATTTGACATAGGCCCTCGGTGGCCACAATTGCTTCAGGGAGTATCTACATAGTTATGGCAGGGCAAGTTACGCAATGTGTGAATACCGCGTCGACTTGGATGGACACTCCTTCATACCGTGTTTGCATGCAGTAGGTGGATATCCGAGAGGGACAAAGGGAAGGAATAGGCAAGCTTCAACCTAGAGGTGCAAACACTGCTAGACGTGATACAAAGATCACTAGAGAACTGGACTTACACGAAGTCAATGATACGTGACATCCTGACATAAAAAGAACAAGACAAATGGAAAAAAACGAAACCACGGAAAAGAAAACCAAAAATATAGAACCTGCTTCCCGAATCCCCAAATACTACAGTGAAAGTCCAATATGTAGATACCAAGAGTAAGACCATACCTAACCACCAATTTGGCTTTAAAAATAAAAAATATTGTTGCGGGGCAATTTTCGATATTGTCCAGGCCTGTTAAGGCCTTGCCGACAGCTTTTACTATGTTAAGCAAGGAGAAGAAATAACGGAACTTCACAGGACTAACGCAGAAGTGCCACTGGGAAGCGTGCTTGGTCCGATCCTCTAGGTCTATTAGCTAGGTCTTTCAAGGCTTTTTAAGTCCTTCCAAGTCATATCTTGCCGACAAGTTTTACTATGTTAAGCAAGGAGAAGAAATAACGGAACTTCACAGGACTAACGAAGAAATGCTACAGGGAAGCGTGCTTGGCCTGAACCTCTAGGTCTATTACCTTGGCCATTCAAGCCTTTTAAAGGCCATCCAACTCCAAGTCAATCCTGCCGACAGATTTTAAATGTTTAACAAGGAGAAGAAATAACCGAACTTCACAGGACTAATGCAGAAGTGCCACAGGGAGGCGTAATTGGTCCTAACCTCTAAGTCTATTACCTAGGCCTTTCAAGGCTTTTTAAGGCCTTCCAAGTCATATCTTGCCGACAGGTTTTACTATGTTAAGCAAGGAGAAGAAATAACCAAACTTCACAGGACTAACGTAGAAGTGCCACAGGGAAGCGTTCTTGGTCCGAACCTCTAGGTCTATTACCTAGGCCTTTCAAGGCTTTTTAATGCCATCCAAGTCATATCCTACCGACAGGTCTTACTATGTTAAGCAAGGAGAAGAAATAACCGAACTTCACAGGACTAACGCAGAAGTGCCACAGGGAAGCGTGCTTGTTCCGAAACTCTATCTATTTTTTACCTCAGGTCTGCCCATGATAGACGGAGTCATGATCGGCTTTCGCTGATGCCACAGCAGCCTTAGCTGTCCATGACGCATCGGCACAAGCAAGTATAATGCTTCAACTCTTCTTAGACAACATCGCGGGATGGATAACTACCTGGCGGATATAAGCAAACGGTTCAGGTGATCTTTACGACGCGACGCGCAATATGCCCCCCTGTGTCGCTCTGTAGAGTACAGGTTCTGAAAGCAAATGAAGTCAGGTATCCTGGACTTGTACGGCGCAGCAAGACGTCAAATCTATAGGAAAAAAGTCACGTCCACCCAAAGATTAATGGTCTTGGGAAAATGCAGTGCAAACCGCAACACATCTGCAGATGCCGCGCTTGTAGTGGCTGGCCTCGTACCGTTACACCTCCTTGCCGAAGAGAGAAAGCGACTATATGACCTACACAATAATAATAACAGACCGGAAGGAACAGAGGGAAATGACTATACAGAAATGGCAGACAGAATGGGACTTGGCTAAAGTCGGAAGGTGAACCCACAGAATGATACCGGACATCAAGAAATGGGTAGAGAGGAAGCACGGGTTCGTAAATTTCCACATTACACAGTGCCCTACAGGACACGAAGTCTTCTGCTCCTACACGGAGAAAATTGGAAAGAGGTGGAGTGCACAATGCCGATACTGTACAGATGATACTCCGGAACACTCATTATTCCATTGTGGTAAATGGGATAACGAAAGGGACAATATAAAAAGAAACCTACCTGCAGCAGCTATATCCCCGGAAAGCATAATAGAGGAAATTTTCGCGCACAAGGACAGCTGGGAAACTGTGAAGAACTTTGTAGAAGAAGTGATGCGGAAAAATGCAAAAGATGAACCAGAAGAACAGAGCAGAGAAAGAGGCGACCGCTGAGAAAAAGATATTAGGACCAAACCTGTAGGGCGTAAGGCTAAAAGGCGGGAACACTACAGGAGATAAATAAAGAGCAGATGGTTTTAGTGTGTATGACTGCCTTAGAGAGCTGGTGAGCCCCACACTTCCCAAAATTGAAACCATAGTTCAGGGTGTGTAAAAGCATTTCCTCTCCTCTGTAAAAAAAGGTACCTTGGACTTTATTGGATCGTCGTCTTACCTGGAAAAACATATATTCATAAAACGAGAAGCACTAGGGATGTAAACTGCTGTTACACAAATCTATTCTGGATTAACGAAGTTCCACTCTGTGGCACATCCTACAATTCAAACTTCGAAATATTACAAAGGTTTCAGTCTACAATTCTGAGAATAATTGCTAATGCTCAGTGGTTCAAAACAAACCAAAAATTACGGCGTAATTAGAATATAGACTTTACTTATAGACTTATAACTGCTCTCAAATCGCGGCACATAAATAATCTTTAGATTGGTGTTCCGTGTGTACTTTACCTTCAAAATGAAGCTTGCAATTGAGATTTAAATTGTTTTCTGTTGTTTAAAACTTGTTAAAACTTGTTTTTTAGCTATAATATAAATTACATATCAATAGTAATAATTCTAACATATGATAGATGTAATATGTGAGAATTGTTTGCAAGCACAAATTTTGTAATTATTTGTCAGTTGAAATGGTGCTTTGTTAAGTTTTGTCGGGTGAATGATTGTATGGTTAAAAGTTTTATACAGCATAACTCGGTTGTTGTTTTTGGTGGGAATGCAGGATGACTTGAGTGTTTTATTTTTGTGTGGGATATTATGTCGTGCAGTTTGGGGATTTGGGCAAATTAGTTGGGAGAGTTTAAATTGCTATCGGCGGTTGGAAATGTCACTGGATTTACACAGCTGGAATTGCATATACGTTCCGAAACTTGGCGCTGAAATTAATTGCTCGCGAAACCGGCATTATACGCCCGTTATCGGCGTCATCTTTTTGTCGTTCGCGGCGACGCAGCCGCGGCTGTAACAATATTGTTGTTACAATCGGAGAAAGAGGGTTTTGTTGTTGTCGGGGATCTTCTTCCCGCCTGATTGCCAAGCCCCTTGCAGCGCGCGGTTGAGAGCTATATTGAATTTCCGATACGAGTTTCCTGCGGTTGTCTCTACCGTATTGTATTATTGCTAAGTGAATCCTCTAACATCCATTACGCAACAGTTTATTGTTTCATCTGCTCCCGTTACACAAACTATTGTTTGCCACTTTGTGTTTCCAACAACTAATCTTACTTGGAAAAAATCAACTTTCGATTATTAATAACGCTTAGTTTGGAATGATCATCGATCTCTTCGAGCGGGAATCATTAATCAATTCCTTCGTCCAATTAAACTTGAAGTCAAGCTTTACCTAATCCATTCCGCTGGGAGGTCAAAGTGTGTCTACACTTACGCCACTTCTAATAATCTCGCGCTTTTACGCACCATGTAGCATAAGAACTTGTTAACTGGTTACTTTGCTGTCTACCTGCATTAAGCCTCGTTTATATGGAACGCACGAAATTCATTAATTACTTCCTCCTCTCCATCAGCCAAATTACCAACACCAAAAAGAAAAACACTCAATCTTATCTAGTTACATAATTTTATAACGTGGCAAATTTTCGTGCGTATTTGCAGCGGGGCACGTAACGGGGCCACCGCGAAATGCACCCGTGCTCGACTATACGTGTGTACTTCTCGATTCCCCTTCCGGTAATTTAGTCCGGGCGCTTCATTAGACCGAGGCCATTAATTACCCGCCGCTCACGTGCGCTAATTTCATACCGACTTATCCGCATTGTTATTTCCCAATAACTGTTAATAACCGTGCTCAGGGGGGCTCCGACATTAACCAAGTGCCGCGTCGTTATTCTCCTATACATTATCAAGTTTCACCCATTGAATCACCAATTCTCAACGATCTATTATTATCTATCCTCTACTACAATTGATAACATATTACATTGCATCTGTACAATAATAGATTGTATCAATAAAATTATCTATGCATATAAGACTAGACAGACAAGACTAGACAGACAAAATTTGACAGAAAATATTACAAATAATTTGACAGAGAAGACTAGACAGATAAGATTAGACCGACAAGACTAGACAGACAATACTAGACAGGTAAGACTAGACAGACAAGACCTTAATTAGAAAGACTCAAACACTGAGATTGTTTTAAGAGTGGGAAATGTCTGGAATGGGTACGAGAGTGAACTTGGATCTGTTGTACTGGGTGCCCGCCAGCAGCAACGTCGAGAATGACTGGATCCCCAGAAACGCTTTCTTTCGTCAGCGCCACCGAGAAGGGGGAAGAAGGTAAAATGTATGTCGGTAGCGCCAAACACGATGGACATTTCATCCCCTGCAAAATCAAGTCCTCGCAAAAAGCCCCATTCGACCAAGATGCAACCAAGAAGAACTCGAGAAAACCAGCAACTTTGAATTTTTGTGCAAACAGAAGTTTGATTGGATCAAAGCCTCGGGTGGAGACGTTCCACCTAGGGCGGTCGAGGGAGGATACACTCTGCAAGCAGAACCTTATTATATAGGTCGAGTACTTCATAAAGTACTACAACCCTGACCTCATAGAGGAAGCGCAGAAAGCCTCATCATAACTCAAAGAGCAATGGAAAGAAGAATGCTAGGTATCAATCTCAGAAACCACGTCAGAAACGAGGAAATCAGGAGAAGCACCAAGTTCCAAGATGTCATCCTAAGAATAGCGCAATTAAAATGGAGATGAGCGGGCCACGTGGCAAGGCAAGACGGATCCAAATGGACCAAGAGAATCGTAGAATGGAGACCAAGAACAACGAAAAGGAGCGTGCGCAGACCCGCGAAAAGATGGCGAGACGACTTTCAGAAAACAGCAGGCAAAAACTGGTGCAAGACTGCGCAATGCAGGAAAACTTGGAAAACGTTAGAGGAGGTCTACATCCAGGAGTGGATTAACACGGGCTAAGGAAGAAGAGAAGAGGACTTTATAAAGGGAAGGTAGTCTTTGGAAAGGTCGTACTGAAGAAGAATCTTACTGAAGGAAAAGGTTGGTGCAATCCTTGTAGTATTGCGGCTTCTACAGAACCAGTTTTGTTTGCTGCACATCCACAATTTTAAGAAACAATTTAGGATTCTCGCAATAACACAAATTTCTTGTATTAGACAGCGGCCCTGTTTCTCCCCACGTGGTCCTAGGTCTTGGACTCTTGGGTTCCTTCTTCCTCCACTCCGCTTTATGGAGCGCCATCAAATACGAAACCAATCTCTCCACTCTGAGCTACCTCCTTCTCGCCCTCCTTTCCTTCATCACATAAATCACAAGAAGAATCGAGCTCTTTCTAGCGCTCCACACACTAATCAGCTTCTTAAGGTTTCTCTTCAACTTCCTGCGATGTCTCTCGGTCTCCATCACGCCCAACAACAAGTTCAGCAGGATCATCTTGCAAGGACTCCTCTTCTGGTCCCTGGTCATTTTTGCAATCATCCACGTATTGTTGGTACCGATCCTGCTTGCACCAGCACCAGCGTTTGGTGCTTAGTGTCAATAGAAACAACGCAACCATTGGATTGATCCTGCTGGTTTTGATCATGATTCTTTGGTAGATCATCGAAATGTTTTCAAAGCTTTTGTACAAGTTTATTTTCCATTGGGTTTACCACCCACGTGAGATGGACAGGAAACTTTGTCCTGGATCTATGTTAGAGTGTTCCCTATTCTGTCCAAGAGACGACGTTGCCTACACCTTGTCCATCATCCGTAAAGAAATCAAAGAACGCCAAGAAAGGATGATTTCCCAGAGAAAGTCAAAGAGCAGGGGAGTTCTTATACAAAGTTTGAAATGCATGGTAGCAATTAGGATAAAGTTGAATAAGAAGAGGAATTCGGAGAGTTCCAAGTCGGATTCGGAGGAGAAGACTGAAAGTGATTCAGACGAAGAGGAGAGTTCTTCCGAGAAGAATTCTGAGATGGAGGATGAAGAGACTAGGCAGTACAAGGAAAAAACCGTTAGGGCCTTGATGGAAGAATACGTGGAGGGTGATAAGAAAAACGATTGAAGCCCGTGTGATATTTACCAAAGAAACAAATGGACTAGACACACAACACTAGACAGGCAAGACTAGACAGACGAGACTAAACAGACAATACTAGCCAGACAAGACTAGACAGCCAAGACTAGACAGACAATACTAGACCAATTTAATGGAGGATTTGTTTCATTTCATGTCAATAACATTAATTTCATTTAAATAAACACATAAAAGACTAGACAGACGAGACTATAGAGACAAGACTAGGCAGACAATACTACACAGACAAGACTAAACAGCCAAGACTAGACAGACAATACTAGACACATTTAACGGAACTGTATCTGAAATGCTTCTCCACCCTGAACATGTAGATCCAGCACTCCGGTATCAGGAACCTGTTCATCACGTCCTCGCACCTTCCAAGCTTCCGCGAATTCCGGCACCAGCCCGTCCGCACTCGGCTCGATCTTGTGCCCCGTTTCGCAGATCTGCGCCTTCAGTTCATGAGGCAACTCACGCTTCTTTGGCGGCCTGACCTGGAACCTCAGCAACTTAATGTAACAAGCGTCAGGAGGTTTAAAGCTGGAGAGGATTATGCTATTTGGATCTTCCAAAGCTATCAATATCTAAAGATTAAGCAACTACTGCTAAGCGTTGCCCAACATTATTCATCATTTCTCAATATCATCGGAACTTCATCCAATGTCATCTATACCACGCCCAGGATCGTTTAGGTATTCACCTACCTCTTCTTAGCATGATAATATGTAGGCCAAAAACAATTAATAACGTTTGAACTTCATCCAACTCCGGGATCGGGAACCTGTACCTCGCGTCTTCGCGGGGTACCTGTCCGAGCTTCCGCGAATTCCTGCACCAGCCCGTCCGCTCTCGGCTCGATCTTGTGCCCCGTTACGCAGATCTGCGCCTTCAGCTGATGCAGCAACTCCCGATTCTTCGACGGCCTCACCCGGAACCTCAGCAACTTAATCTAACAAGCGTCAGGAGGTTTTAACCTGCAGAGAATTATGCAATTTAGGTCTTCCAAAGCTATCATCATCTAAAAATTAAGCAACTACTGTTAAACTTTGCCCAACATTGTTCATCGTTTCTCAACGTAGTCGGAACTTGATCCAATATCAACTAAACTACGCCCAAAATCGTTTAGGTATTCACCAACCTCTTCTAAGCATGATCGTATACAGGCCAACATCAATTAATATCGTTTGAACTTCATCCAACATTGCCCAAACTCCGGGATCGGGAACCTGTTCATCGCGTCTTCGCGGGGAACCTGTCCGTGCTTCCGCGAATTCCGGCACCAGCCCGTCCGCCCTCGGCTCGATCTTGTGGCCCTTTTCGCAGATCTGCGCCTTCAGCTGATGCGGCAACTCCCGATTCTTTGGCGGCCTCACCCGGAACTTCAGCAACTTAATGTAACAAGCGTCAGAAGGTTTAAAGCTGGAGAGGATTATACTGTGTAGGTCTTCCAAAGCTATCACTTTCTAAAGAATAAGCAACTACTGTAACTTTGCCCAACACTCTTCATCATTTCTCAACATTGTTCCAATATCATCTAAACCACGCCTAGGATCGCTTAGCTATTCACCTACCTCTTCTTAGCATAATCATATATAGGCCAACATCAATTAATATCGTTTGAACTTCATCCAACTTTGCCCAAACTTCGGGATCGGGAACCTGTTCATCGCGTCTTCGCGGGGCACCTGTCCGAGCTTCCGCGAATTCCGGCACCAGCCCGTCCGCCCTCGGCTCGATCTTATGCCCCGTTACGCAGATCTGTGCCTTCAGCTGATGCGGCAACTCCAGATTCTTTGTCGGCGTCACCAGGAACCTCAACAACTTAATGTAGCAAGCGTAAGGAGGTTTAAAGCTGGAGAGGATTATGCTATTTAGGTCTTCCAAAGCTCTCACTATCTAATTAAGCAACTTCTTCTCATTAAGCAACTACTGTAACTTTGCCCAATACTCTTAATCATTTCTCAACATCGTCAGAACTTCATTTAATATCATCTAAATCACGCCCAGGTTTGTTTAAGTATTCACCAACCTCTTCTAAGCATCATCATATACAGGCCAACATCAATAAATATCGTTTGAACTTCTGCTGGGTGACGTTTTTATGAAAGTGGTAATGTTGGATGAAGTTTTAATGATGTTGTGCAATGTTGGATATTGCCTAACATCATTCAAACTTCATCCAGCATCACCACTATCATCCAAACATCACTCAGCATCATTCAAACGTCATCTGATATTATCCAAAGATCACCCAACATTACGCAAATGTGATCCAATATCATCTAAACGTCACCCAACAGCATCCAGCTTACTTGATGATGATGCGAGTATCATTGTACACGTCCTGCTGGACGTAGGAGTGTAACTCGACGTTCTCCAGCCGAACCCACTCCACCGTAACGACAGGGATAATGTCGTGCCTTGCTACGACCTCTTTGGCCTGGCGTCTCATGTCGTTCACTACAGTTTGATGTCCTGCACCCCGTCAGGAAGCCCAGGAATAACAGCCGCACCCTGGCTACCTGCTTCTGCACAGGATTTACTACAATGATTGATGGCTTAGTCTTTGTCCAACATTGTTGCAGTTCATCCATGTTGCTCCAATATAATGGAATACTGTTCTATGATTAGTCTAAAAAGACTAGCTTTGTACCAATAATGTCCAAAATTCTTCTAACATTGGTCAACAGTGTTCTATCATTGACCAGCATTTTTCCAACATTTTTCAACATTGACCAACATTGTTTCAACATTGACCAACATTGTTCCAACAGTGACCAACATTGTTCCAACATTGACCAACTTAGTAACATACCAACACTCAGATTCGGCATTTTGTTCGACATATAGCTTATCTACAGATGTCACCTGAACATCTTCAATCTTGTAATGCAGGACCCTGTCTCTGTAAGCCTGAAGTGTGAACCTAGCTTCTTCGATCGAGACGTAGAACTGCTTCAAATCTTCGAAGTTGAGAGACCCGACCTTCATCTGTTGGGAGACTTGTGGTGCGTGCTCGACCGGCAACTCAAGTATCTTCAGATCGCTGCCGAACTCCTTGCAGCTCTGATAGTCGCCATAGCACAGGCGGCGAACTGGATCAGCATGTTGGTGATCGCGTTCCTTATAGAAGGTTTACTGTAGCTTGACGGCGAAGATCTTGCCGACCAAGACTTGATAGACACGACTAGAAAGATAGTACTAGACAGACAAAACTAGACAGACAAGATTAGACAGACAAGACTTGACAGACTTTAGATTTTTTGGACAGACAAGACTTGACAGACAAGACTGGACAGACAAAATTGGACAGACAAGACTGGACAGACAAAACAGGACAGACAAAACTAGAGAGACAAGAGTGGACAGGCAAGGCTGTACAGACAAGACTGGACAGACAAGACTAGACCAACAAGACTAGACAGACAAGACTGGATAGACAAGATTTGACAGACAAGACTGGACATACAAAACTGGACAGACAAGACTGGACAGACAAGACTGGATAGACAAGACTGGACAGAAAAGACTGGACAGACAAGACTAGACAGACAAGACTGGATAGATAAAACTGAACAGACAAGACTGGACAGACAAGACTGAACAGACAAGACTGGACAGACAAAACTGGACAGACAAGACTGGACAAACAAGACTGGACAGACAAGACTGGAGAGACAAGACTGGACATACAAGACTTGACAGACAAGACTGGACAGACAAGACTGGACAGATAAGACTGAACAGACAAGACTGGACAGACACGACTAGACAGACAAGACTGGACAGACAAGACTGGACAGACAAATCTCGACAGACTAAACTGGACAGACAAGACTGGACGGACAAGACTGGACAGACAAGACTGGACAGACAAGACTGGACAAACAAGACTTGACAGATAATACTGGACAGACAAGACTGGACAGACAAGACTTGACAGACAAGACTGGACAGACAAGACTGGACAGACAGGACTGGACAGACAAGACTGGACAGACAAGACTGGGCAGACAAGACTAAACAGAAAAAACTGGACAGACAAGACTAGACAGACAAGATTGGACAGATAAGACTGGACAGACAAAACTACACAGACAATACAGACAGACAAGACTAGTCAGACAAGACTAGACATATAAGACTAGTCATACAAGACTAGACAGACAAGACTAGTCAGACAAGACTAGCCAGACAAGACTAGACAGACAAGACTAGACAGATAAGACTAGACAGATAAGACTAGACAGACAGGACTAGATAGACAAGACAAATTATGCAAACAGCGATTGCCTCTGTGTTACAGGTTGCCTATTTGCAATTTTGTTTCTATTACCGACTGTATTTCGGTGAACTTTTAATATAGGAAAATATTTTCCCTTTTACAAGAAATTTTGATTGAATTTCTAAATAAATTCGAATATAGGATCTGTAATAACGGAAAAAAGAATAGTAATAGATGGATGAATTATATATAAATTTAAATTGAATGACGACATTAGTGACTACAAATAAAAGCGTGGAGCGCTAAATAATAAATTGATGTTATCGTCGTAGGCGCTCCACGTATTTATTTTAGTCACTTATGTCATGTTTTTATTCAAATTTATATTTCATTTTCTATCTATTCGTATCAATTTACCTTTTCCTTCTTAGTGTATGTGAATACAAGCTTGGTATTTTTACTGTGTCTGCTTTACCTATCTGTAGCCTTTACACATCGATTTTGTTCATGTTGTTGTACAAAAATCTATTTTTAATTGCAGCATGTTGCAATTACCTTTGGAATGAGTATTTTATTTTAAAATTCAATTTGAACCTGCGTTTAAAAAAAGATTAAATAATGGCAGGTCGTTAGCGACGAATATATCTTTTTGATGTTGTGAGGACGGAAAGAGTGTTTTGTGTTTGCGTATTTATGGCGGAGATTAGGGATTTAGATGGGACTGGTTTTGGATGCGGTGACGTCGCCGGAAACCGGGATTCGTAACCGGACTGTCGGTCTCCAACCACCGTGAAATTGAGTCGGACGACGACGAGGATGTCCTGCAACCGTCCAAGCCCCAGCGGATTTTTTAAATTCTCGCTCAGGTTTTTCTGTAGCATTTAAATTTTAATTCACTTTATCCAGAAAAGTAACATTTACCAGCTTTTGAAGTAAAACTTCTTTGGCGGTTGCGGCAGGATTTTAAAGGTATGAAATTGGCGAATCATAGAAAATGTATTTCGTTCAAATCGTTATTTACCAAGTTATAATATTTTAGAGAGACAGATCTTCGTATAAGTCTACTTATCGATTAGAGAGGTAAAGTTTTTAATCCAAAGAGCAGTTCTTGACGCATTCCATCGCTGTTGCCACTCCCTGTTATGGTAGGTGTTGAACCCGTGTTTTATTGCCTAGCTTGGAACATGTTTGAAAATAACTGCACTATTGTGAGGATCTGGGCCTGTATCCTGGAATTTGTAATAATTATTAGCTACCAGCATAGTGTCCTTGTTTTTGAAAAAAATCAAAGTGTTTCTGCAAGTGCGTTTCTTGCTAGGCATAAATATGAAAATTGCATTTTGCTAGTTGCTTCCTATCGCGAGATACGACCTCATAAAATTGGAAAATCGAGCGAAAGTTTGTCGAAATTTTGTCGTCCGGAGAAACAACTGATAATGATAGACTAATAAATTTTCCGGTATGCATTATAGCCTTCTCAAAACGATGCCGTAATCCGTGTTAAATGATTCTCAACCCTTCTAGAGATAGCGACCTATGAATTCGAAAATCGCAAAAATTTCAATTTGAAATAATAATTAACATAAAGTAATGATTTATTTATTTTAATTTTGAAATTAAAAAAATTTAAATTGTCACAAACGGAAAACCTAAGCAGGATATATACTTTACTTAACGTTACTTAAACGTTTACTTGAAGTTTTATTCCAATTTTTCAATCTTTGGAATTGTCAAAATGCTATGAAGGAAAGAGTTACATCTATGTAGATATAACTTAACCTTATCTTATTTCCAACACGACACTTTTCGATTTGTGAGCTCAAAATGCATAAATTATATTTGCAATGCTTTCTTGTCAAATTTTTACCAACCTGGCAAAACGCCAAATTAAATTTCAACAAATTTTGTTTTTGCTTTTTCGGCTGTAACTTAAAAACTAGTCGAGGTAGTGCAAATCTAAAAACAGCTTTTGATTTGCAAGCGCAAAATACATAAATTATGTTTGCAATGTTTTCTTGTCAAATTTTTAGCAACTTGGCAAAACGCCAAATTAAATTTCAACAAACCATTTTTTTTTTGTTTTTCGGCTGTAACTTAAAAACTAGTCGAGGTAGTGCAAATCTAAATACAGTTTTCGATTTGCGAGCTCAAAATACATAAATTATGTTTGCAATGTTTTCTTGTCAAATTTCTAGCAAATTGGAAAAACACCAAAATCAATTTTAGCAAATTTTGTTGTTGGTTTTTCCGCTGTAACTTAAAAACTAATCGAGGTAGTGCAAATTTAAAGATAGTTTTCTATTTGCGAGCTCAAAATACATAAATTATGTTTGCAATGTTTTCTTGTCAAATTTTGGCAACATTTTCAGCAAATTTTGTTATTGGCTTTTCGACTGTAACTTAAAAACTAGTCGAGGTAGTGCAAATCTAAAGACAGTTTTTGATTTTCAAGCGCACAATATATAAATTATTTTTGAAATGTTTTCTTGTCACATTTTTAGCAACTTGGCAAAACGCCAAATTAAATTTCCACAAATTTTGTTTTTGGTTTTTCGGCTGCAACTTGACAACTGGTCGAGGTAGTGCAAATCTAAAGACAGTTTTCGATTTGCGAGCTCAAAATACATAAACTATGTTTGCAATGTTATCTTGTCACATTTTGGCAACTTGGCAAAACGCCATAATAAATTTCAGCAAATTTTGTTTTTGGTTTTTCGGCTGTAACTTAAAAACTAGTCGAGGTAGTGCAAATATAAAGACTGTTTTTAATTTGCGAGCGCAAAATACATAAATTATGTTTGCAATGTTTTCTGGTCAAATTTTGGCAACTTGGCAAAAGGCGTAAATGAATTTCAGCAAATTTTAGCAAATTTTGTTTTTGCTTTTTCGGGTGTAACTTAAAAACTAGTCGAGGTGGTGCAAATCTAAAGACGGTTTTTTATTTTCAAGCGCAAAATGCATAAATTATGTTTGCAATGTTTTCTCGTCAAATTTTGGCAACTTGGCAAAAGGCCAAAATTAATTTCAGCAAATTTTGTTTTTGGTTTTTCGGCTGTAACTTAAAAACTAATCGAGGTAGAGCAAATCTAAAGACAGTTTTTGATTTTCAAGCGCAAAATGCAAAAATTATTTTTGCAATGTTTTCTTGTCAAATTTTGGCAACTTGTCAAAAGGCCAAAATCTATTTCAACAAATTTTGTTTTTGGTTTTTCGGCTGTAACTTAAAAACCACTTAAGGCAATGCACATCTACAGACGAGTGAAAAATACATAAATTATGTTTGCAACGTTTTCTTTTAAAATTTTTAGCTACTTGGCAAAACGCCAGAATCAATTTCAGCAATTTTTTGCTTTAGGCCTTAACTTACAAACTAGTCGAGGTAGTGCAAATCTAAAGACACTTTTCGTTTTGTGAGCACAAAATGCATAAATTATATTTGCAATGTTTTCTTTTCAAATTTTTAGCAACTTGGCAAAACGCCAAATTTAATTTCAACAAGTTTTGTTTTTGCCTTTTCGGCTGTAACTTAAAAACTAGTCGGGGTATTGCAAATCTAAATAGAGTTTTCGATTTGCGAGCTCAAAATACATAAGTTATGTTTGCAAAGTTTTCTTGTCAAATTTTGGCAACTTGGCCAAATGCCAAAATCAATTTCAGCAAATCTTGTTTTTGGTTTTTTGGCTGTTACTTAAAAACGAGTCGAGGTAGTGCAAATCTAAATACAGTTTTCGATTTGCGAGCTCAAAATACATAAATTATGTTTGCAATGTTTAATTGTCAAATTTTGTCAATTTGGCAAAACGCCAAAATCAATTTCAGCAAATTTTGTTTTTGGTTTTTCAGCTGTAACTTAAAAACTAGTCGAGGTAGTGCAAATCTAAAGACAGTTTTCGATTTGCGAGCGCAAAGTACATAAATTATGTTTGCAATGTTTTCTGGTCAAATTTTGGCAACTTGGCAAAAGGCGTAAATCAATTTTAGCAAATTTTAGCAAATTTTGTTTTTGCTTTTTCGGGTGTAACTTCAAAACTAGTCGAGGTAGTGCAAATCTAAAGACAGTTTTTGATTTTCAAGCGCAAAATGCATAAATTATGTTTGCAATGTTCTCTGGTCAAATTTTGGCAACTTGGCAAAAGGCCAAAATTAATTTCAGCCAATTCTGTTTTTGGTTTTTCGGCTGTAACTTAAAAACTAGTCGAGGTAGAGCAAATCTAAAGACAGTTTTTGATTTTCAAGCGCAAAATGCATACATTATTTTTGCAATGTTTTCTTGTCAAATTTTTACAACTTGTCAAAAGGCCAAAATCAATTTCAACAAATTTTATTTTTGGTTTTTCGGCTGTAACTTAAAAACCACTTAAGGCAATGCAAATCTAAAGACAGTTTTCGATTTGCGAGTGAAAAATACATAAATTATGTTTGGAACGTTTTCTTTTAAAATATTTAGCTACTTGGCAAAACGCCAGAATCAATTTCAGCAATTTTTTGCTTTTGTTTTTCGGCCTTAACTTACAAACTAGTCGCAAATCTAAAGACACTTTTCGTTTTGTGAGCTCAAAATGCATAAATTATATTTGCAATGTTTTCTTGTCAAATTTTTAGCAACTTGGCAAAAGGCCAAAATTAATTTCAGCAAATTTTGTTTTTGTTTTTCGGCTGTTACTTAAAAACGAGTCGATGTAGTGCAAATCTAAATACAGTTTTCGATTTGCGAGCGCAAAATAAAAGACAGATCAATCTGTCTTTCAATGTTTTCTTGTCAAATTTTGGCAATTTGGCAAAATGCCAAAATCAATTTTAGCAAATTTTGTTTTTGGTTTTTCGGCTGTAACTTAAAAACTAGTCGAGGTAGTGCAAATCTAAATACAGTTTTCGATTTGCGAGCTCAAAATACATAAATTATGTTTGCAATGTTTTCTTGTCAAATTTTGGTAACTTGGCAAAACGCCAAAATCAATTTAAACAAATTTTGTTTTTGGTTTTTCGACTGTAACTTAAAAACTAGTAAAGGTAGTGCTAATCTAAAGACAGTTTTCGATTTGCGAGCGCAAAGTACATAAATTATGTTTGCAATGTTTTCTTGTCAAATTTTTAGCAACTTGGCAAAACGCCAAATTAAATTTCAACAAATTTTTGTTTTGGTTTTTCGGCCTTAACTTACAAACTAGTCGAGGTAGTGCAAATCTAAAGACACTTTTCGATTTGTCCGCTCAAAATGTATTTTATATTTATGTAAATTATATTTGCAATGTTTTCTTGTAAAATTTTTAGCAACTTGGCAAAACGCCAAAACAAATTTCAACAAATCTTGTTTTCGGTGTTCCGGCTGTAACTAAAAAACTGGTGGAGATATTACTAATCTAAAAACACTTTTGGATTTGTCAGCTAGAGATCAATAAATCATCTCCACTAAGTTTTCGCGTAAAATCATTGCTAAATCGCAAAAGTTTAATTTCTATATTTCAACTTTTTCTTGTCCATAACTCAAAACCCGGGCGACCTATCGAAATTCCGAAAACAGTTTCAGATCACCGTCGCGAAAACAACAAACCACACAAAAATCATTTGAATCAGAAATAATTACAAAAATATTAGGAATGGCAAGGCTCTGGTGAAAAGCTTGTAAGTTGGTTAATATTGGATCAATTGCAATAAATTTTGTATCAAAATCTTTGCAAATGTCTAAAGAATTAAGCCTTGCAATTATCTCCGTGATAACCATCCGACAAATCGTGGACGTTCTGGCCGACGATTCGGTTCTTCTGGTAGAGGGCGCGGCGTGTGTTGTCGTAGACCTCGCGGCACGTCCGCCTGATGTCGAACACGTACTTCTTCCCGAGGGACGAGTCCTCGTTGAAGATGAAGACGATGGATCAATTGCAATAAATTTTGTATCAAAATCTTTGCAAATGTCTGAAGAATGATGATTTGCCTTGCAATTGTCTCCGTGACAACCATCCGTCAAATCGTGGACGTTCTGGCCTACGATTCGGTTTTCTTGATAGAACGCGCGGCGTGTGTTGTCGTAGACCTCGCGGCATGCACGTATGATGTCGTACACATACTTCTTCCCGAGGGACGAGTCCTCTTTGAAGATGGAGACGATGGCGCTCTTCAGATCGCGAGTGAACTGAGCTGTGACCGCGCTCCTCACCGTCTCGCAGCTGTAGAACGCGTGCTTCTCCGTGATGGCGCGATACAGACTACTCGCCGCAGGATTCGAATCGAGCTTAGTGTCCAAAACGGTCAGCTGATTGAAAGACGCGTTGGTGCGACGATGCGTTCTGAATCGCGGTGAACGCTATCACCTGCTTGTCCTTCCCGTTCTCGTACACGGTGATCCCGTGCGGTCCTACCCCCAGCAGCCGCGACGGCTTGCTCTGAAAGATCTCCTGCCCGTAGCCTTCCAGCGACGCCACCTCCTTCAGCAGCCAGTATTCCGCCGCCGACGCCTTCATACCCTTACAATTCTTGTGGTGGCTGATCACACTCTGCAGCAAATCCTGTGGTTTATCGTCAGGATCAAACTTTGAAATCGTGGACGCCTGCGGGTAAACGTCTTGCGGCGGATGAAAGTGATCCTAATCCCCTTACACCCACATAGTGCCTAAAGAAGCTTTACTAAAATGAAAATATAATTCAGTAGAGCAACAGCAAAAGGAAATTGCTTCGACATTAGCTTTAAATTATTTACGAAAATCTCGTAAATTACATATTACAATGATCTACTATCTAATCTTAGTAGTAGAGAAAGATGATTCGTTCTGTAACCTACTGACTTCTTATCAGCTTTTAATCAGCTTTATTACACTACAAGAGTGTGAGGCAGGTATATCAAACACGCGGCCCGCGGGCCGCTTGTGGCCCGACAATATAGAGATTGTGGCAATGTAGAGATTTCAAATTATTTTTGATAAACGGCGGAAGTATTATGTCCAGCACAAATAAGTCGAAATACTTTAGCAAACAGAGTTGATGAAATAGCTGAGATTTTGAGAGATCATCATTACGAAATAATATCAACATTTCACCCCCACTCTGTTGCAATTGATGAAAGTACAGATATTCGATATATCGCTCGGCTGGCCGTTTTTATTCGCGGATGCGATGTTAATTTAAAATTAAGTTAAGAACTTTTGGAGTCATTGCTTTGCATAATACAACTTCTGGAGCTGATATTTTTGTTGCGCTTATGGAAGTTTTGAAGAAGCATAAGTTACCATTGGAAAAGTTGGTGCACCTGCAACTGCTGGTGCACCTACCAAGACCGGTATTACTGAAGGGGTTTTTGAGGAATGAAAAGAAGGATGTAAACACCCAGGTGATAATATTTTTAACATTTTCATGGTATTATTCACCAGGAAGTCACCAAAATTATATTCGAGCACGTGGGCTTAAACATCATCAATTTGTTTTATTTTTGGAAGATATAGAATGCGAATACACCGATCTACCATATTATACGGAAATGCGATGTCTTTCCAGTCATAAAGTGTTAAAACAATTGGCTCTTAGCTTCCTCCGTTGATATTATAAGTCATCTTAATCAACTTAATCTTAAACTTCAAGGAAAAAATCATGTTGTTACAACGCTATTTGATAATATTAACGCTTTCAAACAAAAACTATTAGCAAAAAAAAAACAATAGAAACAGATAATTGAATGTTGGAGTGAAACCAAACTATAGATACAATCATACCAACTTATTAAAGCGAAATATAGCTTGAATGTATAAATATATTCAACCTTACCGTAGCTCTATAATATTAGTCTTTTTAAGACTACAAAACAAATCTCATATTGTAACACAACAGATATTTGTATGCTATTTACCAGCCCTCAATCCACTTTCGTGGCTCTAAACAAGAAGTAGATAAATATCATTCGAAACGCGTCATCGTTCACTTGGGTTAAATAGAAAGATGTGATCTTAAAAACCATGTTATTTATCTGGTTCTTGTTTAGTGCCACGAAATTGGACTGAGGTCTAAGGTATTAAACTGTGATTTTGTTTATTATAACTTTTATTTTAGTTTTGTTTTAATACAGAATATTCATAGTTTCAGTGTAAAAAATAACATGAATAAAATATATACATAATATAATCATTCTAACAATCGTGTTTTGTTAATTTTTTGAACAATAAAAAATGCGGCCCCCCAACTTAGTGCAAAATAGAAAATGTGGCCCGCAATACCATATGAGTTTGACATGCCTGGTGTGAGGTCTATGTAACCCCACGCTAAACAGGATGTGAGATCTATGTATCTCCACGCTAAACAAGGTGTGCGAGGTCTATGTAACCTCACGCTTAACAGGGTGTGAGGTCTATGTAGCCCCACGCTACAGGTTTAATCAACTCTTAATCAGTTTTTAATTAGGTTTGAGGTTGTGGGGATGAGGAGTGAGGAGGTTCCAGAACGCATCATCTGTCCCTACTCTCTGTAATATAATAATTGTTAATGATTATTATATTTTGTATAATTGTAATAATAAATCTTTATATAAACAACATTCATACTTTCGGTTTTAATATAATCAACGTTTAGCCTACATTGGTTTCACTTGAAACCTTATTATTAACGACGACGTTCGAAACAAATATAACAATCCTTCAAATTTAATGGACTCAAAGAAAATCTTTTTCCGAGTAAACTTTGTAATTCCACTCCAAAGCATTCATTGCATTCGCGATGTATTGCACGAGCGTCTTTGCTCTCTTAATTTAGATGTTTTATTAAGTCATATCATATATTTCCCAGCCGGTATTATAAAGTTTCAAGATAATATTAATCCTTTGTGCTTTGTAACGGCCGGAATTTTAATCGGTTCGAATATTTTTAATTAAATTCTCCGCAAATTTCCAACTCATATATGCGGTTTCATTTCCGTATGTTCCGCGCAACTTTATTCGCTCGGATATTAAGTGAGTGCAGTTCCTTTGCGTACACATTCCCTCATATTAAATACTTTTCAGTGCAAGGAACTTTTCCCAACTTCGAGACATTTTTCTATAAGACTTCATAAACATTTTGATGCGATAAACTTATACGTTTAGAAATTCATTATTGTGTAGTGTAAAG
This sequence comes from Phosphuga atrata, assembly GCA_944588485.1. Taxonomy (NCBI): domain Eukaryota; kingdom Metazoa; phylum Arthropoda; class Insecta; order Coleoptera; family Silphidae; genus Phosphuga; species Phosphuga atrata. Next base: position 59,118,794 of record OX155898.1, read on the forward strand.
GTCTCCCTTCGTTGTGGCTCCATTCATAACAGGTCAAAGTTTACGAGATTTCTTTTCCCTTTGTCCTCTCGCTCCACCAAAGGGGGATTTTTCAAGTATGCGTGTGCTCTTGTGCCTCGAGTCCGTGCTCCAATTAACGTGATTGGGGTCCGTTTTGCAACCGATCTCACTCTCCAACTCGGATGAAAACATCCTCCAACTGCCTCCAGCAACCTTTCCCCTATAGATCCCTTCTCTCGCTACCGGAAGATTTTTTTTAATTAGTGAAACTTCTTGAAACGATTTATTTATTCAACACTTTCATACACAGCTATTTCAAAACTTTTAAATATTTTAGCATTAAGTCAATACTATCTTGAATACAGTATAGTCTAATGTATCCATTCTGGTCTATCTTGTCTTGTTCGTCTAGTCTTGTCTGTCTAGTCTTTTGTGTTTGCTTTGTTGTTTTGCAATTCTATCACAATATTTGTTATAGTTTTTCTGAATCGAGTTCTATCGATATTTGCAGTTGTTGAAAATCATCCACCTATATGCTTACAAACATTTGTAGCTAATAGTATCACGTCGCATTGATCGAATAATCCGTACGTGAGTCAATAGTGTTGTGTCGGCAGGCATTTTCCAAACACAGAAAAAAAAAGGGAACGAGGGGACGTACAATTGAGGAATGCAAACAGACGTTTTTCTTGCTTCCTAAACAAAATCCATTAAGAGTTTTCCTTCTGCTTATCTCCGAAGGCGTCCGTGCGCGTCCTCTAATTCCTCGCCTGTGCAACTGTTAATTCCGGCCGCGCCACCCCCAACTCTTGCACACATCTCGGCGGCCGATACGGAATCCCTTAATGCCAAATTGTTTATATTGTTCAGTTTAATTGCTCCCTGGAGGAAACTGGGGCAGCGCCGAAAAATAAAACTAAGAATAATTTATTTTCGTTTATTCTGCTTTTCTTAATCCCTGAGTTTTCGGCTCCCGCCGGAGAGGTGTTTTAATTAAGGCCGAGATAAAAGTGCGCCCGCTTTTAGAACCGGATAATCTCTCTGGCGTGTATATAGGTACAAATGCGGGTTAATTAAAATATCAAGTGGCCACATGGGAACCGAATCGTATACCGCGCGCCTCCTAATTCCGGCCACTTAATTTTTCCCCGTTGACGAGCAAAGATTATTTATATAAGCCAGTATTCCTACCATACCTAATTGCTATTCTGAACATCAATTCTATTTAACTCGTCTATCCTCACATATACGGTCTTAATTATTCATAAATTATTTGAAAGCTTCGCAAATCAACATTTAAATATTCTTGAATTTAATATTATAATTTTTATATTTCATTTTTGGCTGTCAAAAGCTCAACGATGTTGTGCTTCAGTGTCATGCGCCTGTGTCACACGTCATATCGACCCTCAAAAAGTTTCAGGTTTTGGAGGATTTACGGAAGCTGCATGGATAAAGGATGTTGACGACACGTTTTGGTACAAAAATGAAATAATCGCTTTGATTTATTTATAATAATAGTTAAACAAACAATTCAAATCTCTTGCAGTTGCCTTCGATTTTTGAGTCATTTAAAAATAAGTTATACTTGTCTGCATTGTACATATTATATTATTAATATATAATATGTTAAATATCAAATTGGTTGGATAATTATTTTGTATCAAATAAAATTGAGAAGACCATTTCCTAAAAGGTCTTGTATCTTTGTAACCATTTTTTTGTCGTTGAAAACAACATATTAATAATTATTAATTTGAAACCGTAACAAACTAAACAAGATAAACGAAATAATATTTAGTAGATATTCTTCAGAGGATCGGTTGGTTTGTTGTGTAGTTAGGGCATATATAGCAAGCAGTCCATTGTTCTCGCTGGAATTATTAGAGAAATTCCGTCGAAATCCAGCAGCGCAGTTATATTAAAGTATTATAGCTCGAGGACGGACCGAGAATATAACATGCTCTCTCGTTATCTCGTTGCCTCCGCTTCCTCCAACAACTTCTTAACAGACTGTTAACCGCGTATTAAAATCGGGTTCGTCCGCCAAGCCCAAGACGAGAGATAATGAATTTATTCGTGCCCCGCTTTAAAATATCTCGGCTGTTTGTGATTTTCGATTCTCGCGGGGCCGAGCCGCGTAGACAACCGGAATGCATCTTAAGACACTTTATTAGAATTTATGGCAAATGGAAGAAGAGCCCGCGGGATCACGGACGGACTTATGTAATGCTCGCAGGGTAAACAGGGGCCGGGATGAAGACGTGCTTGTAGGGCTGCCGGCGGGGGAGGCGACACAGAGGGTTGATATTCCGTGTTTGTAATTTATGATATCACCCCGTGAATTAGAGTGCATCCAGCCCTGTAAATGTATTATTGCCATTTGGAAGATTTAACAAATTGCATTGCTCCTCTATTTACATAAAGTATCAGCTACACTTAACATTTTAATAACTAAAATACATATAAATTACATTTATTCATGAATATTCAATTTACATATACATTTACTTACGACAAGGCTAAACAGACAACACTAGATAGTAAAGACATAGATAAGACTTGACAGACATGACTAGACATATAAAACTAGACAGACAAAACATGACTTTACGGATTTGAGTACAGTCGAGGCTCAATTCACGAGTTTAATTCGTTCCGTGACGGAGCTCGTAATTACTCGTATGTCGAATTAATTTCCTGCAATTTAATAATTTCTTTGCTCTCAACATATGATTACATAGATTATTACCTCAAGATGTTGAGACCAGATTAGTTTTAAGATCAGAACAAAGAACGACTGTTGGGTTTTTACTAGCTCATAACTCGAATTTTAGCTCGCAACTCGAGGCAAAATCTAAAAAAACTCGTAAGTAGGCACATTCGTAAGTCGAGGTTCCACTGTACTAATCAAACATTTATTTTATAAACCAAGCCGCAGTATTTATTACGTATTTAACTTTAATTAAGTTTCTTGAGAAACAAGAATAACACTGACTGAACCAGTAAGATAAAATGCGACTTTTGCCATAAATCAATTCTGGATCAACTGGTTTACTAATCGCATACGGTTCCTCTCTTTCCATTTTGTTCGCTTGAATCAATCACGGCAATTTCTTGTGCCACCACATTTCTCTCCTCTTATTATTTTCCCGGCGACACTGTCGCCAAATTCCGATTTTTCCAGCTGTCGGGCTAGTATACGGCTGCTCGTGATGGATTGACAATCTTTCCAATGCCAGTCTGCAATTTTTCATAAAATATACGTCATCCGCGATGTTTCCGGCAAACACAGGGAATAAAATAAACAAACGTAATGGAAATAAATTGACAATGCGCCGCGACGGGTCGAAAATAGACACAATAAAGTTCAGCAGGATTCAATCCTATCAGATTTATATTAATAAATTCAAATCAAATTTATTGTTTTTATTTTGTATGGTGCAAGTTTTTTCGAATTTGTTTAAAAGTGTTAACAGAAATCTATGGTTTTCGCTTTGGGGTGTGAGTAATCTTTATTGGTGTGTCCTTTCTGAACTATCGTTATTTGACCCCGGTCATCTAGCTAGTTTAGTGGACGATTTATTGGTGAGATCTGCTACAGTTTCTCAATATTTCTTGTCTGATCTTGTCTGCTCTTGTCTTCTTTATATTCCTCTTGTTTGCTCTGGTCTGCTCTTGTCTGCTTTGGTCTGCTCTCAAATCAAATCAATTCAAATATTTATTGATACAACGATGTACTAATGTACAAATTGAATATGTCGAGGATAAAAAAGCATTGTTCTTGACCAATTTTTAACTGCAGATTTTCTGAAGGTTTCTTTCTGGCAGTTTGAAATATTACATTGTTGGTTTTTTGTATGTTTAAGAACATATTATTGCCAGAGAACCAGGTGTGGGCTTTTTCCAAGAGTCTATTCGCTTCGATTACTGTTTCAATTCGAGAGTCTTCCGATATAATAAAACTTGCATCGTCGGTTTAGAGGTTACAATGATTTGCTCCTATAAACTTGATCATATCTGCTGTACAAATTGAGAATAGGGTCGGAGCAAAGACACTCCCTGTGGGATCCCTATGTTAATGTTTGTCATATCAAACAGGATATTATTGTTGTTATGTTCTATTTTTACACAGAACTGTCTGTATTTTTGAGGAACGACTCAAAGCATCTACCCGCCTTTCCTCTAATCCCATATTTATACAATTTATCTAAAAGTTTATCATGTGCTACACAGTCAAATGCCTTGGACAGGTCGCAGAAGACTCCGACCGGCGAGTTGCCCTTGTCCACCTCAGCAAGGAGATTTATTTTTCTTGAAGCCATGTTGTTCGTGTGGTATAATATTATGTTTGTAGATAAATGGCATCATTCTACTTTCCATACTATATTCAAGTATTTTAGCCAGTACCGAAACTAACGATATTGGCCTATAATTGTCAATTTTTGTCTTATCGCCCTTTTTAAAAACGGGAACAATTATTACAGTTTTTAGAGTACTTAGGTAGTGTTCGTAGTTAAATGAACAGTTGACAATGTCCGTTATTGGCGCTGCTAAGAGGTCACTGAATTCCTTTATAATATTACAAGGTAATTGTTACAAAGGAAATTGTATATTACAATGGTAATAAGTCTATCCCACAGCTAGTTTTTGAGTTTTTGGAGAAGTAATAACATTTCCGCTTCTTTAAATTCTTCTAGGAATATTGTTTTGTCATAGCACTGGATATGGTTATTCCTGATTTCTGTTGATGGTATGCCTTGTGCTACGTGCAGTGGTGCGTTGTCAAAATATTTATTAAAAGCAGTTGCTATCTCACGACCATTTGTAATTTTCCAATCACTCACTCGTAACTTTATGTCCTTTTTTTGTTTTGTTTTATTGTTTAATTTATTTATAGTTTGCCATATAGATTTTTGATAACTTTGTCCCTGTTCAATTTGTTTGTTGTAAAAAATACGTTTGGTTTGCAAGGTGAGTTTGTTGTGTCTTTTTTTGCCAAGCAGATATTTTGGCTTCAAGATGGGATAGTTTTTCGGAAGTATATACATACTCTTAAGTTTCTGCTTGAAGTTATTACTTCTTCCGAGACTCATGGCTTTGTTCTCATTTTCGATTTCACTTGTGGAAAATTCGTGAAATAATGATGTGGCATCGTCTGGATGAAAGTATTTGTTTTGCTATCGCAGTCATTGATGGTAATAAGTCTTCTTCTAGGAACATTGTTTTGTCATTGCACTGGATATGGTCATTCCTGATTTACATCTCGCCCCATGTCTCTTCCAATAACGCTGCTGCTATATAGTATTTTGAACTTATGATCGGACAAAAATATATGATCTAAGAATGTTAGCGTTTATTTTGGAGATTGAGTGAAATTGAGTGATGTTTTTGTTACTCTTGTAAATTCATATACTCTATTCATGTACTAAAGCATTAGACTTGTTTTCGGATGACTTAGTTTTTTATTTGTTCTTGCAATGTTTATAATATTCACTTGTTTAGATGATGTTTTGGATTTTTGTGAAAATTTTTCTAAGGACTAAAATGAAACCTCTCGTAAAGTCAAAAAGATGGCCGATGAAAAGCAAAAGCAATCTAAAGATAAACAGTGTTTCTATTGTAAGAAAAAGGCTTTAAATACAGTAAAATGTGTTAAGTGTGACAAAACATACCATGCGTGATGTATACCATATACAGCTAAAAACAAATCTTCGTGTGAACATGAGTTCCTGGAATCTAAAGAAGATGAGGACGTTGAGGTTATAGAAGCCGGTGAGTCCAAGTTAAATATTCTGCAGAATGGAAATCACCATATCCAGTTCTCTTCTGGTCAAGCTCTCTTTTGGTCTAGTCTGCTCTTGTCTGCTCTTATATACTTCTGGCAGATACTTGTCCGCTCTTGTCTTCTTGTCTTTTCTTGTCTGCCCTTCTCTGGTCATGTCTGCTCTTGACTGATCTTGTCTGCTCTGATCTGCTCTGGTCTGCCCTTGACTCCTTTGTTTGCTCTGGTCTGCTCTTGACTGCTCTTGTCTGCTTTGTTCCGCTCTGATCTGCTCTAGTCAGCTATTGTGTACTTATGGCCGATATTTGTCTGTTCTTGTCTGTTCTTATCTTCCCTTCTCTGCTTTTGTCTGCCTTCTCTGCTCTTATACATTATCTTTATTCCGGTTTTTGTAGTCCCTTTGTGGTGAGATTGGTAATTTTTGTAATCATTTGCTGGAATGGTTGTCGACCTGTTTCGTGACGAGGGGCCGGTGGCTGACGTAGATGTTGTTTGTCCTTGTTGGGGAATACCGTTAGATGATGTTGCTGATTCCTCTGGATATACATTGACCTGCACAAGTCACTGGATATACATTGACCTGCACATTCTTTTCTGTTCCAGAATGTATGATCTCTGAACTAAGCATAAGCGAACAGAAATGTTAATCGGGAATAAACGTTTAAATTTCCCGCTCGCTGGTTGCCCTACAATGGCCGCCCTAATTGCGGTGCTTTGTATATCCAGTGACTTTACTCTCCTTGGGGAATACCTAACGTGACATTTATTTTTTTCGTCAGAGAGGGACACTAACGGAATTATGTAAAAAAACTTTTATGGTATTACAGTGTGAGGAAGAAACAGCGAATTCCCCTGGGTGCCAAGTGCCAGGTTATCTCGGAGACGATTAATTTCTTTCGCAGACTCAAGTTTTCTTTCGAAAAACATTTTCAAAATATTTCGGCATTTGTCGATGCTCAGAAAATAGCTTTACAAAGGCTCGAGCCATGGCTTGAAGTATCTGTTACTTAAGTTATGCAGTGGGCTTCGCGAAGTTACTCTTTCAATTCATAGGTTGCCATACCGGCCAACCCATTTACAACAATAGCCTGAGATTTTACACATTTGAATTTTTGCTCAAAACATGTTTGAATTAAACGAGAAGTACAGTCATTTGAGCGAAAGCTGATGATTTTCTTGGACCGTATGAAACGCCCGCGTACCCTCCGCTGCAGCCATATCGAAACCTTTTGAAGTCAGCAAATCGCTTCTTTTAAATAACGTAAGCACTTGATCGGAAAGCCTGTGTTTTTCCGATTTTAAATGTTTCTCGATATCGTTGCACCGTGACTAACGTTTGCTGAAGATGTACCACTTCTTTGCTTTATAAACGGATATTTGTTTTGCAAAATAATTTTAAAGGTACACTGGAGTTTAGGCATTTTATTTATGGTACAATCACACACTCTGTCCGGGGTGAAATTAAAGGACTGCGGACTTAAAGCACTGCGTTTGGTTGTTCGCTGAGTGAGTACAGCATCTATGCCGCTTTCACGCGTCATCCGCTCTCTCTCTCCCTCTTTCTCTCTCGTCGCTCTCTCTCTCCCTTTCTCTCTTTCTCTTTCGTCGCCCGACGCTTCGGTTACACGTTACGATCTTGGGAGTGCACGAACAGGCAAGAAGTACGGTGTTACACCCTAGCAAGTAGAGACCTAACCGCGAAAGCGGGACTTTTTCTCCCTCGCTTGGGACAGCGGGACAGATAGCCTGAAAGCGGGACTGTCCCGCCCAAAGCGGGACGTATGGTCACGTTAGGAATACCACTAATTGATGTTGCTGTTTGGTTTTCTTGGGAAAAATCGTAAGATGTAGCTGAGAAACTCTTCGATCTTATTCTCTCCCTATTCGCCTCGATTTGTTTTATTTAGTTTCTTTTTTGTGAGTTAGGGAGTTGTGGTTCAAGTGTATTGATGTATTCGTTTAGGAGTAGACGAGATGCGATGATCATAGTCCGGTTCCCATCGCCGTGTAGACCCTTTTGTTATCTATTTAGAAACGGGCACCGCGACGCCTTGCTCTTTAATTTGGCGAATCCCGGTGGATTCTCGCGGACTTCTGCAAATCAGGGTTTTTTCTGCGTTCCGGCGCTATCTGGGACGCAATTGTAATTAAACTCCAATATAAACTAAAAAAAACTATGCCGAATCGATTGGTCGGTCCGGTTGCTATCCGACTGTTGGTTGTCCCGTGAGAGGGATCCCCGCAAATTACGTGAAAAAAATCGCAATTTTTTTTTTTAAATTTTTGTGTTAGATTTGACCCAGAGCGGAAATAGGATTCTTCATCTCATCGAACGAACCGTTTGGAGATGCCGCGTGCTTCAATCTAGTGAACAGCGTCCACAGAACAAAAACGGTTGTTTTAGTTTACATTTTTCAACGCACCGGGTGAATCAATGGTGGCGTACTTTTTCGCATGACGTCAAAAAATTGAGCCGTAGACCAAAGTTGCTCCTCGGAGGTCCTAAAAACGATTTCCTGTTATTGGCACCTGGACGACGCTGTGTGGGACTTGCGAGCGGCAGATGGACACGGGTCTTTTAGAGGCTCAGCTGACAATGGGACACAAGGAGAACGACTTAATAAGTATAATAAACCAGTCTCTAGCCAAGATCATGCAGTGGATGGGCAACATGGAACTAAACGTAGCAATGCACAAGATGGAATCTGTGTTCCTCGTAGGTGGCAGGAGGCCGTAGACAGTGCAGTTTCAGCTGGGTGGGACAATCATTAAACCAGAGAAGAGTATTAAATACTTGGGGGTAGTAATGGACCAGCAGGTGAGCTTCATGCCTCACATTCATGATGTGTCGGCTAAAGCGAAAAGGCGGCCGCGATGCTGGGGAGACTCATGCCGAACGTTGGTGGGGCTCTCAACCTGACCAGGCGTTTGTTGTCCTCGGTGGGCACTTCAATCATGCTGTACGGAGCGGAGATCTGGGGAACCGGCCTAGAACTGGAGACTTGAACCTGACTAGGGGTTTGTTGTCCTCGGTGGTCACTTCAATCATGCTGTACGGAGCGGAGATCTGGGGAACCGGCCTAGAACTGGAGACTTGAACCTGACTAGGGGTTTGTTGTCCTCGGTGGTCACTTCAATCATGCTGTACGGGGCGGAGATCTGGGGAACCGGCTTAGAACTGGGAAAGAATAGAACAGTTATGATAAGAGCACAGAGGAGGGCCTTGATTAGGGTAGTCTCTGCATACCGAACAGTCTCGGCAAAGGCTGTACAAGTGGTGGCAGGATAACACTCCTTGTTGACGAAAGGATGACTCGCAGAAAATGCCAAGGCCTATCCAAGAAAGAAGTGCGACAGAGCCCCATGGCGAGTTGTCAAAATGCCTGGCAGGGGGTAAAAAGGGCGCATGGACGCGAGTATTGAAACCGGATGTGCAAATCTGGACTGAACGTAAGCACGTTGACTATCATGTGACCCAGGCGCTAAGGGGACATGGGTGCTTTAATGCCTTTTTGCACAGAATAGGCAAAATCCGAAGCGATGAGTGCTGGTACTGCGGCGAGAGAGATGACCCGTGTCACACGATATTCTATTGCGAAAGATTGGACAAGCTGAGACTAGGGATGGCGAAGAATACCGGTGTATTTTGATGCAACCGCGGAGATGCTAAGAAACATAATGAAGGCCAATAAAGTAGATGAGAGGAGACTGGAAGCAGATTTTCAAATTAAAAAGTAACAGAAGAGTATGAACCTAAATTTGCTGAGTGATAATATCCCGAGAGAATGCAAACCACGGCGGCGCTTGGGACAAGATCAAGAAAAAAAAGACCGACACGGGTCGAAGAATGCTCCTTAAAGATGGAGTTTTTAACTTCCATCTCTGAGAGGAGCTTGATAAAATGATCGTCCTCCATTTCTAACTTGAGTATTTCAGAGTTATTACTAACCTCTTGGGAATCAGCTGCTTTTGCGTTTTGAATTTCATGCAGGCAAGTATTTGCTTTTGATCTGGTAGTGTAGGCAAAACACCCCGGATGAAAGAACGCTTACATTTGATACATTTCACTGGATGTTTGACCTTTCGCTTTCTTTAATCGTTAATTTTTAATCTATAATCTTTATCGTCCGCCATTTTTAATGGCTTTTGTTCGCTCTTATATGTTGTTGTCTGTTAGTTTCTGCCCTTGTCTGCTTCCCTTTACTCTGGTCTGCTCTGGTCTGCTCTGATCTGCTCTGGTCTGCTCTGGTCTGCTCTGATCTGCTCTGGTGTGTTCAGATGTTATCTGCTCTGGTCTGCTCTGATCTGCTCTGGTCTGCTCCTTTTTTGATCTTGCCTACTTCTGGCCGACACTTGTCCGCTCTTGCCTGTTCTTGTCTGCCCTTCTCTGCTCTTGTGCTCTTGTGTCTTGTCTGTTTTTGTGTACCCTTCTCTGTTGTTGCCTGCTCGTGTCTGCCTTCTCTGCTCTTGTCTGCCATTGTCTACATTTGTCTGCACTAGTCTGATTTTGTCTGATCTTATATATCGTGTCGTAAGTTTGTAAACCTTGTGTTATTTTTTTAGAAGGTTGTCTCACTTTTATATTGCTTGAGGTGGGAATTTTTTTAAATAGACAGAAAATGAGGATATTAAAAGAAATCTTGGTACTTACGTACTAACGCAACCGCAGCTACAGATTTGAACAAAATGGATAGTCAGATTAGGTTAGGGATCGGCCATTAATTACGTGAGGCTAAAAGGGGGTGGGGGAGGGGATTTGTGAAGAATCACGAAATATCATGTGGGGGGAGGGGAGTGTTGTGAGATATCACGTGTATTTATTTTTTCCTTTAACGCGCAATTTTTAAATCGAAAAGCGACGCGACTTGTACAAAAAAAAAATACACATGATTTTGGGTAGAGAGGTGGGTGGCTCAACCTAAAACCTCGCCACGTAACACCAAGGGGGAGGGGGAGCTTAAAAAGTTGCTAAAAACATCACCTGATTAATGGACGACCCCTTATAACGGAGCAGATAAAAGCATACAACATATTGCGCTGTAGCCCGAACTCTCGATTCGAAATAAGAAAAAATATTGAATAAGGGTTAGATTAGGTTATATTATAGCGTATAAATCTAGACCACATATGCGGCGGTAGCCCGGCCTCTCGCTGCGGTGGCGTTAATACGTAAGTACCGAAATCTTTAAATACACAGCAAGTTATGATATTAAAAAGAAGTTTATACAATATGTTTAACTGTTTATGATAAAATATAAATAGATGATGAAGTATGAATAGTTGATCTAAATTTCTATTTTTATTAAACTCGACTTGACATTGTAAGATTTATACGAAGTATATTAAATATTTAAATTATGGTTTAAGATGACGAAACCTTGCAGGAGTGAATAAGACGAACATTAATCATAAGAAAAATCGGATTTATTTATTCGCTGTGATGTGGCACATTTTACTTTATTTACGCAGTTGTGAATTATCGATGATCTCAGTCCGCGCGACAAAAATCAATAATCTAGCCGTTTTGTGATGCAGGTGCAGCTTGTTGCAACGTTCGGTGTTTTCTCCTATCGATGTTTTGATACCAATGATTGTTTTATCGTTAACTTTTATTTAGCAATTTTGAAAAAAAAAATATATATCAGTTTAGAGTACGTTTTCCGACTCGGACAAAACATCAATTATCATTAATCATACTAAACGTGATACAAATATACAGAGTAGATGTATATCAAAAAAACTAGGTAAATTGTTAATTGAAATTGATTAGGAATATACGGCTCAGAGTTTAGATTAAACTCAACCGATTTCTTTCCAAAAATAAAAATTTATTACAAATATAGTGTTTTGCCATCAATTTTACTTTAAAATATTTGAAAATTGGAATTTAGCAGATTCTGTAGTCATTTTCAACACAGATAATGTTGCGATAATGCAACACACCTTTTGGAATCTTCTGGAAGAAAGAAATTACATGTTATTTACATATTGTTGAGTTTGAAGATTTTGATTTATATTACTTTATATTATATATTACTTTATATTATATTATTAAATAGTAACATTTGTATCTTTTCTTCAAAAATTAAAATTTCTTGGATATCATTGTATACATATCTTCAAAAAAGTTGACATCATTAGTATAACTGTGCCCATAATTATGAAAGTGATCTAAGTCATATAGTTGTCGTTTCGAGATATTTAATGAATTGCATTTGAATAAATTAAAAAATATTTTTACATTATGTGACATTTTAATATATAATTTTATTAGTCTTGTTTAATTGAAATTTATTATGAATATGATATTTTGTGTGAATTTCATACGAAAATGTTGTTTTTAAAGTCTGAATTGACTTAGATCATTTTCAAAATTAACTGAATGTCCTATAAATGACTTGAAGCAAGAAAGAACTAGGAGTTTTATTTGAAACAATAACTTTAATGAAATAATTCATGAACATTTATTAATTATTTTTAAAAAAATAATCCCTTTTTACCATTTCTAGTTTTCAAGATTCTTCAAATGTTCCTGAAAAACTGGAAGGATGTTTGATAGTAGACACATAATATATTTATGTTTTTCTTTGGTTGCTGGTCTAGTGGTGGTGTATAATGGAAGTAATTTAATATTTCCGTATATTTTTGGTCTTCCTTTTTTTAAGTGAAAGATCCAAAAAAATCCAAAAATCTTGGAATTTGGAACCATCTAAAGAAGTTTTATAGAACATTTTATAAAACAGTTCCTAGCTCGTTCGACATTTTGTAAATGTACATCATGACTTTTTCCTTAGAGAATTAAGTTTACATCTTAATGTAATTTCTATTACTCATTATTGCATGCCCCGATTTTTCCAATCAGTAAATCGCGTTTTTGGCATGTGTCTTTTCGAGGAGCATGGAAATGTATATATATATATATATATATATATATATATATATGAGTAAAAAAATGTATAATATGTAAATGTATATATATATATATATATATATATATATATATATATATATATATATATATATATATATATGAGGATTGGTTATATTCCTGACATTTCTTTACATGCAGGCTATACATTTTACGAATATCTAAATCAGCCATGCGGCATTTTGAAGTTCATGTTTATATAATTTTTTTAAATTTTTGACTTAGACCACTTTCATAATTAACACTACATGAATGTTAGAATGAAAAAATTAACACTAATGTTCCATTTTTGGCGATATCATAAAAATTACATTGAATAAATTTAGTTCAAAATAATGTGGTGTGAAATAACTGATAAACTCATTTTTTTTTAAATTTTGACTTAGACCACTTTCATAATTATGGGCACAACTAATCTTTCTATAATAAAGACATTTCTTAAAAACAACTACTTCACTGGCAAACACCACTACTGACATTAAGAAAGTTTTTGGGGACCCTGTAATTTTCTCAAAAAATAATCATTAATTAATTGATAAATCTTTTGTATTTGACCAAGAATTTTTTTTTTTTTTGGAAAATTACAGGGTTATATAAAACCCAAAAACTTTCTTAATGTAATTCACGTCAGTCGTGGTGCTTGCCAGTGAAGTAGTTGTTTTTAAGAAATGTTTTTTTATAGAAAGATTAGTTATACCAATGATGTCAACTTTGTTGAGGATATGTATACAATGATTTCCTAGAAATTATAATCTTTAAAGAAAAGATACAAATGTTACTATTTAATAATGAAACTACATGTATTAAATATTTATTGAATACAATGTATACAAAGGAATGTTTTCTCAAAATCTACAAGTTTATTAATTATATGAACTCAATTATATAGGGGGACAAATAAAGAGTGTCCTGTTTTTTTTTTAACTTTAACATAACTTTAAGCGTAGACTTCCGAGCAACGCGGCTCTGACGTCAATAACGCTGCGAAACTGACGCGACGACATAGCGATAGTAATATCAGCTATGGAAACATATGAGGCGCAATTCGAACGTAGCGACACTGACGCTCTGACGCTGGGCGCATCAGTGTCGCTGCGCTCGAATAGCGCCTCATGTTTCCATGGTGCATAATACTATAGCTATATCGCCGCGTCAGTATCGCAGCGTTAGTGACGGCAGAGCCGCTTTGCTCGGAAGTCTACCTTAAGTCTAATATTCAATGAACCTGAATCTAATAGGTTGGCCGAAAGGCCAGTTCAAAAAGTTGTTAGTAAATTCGCTGATAGTAAAATCAGAAGGTGGAGAACATTCAGCAACGTCTTATAGATTTTCTGTTCAGTTACAAATCAACGCCATAGTCAGTAACATGTGTTTCGCCTATGACTAGTTTGTTGTCTTATGTTCCTCGTAATCCTTTGTCATTAATGTCTAATAAAGATAAATAATTTAATCGTCATTATACAGTTAGGTCGACAGTTTTTGAAGAAGGAACTAATGCCTTAGTTTTACATTTAAAGGGTCATGTAGAATAGTTAAAAGCTGTCAAAAACTGAAAATGAGCTCCATGATATATTTATTTGGTAAGGTTTTCCAAAGGAGGAGATATAAGAAAAGTTCATTCGAAATTAAGTTTTTACGTTTTTTTACGTTAAACAAAATTAAGTTCAGAATTCTTAAGGCTGCTACTGCGAGTGGGTCCAATTGTTGATCAAACAGTGGATTTTGATTTTTATAGACCGGCAGTTCTTATTGACTAGCCGCTACCGTTAGTTCATCAATTGGTCCATCTTGCCACAGTTAGTCCCGATCTTCCAGAAGTAATAACTCGTTCCGGTAGAACTGTCAAACCCTCGCGGGGGTTTACCCGCGGGTTCTAGTAGATCTGTGAAACCTTATGGAGGCCCCGGTAAGGTTTGCGGACAACCTTTATCAAATACATTATTCGTAATATTGTTTATAAATTTTAATTATTGCGTTAATTTGTTGTTGTCTATTATTGGTGAAACCATATCAATTGTAGATAATCATACAAACTTTTTAAAAGCGTGATATAGCCTGAATATATTAATATATTCAACCCGTTCGTAGCTCTATAATATTAAGTCTTATCAAGACTACAAAACAAATCTCATGATGAAACAACCACTTGTTAATACCACGCAGGATATTGAATTCTAGAATAGATATTGGTATGTTATTACTAGCCCCCAGTCCACTTTCGTGGCACTAAACGAGTACTAGATAAATAACATTTTTTTAAGATAATTACTTTCTATTTAACTTAAGTGAATAGCCATCTGCCGACGCGTTTCGAGATTTATTTCTCAACAGTGCAGCTTTGCTGTTCTGAATTATAAATTGAGTTAAACGCCTTAGTTAAACGCCTCGTGCCAACTGGCGAGGTTAGGTTAGCTATATCATGTTAAGTCTTATTAAGACTACAAAACAAATCCCATGTTGAAACAACTACTTCCCTGGCTAATGTCACACAGGATATTGAATTAAACAACAGGCACTTGCATGTTATTACAAGCCTCAGTACACTTTCGTGTCCACTAAACTAAGTACTAGATAAATAACATTGTTTTTAAGATCATTTCTTTCTATTTAACTTAAGTAACTAGCCATCTGCAGACGCGTTTCCAGATTTATCCCTCATCGGTGCAGCTTTGCTGTTTTCAGTTGTAAGTTGCTTCAACACTGGGATTTGGTCTGTAGTCTTAATAAGACTTAATATGAACAACATGACATATAGAGCTACATGTGACATATAGAATATATTTATATATTCAGGCTGCATTTTGCCATTAATAAGTTTGTTTATTATTTAGTTTAATTTTTATGTGAAGAGTGGTAATTGTTGTTTTGCATGTATTTTGGACATTTTTTAAAGGGGCAGGAAATGTACCGAAAACTGTAATTATGTTTGTTTGTTCGTTTATCCCGCACCAGAGTGCTCAGTGTCATTAGTGATAAGAGTCTGGTCAGGTGGCCGTAGACGAAACTTCGCTCTTCGCCATGGATGATGGAGCGCTAGTTGATGCTATCTATACCGAACTTAGCAAAGCCTTTGACAGCGTAGATCATCCGATTCTGCTCTATAAACTTGAACAACTAGGTCTACACGGGAATTTGTTGAACTGGTTCAGATTCTACCTGTCAGGTCGGTCGCAGACGGTCGTACTTAATGGGCATAAATCAGGGAGTTGTGTTGTTTTGCCGGATGTACCACAAGGTTACCATCCGAGACCGTTGCTATTTGTGATCTACATAAACGATGTCATCGCAAAGTGGTCTGAATCTGAAAAAAGTTGGCCAAAAATCGAAAAAATGACCGAAAAAGTCACCGAATGGGTTTATTTCTAGAATCTTGTAAAGAATTCTTTGGAGTGTGTTATTCTATAAGAAAAGTGGGATATCTTTTTCCATGAGACGCTAGGTACGTTCAAAGTTACTCTTGCTGGCATAGCGCGAGCACGTGTAGCGGCTCCGAAATATAATTGTTAATTCAACTTTTTACTATAGTATACTTTTTCATTTTCGTTTGATGGTGGGTGTTAAGGAATGTATATAGAATATTTACATATATAACGTTTTCAATAATTTATACTCGCGTGTGTTAGACATCATGTCAAGATGTGCCTACGTAATGGTTTTTCTAGTATAAAAATTTCAATAAAAAAAAGTTATCACCGCAGCGGGCCTCAAGAAGTTGAGATATAGAACATATAGATTACGATGTTTTGTAATAGAATCTAAACGAAAATCTTGCCCATGTCTGCCTCTGTACATGTGAGATTAGAAATACAAAGCGCCGGCCAAATTGTTTATTTGTTGAGGATCTACGCAGACACAGTTGGGTTGTGGGAATAATGTATTTATCTCGGATGTCTTATTTTATATTTATATTTATTTAATCATTAAATAACACTCCGCGAAAATATTATTGTGAATAAATTTCTTAATATTACATAGCTTTATGTCTGCATTTTAGAATCGTGTATTGATAAAATAATCTGTTCTCGCCGAGAACTGTTCGAAATCATACGGAACGATTTGAACTTAGACTTGGAAATTCTCAATGTAAGCGTTTGGTACATTTTATCAGGAAGCCAGAAATAAGGATATAAAAAAAATATCGTGAAGGAATTTCCAGGAAAAATTTGCGCCCAAATACAATTTTAGATGTGTTTCATTGGCTCCTTGTATCTTCGGATCCACTTATATCGAGCTTGAGAAAAATGAAACCAAAAATTGGTAAAAATGCGTCATAAAAGAGCTTTTGCTTTTCGCTGAAGATGATGAGTCTGAATGTTTCCTAGAAATTTATGATAAGCTTGATATTGACTTTGATTTCGAACATGATAATTATCTCGACAGTGATTGCGACTGATTAATACAATCTTTTTCCTATTTTCTTCATTTATGCTTATTTTTCCATAATAACTGCTACATAAACTGTTTATTATTTTCTAATTGTAATATTCTAATTATTATTACCAATATTGAATATTTATATGAAATTCTGAACAAGTTTTAAAGAAATGCTCGGAAATATTGTATCTGCCATATTGAAATTTAAAATTGCATTATTATATTCGTAATAACTGACCTCGAAAACCCTCATGTACATGTACCTCTCACATACGGATATGACTTTTGTGGTGCTCCCATTAAGAGGGTTACCTTAATTAAGGACCTGGGCATCTTATTTGATGTTAAGTTTTGCATCCCAATTTACATGAAATTTCGATCAAATTGTGCTCTTCCATATTGGATCCGCCATTTTGAATTTTTTAATTAAACAATGAAATTCATATCATATCAGTGAACTCGGAAACACTTTTATAAAACAATTTACATGAAATTTTGATCAAATTTTAATGAAGTGGTAGCCATTTTGAATTTTACAATTATACCATGAAATTCGTTAGCATTGACTTCTAAAACCCTCATATACTAATTTATATGAAATTCCGATCAAATTTTAATGTGGTCGGTCATATTGGATCCGCCATTTTGAATTTTAAAATTATACTATGAAATTTTTAATCAGCGGCCTGGAAAACCGCTATATACCCCAATACCAATCCACGTTTAAAACCTTTTACGTTTACTCACGTTTAAATTTTTGGCCAATTTTTTTGAAATCCAGAGCACTGTGCATCGCCCACATTAAGAACTGTTGGCTACTTATCTACGCTGATGACCACATAAAGATATTTAGTAAAATATGCAATATTAACGATGCTAATTGTCTGCAAGCTAGAGAACTAGATAAATTCGCGACATACTCCTGTAATAACAAACTTAGCCTGAACAGTGTAAAGTGCTCGGTGATATCTTATACTAGAAAAAAGACACCTCTCACATACGGATATGAATTTTGTGGTGCTCCCATTAAGAGGGTTACCTTAATTAAGGACCTGGACATCTTATTTGATGTTAAGTTTTGCATCCCAACTTATCGACACTAAAATAAAAAAGCCACGCCACGAAAAGCAAAGCCAGATGTTAGGAGTCACAAGAGTGTCAGGAGTCACAAGACTTGATCGCATAAGAAATGACACCATCGGAGAAGAGTTAAAGAGATAGTTAAAGAGATGGAATAGACTCCTCACGAACAGATCAATGGGATTTGTTTTCAGGGCAACTGCGAGCTTCCGTTCGTCGAACGTCTACCTTATCCACTACCACACAATGGTCAGGTCTATACTGGAATTCGCTTCCTGTCTTCTGTCCCCTCAATATAATATATACATTCAACGCCTCTGCAAAATTCAACAAATCTATAATATTATTAACATGCAATTGCCTATTGTATAATTCAATATCTTGTGTGATATTAGCCAGAAACTAGTTGTTTCAACATGGGATTTGTTTATAGTCTTAATAAGAGTTAATATTATTGAGTTACGAACAGGTTGAATATATTTATATAAGTGGTCTGTTAGAAAAGTATCCGACCTTATTTTTTATTTTGAAAACCTGGTGGATTCGAATCAAGCGCGCTTGCATAAGCCTACGTTGAACCTTCGTGCGCATGCGTGATTTTTTCCCACCTGTAGATAGCGTCAGTTGCTGTCGAGCAGTGTTGGAGTGACGTAGTGTGTAGTGCTCTCGTCGGTTTTTTAATGCAAGTAGAATGACGACAAGTGAAATGCGGGATGTCCTACGTCGCCTGCGTGATGCTGTTCTGCGCAAGCGACTGGAGTTGTGGTCATCAGGAAATTGGCGACTCTATCACGACAATGCTACAACACATTTTTCGCACTTGGTTCACAATATTTTGGTGAAAAACCATACTCCTCTGGTTCGACAGGCTCCTTACTTCTGGCTATTCCCCAAAGTCAAAAGGCCATTGAAAGGAACGCGATTTCAGACAAGAGAGGACATTATGGCTGGAACGACGGCCGAGCTAAAGTCGATTCCGAAAGAGACTTTTTCGGAATGCATCCAACAATGGCGGAAATGCTGGGAGAAGTGTGGGAGTCCCAAGGAGACTACTTTGAGGGTGATTAGGTTTCCAACGCTCCAGGTATGCCAGTTCTTTTTTAGCGGCCAAAGGTCGGATACTTTTCTACTAGACCACGTATTCCAGCTATATTTCGTTTTTAATAAGTTTGTGTGATTGCATCTATAATTATTTCACCATTGATTTCACCAATATTCAAAATAGGGTTAGGTTAAATTAAGGGTAACCATTCTAACATTTTGACATTTGTCAACATTAAAACTACTTTAGGCGCTTTTTCACAGTAACTTGGTCCTTTTTTGCCGACGGTAAAAAAGTTAAGTCTATATTATGTTTAGGTTTTCCGTTTTTGACAATTATACATTTTGTATAAATTGATCAATAGATGTTGCCTAATAGTATATTACGTAACGAGAGTTGTAAAAACGGGGAGTGCGTAATTCCGCGAGTACGTAATTGCCTTACAACTCGAATTATGTACTATACTTTATTTACGACCACACTAATTTGTTTCTGTTTAATTAGAATAATATATTTGATGTAACAAATTTATTTCTTATTAGGTTTTATTTATTTAATTACCATTATTTAACATTATATTAAACAAATAGTTGTATTTTCATATATAACTGTTACTCGACATTATTTAACTTGAAAGAAATGAAAATACATTCTTAATAGTTACATACTTTATTATTTAGTACTTATTTGGGTTAAACTGGAATAAGAGTGCTCATAGATATAGGCAACCCAATGTACGCAATAACAATTTCCGTTAGTTTGTATTGTGGCACGGAGGGCGCTGAACGTATGAGCACGTCTCAAACTAATCAACGAATCGTAAACCAAACGCACGTGTGTATTATCAATCATATCTTATCATTAATCGCGGACTGTTACATACGTGTGTGTTATGATGTATTTAAATAGTCCACAAACTGTACAATAATGGGCATTTACAATAGAGGTCGTACATAAAAATATAAATGTGTTTTCATGATTATCACTTGAAAAACTAAAACTTTTGAAGTAAAACTGAAACTTCTACATCGACTGACTAGAATTTTGTGAGTGGTAATACACATATATGCTTGAATTTATTGCTATTCTGTTTCTTTAAAGTGCAATACTACTAATTCTGATTTAATAAATACATGTAAATGGTGGCTATAAGTAAGAGATTATTTGTGGAAACACAACAAACTGAAATATACTCCAAAATGTATACCCGAACATTTCGTCTATTTACTCTGCACTTAAAATGGTAATTGATGTAACATCATAAATTAGGAAACACTAATTACTTAGGCTTAGCTTTCCTTAATAAACCCCTTCGGGAAGATCCCGAAATTTACAATTTTAACAAGGCTGGAACCCCGGCTGTTGTGCATCGGCATCGAAGCAAATAATCCAAGATCTGTTGGAGTTATGATGTTGTGGAATCCATCCATCCACCCCGTGAAATGCATTTCTTTTCGGCGTACAGGGTAGGGGAGGCTAAGGCAATCCATTGTGTGTGTATTATGAAATCAGAATCCATTACTGGAGGCGAGAAGAGGGCCGATGTTGATCCGTACTCAAACAGAGCTCTGTATTGTTGTATTTCGGCGGTTGGTCGAGACGTGTTGAAGCATACCGATGCCGGATAATCTCTTGTATCACCGACGTCGGCGTCGTTCTCGCCGCGAAAAGGTGAATGGAAATAACGCATAGTTTTTTAAGCGAAACTAATTGTTCCGCATTAAATCCGAAACGGCATTTTGTTAATTTATTTGGCGTTAAATGTCCACAGCGTAAAATATTGTTTAGTTGGGTGCATCGATTCCCTGTTCGGCATTATTGTTGTTCTATTTGGGTGGGTCGTTTGAATAGAACGAGCGAGCGAGAGCACGCCGACGCCGTTTGCCCTAATGAATTCAATTATTTTATGCGTATAGGAAAAACGCGCAATAAATCTCATTTCAATGTGATGGTTTCGATTGTTTAGAATTGGAAATGGAATTTTCATTACCACATCTCTTGCCAAAAACTATGCCGATATGATATTTCATTATGGATTTAAAACTACACTGCACATTAAAATTAACAGAACTAAAACAATTTTGAACAATTGTTTGCCAATTTCTATTTCATATCGTGTTCAATTGCTTGCTGTATATTGTGTATAATACATTCGTGCAAATTTAACAGAAAAATAAATAAACCAAAGAAGCAATTTTTGGATGAAATTTTGAGTAAGTCACAAATCTGACTAGACAGACAGAAATATGACAAGTGTAGACACATTTTGGTTAATGGATGCAAAGTAAATTAATTTTTAAACTTTTAGAGTTGCATTTATTCCACAATGCTTTCAGAATTCCATTAAGTTGAAAACTTTTAATTGGTACTTGGTTATTTTGGGCTCTAAAATCCTTTTTTAAATAATATTTACGTAAATATGTTGATAATGGCGCAGCAACGTTGGAGAGATTTTTAATACCAAATCAATTGCATGATGCAAAAACAAAGTTTTAGTTACTAATTGTGAAAATAGTTTGAATTGACTAGTTTCAATCAAGACATACAAGACTAAACATACAGTACTAGACAGACAAGACTAGACAGACTAGACTAGTCAGACAAGACTAGACAGACAAGACTAGCCAGGCAAGACTTAGACCAGATAAATTTATTGAGATGCCGTGCACGATCTTCTCATTTCTGCGGCAATAAAAAACAAGCCGGACGTAATTAAATTATTTTAAATAAAATTATTTTATTAAAGATTGCCCAACAGTTATACAAAACCATTTACAGAGCAATCTCAAAAGCTTAAATTAACTAAGATCAGAAGGTTCCAAATTAAAATATAAAAATGTAAAATATAAAAAATATAAAAGGATCCTCATATAAACAGAATCAATATCATAATAAAAATTATAAACATTATAAACATAATCAATAACATCAATAAATTAAAAAGTTAATAAGAAAGGCATCTAAGGGCCTTTAATTTAAAACATTTAAGCTTCACAAAGATGTCACACTCCGAGCTGATAGAGTTTGGATCGAGCACATGTTGAATAGCGGTGGCACCAACATGAGGGGACCACAAGATGATGGGTTATAAAAGGATCCCGTTTGTCTACTATCAGCTCTAGGAACTTGGAAGTTCAAGAGACCGAGATTCTCGGAAGAGTCAATGATGCCATTAGTGGCCTTATGCAGAAAGACTAGACTGGCCAGAGAGCGAAGAGAGCTCAAAGATTGGTACCCCAACTCCTTCAGCAACGATGAGTGGTCAATATGAAGAGGAGGACCTTCAAAATTCTTAAACCAGAGGTATTTTAGGAATTTCCTCTAAACAACCTCCAAAGCCAAAATGTGCTTTTTATAGTGCGGGTCCCAAATAATGGAGCCATACTTAAGGATGCATCTAACGAAGCAACTATAGAGGACTCGCAGCGGCAAGTTGTTATTAAAACCGCGAGCATTACGGATTATGAAACCGAGAGCTTTCGCGGCTTTGGCTACAGTAGACAATATGTGTTGAGCAAACGTGAGAGTACTGTCAAATAAAATGACAAGGTCTTTGACAGTGTCGCAGTGCTCCAAGTAAAAGTTCTTCAAAGTATACCTAAACTCAATCGGGTGTTGAAGCCGAGTAAATGTTATAAACTTGCATTTGTTAGAGTTGAAAGCCAGCTTTCCAATATGTCAAGGTTTTCTTGTAAGAGTGCACAGTCATTAGACTGCTTATTTGACAAGAAGACTTTAAGGTCGTCAGCAAAAATTAAATGTGGCACGGATAAAGACGCACTTAGGTCGTTATTGAAAATGTTAAATAACAAGGGTCCAAGGTTAGATCCCTGAGGAACACCGGAGGTGGCAACAAATTCAGCTGATGCATAACCGAAGTGAGAAACGTACTGCATTCTGTCAGCTAGGTACGAGGACAATAAGGCTATTAAGTTATCAGCCAAGCCAAAAGAATGTAGCTTTTCGATAATCAATGCATGATCAATGCTGTCTAAGGCTTTCGAGAAGCCTGTATAAATGCAGTCAACCTGGCCCCTGCTTCCTACAGCTGATGAAGCAAATTACGTGAAAGCTATTAAGTTGGTGACGGTGGAGCCTACTTTAATGAATCTATGATTTTTCGAGGAGAAAAGAAGCTTAATGCGAAGAAAGATGGAGTTGGAAATGATTCAAAGGTCTCAAAGTTTTTGGAAAAGTTGGAAAGAATCGATATCGGGCGATAGTTCCTAATGTCCGATTGAGAGCTAAACTTGTGGATGGGGCAAATTTTAGTAGATTTCCAAATCGCTGGAAACTTGCCTTCCCGTAGCATAAGATTGAACAGTTTCGTAAAATGAGGAGCAAAGATGTGCGCACAATCGCGAAGTAAGAATGTCGGAACTAGGTCGGCACCGCTGGTCAAGTTACATTTCGAATTTTTGAGGGTAGCTAACACTTCATCTTCGGAAATGTTTGCAAGCCCAATTAAAGGAAGATTCAAACCCGCAATATCCGACTTACAGGTGCTTATAGACGAGGGACTATAGACTCCCTTGAAGTGGTTCGCAAAGCCGTTAACAATGGATTGAGGAGTGTCAAAAGATACTTGGTCACAAAACATTTGACCAGGTATACGGCTTTGGCGCTTCTTCGAGTGAATAAAGGACCAGAAACAATTTGGGTCTGCAGATATGTTATTGGCTGCCGCCTTGATAAAGTCTGAATAGGGAAAGTTTATCTGCAACATCACTTTGGATCTGATGGCTTTAAATCTCGAATAGTCGAGGGCCGATTTAGACCTCTTAAAGGTACGATGAAGAGAGCGTTTCTTACGAAGTCTGCAATAATCGATGGAGAATACTATGAGGGATAAGTCGAGCAAGAAGAGGAACGAGGCGGCACAAACTTATCCAAGGTCGAATACAGAACAGCGTAAAATGAGACTAAGAGATCACTAGATGACCGGGTGGGATCGTCAAGAAAAGTAAAGTCCGAGGAATTAAGAGCCCGATAAAGTGTTGGAAGATCGGCACGACGAAAGTTAAAGGAATTGGAAGTAGGGAGCGTCTGACAATTGCTCATAAACTTAAGAAGGTACCTGCTGGCATGGATAGTAAACAATGCCGAGAGTGCAGGATGAGCATCTTCGGGGACGAGAGGACAAACCAGTTTAGAAATGCTGGCGTTTGAATCGCTAAGCACTAGATCAAGCATATTTTTGGTCGCGTTGGATATGGTGTTCCACTGCCTGAGGCCACAAAGAGAGCTAAAGTTGTCGATTGCAGATGATTTTCTAGGGTATGAATTACTGGACGAAATGTTCGCAAAGTCCCAAACCATAATAGAGCAATCATAAGAACATGTCAGCAGGAAGATTTCGAGTTGCTGGAGAAAGGTTTCATAAACCGAAATCGTGGTGCTGGGCGGAATGTAAAGACAGACACTAAGGCAGTTGGGTATACCAAACATAGAACAACACAAGCGACAACATCAATAGCATCGAACACGTTGGAGACAGCTGAGATGTTAACAAGATTAGAAACCAAGCGATTATTATTAGAGGCTATAAGAACTCCACCCCAAGAACTCTCGAGAGTCCCAAATAGCTGAAGTCACGAAATAATTATACGATAATTACGATAATTGTAATAACAATTAATACGATAATTGTAATAAGCGATTATGTCCGACTAGCCCTTAGGGTCATGAACAAGAACAAAATGCCAATAAGATCAGGAAGCGGTACAAGGTTTGTATCATGGGCGTAAATATGGGACATTATGGGACATAAATATTATATTGAAATCAGGAGGGACGAGTAGAGACGACTATCTCAAGAGAACATGTTAGATGTTCAGTTTAGGAACCCGTGTGTGTCAGATTTAGAAAATAAATTGGTGAATTTCTGCAAACCCCCCCCGAAACATTTTCTAAACCCCCCCGAAACTAAACCCTGGCTACGCCTTTGATTTGTATGGGTGGAACTGGAACACTTCACCGTGTACAGCTGTTATTTTTCACCAAACCGACACATGACTGACTGGCGGAGGAAGCGCTAAGCCATGACATCAGAGAACAA
The DNA here is from genome assembly GCA_944588485.1 of Phosphuga atrata. Classification (NCBI taxonomy): domain Eukaryota; kingdom Metazoa; phylum Arthropoda; class Insecta; order Coleoptera; family Silphidae; genus Phosphuga; species Phosphuga atrata. Next base: position 59,144,061 of record OX155898.1, read on the forward strand.
AACAAAAATCCTAAGCACATAGCAGGAGTTTTCAACGCTAAGTCTGCTTACGCGGGTTGTCCACAAATAGAAAACGGAGGTAATATCGTTATGGATTGCGCAGCGGAGTTTTGCTGAACCAAGGGACACACCACACGCATATGCGCTTTCCATAATAGACCTGACTTTCTGTTCGCATAACATCGGAAACAGGATCCAAGACTGGAAGGTACTCAACCATGAAACCCTGAGTGAAAAAAAATTGTGAACCAAGTGCGAAGAATGTGCTGGAGCATTGTCGTGATGGAGTCGCCAATTTCTTGATGACCACAACTCCAGTCGCAATTTCTCGGATAGTCACACGACGGTCCCGCATCACCGCAGCGTTCACTTTGTTAATGACATGGTCATTTCGGCATGTTGATGGCCGACCAGAGCGTGGCTCGCTTTCCACCGATGTGCGACCGTCTTTAAACCGGTTGTACCACTCCTTAATCTGTGATGCCCATAGCATCTTCGCTGAAAGCCGTCTGAATCTTCCGAATGGTTTCCACCTGGTTGTCGCCCAGTTTCTGGCAAAATTTGATGCAGTAGCGCTGCTTAAGTCATTCCGTCATTTTGCTTGCATTGAAAAACCGACGAGAGCACTACACACCACGTCACTCGAACACTGCTCGACAGCAACTGACGCTATCTACAGGCGGGAAAAAATGTACGCATGCGCGCGGAGGTTTAAGGTCGGCTCATGCAAGCGCGCTTGATTCAAATCCATGAGGTTTTCAAAATAAAAATATGATCGGATACTTTTCTAACAAACCACTACACTTGTTCAGGTCATGATCATTGCATGTAACTAGATCTTACCCAGGAGAGGTGCAACAACTAGGAGGAAACTGGTATACTGGTGGTCAGACGAAATATCTAGCCTGAGAGCCTTGTGCGTTGCTGCTAGAAAAAAATGTCAGCGACAAAAACTAAAAAAAGACGGTTATGAAAAGCTCAAAACGGTAATAGACGTATATAGAAGCAGAAAAAGAGAATTGAGACAAGCAATAGCCAAAGCAAAAGAATCGCATTGGCAAGAACTCTGCAAGAACCTAGACAGGGACATATGGGGAGATGCCTTCCAGCTATGCAAGAAGAAAGTTAAAGTGCTACGGCCAAACACTCAAATGCCAATGAATGACCTGAAACGAGTTGTAGATGTACTGTTCCCACAACATGAACCTTTTGTGTGGGAACAACCATAGGTTAATGATATACCACTATTTACCGAGGAGGAACTCACCAAAGCAAAAGACCGCATCCACAGCGGTAGAGCTCCACGTCCAGATGGCATCGCCCCTGAGGTTATTAAAATCGCAGCTCTTGATCAAGCAAAATTTGTTCTAGATATAATGAATAGAAAACTAAGTGCCGGGAACTTTCCCAAGAAATGGAAGTGCGCAAGCCTTGTACTGCTCCGCAAAGGTGACAAACCGTTAGAGGACGCCGGGGAAGCTGCTGGAGCAGCTCCTGGTGGACAGACTTAATAGAGGATTTGAGGCAGGCATCGGATTGTCGAGGAGACAATTTGGATTCAGAGAGGGAAGATCCACTATCGCGCAATACAAGCAGTCCCAAAACTTGCAGAAGAAGCTAGAAGTGGCACCAAAAGGACAACTAAGACATGTGCACTAATTACATTTGACGTTAGAAACGCTTTTAACAGTGCTAGTTGGTAAATAATAATGAAGGAACTAACCGAAAGAGGAATAGCGCCTTACCTCCTGCGCATGGTAAGAAGCTACTTCAATAATAGAACACTGTTTCTACCGGTACATAGAGTTTCGGTAGAGAGAGAACTGAGTAGCGGGGTCCCACAAGGTTCAGTTTTAGGCCCTGCTTTGTGGAACATATTGTATGATGGTGTCCTAAGATTGAAACTTCCGGAGGGTGCCACATTCATCCGACATCCGACGCCACACTCATTGACGTTAGAAATGCTTTTAACAGTGCTAGTTGGAAAATAATAATGAAGGAACTAACCGAAAGAAGAATAGCGCCTTACCCCTTGCTCATGGTAAGAAGCTACTTCGATATTAGAACACTGCTTCTACCGTCACATGGAGTTTCGGTAGAGAGAGAACAGAGTAGCGGGGTCCGACAAGGTTCAGTTTTAGGCCCTACTTTGTGGAACATGTTGTATGATGGCGTCCTAAGATTGAAACTTCCGGAGGGTGCCGCACTCATTGGCTTCGCGGACGACTTGGCGCTCGTGGTCTCAGCAAAAACGGAATCCATGCTAATGCAAACTGCAAACCTCACAATTCGCCAAGTTTAGATCACATCAAACAACCTGAGCCTTGCTCCCGAAAAGTCTAAGCAGTGTTACTGACCGGCCTAAGGAGACTCAACGCAATACAGTTTAGGGTGCAACACACATATATAAGCCCAAAGAACGAAATCACATACCTCGGAGTAGTGATAGACAAGACATTGTCCTTCGGTCCACACCTCTCGAAGGCAGCAGCTAAAGGCATGAAGGTAACGGCGGCATTGGACAGACTTATGCCCAATGTAGGTGGGCCTAAAAGCTCAAACGTAAACTCCTTGGTACGATCGTACAATCGACCATGCTATATGCTGCCCCCTATATGAATATATTCCAGGCTGGAATTGGGCTTGTGAAAAGCTCTACACTGAATATCAGAAGAATGGAAGAAATACTATTGCTGATGACCTTCTTTATAATTTAGATGAAGCCAGACATAGTAGATGGATTGAAACTATGTAGACCATGGATTTCAAGCATTCCAGTAGAAAACCGCGGTACCTATTGAAGAAGCTGGGTAGACTGCCTCATAATCCTCAGCCCGAAGCAGCAGTTACACCAAACCAAGTTGCCAGTCGTATTGCTGGCCTATCGAAAGTGAAACCTGATGTACACCATAAGAGCTTAATCAGACAGGAACTGTCCTATCCTTTGCTCCTTTCACTGAAGGCTAGGGTTGCCCTACAGGGTTTTGAAAAATGGTACAGCCCCAGGTATGGATGAAATACATCCTGAATTTCTCAAACATGGTGAAAAGAATGCAAGGAAGTGGATGTCACAGTTTTTTCCTAACATTGCACTTCCTGGGAAACTTCCCCCAGAATTCAAGTCTACTAAGATTATAGCCTTCCTTAAACCAGGAAAGCCTGCTGATCGACCTGAAAGTTAAAGGCCAATTGATTTATTAAGTGTCTGTTATAATCTACTTTAACGACTCATTTATAACAGGAGCAGTCCTCAAGTTTTCAACATCCTTCCAGTTGAACAGGCGGGTTTCAGACCGCATCGAAATTGTGAAGACCAAGTTTTGGCTCTGACAACCTACATCGAGTCAGGCTTCGAAAAGCGATTGTAGAATGGAGCTGTGTTTGTAGACCTCACAGCTGCATACGATACGGTATGGAGAGATGAAGTTGTATATAAGTTCCTTAAACTAACAGGATGCAAGTTACTGACACAGTTGTTAAACAATATGCTATCCAATAGGAAGATACAAGTGCTAATGAATAATAAGTTTAGCAAACTGAAAGTTCTCAATAATGGGCTCCCTCAAGGATCTGTGCTTTCACCAATGTTGTTTAATTTGTACATCGCGGATATACCAGCTACATCCTCCCGCCAGTTTGCATATGCCGATGATCTAGCACTTGCTTTTCAACATTCCTCTGTGGATGAGATATAGAGAAATATAAACACTGATATGAGCATTTTGAGTGCATATTTTAGAAAATGGTGTTTGACTCCAAGTTCGTATAAAACAGAGACCTGTTTCTTTCATTTGAATAACAGGCAGTCAAAAACTATCTTAAATTTTCCACTCAATGGGACTCCTCTACCTTACAACTCTCATCCCAAGTACCTTGGAGTTACTCTGGATAGAACTTTGTCTTTCCGTAAACATCTAACTGACAGTGCTGCTAAACTGAGAACGAGGAACAAGATTCTTCAGAAACTTGCTGGTTCGACTTGGGGAGCTTCTGCTCCCGCGCTCCGCACTTTAGCTATTGGGCTGGTTTATTCTGCAGCAGAATACTGTTCTACGGTCTGGATGAACAGCTCACATGTTCGGAAGATTGATGTTGTCCTGAATCAGACTATGCGAATTATTACGGGCACAGTTAAATCCACTCATGTCTTCTGGTTGCCTGTATTAAGCCACATTGAACTTCCAAGACTTAGAAGAATGAAGAACTTGGTCCAAGAGTTCCACAAAATAACAGCGCACCAGTCTCTTCCTATTCATGGAGATGTAATTGGTGGATTTCATCGTTTGAAGTCCAAGTCTCCACCCATTCAAACAGCTCAAGAGCTCATTTTAAGTAACTTCAGTGCCAAAAAAGAATGGGAAAGTGAATAGTGCATCAAAGTTCTTATTTAATGCAAAACATCCTCCTCCTGGATTTGACCTACCAAGGAAAATTTGGATTGCTATAAACAGGGTTTGAACTGGCCATGGTTGATGTGCATCATTGCTTCTTAAGTGGGGCTTAAAATTTTCCCCTAGTTGTGATTGTGGTGACGTGGAACAGACAATTCATCACATTGTTATGGAGTGTGAAAGAAGAGCGTGCTCCGGATCCATGGATGAGTTCATGAAGGCATTAATTTATGAAATTACTTGTCGATTGTTATAGTGTATTTTTATACTTGTTATATTTTTTGTGTGGAACACCATATATGGGCATAAAGTATGGCAGTAGAAGCCAATATTTACAAACTTGCGAAAATTCAAAGAAAGACTGAAATCAGGATCTGTAGCGCATACAAGACTGTATCTGGGGCAACAGTTTTGGTAATAGCTGGTATAGCCGCCATAGAGCTCCTAATAAAGGAGAGAGCCGAACTGCATGAGGCCGGATGTGATAGGCAATCTAGAATTGCCGCTAGAAAAAATCTTCTAGCAGAATGGCAACAAAAATGGTGGGCGTCCGAAAAAGGCCAATGGACGAAGTTGATAATACCAGATATCACCACGTGGGTCAACAGGAAGCATGGCGAGACTAACTTTTATCTGACTCAGTTCCTCACAGGGCATGCGTGCTTCCGCGACTACTTAAAACAAATACGCGCCGCAGCAGATGACTTGTGTGAATACTGTGGTGATGTGGACTGTGTAAAGGCCGGTCCAGACGCTCCGTTTTGCACAACCTTTTGTCTGCGCAGTCTTAAGACGGAATGAAAACGTTGCAATTTGTAGAGCGTCCACACGGTGCAGATATATCTGTAAATTTCGCACTGTTTTAGTGACATCGTTATGGAGAAGGTACTACTCTGGTCAATTTTGGCATGCTGTTTGTTAAGAAAAATAAAAGATTGGAACGTCTCAGAAGTATCCGCCGTTAAAAGTGGTCGTGGACGTGGCTTCTAAAAAGGCAGCAGTTTTTCCATATTAGATTACTGCGTGAATTACGTGATGAACCCAATGATTGGCGGAACTATTTGAGAATGAACGTAGACATGTATATTTATTCATTGGAATTAGTGACACCGCTTTATCAACAGCAGACTCTTCATTTTCAGCGATGGTATTCCTAGACTGCCTTGGTGTCTCCTGATCATTTAGGAAATATAACAAATCAAAATACTACAGTGATGGATTGTAGATTTCGTCTTCTCCAGCCTCAGAACGATTCAATCTACTTAACTTTTGCCAATTCTTTACGGTAACCACTTCTCAAAGAATTTTTTTTAAAAATTGTTTCTCTGTTTGCGGTTGCATTAATTTCATTGTATTTTTCCACTAAACTATTATAAGCCTGCCCCTTTTTATCCATGGTACTATACTCCTTGGATTTGATACGCCAAATGCATGGGAAACTTTCGTATAATACAATAAATTCTGCGAGAAAATCCCGAGAACATGGCCGAAGGTCAGCCATTGTCGGTCAAATTAAAATATATATCTCTTTATAGAGATATAATATGTTAATAATATTATAAGTTGCTCTCTATAGAGATATAATATATTAATAATAATATATTAAACAAACACGTATTATATTAATAATAATATATCAAACAAAAACTGAGGAACAAAATGAATCGGAAAACGGAGCTACCGTCCACATGCGCCGACTTGTCTGCACAGTTCATGGATATCTATGCTTTTTAGCTCAGTTATCGATGCAACTGTACCGTCTCCGCGCAGTTCTTAAAACTGCGCAGTTTTACTGTCTACACGCAACGTTTTATCTGCAGCGTGTTGAACTGCGCAGACAAAAGGTTGTGCAAGACGGAGCGTCTGGATCGGCCTCAAAGCTACGGACTCCTAGAAAAGCGGTGCCGTCAGGTAGAGGCCGTAATGTTACAGAGACTGACATCACAAAAAACGTGTTCATAGAACCTAAAGGATGCTGTTTCCTAGAAAGCGGTGGCCACCTCCGTAACATAAAATAGCGGCACCGTCGCATATCTGCCGGAGAACAGTATGGCTACGAACAGTTCTTGCAACGTTTTGAATCGTAGCGGTGGTAATAAAGACGGGTGAAAAATTAAGTAAAATGTCATCGCAGAATATGAATTGGACCATGGAGCAAGATGAAATATGAATAGATTTTGTTAGAAACCATGAGGCGATTTACAATATTGTGTGTAAAGATTACAGGAAGACTCAAACAAAACAAAATTATTGGCGTGAAATTGGCCAGATTCTGAATAAAACAGGTATGTATGATTTTTTGTTAATTTAATTTGGATTTCTAGTTGAACATAGTTCTTTTACTCAAGAAATGCTTAAAAATTAAATTAAAAACTTTAAAAGAAAAATCGTGCAACATTGTTAGTGTTGCATGTAATAATAATTTTGCCAATCGACTGCCCCCGGTCCATTAAAATACTGTCTAAATATTTCACGAATTTCTGTTGCGGAATGTGGAGAACGAATTTTTTCCTGCGAGAGGAAATAAATTCTCTGTCGGTAATGGCAGAAAATCTTCAAAATTTTTTTGATTAGGAGCAAGAATTTTTGGCTTCGATGGTTCAATTAACGACTGCCTTCTCGGATAAGGTTTCATCAAATTTGAATGTAAAGCAAATGTCTCATCTCCAAGAATGACATGTGGTACAACATGATCTGTTCCGGGTAGTGCTTGCGGCGGAGGAATATTAAAAGTGTTATTTCGAATGTTTTTGCCTAATGTACTTTTCAAATAAATTCCTGCATCCCCTTCTCTACCATATGAACCTATCTACCGCTACAAATTTGTAGTCCTCGTCAGCAACTGCTAGAATAACTCTTTGATAAAACTCCTTGTAGTTGAAGTACATCGATCCACTGTTTTTGGGCGCCTTTATCCTTATATGTTTCCCGTCTATGGCTCCCACATAGTTTGGAAAATTCAACGTCGACATATATGTATTTGAAATCCTTCGTAACTGCTCCATTGTTGGCGATGGTATTATCACATTAAGCATTTTTTCTACGATGCTGCCACCGACTTGTTTTATGATGAAACTAATCCAAGAATGACAGATTCGAAATAGGAAAGCCAACGATCTAAACGACTCTCCAGTGGCTAGATACCTGCAAAAATTGTTTATCTTAAACTGTTGAATATTATGAATTATTATAATATGTTGAATTATGAATTTTATTCCAGATGTCGACTGCAGCAAAAGGTGGTCGTACATAAGAGATTATTATATTAGGCGAAGGGGAAAACCAGGCACTGGTTCTAGTGGTGAGGCAGCACAGAAAAGGTCTGATTTGCTCTCCTTTTTAGATAGCTGCTCTTTCACAAAAAGAAAGTTTGTTGAGCCACATTTGACTACTTTTTTCAGAGGTAGCTTACCAGTATTTAATCAATTTCAGCTCTATTGCAAGTGTTTCCGCCACAGGCGACCATAATGAAGAGGACGTCAGTGAAACAGAAATGAGCGTTGGTAATGAAAATAATAGGGATACTGTGGCTACTGCGGATGTAGAAGAAAACTCTGCGCCGATAAGGGAGAAACGTTGTTCACAACCGTCAAAAAAATTTAAAACGTCCACACATTTCGAGGAAAGGATGCAATTGCTTAAAGCAATAGCACAGCGGCAACCACAACCCGCGGAGAAGGATGAGACCGACTTATTTTTTAATACGATGTCACAGATTGTGAAGAAGCTACCCCTATATGAACGGGCGCAGCTAAGAATGCAAATTTCAACATTGGTTAGCGATGCGGAATTGCGACATTTGGTTAGTCAAGGGGAATACCAGACAGCAGCGACGAGTACTAGCAGCTATAATAATGAATATTTGGGAGGAATATTTTCAACTGGATCGTCCGAAAGTTATGGACCCGCATCAACAGTTAGTGCAGATTATGCACCAACAGTATTGCTCTTAAATAATTAATAATTCTAATATTAAGTACTAATGTTGAGCAATTGTTTTTTATTAATTACTTACCTCAAAAATATACAGAGTTTTTACTCAGGCGATATTGGCTTTCTATTTCTGTTATATTGTGTCCAAATTATGTCATCTTTTATGTAGGTGAGTACATAGTCAAACAACACGGGAGTCAGACGAAAATATTCTCTGAATTTCTTGTCATTCGATTGCAGATGACGACATATTAAGATTTCATATGCACCTTCTGTTGCACGATTTGTAAATAGGTCACTTTCGAACGTTTTGGTCGTTCATCTTCTGATGACTCTTCATCTTCCAGATATATTAGTAAGGCCAAATCGAGATCATCCATAATATTAATAACTACAACTGTTTGACCTTACAAACACAACCGAACCCACCGTGTGACACCCTCACATTTTTCCTAGCTTTACAACAAGTGCTCATCGTCACAGCAGCCGTATTTTCCTTCCAGCATTACGTGACGTCACCGCTTTCCTAGGAAACCGTAGCTTAAGACACACAATATTCGACTGCTGGGATGGGAAGCAGAAAGGGACGAACTAACAGCCAACATGAAGATACCGTTTAACACAAGAACGGTAATGGGCTAAATGCTACAAAATATAGAAAAATGGGATAGAATGGCCAGATTCGTTAAATTTATTATTTCCTCTGAGGAAAATGACGAAAAACTGAGACGCTATATTAAGATCCATCAGTAAGCCCAAATGAGATCAATCAACAACCATCTTAACTACAATTAGCATATCTTCAACCATGCTGAAGATATGCTACCTGCGGTTCCGGCCTTCGTAAGGCCACAAGACTTGACAGGCAAGAGTAGACAAGACTGAACAGGGCTCGCGTATCTAGTAACAAAAACTTCTTTGATGGTTCCCGTAGGTGTTACAAAAAAGGTTCAACTAAAAATAAATATGTCATACTATACAAAATTGTAGAGTCAATCGAAGAAGAAATTTTAGTTTTACTCGAAATGTGTAATTTTTGCTTCATATTGTAACATTTAAGAAAATTCATTTATATTTTTAGACTATATACCAGTTTCTAAAAATTAAAAAAATTAAAAATATCGAATACTTTAGCAGAATATAGACTTTACTTTACGTTATTTCTATCGGATAAAAGTTACTGGAAAAAAATTGTTTTTAAAATTGTTAAAAACACTTTGGGCATTTAAGTCTATTACGTAAAAAGTTATTGATTAACTTTTAAAACGATTGCTTTAGTTTATACTGTAACCCTTTACGTGTAAGGGAAAAAATAAATCTTTAAGTATCGTTTCGTTTGTAAAGGATTCCGTTGGTAATTCGTTCGGACAATTTTCTGCAGGAATTTATTGTTATTCGGCCCGTGTTTTCCATTTTATTTATAATTAGCGTTTGGCAGTGAGAGTGGTGCAGGCTTTCGTGAGTTAAATGAGGTGAAAAAGTGAGCGATTTATCTGCGCCGATAGAGTGTCGCTAATGGACGCAGGCCGGCAGGAAAGCTGCGGTTGTTCGCTCGGTCCGTTCAGCTCTAATGTATTGCGATTGTGCCGGGGAAATGTTTTGCATTTGAGTTCGCTGAATCTGTTACTCGTCCGCCATTTGCATGCACATGTGTGATATAGTCCTGCGAAGGACTCTCTGGGGTATACACCATCGGGCTGGACAATGGCCCACTGATTCAATGGCCTCGCGTCACTGCCATCGAGAATTGTTGTAGTTGAACAAAAAAAAATTTCAACAATAAAAGTTAATTGAATGTATGCGGATCCCATCGGGTTTACTTTTATATTATGTTCTTATAACTGAAGGAGCAATAATAAAATAAGTTTTTGTATTGTTTGATTTACCTGTTTACGTGCAGGGAATGTTTGCAATAAAATCCGTAAGTTTTTCATAAATTCCTGCCAATATGAGAAACAATATTGCTGATATTCGCTGGAATTATGAAAGTTTCTAGACGTATCTGTGCGGAACAGTAAATAAGTTCAATGGGAAAACTTGATAAAGTTATGGAACAAAGCGTATTTCAGGATTCATTCCGATTGTAATAAATATCGCTCTTTTTATAATTGCTTTATTAACCGCGAGAATCTATATTGAGATTATTGTTTAAAAAGCAATTGAAGACGAAAACTGCAATTTCTCAAATATTCTGTTAAATGTCGTAAGATATAAATTTAGTTTAAAAAGATGCGAAAAAGATTCGGTTAAATTAAAGGAAAAACTTGCAAATAGTGAAAGAAAAAGATGGCTGGAAACGACGAGCAGCTCTTGAGAAAATGAAAAATTGCCGATATATTAGTTAATTTGAATCCTTCAGCTAAATAAACTCGAAAACCGTATTCAGCACTTCGATTTTCTTCAGATAAACTTAACAAATCGCCATAAAATCTTTAAAATATGCATCGTTTTATAGTTAAACTGGAATAAGAGTGCTCAGAGATATAGGCAACCCAATATACGCAATGTTAATTTCCGTTAGTTTTAATTGTAGCACGGGGAGCGCTGAACGTACGTAGTAGCAGCTCTCAACCAATCAACGAATCCTAAACCAAACGCACGTGTGTGTTATCAATCATAACTTATCATTAAGCGCTGACTGTTACATACGTGTGTTTTGATATATTTACATAGTCCACGAACTATACAATAATAAGCATTTACAATAGTGGTCGTTTATAAATATTATTAAATCATGATAAATAATCTTTTTTAATTCAATATCTAGTGCACATTCGGAATTTTAATCTCAAATCGCATGTCTGAATCATATCTCACATTTTATTAAAACCCTGTGTTTATATTAAAATTTATTTGCGCAAATATTCCCGGTGATATTTTACAGAATATTATACTTCATTCGCCAAGAATGCTATCGTGTGTTTCTCATCCCAGAAGACGTCCACAACTGCAGATGTCGGCGTCAGCCGCCCGTTCAAATCCATCCCTTTCTCATCCCTCGTGAAACTTACAAAACTCCGGGGGGATAACGGCCGCGGGAGAACTCTTCTCAGTGTTGTAAGCATCGACAGAATGCTGTTTGTGGGTGGAGAAATCGAACGATTTATTCCCTTCAAACGGACTTCCCTTTCGCACACAGTCCCTGCGAAGACGACGAAAACGGAACTTTTATATTTTCCCTTCTGATACACATATAGACACAGCACCGACACGACTCAACTAAAAATCTGTGTTTTCTTCTCGCATGGATCGTATTACATATAGCTTTAGAGGCGTCGGGATCAGCGGCTTCGCCAAAATATTTACCAACAAGACGCACACGTGTTTGCACGCAGCAAACAAAGAATCAAAAGAGCTTGGCAAACAATAGAGAAACGTTTAAGTGAGCAGGATTTTCTGCGGACTGTTGACACACCACTCCGGGGGTCAGTTACACATCAATCGAGAAAAAGAAGTAATAAGTTCTCTTCAAGTATTAGATTTTTTTTGTTGTAGAAAATAATATGAAAATCACTACTTTAGTTTGTATAGTCTTGTCTGTCTAATCTTGTCTATCTGCTCTTGTCCGTCTAGTTTTGTCTGTCTAGTCTTGTCTAGACAGACCTAATATATGACTATAAGACTAGACCTAATATATCTCGTTTATTGTTTATTGTCTGCACATTCATTTATAGAAAAGTAGAATAAGATAGCTGAACTAGGAAACCAATTGTGAGTGGATAGAATAAATTGTTGTTTGAATGGATTCAAAATACAAGAGCATATTGTAGATTTTTATTTTTCTTCTTCGAGCAAAACAAAGCGTACGATAATGCCCAATAAAACATTCTGGTGTGGGGTGGAGGTGGGTGTATAGAAGGGAGGACAATGGGATCGCGGAAACAAATTGGTTAATTCGGGGATTTGTAGCCAGAATTAATGTCGTTCCTGAAAGGGTGCATCCGTGCTTCAAATCGATGGCAGAGGGAGGAGGGAAGCGCTGGCTGCGTGTCCCCCCAGCATGCGGCCGCATTTATTATTTAGATTTTTTCGTTTGGGGATAGCGGCGGCGGCGGCATCGGACTCTATTAAATGCATCGGCAGTCGGCTCACGCGTTCGCTTCATATTTATAAAACGACCGTTGCAAGTAATTCGCTGAATAATGAATAATGTGTGTGCAGGTGAGGTATGATCGTCCGCCCATCACCGGGTTTTATGTTGACAGGAATGAATGCTCCACTTCGGCTCCCTTATTTATTTATTTATTCGGACCACAAATGCGCCGACTACAACCCCATATAATCCCTTTAAATTTTCCATTGACATTCATATGCCGGTCCCATACAACATCAAGTACATTATAACTTGTTTAGTCCTTTCAATCTCGCTTGGAAATTGCACGCGCATTTACAAGCATATAGAGCAAATTTCATATTAAAGAAACTTCACATTTTCAAAAAAAAGTCTTATTATTTGTAAAATATTGATGATATTTTGCTGTCTTCTCCTACCCTTTTCCTTTTTTTATTAAAACGCGCTTTCTGCCACGTTCTTTCTGAATATTTTAAATTCTAAAACGAATTGCAAGGAATTCCTCTTGGAATTCGCATTTTTGGTAAATAGAGAAATCTTATCCCTATTCCTGGAGTATAACTGACAAATTGTGTAAATCTGAAAACTGACGTAGATATTTTTTACATGCATTTCGTGCAAAGAAATACTTGCTCTGTCTTATTTTAAAGCACATACGTTATACATATTTTAAATTCACGTCTTTCTTTCGTTTCACTAGCTGTGATTTTTAAATCTTTAGGCGCCTGTGTATTGGGTTGGCAATTAATGATTGCGGATTTTGTCGAGAGATAGCTTTTGCACATTCTTTTATTTCGTTAACGTGTTCAAAGTAGAGATGATTACGGGACGAGTTTCTCTTTCCAGATTCCATCCCATAGCTCGGAACCCTGTTACTGTCACATCATCACATTTTCATCCCACTGTTCCATCCCACAAAACTAAAATTTTCGTCCCATCCCTTCCCATTCCGTTCGTCCCAATCATCCCATTTTTCATTTTCTTTTCGGTTCAGATTTCCCAAACGATAATTCGTTTTTCCATAATTTCTTTATCTGATAATGTGCAACCTTTTTTCGTCGCAAACGGATCGTGAGATTTTTCAGGAACTACATCGTTATGACAAATTTGCGTATTGGCACAATAAACAACCTTTCATTGACCTAATAATAGACCCAGTAATAGACCTTTTCATAATTGAAATGAGTTTTGTGCGCATGCGTCAATTTCCGCCATGTTTTTCTGGCAATTTTTGACGCATAACCAGTGAAAATAACAAAATGTGCCCGAAACTTTCATATTTCTGCCTTTAAACATGGCAGACGCGCATGCGATTAATTAACCGTTAAGGGGTCTATTAATTTCTTCCGCTTCTTTACGTCAACGTGAGAGCAAAATGAATCAAATTTTGACAAGTCAAACGGTTAAAGTGCCGGATGGACTGTCTGTGACGGTCAAGTCCCGTGTTATCACAGTCAATGGCCCACGAGGAGTCCTCAAACGCTCGTTCAAACATCTTGTTCTGGACATCCGCATGATCAATCCAATAACCTTGAAGGTTGAGAAATGGATCGGCAAAAAGAAGGAACTCGCCGTAGTACGCACTGTCTGCTCCCATGTAGAAAACAAGTTAAAAGGTGTAACGAAGGGTTATCAATACAAAATGCGTGCAAGTCAAACGGTTAAACTGCCGGATGGACTGTCTGTGACGGTCAAGTCCCTTGTTATCACAGTCAAGATGCCACGAGGAGTCCTCAAACGCCGATTCAACCATCTTGCTCTGGATATCCGCATGATCAACCCAATGACCTTGATGGTTGAGAAATGGTTCTGCAAAAAGAAGGAACTCGCCGCAGTACGCACAGTCTGCTCCCATGTAGAAAGCATGTTAAAAGGTGTAACGAAGGTTTTTTTTTATCAAGTGACTCCACTGAAACGGAAGGACAGAGGGACCGCCAGCGATGGCATTACTGCCTCTGCCCACCGTTCGAGTAAAAGTACAACAGGATTTACATGAAAGCAAAAGATGCTATACAATAGCATTTACAATTTACAATAGCAATTGCTACAAAAGTGAAGTAACGAAGGGTTCAAATCAAATCAAATCAAAAATATTTATTCCCAATGAAATGTAAAATCTATAGGGTGTGTCAGAATGGAATATACAAAGAATTATAAAAATAATTTTATAAATACAAATTGTGATCCAGACGGTAAAACTCATCCATGGTATAGATTGTATACATCAGCAGTAATTCCTTCATTCTGTGTCTGAATTTCTTATAAGATTCTTCTTCAATTAAGCTGATTGGTAGTCGGTTATATATAGTAACCCCAAATATATCTGGACTTTTTCCACCAATCGTCAGAATAGTTTTGGGTTGGTATAAGAGATGCTTTCCTCTTGTGATATGGTGGTGTATATCTACGTTTTTTTGGAAGAGATGTTTATATTTGTGGATGTAACAGGTGATTTCAAGTATGTAGAGGCTGGTGACTGTGAGAATGCCTAATTCCTCGAAATGTGTTCGACAGGAGGTGGTTATGTTGATTCCTTTTATGGTCCTTATAATTCTTTTTTGTGTCAATAAGGTTGCTTCTATCAGTGGTGAACATCCCCATAGTACTATGCCATATGTTAGTAATGGTTGAATTTCGGCAAAGTAGTATGTCAGCAGGTCTTCTTTTCGCAAAAATTTTCTGAGATATCCGATTTGAAATATTTTCTTATGGAGTTTGTTGCAGATCTGTTGTATGGTGATGTTCCAATATAAGTTCTCTTCTAGGTGAATTCCCAGAAATTTAGTTGACTGATTGTGACTCTCTAAATTTTCAATGGAAGATCTTTGGCGCTGGCACTGTGTGCAGTCTGGAAAATTATATATTCAGTTTTCTCACGGTTGAGAAATAGACTGTTTGCAGAGAACCATTTGTCCAGTTTCTCCAGAAGCATATTGGCTTGCTGTGGATTGTCAGTCTCAATATGTTCGGAGACAATGAAGCTGGCGTCATCTGCATACAGTGTACAATGTTGTTTATTTATGTAACTAACCAGATCTGAAATATATAATAGGAACAGCGTTGGTGCGAGAACACCCCCCTGAGGGACACCCGTATTGGTAAATTTGACATTGGATAAGCTGGAAACAGTTCCGGATTTGATCTGAACAATTTGCAGCCGATTCTCAAGAAAAGATTTGAGCCATCTGGCAAATTTTCCTCTTATTCCATAATAGTAGACTTTGTTCAGAAGGTGGGTGTGAGACACGCAGTCGAACGCCTTGGATAGGTCGCAGAATATCCCAATCGGACTGTTTCCTTTATCTACTTCCGCTATAATCGTGTTATAAAATTCCGCTATAGCAGTAGTAGTGGTGGATTTTCCTTTGCAAAATCCATGTTACTGTTTTGGAATGAGATGGATTTTTTTTACAAAGGGACGAGCCTGCTTCGCATACAGTATTCCAAGATTTTTGCTAAGACAGATGTAAGGGCTATGGGCCGATAATTGCTTGGTTGTTTTTTATCAACTTTTTTGTGAACAGGAACAATGTAGGACGTTTTATGAATAACTGGGAATAGTTCCGAAGCGAAGGAGGCGTTTACTCTATTTGTAATTGGCTCAGCTAGTAAATGTCTGTATTCCTTAATGATGTTGGTTGGAAGTGAGTCGGGACCACAAGTTTTGGTGTTCTTCAGAGACTCCATAATTTCTATTATCTCATTAGAGGAAAATTCTTCCAGGAACATAGTATTAGGGTTGAAAGCGATATGGTTGTTAAATATGTTCGTAGGTACGATATTTTGTAGGATTGAGTATGGGGCTTGATGGAATAAATCGCTAAAAATCGTCGCTACTTGCTTCGGATCGCTCACGAGTGTGGAGTTTTACCAGGTTTTTATTTCTTCCCTGTCCTTAGTTTTATTGGTATGTTCTTTTATCATTTTCCAGGAGGCTTTTTGCAAATTTGGAGCCTCGATTACTCTTTGGCGAAAAAAAAATTCTTTTGTAGAATGTATTAATTTGTAATGCTGCATTTTGTAGTGTAAATATCTTTTGTGGAGCTCTGGATACTGTTCGTTTAGGATGAACATGTCTCTTAGCTTAGTGGCAGATGTTTTTACCTCCTTAGTGATCCAAGACCTTTGATTGATGTTAATTTTAGTTATGGGAAAGCTGGAGAAGAAATAATGTTGCAAGAGCTTGATGAAATATAGTCTTGTGGTTGCAATTTGGGTTGTTGTAGATTTCCGCCCATGATTCGGACTGGAGATGATCAGCAAAGCGTTTTTTGTTGGTCGCGCACATGTTTCTGACGAGGAAATATTGTTTCTTGTCATATATCTTTTTGCTGGTGGTTAATCTAATTAGCCTATGATCGGACATCTCTAATCGGAGTATCTTCCACTGAAGCTAAAAGATGACGTCTTGATAAGGCAAAGATATTATCGATTTTCGTTCTAGTTGATGATGTTATTCTGGTGTGATGATGTACATATTCCATCATACCATACGCCGCAAATAGATTTGTCATATGACTTTTTTCTTTAGAATTTTCACAGAAGTTAACATTAAAGTCACCAACTAGAATTATATGTTTTGAATTATCAGTATATTTATGGAGAATACTATCTAATGTGGTCATAAAAGTAAGTATACAACCTGTGGGTGGTCTGTAGATCGTTAGAATAGTCGTAGAGTAGCCATTTGTTTTCCAATCGATTCCGCAGATTTCAATGGTTTTCTTCTTCTTTTCACTCCTATACAGCTTTGATGTTGTGAAAATCTGGCCCATAAACTATATGCCCATAACAATAATAATCAAAAAAACAAACAAAAACAAAACAAAAAATTAATAAAATATACAATATGTTACCGTGAAAGACCGAAATTTGGGGAATGTCGACTTTCACCGGTGAATGTCAACATTCACATATTCGCTTGGTGTATGTTCCAAATATTTGCTAAATACCCTTATTTCTGACTTACACCGGTGAATAATCAACGTGTAATCCGGTGAATGTTGAACATGTCAGAGATTTATATTTTTTTCTCCGTAATTCAGTCGCTATAAAACGTCACAAGGGTAACGTAACTTTTTCGCCGCTCCTTCTGAGGGGAGTGACCAACAATTTAAAACCCACAGTACATTCTAAATGAGAAACGAAAATAATGGTAATAAAAAAATTACTTAACTTGTGATTCAAATCTTATTTGTTGCAACATAAGACTGATAAAGCTGATTCCCAGCAGAACAAAGGATTTGGCGGGAGAGAGCCAGTGGCCTATCTGCAGCATCTGTATTTTGGACCTCCACCAGAGCGTATCTATGATTGCCGACATACACCGGTGAGGATCCGAATGTACAACAAAGTAATATTTGATCTTTCGCCGACGCATTTGGTATGTGTTGACATTCGCCGGTGAAAGTCGACATTCTCCAATTTCGGTCATTCACGGTAACAGTCACCGGCAGATTTCACGCTGTCATAATCTTTGAACGGCTTACCACAGAGACTTCTAGTCTTCACCAATCGATTCGGCGTCCCAAAATTGGTTGGAAAATATTATGGTATTTCGGTACCACTCACGGCTTCATGCGTCGTTCTCTTCACCCGGTGTGTCCGAATAGTCGAAAAAAAAATCCGCAACTCTTTCAGATAAATTGCGAGTTTGACGGTTATCAGATGTTTTTGACGGTCATCGGATGCAAAATCAAACGATTTTGCTAAAATCGTTATTTTTTAAGTTACAGCAAAATTTAAAAACGTTTCTAAAAGAATTTTTAGAAAATTTTAAGAATTAAGAATTTTTTAGAATTTTAGAAAAGAATTATATTTCGCTATTTGTTCACTATCGCCTGCTTAAATTTAGTAAAATTTTAAGAAATTTCGGCGCTCATGTAGAGATCTTCGAAACTAATGAATTTCCCGTAGCTTGTCTGAGTGTGTTAATAGCACAATGATCTTCTGAAAACGATGCCGCAATCTGTTTTTGATTATCTGCAACCGTTTCTGAGATATCGACTTATCAAATCGAAAATCGTAAAATTTTAGTTTGGAATTTCTTGATGAAAAATTGAATCTTTCCGACCAATTTACACTTATCTTACACTTTATTTACATTTATCGATTTATTAGTCTGGTCGAGTACTTTCTATGTGCTAAAAATTATTTCGTTGCTGTGTGCCATTCTTGAGGAAATTAAAAAAAAAACCAAAAAGCACATTTTTTTTGACCGAAATGATGAAAAATTTTCTTTGACGATTTTTTTGGAAAATCTTGTCCTGATTTTTTTTTTGGTTTCCCGAAATTGAAGTGCTGAAAACGATTATCGAGTTTATTTCGCTCTAAAGTTGCAGATAAGCCAATATATAGCCTATATATAGCCTATATTTGTGGCGTTGAATCCATTCTCAATTTATGCACTTCATTAGTTTATGTAAAATAATAAAACTAAAAATTAGAAATATTTAATTTAGAAAAATACAACACAATATATACATATATAAATGTTAAATAATGACGTAAAAGTTCTTAACCATGAAGTGACCATGAAGTTCTTAAAAGTGTCACCTTTGGCGCTAGTGTTGTTGCGCTCGGAGCGAATATTAAAAGCAGTGATTCACAAAAAAAAGATTATGCTGTCAATCTAGTGGGTTTATAATAGTATTCTGCACTTTGAACTTTCACCAAAAAACCAAACTCTCAATCCAAACGTGTACGTTCAACTAGTCGCCACTTTTGAGAGGAAAAACATATCGATCACTGCAGAACATCATGCTTGCCAAAATTTCTGTTAAAAGAAAGCCAGGCCACAGAAAAATATCATGATACAAAAATCATGGTACAAAATCAACTCAAGTTTAGACTTGCCGTCGACAGAGTAAGGATAGCTTTGTTGATGCGCAACGTTCTGAAAGGACATGGTTCTTAAGGAGAAAGAGGAGAATCTAAGAACAATGAAGGTGACCGGATGGAAAGCTAAGGCTCGGAATTGATAGCACGTGTGTCTAAAAATGATTTCGATGCGATTCGTGGAAATTTTTGTGGAGATTTTTGCAGTTTACCCGAAGGAAATCAAAGCGCGGAACACGATTTTCGAGCTAATTTTGTTGAAAGATTCAATTGCAAAATATCATGGCTTAAGAATGATATGACTGGTACAAAATTAGCACAAACTCAGTGTTCAGACTTGCCTTCGACAGAGTAAGGATAGCCTTGTTGGTGAACAACGTTCGGAAAGGCCGTGGTACTTAAGTAGAAGGAAGAAAATCTAAAAACAATGAAGGTGTCTGGATGGAATCCTAAGGCCCGGAATAGATGGGTAGTGTGTCCAAAAATGATTTCGTTGCGATTCGTGGAATTTCTTGTACCCGAAGGAATTCGAAGCGCTGAACACGAATTTCGAGCTAATTTTGTATAAAGATTCATATTAACCAAATTATTGGGTATTTTTCTCAATGCTTGGCAGCCATATACTTACGATTTGCAAGTTTCTTCATCAGAATAATTTAGTCGCATCCGTCACGTATCTTTCAGCCCTTTCACTGGCATGTTAATTTCAAGGAATAAAGGTCGATTCCCATATGCGCGACACTCAGCTACGCGACGTCGTGCGACATCCTCTGTCAAATAATGATTACATTGTTTTAAATGGGCAATTTTTTAAAATTTGTCGCGTAGCCATAGTGAGAACGTGCCCATTTATAACAATGTAATCATTATTTGACAGGCGATGTCGCGTGACGTCGCGTAGCTGAGTGTCGCGTGTATGAGAATCGGCCTTTACACACAACGCCAATATTTATTGTTCCTCCATAACTCGGCGCTGCGGCACCCGGCGGCGGCGCCGATTAAACTGCGCAAAGCCATAGGTTCAATATAAAGGCACGTCATATCAAACTACGTCGAAAAATCGCAAGTCCGCTGCGGCACGTTAGACGCAGACGGCGGCATACGTACAGTTGCACTTTTACAGTTCACCCTGCACATTTACTTTCCACATTTTTTCATATTCACCCTTTCACATTTATAGAGATATTTCCAGATCGGGGTGTCCGACGGAAGTGCGGATCATTTTTTTCGATTCCCGCAACTATGCTGCGCGATGCGAACCTAAATTTACGCCGATGACTGTGGAATTCGCAAATTGCCGGCCAAAGAGGCGGTTGCGGATTTTTTTTCTGCATTTCGGACACACCCGGTGAAGGGAGTAACGCAGCCTCGTGCCGCAAAAGTCGGATTCGGCCTCACGGTAAGGGGGGTAAATGTCTAAAAATCGTGCCAAAAAAAAGAGTGATTTTTTCCAAGGTCTGCAGCTCGACGGGAACGGCTCGGATCGCGAACCATAAATTAAAAAGAGGCGCGGGCATGTAGTTTCCAGTCGCTGCGCCCAGAAATTGCAGCGGCCAGACTGACCGCACCTTCCGGCGAAGGAGAGCCGATAAGTTTCGAACTGTGACGGGCGACTCCGTGGTCGCAGTGACGCGGCGCCGGTACCAAAATGCGCGGCTCGATGGGACCCACGTGCCGGTCAACTTGGAATTTCAAAAACGCGACATTCTGGTGCCCCAAATCGACATTCGAATCTTTCTCTGTGCGGATCGGGGGGACAGTCCGGATCGCGAACCCATAAATACAAAAGAGGCGCGGGGATTCGTTGCGAATCGAACACGTGCAGTTTCGAGTTGCTGCGCCCAGAAACGGCGAAACTGCAGCGGTCAGACTGACCGCACCTTCCTGCGAAGGAGAGCCGATTAGTTTCGAACTGTGGCGGGCGACTCCGTGGTCGCAGCTACACGGCACGGGTACCAAAATGCGCGGCTCGGCGGGTCCCACGTGCCAGTCTTGGAATTTCGAAAACGCGACATCCTGATGCCCAAATTGACATTCAAGTCTTTCTCTGTGCAGATTAACAGTTATAAGTGGGCATAGCGAAGCGATTCCGCGACGTCTAATTATGGGTGCGGAAAGCCAAAACACCATTATACAATCCACTGAAAAATCCAGAACATTCACCAGGGGGCTGCAAAAATATGGACGTTTTACTTTCGTCATTTGTTTCCTGCAATACGGCGAGTTCCGGCGGGCGTCGCGACGGTTTCAAACGACGCAGCACGATGCCACTTGCACTAAAAGATAAGGCGTTAAATTCTCTGCGGGAATCGCGCGAAACCGTTCCCGCATAGTCTAAGGCCGAGGCCGCACTACGGTTTTTCCGCGGGAGCGGTAACCGCTATATCCGCGAAACTGCTCGAGAGTGCAGCTAAGTGCGCTATGGGAAAAATCAGTCGCGGGAAAAAATCGCAAGAGAGACCGCTTGTATTAGCTTACTTGAGTCACAAAATCACGCGATTATAAACCGCGGCGGTTTAGCTGTAGTGCAGCGTAGGCCTAAGTTGGCGATTCTGCAGGAGTTTTCCTGGACATCCAAAAAAAAAACGTCGTTTTTATAGCATCGCGACGCCATCTTCAACGCAATCGGAATTAAACTCACAAACAAACGAACAGGTTCTATGCCCGGACGACTATCTAGTCGACGCAGCTTAAAAATTCTTGCCGGAATAGCTGCAGGCAAGTGTTTTGAAGAGAACGAACCCAACCGGCGACCTGGAGCCCTTTGAATAAGTGTAGGGCGTCCGTGGATGTGATTGCAAAATCTTCAAAAAAATGCAGGCGCAGGACGGCGAGCGAAGGCTCTGAAAACGTAGCGCGACGGCAGCTAAAGCGTCCGATAAGAATTTTTAAGATCCGACGCAAAATGCGCCTCCAAGGTAAAACATTCGTGTTTTTAGGTTTCAGTCTGGTGCGTCCGAACCTGGGGGAATTGAGTTAAGCGAAAGTCACACCGCTCGGCGGGGCTCTCGGTTCTATACCAGAATAATGTAAATCCTGTTTTGAGCCGCCACCTCCGCTTCCGTCGGGTCGTTTCCGCAAATACCTCGATTTTCGGGAGGTTTTTGACCCTCTGGAGGGGCGCGGCAGGATGGAGGACGAAACCTGGGGATGCGCAACGTGTAGATGGACATTCGTAATTAAAGCATCGAAGACTGGCGGTTAAATCAGTGAGTATCTGCCGCCTCCGGCGGCATAAAAAAACAGAATTTTATCTTTTTAGAACGGTATATTTATTATTATTATATTATAACGGTAATTTTTCCCACGTGGTGCGGTACCCCAGGTGAAATTCGGGAAACGCCACACGTCGGCCGTCTCAGAATTGATCGAAATTTGCGATTCCGTCGTGACCTAGCGATTTAGGCCAAAGGCACACGGACCACGGGCCCCAAAAGTTTGCATTACAAAAATTACCACTTGTACGCAGGTCACAGCGAAGATGCCCGGGGAAAATGAAATTCACGAAAGAATTCCCATAGAAAACTTCGAGTCGCGTCCTCCGACACCACTCTCGTCGCTGCGCGCTTTTGTCAGCGAGATTATTCACATTTTTCTGCGAATCCAGGGCCTTCGACTCAAACGCCGCCTGCGCCGGCGGCGGTGCATCAGATTCTTCTAGTCAAAGAATAAACGAATGACCCCACGCAAGACGATTTTGGACAACGCTTCCGGATCACGATCGCGTCATTTAGGGGACCAAAAATGGGGTCTGTTTTTTTTTGACGACGATTTTTTTGACGTCCCAAAAATGGGCATGTAAAAATGTCGAAAAGTGAGAGACAGTCGGATGAACGGCGACGTTCCAGATACACCGGCGCCGGAAGAACGTCCGTGTGACGAAAACTGTCCGTTGTGTTGTGAAAAAGTGAAAAACTCGGAAAAAATTACCCAGCCGTCCCCGGAGACGGCAGGTCGGTGAAATTATTTAAAAAAAATACCCGACTCTCTTGTAAATCGGTTGTGGTAGGTTTCCAATCGTTGCATAATATATACATATTTAAAAAAAATCTTAAAACAAATCGCGATTTCTCTCTCCCTTTAAGTTCAGTGACGGCCCGTTACTCGTTTAGTAATCCAGCGCAAAACTAGATAGCGCTAGTAAAAAAAAGAAATCCCGGGACGGCGCTGTATAAAATCAGGGGCCCGGAGTCACATCTCCCAGAATGGCGGTGGAAGGGTTAAAGCAAAATTTATGTAAATCGGTCAAAAATTTCTCGAGTCTTGGTCGATGACTGGTTCGATGCGATTTATTAAATTGTAAGCTCTTTAGGCAACCGTCATGAGTTTTCACACTAATTTTATAATGCTGAATCGATTGGTGAAAACCAGAAGTCTGTGATAACCTGTTTAAAATTTGTGAAATCGGCGGAAAATGCGAGCAAATTTGTTTTGCCAAAACCGTTCTTTATCGAGTTATTGAAAAAAATGTGTTCTGAAAGTGGGTTTCCTGCAAAAACGGAAATATGTAAGCAGAGTATAGACTTTACTGAACCTTGTTTCAAGTACCTCAACCCGCTCCTACAATATTATTACTTAAATTTGAGAATTTAACGTGAATTTATTTCCAACAGTCAACGTAATTTCCCATTGAAAAAATATCTGAGTTACTTCCAAGTCACATCTTAAGAAGTTTTATTTCCAAAAATTATGAAGGAAAATTAAGAGAAAAAATACAAAATTAAGAATATTATAATAAATCAAAGTTAATCCAGAAATTGGGTTTTAGTAACCCTTAATTGGATGAACCGTAAATCCTTGTCTTTTCGTTCGGATAAAACTGTGGAGGACATCTTATTATCAATTTGTGGGGGTAATTAAAAAGGCTCCAAGTAATTGATATTAGAGTCGCGTGCGGAGGATCGAGGGTGTATGCAGTTTTAATAACGTCCGGATTTGTTTAAATTGCAAAATTTCCGCTGGCTCGGTGGATATCATATAATAAATTCGAATTAATTTCACCGGATTTTTCTTGCGGCCGGGAGTAATATAATCTCGCGTTGTAAATTAAGATAAAGACCGAAGCGTGAACGCGGCGCTAGTTTAATTTCTTCTTAAAGCGCATTTCGTTTCATAAACAAAACAATTTATGCTTTCCACACGTAGAAGTCTCGGCAGGATTATCCCCAGCTATTTTCGTTTTGCTTTATATTTTTTCAGTTTAAGTTTCCGTAAGTAAGTGCCAAATGCAAATTCCGCTCTATCGCAGCGATATATCTCGAAATATGTAAACACAGCTATAACTTTCAGCGCTTCTTCTATGCACCATACATAAACTATCGAAAGGACTCTTTATCTTCGACTCTTTTTACGGACGCGTCGTGCCGGAATTAAATTACTTCAGGGCCCGGTTTAGACCGGCCACTAGATACCTCCCTGGTGCAGTGTTTCAGATTGTTTTATTCACATTTTATTCATGAATGTTTTTTTTTTATTCATCTGCATCTAATAACAGCCATTGCGATAAGAATTTTACTATCTTTTTAGTTTCGTTCATTCCATGCCATAAGACACGAAGGGATCGTCAGAGAATATTCAATAAATTTTGCATTCAGATTTTTTTAGTTTTTTGTTTGTCACAAGAATCATTTTCATATCCATAATTTAACCGTTACGATTCCTAAAGAATAGTAAAAGGATAAATCTTAAAAAAATTTGATTTCATCGCCGTCAATTTGTAACTATTTTTAGATAAATTTTATGTGCAAAATCGAAAATACCCCTTGGATTAAGATGACATAGTTCTTGAAATCGCTATATTGGTCTCTTTCAGAATAAAATAATTTTATTTTTTAGCTTATATACATTTTGTTTGGACCGTGTCTCACGAAAATCAAATTTTCCAGTTTTAAAACAGGGCTGGTCTAATCACTTACCAGTTAGGCTTGCTCGCCTCTCCGCCACATGTGATCGTCCTTCCGGCGCCTTTTTTAAGGGAGGAAATGGAGATAATAAGTGGAGGGATTCCCTTAAAATTGTTGTCTTCCAGACGTTGGATGCCGCTTCAGCCCTTCGGGCTCGTGATTACAACCCTGGATAACTTGACTTAAAACGATAAACTTAAAGATGCGTGTACGCGTCGGTCGAGCTTGATTCGCGCTTCGATTCTTGTCTTTACAATTCTTACACTCGAAGCATACTACCGCAAAACTATACATTCGCGGTGAAAAAAATTCGCGAGATTTCGGCCCAGGTCGATACATCTTTCCCCTTCTGTTAATCGGTGCCGAAATCGATTCAAATGTTGAACTAAAAATACAGATTTATTAAAATTGGCGCGAACACATTTGTACCCATGACATTGAACAATGGGGACAATGAAAATATTGTTTTGGCTGCAAATTCTCGGAAGAGACTTAAGTTAACATGAGACATTCTCTAAGCTCTTGTGCCATCTCGCCACGGCCAATTCACCGAGAAGCAACTCGCTGTCGTCCTATCTCGCCGCCGTCATATCACGCCGCCGTCCCATCTTGCCGCTGCTACTACTAACCGCCGTCTCTTCTCGCCGCCATGCCATCTTGCCACCGCTACATTCATCATCAATATCATCATCTATGGTCTTCAATCTTATACACATTTGTAAACCTGGCAATGAACAATGAGGACAATTAAAATAATGTTTTGGCTGCAAATTCTCGGAAGAACTTAAGTTAACATGAAACATTCTGTAAGCTCTTGTGCCATCTCGCTACGGCTAATTCACCGAGTGGAAACTCGCCGTCGTCCTATCTCGCCGCCGTCACATTACGCCGCCGTCCTATCTCGCCGCCGTTACAACTAACCGCCGTCTCTTCTCGCTGCCATGCCATCTTGCCACCGCGTCATTCATCAACAATATCATCATAAGTGGTCTTCAATCTTATGTACATTTGTAACCGTGGCAATGCACAGTGAAGACATATAAAATAATGTTTTGACTGCAAATTCTCGGAAGAAACTTAAGTTAACATAAAACATTCTCTAAGCTCTTGTGCCATCTCGCCACGGCCAATTCGCCGAAAGGCAACTCACCTTCGTTCTACCTCGCCGCCGTCACATGACGCCGCCGTCCCATCTCGCCGCCGTTGCAACTAACCGCCGTCTCTTCTAGCCGCCATGCCATCATGTCGCCGCAACATTCATCATCAATATCATCATCAATGGTCTTCAATCTTATGTACATTTGCAAACATGGCAATGAACAATGGGGACAATGAAAATAATGTTTTGGATGCAAATTTTCGGAAGAAACTCATGTTAACATGAAACATTCTCTAAGCTCTTGAGCCATCTCGCCATGGCCAATTCGCCGAAAGGCAACTCACCGTCGTTCTACCTCGCCGCCGTCACATGACGCCGCCGTTACAACTAACCGTCATCTCTTCTCGCCGCCGTGCCATCTTGCCGCCACGACATCCATCATCAATGGTCTTAAATATGAAGATTGGCTTGCAGCATTTCTCCACTCTGCTCGGTCTTCAGCCTTCCGCTTCATTTCTTCTTATGTTATGCATCAAGTATCTGAAATTAGTTGGTCAATTCATTGCTGCCGTGGTCTCCCAATGCAGTTCTTGCCATCAAGGTGTTCTTCGATAATTGTGGTCAGCAAGCAATCATGTCGCAGTGTATGGCCAATAAGTTGCATTCGTCTCTCTACAATGCTGTTCCACATACATCTTTTCTCGGTTCTTTTTTCTCGGTTCTCCTGAACACTTTTTCTCGGCTCTCCTTAACACTTCTTCATTAGTCAGTCGGTCAACCCAGCCATTTTTTAAAACCACATTTCTGGGGCTTCAAAACGTCTTCTTTCTTGGGTCCCTATGGTACAGGTTTCACACCCATACAGTGCAATACTCCACACAAAAGTTATTAATAGTCTTTACCTTAATGTAAGGCTAATGTTGTTGGATGTGAACAGGTTTTTCGGTCTAAGAAATGCAATTTCTGTTTGGTTTATTCAGGTATCCCGTTAACTCCTGGTGCCTTTCCGTCTTTTAGTCCTTTAATTTCAGCATTAAATTCATCTCTCAGTATAATAACGCCAAGTTCATCATCTTCCAATTCGTCTTCTGGTTCCATGATGTTGCCGCTATTTTTCTCGTCAGCAAATAATTCTTCCAGATATTCTTTTCATATTTTTGAAAGTTCTTCTGGTGTATAAACGAAGGAACCGATATCCTTTCTGTAGTGCAGTTTGCTTAATTCTAGGAGAACCATTTTTTTTTTGCACGCTTGTATGCAGATTCTTCTCTTCCATTTTTCATGTGTACTTGTACATGTGTACTTTATGCGCATCTGTCCGCTAGGTAATTCTTTTTTGCTGCTTTAGTTTCCCTGTCGATGCTGTTCCTCAAAGCTCTATATTTATGTTGTCTTTCGGGAGTGGTTGAGCTCTTAAATTTTCTTCTATCATCTATCATACTGATGATATTATCAGTAATCCACTCCTTTCTTCTGGATCGTTTCTCTGCACCGAGCACTTGTTCCGAAGATCTCTGTAGTCTTTCTTTTATTATGTTCCATCTGTTCGTTGTTCTACTTTCTTTATTGAAGATCATTTCATCTGTCTTTTCTTTATATACAGTCATCACATGTGCTTCTTTCAGTTTTTGTACAGCCCATCTACTGCAATCTTTTTTGTACATTCTTGAAATACATTTATACATTTCTTACAAATATACATTTCTTGAAACTAAGACGACATTTCATCATAACAAGGTTGTGATCGCTTCCCGCATCGGCTGCCGGTTAGCCTCTATTGTCTTTGACTTGGTTCTTGAATATTCTTGCATGGCATCGCCTTCTTGCATCTTGCAGATGTTCGTAATGACAAGATTATTGCTTGCACAGAATTCGATTGGTGATCGTTTAATCGAATTCTGTGCAAGCAATAATCTTGTCATTACGAACATCTGCAAGATGCAAGAAGGCTATACCATGCAAGAAGGCGATGCACATGGAAGATGCCTGGAGATCCTATTATTTCTTTTGCCGAGCCCATATTTGCCAACAACTTCTGCATCTTGTCCTTGACGTACAACAGCTTGATATCACCCATTGTGAATAGGTTTTCATCTCCCTTGACTTCACTTTACTGCGACATTAATAAAAATTAAATATTTATAGCATTTGTCGAAGTAGCTGGATATGGTTTCTTCTTTTCTTTTAGCATGTTTTCGTCCACTCCTGAACATAGTTCTTCTCCAAACTTTTCCATATCAATCTTTCCTGGGCTACTTTCATCCATTTTCCTCCCGCGTGGCGTCGGATGTCGCCCGGCCTCTTGGGACTCGACTTTCTCAAGAGTATGATTAGCGATAGTGACTATTCGCTCCGTGTATAAACGCGCTTGGCGCCATCCGTGGCTTAAAAGGCAATTTCGTCTCCAATAATAGTGATAAAAACAACTGGCAAAAATAAAAATAATTAATTCAATAAAATCTTCCATATATACATTAAAAAATATACATTAAAACATATACATTAAAATACAGTCTCGCATTTCCGACATATTTCGCGCTGTCATAACTTTTGAACAGCTAACCACAGAGACTTCTAGTCTTCACCAATCGATTCTGCGTCTCAAAATTAGTCGTGAAACGTATATCATATTCCTCTGGAAGCTTTCGATTAGGAAATAACATCGCCACGGGCAGTCGATACCGCGGAAACGTCGAAATGCGAGAAAATCGATTTTTTCAAAATCGTTATTTTTTGAGTTATAGCAAAATTTAAAAACGTTTCTGAAAGAGTTTTTGCTGCTGATTACAAATATGCGAATAATATTTCGCTAGCACCTTTCTTTCACTATCGTCTGCTAAAATTGAGAATTTTTTTATGAAATTTTGGCGCTCGAGTAGAGATCTTGGAAAGTAATGTATTTTTCGCTGACAATCTAAGCGTGTTAATAGGAAAATGACCTTCTGAAAACGATGACGCAATCCGTATTTGATTATCTGCAACCGTTTCAGACACATCGAATTGCCAAATCGAGAATCGGGTAAATTTCAGTTTGAATTTTTCGACGAATTATTGAATCTTTCCAGACAATTTACACATCGACTTGTTCTTCTTGACGGATAGTTTCTGTCTGCCTAAAATAATTTCGCTGCTGTTTACTGTTGTTGACAAAATCTAAAGAGACCGAAAAAGCCCCTTTTTTTCGACCGAAATGATGGAAAATTTTTGTTGACGAATTTTTTGGAAAATTTTCTCGTGATTTTTTTTGGTTTCCTATAGGCAATCAATATGCTGTATGTAAACTATATTCGTGTTTATTTCGCTCTAAAGTTACAAATAAACGAGATATATAGTTTTTCGCTTTACACCATCTCGCATTTTCATGGGCTGTTTAATTTTCCAGGCGTTTGAAAATTTCATTGTCATCATCTTAGTTGCCCTGAATTGTTGTTTTCATGCCTTCTAGAATTTCCGGGTCAAATGCACTGTCTTCCTCGGCGTCGCTTTGCAATGAAAGAGAATGATTTAATCATTTTATACGAGATATTATTCAACGAGCTTGGCGGTTGACCTTGAATTACAGTATGGTTGAATGCTGCGCTATGTTAAAAAATGCTTGCAACAAAATTTGTCGAAAATTATATGTTTTACAATTTTTGTAATAGATATCAACATCATTGGAGCTATATAAACCAATTAATCGCAAAAACCCGATTTTTGTGATCTTTGACTATAACACGACGCAGACACGAGATTTTATTAGACAACTTTTCGAACGCCAGAGTGAAGGTGTATACGAGTATCCAGCTTATTATCCCTCAAGGTCCTTTCACACACATCAGTCACGTCACGTCTCAATCAAGGTTCCGAATTAGAGCCGTCGCCATTCAGTCTCAGTCAAAAAGCGACTGTATTCACATATATCCGTCATTTTTCTATTTTAACTGAATAGCAAAGATGTAGCAACAAGATATAATATAGACTAATTTGTTGTTTTTGTTGTATATAAGTTTTCTGATATTTTCCCCGGAAATAAAAATTGAAAAATATTAGAAAAAATTGAAAGCCGATATAAATTAAACCAAATAGTATTTAAATAAGTTAAATAAAAAAAGCAGAATATTCATTCTATATAACAATCATAGGAACAATAATCATTTATTGTAATAATATATACATATACTTACAAAACGAATCGTATTTGACATTGAAAATATCAATAACCAGTTTTATGCCAACGAGCAATAAATGTATTCGCTTTCGAAACCAAGCTATATAGGTGTCCTTTGAAATTTTCAGTCACGGTGGTGACTGAAAATGTTTTTTCAGTCACTACCGTGATTAACTTCTCAATTACTCAATTAACTTCTCAAAACAACAGTAGCTGTCAAATCTCAGATAATTTGTATAAAATATTACAACATACTATAATATACTAACATAAAACACAACATAGGTACGATATTGTTCTGGTTCTTTCAAAATATTTAATTTTGAAAATTCCACAAATAAATATAAACTCTGAAATATATAAGAAAAACATTAAAAATATTCTACTAAACTACTAAATATTCTCAAGAATCAAATTTCTATATTGCACCAGATATAATAACTATTATATATGGGACTGTTATTCCCTTATATTCAGTTTTTGAAAACAGTATCCATAAATTTATAAAACGCCGTCAGTCAAACACAAAATATCGTTGAGAAGAAATCTGATAATGACGGTTCTGTGACTGCAGTACGACGGCCGGCTCTAATTCGTGACTGAGCCGGCTCAGTGTAGAGAGCGCCATTTGACTCCTATGAAAACATATTTTTGTAACTGATACTTCTCGGACCTGACGGAACGGATACGTGACGTGACTGATGTGTGTGAAAGGGCCTTCATTCCTAGGTGAAACTCGCAATATGACTGGAC
Source organism: Phosphuga atrata (assembly GCA_944588485.1). Classification (NCBI taxonomy): domain Eukaryota; kingdom Metazoa; phylum Arthropoda; class Insecta; order Coleoptera; family Silphidae; genus Phosphuga; species Phosphuga atrata. The sequence continues at coordinate 59,175,199 of OX155898.1, forward strand.
TAGGCAGACAGGTCTAGACAGACAAGCCTAGACAGACAAGTCTAGACAGACAGACTACACAGACAGAACCAGCCATACAAACAATATATACACAAATAACCAGAAAAGATTGAATAGACAAGACATATCAGAGAACACTAGAGAGATTACATTGAACTGAAAAGATAAGATAGATATGACTAGACAGACAAAACTAGACAGTTTTTCTCTAAGGAAATTGAAACGATTGGAATATTTATGATTGTTACGTTTCTAATAAAATTCGAATTGGTAGACGTAGTGAGACGGAAAGCAATTCGCTCGTAAAGGTCAAACGACATCTAGAAAGACGTAAATTTCTAGTTGTGCAATTGTTTTTCGTCCGTGTAATTTAAAATCGTTTTCGGATTTCGTGCGGAAGCGGAACGGAGCCGTCGAGGAATTTCATTTAAACATGCTTTTTGGGCGACTTCGCATGCAAACCGTTTTAATACTGCCTCCCCTTTTTTGCAGAATATCAACAATGAGTGTGTATGCAGAGAACGGACGATTTTGGACATGTCGATGCCTTGCCAGAAACGCGTGGCTGCTCTACGTGATATGTTGCCATGCGAACCCCAACATCGACCATTTATCACGCGTCAGTCTCATTTCACTCCACGTGCTAATATATTATGCTTCCACACACTGCAATACGAAAAAAGGGATAATTCACGTGTGGAAAATCATTATTTTAGTAAGTAGAATTATTTTTTGCGGGAACAAATAATGGTCTTTTATTAATATTTCGGATTGGGTTGTAAGGGACAAATGGAAGGCATTCAGTCATCGTCCCTCTTGTTTGTTATTTTCACTTTCTAAATGCGTTACAGCACGGAAACAAATGGACCTAGGGTGTTTTTTTCTCGCTTCTTTCCTATATATTTTATCTCGGCTGACGCTCCGATAAACGAGCTTTGTTTTGTATAATATTTCGACACCGAAAATGATTTATTTTTAAGCGAAGCAAAAGATTTATTCGCACAGCATAATTGTGTCTGTGCGAGGGAAGAACATCGTTTCGCCGAATTGTGCTTTCGTGAATTCGACAGTTCATTCAAATATATACAAATTAACTTGTTGCTGTTTTAAAGTTAATTTTTAAAAATCAATTAAACGTCTTTGTTTACGTTAAAACAACTAGGTGCTACCAATTAAACCTAGGTGCTACCAAAATAAATGTAGTTGTGGTCCGGATTCAGTTTCAAGTAGTTTAGTTAATTAACTGCACGATGATCTCATTACTGACATTATTTCCACAGAAAAGTGCCGGAAATATGATCTACAATTATTTACATTTTTAAGAAAGAAGATCGTACTAATAATAATTATAGACCTGTCATCTCTGTCAATAATTCTATAATATTGTATGGAATACAGATTAATGTCATTTATTTTCAAATGCAATCTAATTCCACACCATCAACATGGATTCTGTAAATACCAGTTAGCGACTACTGCTTTGTTTGAGTTCTACGGAAAAATTATTAACCAGTTGGATGATGGATGAAAATATCGGCAGGACGTATTTTCTGCGACCTTACCAAAGCGTAGTTTTGTCGATCACGACAAATTACTAGAAAACTTATACTCATACGGTATTGAGGAATTACACGACGCAAACATATAAAAATTGTTGTTCCGCAAGGAAGCATTCTAGCACCTATCTTATTCTATTCCGATCACGACAAATTACTAGAAAAGTTACACTCATCCGGAATTGAGGAATGGCACGACGCAAACATATAAAAATGATAGTGACGCAAACATATAAAAATGGTGGTTTCGCAAGGAAGCATTCTAGCACCTATCTTATTCTCCTTTGATCACGACAAATTACTAGAAAAGTTACACTCATAAGGCATTGAGGAATGACACGACGCAAACATATAAAAATTGTAGTTCCGCAAAGAAGCATTCTAGCACCTATCTTATTCTCCTTCGATCGCGACAAATTACTAGAAAAGTTACACCCATACGGTATTGAGGAAGGGCACGACGCAAACATTTAAAAATGGTACTTCCGCAAGAAAGCATTCTAGCACCTTATTCTTATTCTCCTCGTATACGGGTGATCTTGTCGAACATTCTTTTTATAAAGCCCACTGTCCTTCCAGAACGTTGGCCACCAACAAGGCTATCCCTACTCTGTCGACGGCAAGTCTGAACATAAAGCTTGAGTTGATATTGTACCAGTTATGTTGATTCTTGAGCTATGATGTTTTTCTACGGCCTGGCTTTCTTTTCCCTGCATGATGTTCTGCAGTAATCGATACTTTTCGCCACTCATGCCATGCCCGAAATATCCTATTTTCTTCCTTTTCATTGTGATACTCAGTCTTTGGAGTATTACCAAGTTGGATACTTTTTCCGTCCGTGATACTTTTAATATTTTTCCCACATCTCAAAGACTTTAAGTCGCCTTTCTTCGTACTTGTTTGTTGTCCAGGCTTCCATACCGTACAGCAAGGCGGAAAAGACATAACATCTCAGAAGTCGGATCCTTAGAGTTAACTCCAGATTTCTACAGCACAAGACCTTACTTATCTTTCTTAATGCTGCCCGAGCCTGTTCAATCCTCTATTTTTCTTAAGTTTGTGTTTATGCTGCCTAGATATTTTATTTGGTTCACTTGCTTCAATAGTTCACTCCCAAATGTAATGTTATCTAGTTAGCTTATTAGATTGCTTGCTGGTTCAACATAACACCTTGTATGCAGATGACACCACCATTGTGATCTCGAAGGCTTCTCAACTAGAAGCAATATTCAAAGCAAATAATACACTAAAAGAGCTTTATAGATTGTTTTGTGCAAATAAAATATCACAGAAGGAATCCTACCCAGTATGCCCCATTACAAATTCTTAACGTTCGACTAAAGAGAACAAAGGTAGTAAAGTTTCTAGGAGTCCACTTAATTGACCACCTGACGTGGAAAATATGACGGATAACATCATCAGGAAATTAAACAGCAAGCCTTAGCTAATTAGGAAAGCACGTCAAATGGTGGGCAAGGAGGTTCTTCTGACTGTGTACCTATGTCGAAATCCAGTCGGTCTTATCCTGTAGCATTTTAGTTTAGGGAGCCTCCTCATTTATACAAAATGTTTTCCTGTCGCAAAAACGAATCATTAGAGCTTTAGCTAATGTCAATGTATCCACATCATCATACCATTTTTAAAAGTTTGAATATTTAAACGGTAACCCCCATATACATATGGGAATCAGCGAACACGGTACACACCATAAAGAGCAACTTAACTATAACCAAACGGAGTGGGTATACAAAGTTTCAATTGTATCCTATCGGAATAGCCTTTTTGGTGACCAACGTTCTGGAAGGACATTGGTCTTAAGGAAAAGAATGTTCAATCAGATTACCCGTGAACAAGGAGAATAAGATAGGTGCTAGAATGCTTCCTTGCGGAACAGAAATTTTTATATGTTTGCGTCGTGCCATTCCTCAATACCGTATGAGTATAACTTTTCTAGTAATTTGTCGTGATCGACAGAACTTCGCTTTGGTAGGGTCGCAGAAAATACGTCCTGCCGGTAATTTCTGCATAAAGAATATAGTTATCCATCATAAAGAATATAGTTATTAAGCGTTCAGAAGGCAACTTAAAATGCATTTAAATCGAATGTTATTATAATGATATTATACTTAATGTTATTTTACTTAGTCTTTTATCTACTCGCACATCGAAATAAATTACAAAGCACATTACTAAGTAAATTATTGTATGTGAAAGATGCCATTATTGTAATCGTGTGCAAAAGTATCCAAATCGTACGTAAAAGTGCAATGTAAATCAAATGGAGTTTCATTATTAAACGATTTATGTTTGTTGTGACTATGGCAAGAACTCGCGTCACTAATTAAAAAACATGGACACTTTACTTAAAGGTTTTTTTTGAAAAAACCTTTCACTGCCATGACAATTTTAAGGAATAAAACACAGCGCCAATATTTATAAAAATTCCGGTAGTTATGCAACCCCTTTCACATTGATCACCTTTTGATCAAAAGCGGAAAATTGAGCTCCTTTATAATCCTTTGCTCCTCCATAACACCGGGCGCCGCGGCGCCAGTTACACTGCCGCAAAGCCATAGGTTCAATCTAAAGAACTTCGTCGGAAACTCGAGTCCGCCGCGGCACCTTGAACGCAGATGGCGGCAAACTGGAATGTGTACTTTTTAAACTTGAATGTGCACTTTTACAAACGCGACATCCTGGTGCCCCAAATCGACATTCAAGTTTTTGTCTGTGCAGATTAACAGTTATAAGTGGGCGTCGCTACGCGATTCCGCGATGTCCAATTATTGGTGCGGAAAGCCAAAACACCATTCTACAATCTACTGAAAAATCCAGAACATTCACCGGGCGACTGCAAAAATATGGACGTTTTTCTTTCGTCATTTGTTACCTGCAATGCGGTGAGTTTCGGCGGGCGTCGCGACGTTTGCAAACGACGCAGCGTGATGCCGTTTACACTAGAAGATAAAACGTTCAATTCTCTGCCGGAATCGTTCCAGCAGAGCTTTAGTTGGCGATTTTGTGGGAGTTTTCCTGGACGTCCTGACGTTTTTCGTTTTTTATAGCGTCGCAACGCCATCTTCAACGCAATCGGGATTATACTCCCAACCATACTAATAGGTTCTATGCCTGATCGAACGGCACCGGTCCCGTTCCGATCCGTCAATTTGTTCAGACGTTCTAGGTACCGCCGTATAACGCGTCTTTTTTTCACTTTTTGCGCACTCTTCCCTTTAAACTGCTGCAGATTCCCAAAAAGTGGTCGCAGTTTAAAAACTCTTGCTATTCGGAATAGTTGTGGGAAAGTGTTCTGAAGAGAACGAATCCAACCGGCAACCTGGAGCCCTTTAAATAAGCGTAGGGCGTCTGTGGAAGTGATTTCAAAATCGGCAAAAAAAAGTTGCATTTTCTCTTGCACCAGGTGAACGGGACGTCGCAGGACGGTGAGCGAGGGCTCTAAAAGCGTGGCGCCGCGATAGTCAAACGATGCGGAAGAATTCTTGAGATCCGACAAAAATGCGCCTCAAAGGTTCGAAATTCGTGTTTTTTTTCGCGAAAATGGCACCGCTCGATGGAGCTCTCGGTTCTACACGAGAAAAATGTACTATGCCGTCTTGCGCTGTCGCCTCCGCTTCCGTCGGGCCGTTTGCAAAAACCTCGATTGTCGGTGGGGTTTGACCCTCTGGAGCGGCGCGACAGGACGGAGGACGAAACCTGGGACTGCGCAACGTGCGGACGGACATTTGCACTTAAAGCATTGAATACGCGCGGTTAAAACACCGAAGATCTGCCGCAAAAAAAGCCAAATGTGACCTTTTTAAAAACCCACGTGGTGCGGTACTCCAGGAGAAATTCGCGAAACGCCACAAGTCAGTCGTCTCAAAATTGATAGAAATTTGCGATTACGTAGAGACCTAGCGATTTAGGCCGAATGCTTCCTTACACGGACACCAAAAGTTTGCATAATAAAAATTACCACTTTTACGGAGGCAATGGCGAAAAAAGACTTCCGGATCGCGTTATTTAGGTGTCCAAAAATGACGAATATTTTGCAAAGAAAAGTAAGTTTTTCGCATTTTGCAAAAATGTTAAGTAAAAATGTCGAAAAGTGAGGTGATGGTACCCGATCGGTTAAGGGAGATTTTCAATCGTTGCGTAATATTTAAGTATTTTATAAAAAAATTTACAAAAAATCGCAATTTCTCTTCCCCTTTAAGTACAGTGACGGCTCGTTACTCGTTTAGTAATCCAGCGAAAAACTAGATGGCGCTATTAAAAAAAAGAAACCACGGGTTATATCATCCGAGACGGCGCTGTATAAATTCAGGGCCCCGGGTCACATCTCCCGGAATGGCGGTGAAAGGGTTAAAATTGAATTAATTTTTCTTATTTTGAATGAAGAAGTCTCGGCCCCTCAGTCTGGATTTACCTCGCTCTAATATAACTTAACTTAACCATAACCTTATCTATTTCTTGCCCGAGATTCTCCATCACTATTAAAGTCCTATAAATGTCTTCAGGAATCAATATTTCAATTACTTTGCTTTCCTCGGAAATTTCTCTGTCATTTCCCTTCCTACTTATTTTACAGTGTATCTTCTTCCTTTCCTTAGCTTATTATTTTCGGGTATCTGTCTCTCTCAGCTTCTGGTATTTCTATTTCCCTTCCTGTGTCCGATTTCTTAATTACTTTTTGCCCGCTTTTATTGGACATCCCTCGGCTTCGTTTTCTCTTTCAAACATATCTTCCTGCCATTTAGCTCCCAGCCAGTCTTTTATTTCCATTTCCTCCTTGCCTTCTAGAGTTCTCCTAAATTTTTCTAAGAACATTCTGGACACTTTCGCACTTACAGTTTCTACCCCATCAGTACGTTCTTTTTTGAACACCTCCAATTTTGCCCATACACTTCTTGCTCCAGGCGCTCCCTTCCATCCATTTACTGGTTCAGCGCAGCTGTTTCTCGCATGTCCAGTTCCTGTTTGAGTTTGCTCACTTCATGTTTATTAAGTTCTAACTCCGCATTAATTATATCAATGTCCCTTGCATGTCCCTTGTCTGCTTCTCTCGCAGGTTTGCTATCTATCGATCTATTCCCACTTGTCCGTTCATTCCTTTCTTCATTTTCCGCCGCTTAGTCTGGAGTTCGTTGACCCTTTTAAGCAACTCTTCATTCGACTTATATATCTTCCGGTTTTCTTCCACCTCCCTCCGACCTAGCCTTAACATCTTTTCCTTCTCTTCCTCTGACTCATCCTTTTCCTCATTGTTCCATTCTCTTCACGCAGCCACGGACTCCAACTCCTTTTTAATCTTCGCCATTTCCCTTGTGGTAGCCTCTGTACCTCTTGCCCTCTTTGCCTTCTATTCTTCAGCTTCGTTTGCATTGTCGCAGTATGGCTTAGCTGTCATGCTTATCAATTCTCGAACTTTACTCTTTTACATCCTGTTCCTTATCCGCGTCATTCTCGCTATTGCTTTTTTAATCTCTGTGTATATCTTATTTCGGCAAGCCCTTACAACTTACTTATATCTTTTATCTACAACCACTATTGTAAATGCCCATTTTTGTACAGTTTGTGGACTATGTAAATACATCATAACACATACGTATGTAACTATTAAAAGACTACCACCTCCAGTATGTAACAGTCCGCGATTAATGATGAGTTATGATTGATAATACACACGTGCGTTTGGTTTACGATTCGTTGATTGGTTGAGAGCTGCTACTACGTGCTCATACGTTCAGCGCCCTCCGCGCCACAATTCAAACTAACGGAAATTGACATTGCGTACATTTGGTTGCCTATATCTATGAGCACTCTTATTCTAGTTTAACCCAAACAAGTACTAAATATTGGGGTTTTCAAGTTAAATAATATAGAGTAGCAGTTATATATTAAAATACAACTGTTTGTTTATAATAATGTTAAATAATGATAATTAAATAAACATAACCTAGTAAGAAATAAATTTGTTAGATCAAATATATTTTGCTTATTAAACAGAAACAAATTCGTATCGTCGTAGAAAGTATAGTACATAACTCGAGTTGTAAGGCAATTACGTACTCGCGGAATTACGCACTGCCCGCTACATGGATCAGGCGTAACTATTCTGCTCGTACGTAATATGCTTCTTACAACTCTCGTTACGTAATATACTATTATAGAAACGTTCAGGAATCCGCCGGCTTCCATTGCTTGTTTCTCAACTCCTTATATTTTGCTTCTTCCTTTCCCCGTCTTTTGTGATGCGGTTAACCATAACCTAATCTAGATTAAATTTAGGTTTACCTACATTACATCGTGTGTGTATTTGCTTGTCCGGGGGGGCACGAATATGTAAATAAGCCACCGTCCTCCTGTGCATGGCTCTAGCAAGGCCAGCACAGTAACCTGCCGAGAAACCTCTCCTAAAATAGTAGCTCGCCACCCACGTTAAAAACTGTAAGGGCTCCCTCCACTTGTGTCTGAGATCTAGATACCAAGCATAAGTGTAGGCAGGGGAGGAGGTCCAAGTCTACTAGTACTGGAAAGAAATTTGTTTGTCCGAAGGAGATCAATATATCAAGTATCCACTTTCATTATTAATTATAAGCATTCACTTTATTTGCTATTTTTTGGTCCTATATGTAAATTACTTATATCTGGGGATAAATAAATGTATTTGATTTGATTTGTATTACAGATTTAGATTACAACTAGTACATATTAATCGGTTTTTTTTAAGTGACAGAGTGATGAAGATGAAAATTTGTTTGAGGGTGGAATAGTAGTTTTAGGGTGGAATAGTTGTAGAGGGTGAAACTGTTAATGAGGATGGAACAATGTGGAGAATTTACAGGTGCACGACACTGGTGACGATGAAGGAACCATGTGGTGTTTTATTTGGCAATTTTTCTGCCGCTTGGCGGTATGCAACCCTGTATGGGAAATTTAAAGGTGCACGCCACTGGCGCTTTCATCGTCACCTGGTGCGGCATATGGTAAACTATATTTTATTGTAAATATACTGCCAGACTGTGCCAATCAAAGCGCTTTAGAAGCGTTACCTATATAATAGAGTTTTTGAAAGAATATGCCATTCAAAACCCGATTTATTTTTAAATTTTACGCAATACTGTGCAAAAAAAAAGAAGGTGGTAGTCTTTTAATAGTTCGATAAAAAATGTTTTGTGCCACATTGCCTTAAACTTTTGGATCTTAATTTATCTGATGAAGATCTGATGAAGATATGAATTGATTTATCTGATAAAGACCACATACGCGCGTATGTGGTCTTCTGGTCTATGTGGTCTTGATTTATCTGCTGCTTCGCGGTGTGCAACCTAATCTTTATTAATTGTACGCGCGTTTGTGGTCTTCATTTATCTGCTGCTTCGCGGTAACCTAACCTAATCTTTATTGATGAAAATCTGCTCTATCTATAGTGTTCGGTAGAGTTTGGAAAAATGGCCAGAAAAAGATTTAACAAAAATTCAGTTTTTTTTTCAAAATTTTTGTATTTACAAAAATTCTGTGTCAAGGCTATCGGCCACGAAGATACCAAAATGTTAATCTCAAAAGAAAAATGTATAATCTATTTAGATCTGAAAGAAATTATAGTTTTGTAATTTGAATTTATTAATTTCGGTAATGTTCGTGTTTGAGGGGCGGCGGCCGCCGTCAGATAAAATATTTTGAAAAACTAACTAGGGGAAATTATAGACTGACTAATTCTCTACAAATGTGTCAAATTTTACTGTTCCACGTTGTGTGAAACTTACTAAAATAATTTTTTGAACAAATCCAAACATGTCAATCACGAATCTCAACCAAAAACGAACACGAAAATTTCAAAATTTTCAAAAATCGCGAGAAAATATATTAGCACTGTAAGGATTTCAACGAAACTTTTACCGAATATGGGTGGTCACATGAAATACCCGCTGGCCAAATTTGAACGCTCCGCCTCCAATGGGGACGGCGTGGCAAATGATTGTGTATTTAAATGGATTTTGCAAATATCTTGTCAACGCCTGAAAATAGAAAATCACAACCGGGATATTCGTATGTAGGATGTCGATGTCTACTAAAAAGTATTCTTTGCAATTTTTTTTAAATCCTTCGCTTTGGTCGCAAAAGTAAAAAATATAAAATCCCAAAATTTATCAAAGGTACCCCTTTCGTAAATTTCGTTTTTAAAATTTTTCGTTTGCAAAAAAAAAAAATGTCGGCCAAACGGTTCACTTTGGACAGATAAAAGTTACACAATTTTTAGAAGAAAATCAGCTCTATAAAATAGCGCTTAATGCTTGTTTGGTAGACTTGGACAAAAAATATATATTCGCAAATTTTAAATAAATATTTTTTTTAAAACAATCCTGTGTCAAGGCTATCGACCACAAACATCCCAAAATACCAATTTCAACAGAAACATGTACAACAATCCCGTTGTTGCGCCGCCGCCGCCGCTTCCGTCGGGCCGTTTCTGTAAAAACCTCGTATTTCGGGTTGGTTTTGACCCCCGTGGAGGGTCGCGGCAGGCCGGAGGACGAAACTTGGGGATGCGCAACGTGCGGACGGACATTGGCAGTTAAGTCATCGAAGACGCGCGCGGTTAAAATGTCGAAGATATGCCGCCTCCGGCGGCATATCTTCGACATTTTGACCGCGCAAAAATGCACCGCGCTTAAAAATGCAAAAACCATTTCCATGTTTTTCAAAACCCACGTAGTGCGGTCGGTGCCCCAGGCGAAATTCGCGTAATACCACACATCAGTCGTCTCAAAATCGATCGAAATTAGCGATTCCGCTTTGAGTTGGCGATTCAGGCCGAACGCTTCCCCACACGGACCGCAGAAGTTTGTATTACAAAAATAACCACTTTTATGGAGGTCGCGGCGAAGATGTCCGGGGAAAACGGAATTCACGCGAGGATTCCGGTAAAAAACTCGGAGGCGCGTCCTCCGACGGCATTCTCGTCGCCTTTTTCGGCCACGTTATTCACATTTTTCTGCGAATCCGGATACCTCGACCAAAAGGCCGGCCCCCTCAGTCCTAGAGAGTCGGTGCATCAGATTCTTGTAGCCAAGGAACAGACGAACGACCCCACGTACGGCGATTTTCAATGAGACCTGCGGATCGCGGTACTTAGCCGTTCAAAAATGACGAAATTTTTGCAAAAAAAGTTGTTTTTTGCACTTGCCAAGAGAATTAAGCAAAAATGTCGAGAAGTGAGGTGACCGTTAGACGTGCTAAGACGTTCCGGACACGTCAGTGCCGGAGGCAGGTCCGTGCAAAAAAAAACTGTCCGAGTTGTGGGCGAAAAGTAGAAAAAACTTGAAAATTCAGAGGGTTGAAATTATTTTTAGAAAACAGTTTCATCTTTTGAAATATTTACAATCTTTGCGCTGCCGTGCGTATGTCGTCTTGGTCAGATAAATGAAGACCACATACGCGCGGCAACGTATTGATCAGATAAAAAAATTCGGTGTCAAGGCTATCGGCCACGACAATACCAAAATGCAAATTTCAATAGAAAAATCTATAAGCTACGTCGAACTGAAGGAATTTTGAATATAACTTTACAAGTTTTGGGGCGGCGACCGCCGACAGATAAAATATTTTGCAAAAACAACTGAGGGATGTCATAGACTGAATAATTCTCTACAAATGTGTGAAACTTTATTGTTCCACGTTGTGTGAAACTTCGCTCGCTCCCACTCCAATGGTGACGGCGTGAGGAATTATTTTTTCTTCAAATAATTTTTTGGAAATACCTCGTCAACGCCTCAAGATAGAAAATTATAACCGGGATATCCGTGTGTAAGACGTCGGTGTCTACTAAAAAACATTATTTGCAAATTTTGTAAAATCCTTCGGTTTAGTCACCAAAGTAAAAAATATAAAATTACAAAATTTATCGCCCTTCTCTGAATTTGGTTTTTGAATTTTTTGTTTGCAAAAAAAAATTGGCCAAACTGCTCGATTTGGAAAGATGAAAATGACACAATTTCTAAAAATCTGCTCGATAAAATAGCGCTAAATACATGTTTGGTAGACTTCGAAGAGTTGGACAAAAAATATATTTGCAAGTTTATGGTAAATATGGTAAACTGACAGTTTTGCGCCAATAACTCTGTTGCTATACAATCGAGGAAGACGCGTGTTGTACCATTGGAATCTAAATTCAATTTAAAAACTCCAATTCATATTAAAAAAGACTTGTAAATATTGCTGTTGCTACGGAAGCATCAGAAACAGATGTAAAATGGTATGAATTTTAAGATTCTACTAAAAGAAAAGTTCAAAATTCGCAATTTTTCACAGATTTCTAAAAGAAAACGACGATTTTATGTCGTTTTCTTTTAGAAATCTGTGAAAAATTGCGAATTTTGACGTTGCTATGTGTTGCTAATCAAGAGACAGAGTCGCCGAAATCTGCAATTTAGAGATTTCAAGATATCTCTTTGAATTTGATTTGGATTTCAACCTAACAATGAGCGAAAAATCAGAATTTTGATTTAAATTCTTTTTTTTTAATTTTACCTTCTCATAAGCACACGAATAATCATAAACGGATAAACTTTAACAATGACATTTGCACATAACCTGAGCGAAAATAGTGTCAGAATGATCAGCTGTAAGTGTAAATTGACGATTCAGCGGCAAGCAATGGTCGTAGTTTTTTTGACCTGGAGTGCGAATCCGTTGATGAATTTGAGAAATTCAAACACCATACTGTTGGCCTTTTCGCCGAGCATGGACTTCTCAGACTGGAAATGTAAATTTTCCATTTCACATTTTCGTTTGAAGAGGTGAAAAAAAGTGACTTTGCGAATTGGGGCCTGCGGAAGGTCCCCGGCGGTGTAACGCGCCTAGAGAGGTGTCTTTTGAAAGTCGACACGTGGGGCTATAATCCCCGAAGAGAGCAATACAATTCCAAAATATTTCACCGAATATTAAAGGTTTCAATTTCCTCAATTTTCAAAAATTCGTTTTGAGTTTGGACGGGCGTCGAGACCCCCCAAATGCGATCGAGCGGTGCGTCGTTCCTATCGCCTTATAGACCCTTTCGTTCTCTATTTAGAAATCGCCGCGACGCCCTGCTCTTTAATTTAGTGAATCCCTGAGGATTCTCGCGTACGTCTGCAAAACAGGTTTTTTTGGGCGTTCCGGCGCCATCCGGCCCGCAATGGCAATTAAACTCCAAAATAAACTAAAAGGCACCATGCCGAATCGATTGGTGCAGTTCCGGTCCCGATCCGACTGTTGGTTATTCCAGGAGAGGGATCCCCGCAAATTAGTTGAAAAAAACAGCGTTTTTCCGATTTGCGTGTTAAAATTGACTCGGAGCGGGAATAGGATGCCGCAGGTCCCAGATTCTTCCACCGCCCATTGCGGGTAAACATCTCTTCAATCAAGAGTACGGCGTCCACAGATGTGATGGAAAAAACGGATTTTTTTCGCTTACATTTTCTGCCGCACCGGGTGAACCGACGGTCGCGTACTTTTCCGCATGACGTCAAGAAACGTGAAATCGACGCGGCAAGAGTACGTAGTAAAAAAATCGAGCCGCTGACCAAAATTGCTCCTCAAAGGTGCTAGAAACGATATCCTGTTTTTTGCACCTGGAGAACGCCGTGTGGGACTTGCGAGCGGCATACAGACACGTGTCGAAGGCCCGTTTTTTTCACAGATTTCTAAAAGAAAACGACGATTTTATGTCGTTTTCTTTTAGAAATCTGTGAAAAATTGCGAATTTTGACGTTGCTATGTGTTGCTAATCAAGAGACAGAGTCGCCGAAATCTGCAATTTAGAGATTTCAAGATATCTCTTTGAATTTGATTTGGATTTCAACCTAACAATGAGCGAAAAATCAGAATTTTGATTTAAATTCTTTTTTTTTAATTTTACCTTCTCATAAGCACACGAATAATCATAAACGGATAAACTTTAACAATGACATTTGCACATAACCTGAGCGAAAATAGTGTCAGAATGATCAGCTGTAAGTGTAAATTGACGATTCAGCGGCAAGCAATGGTCGTAGTTTTTTTGACCTGGAGTGCGAATCCGTTGATGAATTTGAGAAATTCAAACACCATACTGTTGGCCTTTTCGCCGAGCATGGACTTCTCAGACTGGAAATGTAAATTTTCCATTTCACATTTTCGTTTGAAGAGGTGAAAAAAGTGACTTTGCGAATTGGGGCCTGCGGAAGGTCCCCGGCGGTGTAACGCGCCTAGAGAGGTGTCTTTTGAAAGTCGACACGTGGGGCTATAATCCCCGAAGAGAGCAATACAATTCCAAAATATTTCACCGAATATTAAAGGTTTCAATTTCCTCAATTTTCAAAAATTCGTTTTGAGTTTGGACGGGCGTCGAGACCCCCCAAATGCGATCGAGCGGTGCGTCGTTCCTATCGCCTTATAGACCCTTTCGTTCTCTATTTAGAAATCGCCGCGACGCCCTGCTCTTTAATTTAGTGAATCCCTGAGGATTCTCGCGTACGTCTGCAAAACAGGTTTTTTTGGGCGTTCCGGCGCCATCCGGCCCGCAATGGCAATTAAACTCCAAAATAAACTAAAAGGCACCATGCCGAATCGATTGGTGCAGTTCCGGTCCCGATCCGACTGTTGGTTATTCCAGGAGAGGGATCCCCGCAAATTAGTTGAAAAAAACAGCGTTTTTCCGATTTGCGTGTTAAAATTGACTCGGAGCGGGAATAGGATGCCGCAGGTCCCAGATTCTTCCACCGCCCATTGCGGGTAAACATCTCTTCAATCAAGAGTACGGCGTCCACAGATGTGATGGAAAAAACGGATTTTTTTCGCTTACATTTTCTGCCGCACCGGGTGAACCGACGGTCGCGTACTTTTCCGCATGACGTCAAGAAACGTGAAATCGACGCGGCAAGAGTACGTAGTAAAAAAATCGAGCCGCTGACCAAAATTGCTCCTCAAAGGTGCTAGAAACGATATCCTGTTTTTTGCACCTGGAGAACGCCGTGTGGGACTTGCGAGCGGCATACAGACACGTGTCGAAGGCCCGTTCAGTTTTACATCAGAAAATGACAATTTCCCGTTTCGGCGCGCAAAAGGAACGGGGGTTTTAGGGAAAAAGTGAAAAATGTAATACACACCTACAGCCGTCCCCCTGCGGGGGCGGAACTTGGTAAGGCTCGTCAAAAAAAATCCTAATTTTTTGTTCAATTCACTGGAAAAAATTCAAGACGTAAACCGCATTTTTTGACAATTTTTCTTAATTTTCAAAAAATCTTGATTTTTTGACCCCTTTCGAGTTCAGGGACGGTACCTTACTAGATTAGTATATTGTAACTAATAACTATTTTTAAAAGAAAACATGATAAAACAAGAGATAAGAATTAGACAAACTTAAAACAATTGGAACACAGCTTGAATATATAAATATGTTCAACCTTTCCGGAGCTCTATAACAATTAATTATGTCTTTTTAGGACTATCTAGACAAATCTCATGTGAAATTTGTCAGTTATTTAATAGCTTTTAGTCCACCTTCGTGGCAATAAACAAAAACCATAAAAATAAAATTGTTTTTAAGATCATGTATTTACTTACTTTTCCTAACTTACCTAAGTAAGTAGCCATCTGCAGACACGTTTCGGGATTTATCTCTCATCAGTGCAGCTTTGCTTTTATTAATAACAATTTGTAAAACACTCACCTCAAACCCACATGGTGATTAGTGGTTAGCTATTTTTAATTTGACATTTCGTGAGAGAGACATGAACTTAGCAGGTTATTGATTTAAATAATAAGATAGAGATGGTAAAACCATCCTACGTTTTAGATAATCATACAAACTTAAAACAATCGGAACAGACTGAATATTTAAATATATTTAACCTTTCCGGAGCTCTATACCAATTACTGAGTCTTTTTAGGACTGTGTTTTGGTAGTTCGTAGAATGAACGTAGAATGGTTTCACCAATTCTATAAGAATTAGAGTTTAATAAGAAGGTTAAAACAATATCAAGCAACAGTAGATGATCCTATTGTTAACGCAGTACTCACATATATAGTGTAACAATCATAGTCACTTGTAATGTATATTCCATATGTACAGGATGAACGGTAGGTAATTTACATAATATACTCGCTGATACGAAGTTATAAGTGTAATTTAAGATAAAGGGTTCTCGCGCTTGAGGCCTTCGGGAGTTCTAAGGTCTGGGCCATTAAAAAAGTGCTGGCTTCGCTCGCTACCCAAACACAAATCCTCTTTATCTGCCCATTCAATTAATTTTAAACGTTTCACGAATTGAATTTTATGTGGAATTAAAAAAAGTGTCTCTTATTGTTGTAGATTTTCGGAATTTCTAACCCGGTTTTATAAAGCCGATGGCGTATGAAATTGATTGTTTGCTTCGGTGAGTTTTTAATTCATTCGAACAATTTCTGCAAGAATTCTGAAAGGTCGTTGGCATATATTTCGTTCGGCGTCGGCGGGTGTATTCCCGGCGAAGGCATAATTCGGCGGCAGTAAAACGCCCGCGTTGGCACAAATGGCCCGAAATGATCAAATCTTTGCGTTTATTCGCCGTTTGATTGTTACGGCCCCCCAGTTTCTTCCCGTTTTGCCTTTATTACTAAAGTCGTAACCTTTGTATTCCTAACGATGTCCATTTACCAGATTACTGATATCGAGCGAAATGTGTTTGTATAAATATCAACAATTTCTCTTAAATTGCTCACGAAATTATCAAATTCATTTTAACACTGCATTACACAAATTATAATCGAACAACTTGAATCCCTTATCTAACCGAACAAGTCTTTAATGGATGAACGGTATAAATAGCTTCGCATTAGATCACTTAATGATTCGCATCTATCTAGTTTCCGTCGCGATTCCCTTACCCTAACCCTTTCTTATTATATATCTACATTTTACTAACTACCAACTCAAGATCAATACCTTTTATACAACATTACATAAAATTTCCAGGATGTAATTTAATTAAAGACCGACTTTACTCCCAAGAACGTTTATTCTTACAACCATAATTTTAATGGATTAAAATGAACTTGTAGCTACAATCGAACTTTCTTGTTTAGCTTACGGCGCAATTAAACATAAACTTGAATTTATCTGAATTTATCTAATACTCCAAGAAAGTATATACAAATAAGTGTCTAATAAATCCATCAATATTGGCTCATAATTGTTGTAAATGGTAATGATTATTCGTGTATCTTCTTACAAACTGCACAGTGTCTTTCAGTGAATTTAGTAAACAGCTGATCGCAGACGAGACTTCGGTCTCTCTACTCCCAGCCATCAAGGTGTCCTACTCATTAGTCTATAATCAGTTATAATATACGCTAGTCACACATGATATTTATCATATAAATGCCATACATACATTATAGACATATATTGTAGACATACATTATAGGCATATATTATAGACACACAGGGCGTCTCAAAAAAAACCGGCCAAGTGCGAGTTGTGACTCGCGCACCGAGGGTTCCGTACAAACTTGTAAGTAAGGTATCTTTTTTTTGTGTGGAGGACGTAGCAAGCACAATTAGTTAACTTGACAAGTGGCCCTCCTGAAATCACGACCATCTTAGTACCGCTGAAGCATAACCTCAAGATGTCGCTGTCGTACGATAGAATTCTACCCTATATTTTATTACCATACATCCCCCATTCACTATGAGTATTTAGGGGTTCTGGAACTTCACTATTTGTTTTTACTGCTCAATTTTGCCTGTATACCTATATACCCTGTATATAGGTATACAGGGTATTTTTTTTAAATAACGCGAATATTTTTAAACTTACAAAAAGAAAACTTACTTATTTTAGTATTACACTTAATTCTAGATCTAATATAAACTAATATATTAGTTTATATACTATTTCTAGATCTATTTCGATACTCTTAACATTTAGTTGTTCAATTGACTGCTTTTGGGCAATTGACTAACAAAAAATGGGGCGTACATGATTTAAGTATGTATAGATTATAAAGAAAAATTAGACGAAATATAATATATACAGGACCTTACGGAACTTGAGTATGTCGCATGTCGGTTACAAACCAGCAAAATTTAGACATAATATATACCCTGTATATGTTATGTATAATATATATAATATAAACAAAGAAAATTCAGAATAAACAGCTTGGTGCCAACACATACTTTTTAACCTTCGGACCTAACCGAGGAGGACCTAACTGTATGCAACCCATATGCTTCTGGAGCCTAACAATACCACTACGACAACATTAGTGAATTTTCATAAGTTACTAATAGTAAATTTGCATTTTTCTTGTAATCAATTTATTTTTCCCTTTACATTTTCCCTTTACATGTGCTGTAAGACACCGCTTCTTGCAAAATTTCATGATTCTAGGTCAACGGGAAGTACCCTATAGGTTTTGATTCCCTTGTGAAATCGCAAAATATGCGACATAAACGGTCATAACTTTTGATCGCGTTGACTTACAAGTTTGATTTTTTCACGGCTGAAAGAGACCGCAGACCCGAGTTTTTGATACAAATTTCAACTTGTTATCTCTATGCGTTCCTGAGAAAAATGGTCTTGACAGACAGACAGACAGACGGACAGACAGACGGACGGACAGACGGACAGACAAACGGACAACAAAGTGATCCTATAAGGGTTTCGTTTTCGGTACGGAACCCTAAAAAATGTACCAACACTTCGAATGACGAGAAAAACTTAATTTATGAACATAGAGAGATGTTGAAAAGCTTCAAGTACAGAAGCCAAATGTAATTGAAAAATCTTGAATTGA
The DNA here is from genome assembly GCA_944588485.1 of Phosphuga atrata. Taxonomy (NCBI): domain Eukaryota; kingdom Metazoa; phylum Arthropoda; class Insecta; order Coleoptera; family Silphidae; genus Phosphuga; species Phosphuga atrata. The sequence continues at coordinate 59,193,559 of OX155898.1, forward strand.
AAAGCTTGACATGGTTGGCGTTTGGCAGGCTCAGCTTCATTCTCCGGGAACCACGCAACCCTATATACCTCAAGAGGAACCTAACCTAACTCTAACGATGTACAGCGCAAATCAACTTCGAGTCTGCCAGCGAGCGATGGAGCGAGCGATACTGGAAATCGGCCTCAGGTACAAAATTCGAAATGTAGAAATCAGGAGGAGAACAGAAGTCGTGGATGTGGTGGAGCGAGTAGTGCGTCTTAAGTGGAAATGGGCGGGTCACATAGCGAGGGACAACATCAAGTGGACTATAATCCTATTACAGTGTGAGATCTAAGAAGAGTGTTGGCAGTCTCAGGCAAGATGGCGGGACGACTTCGGACGCAATGCGGGAGGAAACTGGATGAAAGTAGCACAGGAAAGATTTACATGAAAAAAAATTGGAGGAGGCCTAAGTTCAAGAATGGACGAAAATACGCTAGAATGGGAACGCGCACCAAGGGATTCGCAAACGTCACGAAACAGATCATTTGGAATATCGAAGAATTGTTTCTCAATTTCCAAATATAAATGCATCAATTGTTCTTGGTTTGTGCCATAAACTCTATCCTTGAGGTCTGGGGAACGCGCCGGGTATTCAATACCCTTGCTATTCGCTACCCCTTCGTTCAATCCATGTCCGGGCCACTTTTATTGGTCTAATTAGTTTCCGGCCTCTATCCAAATGAGGGTGACAGGTGACCCGACCTGAGTCGAGACCGCGCAAAATTAGCTGAAAATCACGTCGCGATATGAGATATCGGGTAGTGTGTTTTGAGAGTTCGTGCGTCTGATCTCAGCCGACATGTTGGCCACGCTCGCGCTTGCTAGTTAATTTGATGTCAAAATCCTTATCGGCTGGTTCGATCACCGCATTTTCTTCCGTCCGGAACCATTTGATTTAAGGGTTTCCATCCTTGTATTTCCCTGCTCACATTATTTCTTCATATTTCCTCCCTTAAATAGGCGACGGAAGGATTACACGGAGCAGGTCAGAGACGGTTGCAGCCTGAAGGTAAGTGACGGGACCATACAGATTTGATATACAATCGCTAAATTTATCGTTAAATACAGTCCATTCAATCCTTGTGTCTGAAAAAGCTACATCGAGGTGAGTTCGTACGTCGCGATAGTAGTGGCGATTAATGGAACCATTTAATTGAAAGGAGGCCTCATCGCTACACAATTTTTTGAGGAAACCCTGCATCTTCTGCAATGTGCAGATACCATTCACAGAATTAAACTTCCCGGTCAAGATCGTCTTCGTTCAGAGCATGGGTTAAGTTTTTAAGGTTTAATGGGTTAAGGCTTTAAGGTAAGCATTAGGGTTGGAACGTAGCATTTCCAGCGCAGACGCCTCATGATGCGATGGACGCTATCTTCTGAGATGTGGGTCTCCCGAGCAGTTTGTCAAAGAGATTTCTGTGGAGATCGAAGCAGTATTTCTTGTACCTGCTCTTCTTTACCAGGACTCGTGTATCTCCGTGCTCATCCATAACGTCTCTTGTTGACGTTGTGAACGGTTCCATCTGTTTCAAATTTATCTCTGATACGAGCAATGATCCGGTACGTTGGTGGCAGTTTCTTGAATTCCTTTCTGTTTTTGAACTTCCGAGGCATTTTTGGTCTTCCAATAACATTTCAAGACAAACTTCCTCTCTTCCAAGCTAAGTTGATTTCCTGTCATGCTGTAACATTAATACACCTTTTTATAGTTAAAATTTTTTGTGCGCATGCGTCAATTTCCGCCATGTTTTACGTCAAAATTGCCCTTTGACATGTTTTTGACGTATAACCTTAATATTTGCCCGATACTTTCATATTCCCGCTTTTCAAATTTGATAAATGCGCATGCGCTTAACTAACCGTAAAAAGGTCTATTACACCTGCAAAAACACAAAAGGCAGCATTTTAGTGATAGTCAAAGTGTTATATAGGCAAAGTGTTTATAGTATATTTTTTTGAGGCGCCCTGTATATTTAATCATTTTTTGTTTAATATTACAGTGAATGGAGTCCACAGCTGCAATAAGGAGATAAAAAGAAGACTGTTCCTCGCAACAAAAACATATTATGGAGTAATATCTACCATCTAAAATCGATATCTAAAATCGAAGAATCTATCCGGAAGTACCAAATGCCAAATATACAGGAGCCAGTACGAATATATTCATCCGAAACTTGGACTTTAACTAAGGAGGAAGGAAGAAAATTGGGATGTATTTATAACGGCGTATAAAATGCCTATATGAAGACCTGGACGTAGTTCGAACTATAGAAATATCAAGATTAAGATGAATCGAGCGAGTGAAGATTTCAGAGCCAGGAAGTAGTACTACTAAGTAGTACTACAAATACCAGCAGGGAGAAGGAAGCGAGACGGGCTAAAAACAAGATATTAGGACCAAGTGGAGGAGAATTTCGAGAATAAAGAAGTAAATCCACCGAAATTCTTACTACCATCTAAAGAAGAAAACTGGTATATTGTGGGCGTGTTAGGCGAAAGATTACTGCAGGATATCATGCAGGAAAAAAATTCTGGTAAAAGAAAGTCGCAGAAAAATATTGGATCAAGAATGTACGTGACTGGTACAAAATCAACTCAAGCTCAATGTTCAAACTTGCCGTCGACAGAGTAAGGATAGCCTTGTTGGTGATCAACGTTCTAGAAGGACATAGTATTTAAAACAGTAAGAAAGGACAAGCCAGGAAAAAGAGTAGACGTACAAGACCTGCATGGCACTGATCTTAAAAACCTTGTAAGTGAGGCTCTAGCTAAGAAATGTAGAATGCCCAAAAATGACCAACGGAGGTAGAAACAGCATGCAGCACAATTGAGGCAAGATTGAATGTCATACAAGTAAACCAGATAGGGCTGACGGCCACCAGAAGCCATTAAAATAGCTTCCAAAAGATATCCTGAGTATATTCAACAAGTCATTTTGGATGATATTTTGGAAAATGGAAACTTCCCAAATAAGAAGAGAACTAGGCTAGTCCTATTTAGAAAAAGGCACAAGAATATAAAACCCATCTTTCTATCAACCATTGTGCCTTGATGTTGCATAGAAACTGCTGGAACAGTTAGTGCTACATAGAACAAGGATTGAGTTCAGTCAGGGAAAAAAACCTCTCAAAAAGCAGCATGGATTCAGGGAGGGCAGGTGAACAGTGGACGCTATTATGCGAATCCTGGACGTGGTGGAGAAAGCCTTAGCTAGTACGAGGGCAACAAGAAAGATCAGTGTAAGAATGCTTTCAATACAGCAGCATGGGAAGATATTATGAATGAGGCTAGTGAGAGAGGCGGGGAGCCTATACCTGCTGAAGCTTCTGCGCAGTTATCTACATGATGAAGCGGTGGAGAAGAGCGGAGCTTAAGTCGTGGAGCGCGAAGTACACAGCGCTGTTCCACAGGGATTATTAATGGGTCCTACACTATGGAACATCCTGTACGATGGAGTACTTAGGCTATATCTACCAGAAGGTGTTGAGATAATAGGTTTTACTGTCATATGGTTATAATACTGTCATATCATATCATATCATATCATTATGGTTATGATAGGTTTTACTGTCATATGGTAGTAGCAGGAAAAAAAAACCCGGCCAAGTGCGAGTTGTGACTCGCGCACCGAGGGTTCCGTACAAACTTGTAAGTAAGTGGCCCTCCTGAAATCACGACTATCTTAGTACCGCTGCAAGCATAACCTTAAGATGTCGCCGTCGTACGATGGATTTCTACCCTATATTTTATTACCATACATCCCCCAATCACTATGAGTGTTTAGGGGTTCTGGAACTTCACTATTTGTTTTTACTGCTCAATTTTGCCTGTATACCTATATACCCTTTATAAAGGTATACAGGGTATTTTTTTTTAAATAACGCGAATATTTATAAAAAGAAAACTTTATTTTAGTATTACACTTATTCACTAACTTATATTAAGATCTAACTATTTCTAGATCTAATATAAACTAATATATTAACTATTTCTAGATCTATTTTGATACTCTTAACATTCAGTTGTTCAATTGACTGCTTTTGGGCAATTGACTACCAAAAAATATAGGGCGTACGTGATTTAAGTATATGTAGATTATAAAAAAAAACTAAACGAAATATAATATATACAGGATGTTACGGGACTTGAGTATGTCGCATGTCGGTTATAAACAAGCAAAATTTAGACATAATATATACCCTGTGTATATTATGTATATAGAGCGTACGTGATGAAATGCATAACGAATATAAACAAAGAAAATTCAGAATAAACAGCTTGGTGCCGACACATACTTTTTAACCTTCGGACCTAACCGAGGAGGACCTAACTGTATGCAACCCATATGCTTCTGGAGCTTTACAATACCACGCATGTAATAATAAAATAACACATTAGTGTATTTTCATAAGTTTCTAATAGTAAATTCGCATTTTCTTGTAATTAAACTACATATTTATGGTTTTCAGATTTTTCCCTTTACATGTGCTGTAAGACACCGCTTCTTGCCAAATTTCATGATTCTAGGTCAGCGGGAAGTACTCTATAGGTTTTGATTCCCTTGTAAAATCGCAAAATATGCGACATAAACGGTCATATCTTTTGATCGCGTAGACTTACAAGTTTGATTTTGTCACAGCTGAAATAGACCGCAGACCCGAGTATTTGATACAAATTTCAACTTGATACCTCTACGCGTTCCTGAGAAAAATGGTCTTGGCAGATAGACAGACGGACAGACAGACAGACAGACGGACAACAAAGTGATCCTATAAGGGTACGGTTTTCGGTACGGAACCCTAAAAACGAGGAGAGAGCAAATAGAGCGATTGCACATGTTGATAAATAGATGGAGAAAAAGCGCCTAAGTCTGGTCCCTAAAAAAAAAACGGAAGCTGTTATATTGACCGGAATGAGACATGTAGAGCCGATAGTCTTTAAGCTCAGAGGCATAACCATAATGCCCAAGTTAAATATCTTGGTGTGATTATTGGTAAGATAACTACTATGTTTTACACCACGTATCATACGAGTAGCGACTAGTCCTCAAGGTAACAGCAGCACTAGAAAAGATGATGCGACATGTTCGCGGACCAAAAAGTAGCAGAAGGATATTATGCTCAGTCGCTCACTCGGCAATGCTCTATGGTGCCCCGGTCTCGGCAAATGCAGTAGACAAAGAGACCATTAGAAATAAGCTGGTCCCGGTGCAGATAAAACTGGCACTACGTGTGTGCAGTGCATACAAGATAGTCTCAACGGATGCAGCTCTCGTGTTAGCATCCATAGGCATAGCACCCATAGAACTCTTGGTAAAAGAAAGAAGAGAACTGTACAAAGAGCGGAACAGCGGGAAGAAGAGAGAACGTATCAAAATTGACAAATATCTTTTCCAGTAGTGGCAAAAGCACTGGACATGCTGTGCAAACGGATTGTAGACAAAATTATATATCCCACAAGTGTGAATTTGGGTAGAACAAAAATATGGGGAGATGAACTACTCTCTCATACAAGCGTTCAGCGGGCACGGATGCCTCAGAATATACCTGCACAATATCGGCAGGGCCTCTGACAGTTTGTGTGTCTACTGGACAAACGGACAGTACGGATAGTACTGTGTGCGCCAGTCTTCGAATGTGAAAGGTGGGTTCCGGAGAGGGATGACTGGACAGCGAAAACAAAAACAGAACTGAGAGTAAAAACTTTGTTGGAGGTCATGTTAATGTCCGAAGACAACTAGATAGCAACAGATGATATGATAAGAAGCTTTATGAGCATGAAAGGCACAGACGAACTTGCCGGAGGGAAAGCCAGAAACAAACCGATCTGACAAAATGCCTGATCCCCTAAGCACATGACGTGAAGTGGGGGTTGTAAGCCAACAAATGCGTAACACAACAAACAAAACGGCATCCTGACATCTGCGAAAACCGGTACCGGTTCGTGAATTCCAAGGGAGCCACTGGACAAGTTAGCTCTAGTGCTTGCTACGTCCCCATAAAAAAAAGATAGGACTCATGGAAAATAACAAGAAGCAAGATAACTTTGGAGATTCTTCAATTAATGAGGGAGCATAAGGAAAAAGACCCTGCCAAAAGAAATAAACAGATTAGTACGGTAGAGATAATGAGATACTGGAAGAAGGCTAACGAGCAGTGGTTGAGTGAGAAATGTGCACAAATAGATAATCTGCGGGCAAAATATTCTACTTTTAATCTGCACAAAAAGTTAAAGAAATAGGACGTAGTAAAAGGCATTAGGCAAATATTCCATAATGATAGACAATTAAAACGAAATGAATGACAGCTAAGATGCGAATGATGTGACGTTTAATGATTGTTTGGAAATCACGGAGTCCTATATTTAACAATCGCAACAACGTGCGGCTCTCAACGAATCGTAAACCAAACGCACTAGTGCTTTATCAATCATAACTTATCATTAATCCCGGACTGTTACATATGTGTGTGTTATGATCTATTTACATAGTCCACGAACTGTACAATAATAGCCATTTACAATAGTGGTCGTGGATAAAGCATATTAAATTGTCTTTCATACGGTGTATTTCTTTATTTCATCTCATAAACAGTTTCTTCAAAAATAATGAAAGGCAAAAGTTTACAGTTGGCCGATTATATGCGCACAATTTTATAATGATTATTACATCACAAATATTATAGCGCTTAAAATAATATATATTATTGTGTAACTAGATATCAGAAGTAGTCTCTTGTATATTGTACAAATTTTCAATTAACTGTATTGGTTATCTGGATAACTTCTTGATTGAAAATATCCTTCCTCATATTTCGTTTCGGATCAACAATGAGATTGTACGATTGCACGTCGGCTAGACGACAATACAAATTGAATCAAATTGAAGTTACAGCACAAAACGGTTATTACAACTAGAACCTCTACTCCGACACACTCTAGAAGGTAGTTACAGATTAAAGAAACTAAAACAAATGGTGGAAGCGCCGGGCGGAAGAAATATATTAAGTTACGTTTTGAAATAGAATTTGTTATAAACGTGTAAAAGCGCCTAGATACATTAACTTGAAGTGTATGCTGAGAAATTAATAATTAACAGCGCGAGGATGGACTTAAGAAATAACGCATTCACTTTGTCTGCTTAACTGTGATGAATATGCATGCATTTGAGAAACACTCGTAGGAGGAGCTGCTTAAGTGAAATATATGAATATTATTCTATTTCCTAGACGGAGGAGACACAAAAAAACATTGTCCTATAGGGGAGGAAACTAAATATTTAATAAAGCAATTTCTCGCAATGGATGTATCGAATCCTTAAAGTAGCTCAATAAACACGATTTATTAGCCACGTCTACGGCATTTGTTGCTACTTGATAAGGGCTTTAAACACACATGAAGAAAGGGGATTTTATTCTTTGGTTATATCTGTGCTTGCAGAGGTATATTTCATCCTTTATTGCGCCATACGGCGCTTTTAGTTATTTTTTCTTTCAGCGTCTGGCCTTAAAGGCGTTTTAATTAAAATTAATAAACGCCCAGTGGAACGCGAAATTGTAACAATTTTATGCAAATCATTTTCTAATTAAATTCTTCCCAATAACTGTCACCGGGGCGAGTTTTAAATTCATCAAGATAAATGGCGCGCCGTCTCAGCAAACCGAGTCTTCCGCTCGAACTTCTGGAATGTTTTATACATTTATTGAGAAATCCAGTCCTGTCCGAATATATAATAAAACAGTTGCGATTTTGTCGCCAAGTGTCAGAAACATTCTTTCTCCTAGCGGAATATGACAAAGAAAGTCGAGCGAAAGAGAATAAAACATGCCGGGGAAATGTAACTCGAAAGCGGAGGGTTCTTACTACAGACCTTATAAATTTAAGATTACATTCATAGAATATATATTGATATTTTATTAAAAAGTTTTGCGGCGGAGAAAATGAAAACGAAACAACTTTCTTGACACGAATTCATTTCCACCTTAACCAAAACACATTCATCTTGGAGCGAAAAAGGTAAAGATTTATTCAACGCCGCAACGACAAACGTATCGCCGCACAATTTTACAACATTTTTATTGATTCTTTTCTCTCTAAACTTATTTGTTGTTTTGATATATTGCACATTTATATTTTTATTGCACACTACCGCATACAACGATTTATCACTTTTATTTTTCTAACAAACTATTAAACATTTACAACAAAATTAAAAAAACAAAAAAAACAAGACAGGATTAGACAGACAATACTAGCCGAACAAGACAGACAATACTAGATAGACAAGACTAGACAGGCAAGACTAGACAGACGAAACTAGACAGAGAAGACTAGGCAGACAGAGCTAGACAGATAAGACTTGACAGACAATACTAGGCAGACAATGCTAGGCAGACAATACTAGGCAGACAAGAATAGACAAACAAGAATAGAGTAGATAGATAGGACTAGACTAGATACACAAAACTAGACAGACAAGACTAGACAGAAAATACTAGGCAAACACTACCAAGCAGACAAGACTAGACAGCTTATTTGTTTATTTACATAAGATTGACTTATGTGACCAGCACTCCGTTCAGATGGACACTGTGCTGGTTTCATAACTATATACATTGTATTTACATTAGCTTTCCACATTACATTTATATTAGCTAGTTATCTTACATTTACATATATTATTGTTTACAATTTAAAGCAAAGTTAAGTTTGACTTAAGGTCGTGATCAAATCAATTGTCATGATCGAGCCTCTGAAGTAGTTTGGTTCTTTGATCAAAAAGTTGCCACCATTTTTTGTTTTTCGCGGCCCTTGTTACGGCTTCTTCATTTTTTTGTGGCCACGTAAGTCCTACCCGATTCATTATTTTTCGGTCTGAGTTCTCCATTGGTTAGTAAATGGGCACTTGAATAAGACATGTGCTGCTGTGTCTTCTTCTCCACATAGGCATAATGTTGAATCTCTTCTTCCGAATCTGTGAAGATAGGCCTGTAGATTGCCGTGCCCTGTAATTAATTGGACAGCTCTATGTGATAAGGCGATGTCCATTTTAAGCCAGTTATGAACTGATGGAATGAATATTTTGGTCCATATGCCTGTTTTCGTTGCCTCCCATCTTGTTTACCATTCTTTTTGGAAATATGAACTCAGTCTGGACTTGATCGATTGGCTGGGTATCTTGTTGAAAGAGTATGTTACATAGAATTTAAGAATTTAACTCAACGGTGTGGTTACACATTTTTGGTTCTTTCTTTCTCTTTATCACTTTACGACGACCGACCTTATACACTTTAGAATTCATATTTAACACGCAAATCAGCTGATTTCTTTCTTTGCCTCCCTAATGTTTTTGGTCTATTTACTAACACCTGACGTCACAAGCAGACGTGATACCTGCGATACCTGCGATCGTTTTCGAGCTCATTTTAAACTTTGAATTTCCATTGCTTTTTTTACTAATAAATCTTTGTTTCCTGCTGAAATAATGTATATTTTTGGAAATAGTAGGTACTTTAGATTAGAACAAAACACTTTTTCAAAATCAGTCATCATGCCCATTCAAAATCTAATACAGTGTAGCAGGCTTGGGCAAATGGCGACCCCCTGGGTAGGGTTTGGGAATACCCGGTCTTTTCAGACTCGGCGAGTCCGAGTCGAGTCCGAGTACGATTTTTCGGGTCCGGGTCTAAGGGGTTGTCCATTAATCACGTGATGTTTTTTAGCAACTTTAAAAAAAAGGAGCAACAGTTCAGAAATCATACAATAATTTCCGTTATTCAGATTATTGAACTTTTCATTTTTCCCTCTGTAGCACACAACCGAAGAAAAATAAATACATATAAGAAATTGCATGACTCAATCAACAGAGGCTTTTCTTTTCGGCGGCTTTTTCGTTTGTATCGCGGCTCTATATCTGTCTCTCTCAGACTCACTGCAACTAAGCGGCGTATGTCCCTAACAGCTCGGCCCAGTCGATCCTGCTTCGGCAAATTGTAGAAACAAATAATTTAACAATATGTGGACAAACATATTATATATTAAATTGATTGTGAGGACCTAATAACATTTAAATTAAGGTATATAAAAATGAATGTTTTTAATTTCTGTACAAAAAAACAAATGTTGGCCCCAAATTTACCGCCCCTAAAATCTGCCTGTGATGTTTCATGACTTTTCACAAACCAACCTATGTTTGAACCAACTATATGTTTTTTAAATTTTATATTATACGTTTAAGTGTTGTTCTACTTTTTCGACTAATTGTATAGCAGTACATGAGTTAAGAATTCTCCATAATCCCAGATCATACACTTCAGAGACAATTCCATGCTAATTGATATTTAGATATGCTCGAATTTTCATACTCGTCCATTCATCAAGTGTAATGCTAAATCGTCGATCTTCTTTACGACGCGGTGTACTAGACCAGTGATTCTCAACCTTTTTTCTCTTGCCGTATACTTTCAGCATCAAAATTTGGCGACACACTAACAATAAAATGAGTTTATTGGTTGTTTATTATGCAAGGGTTGTTTATAATTCAATTTAGATTCGCGAGTTAAACCTTCATTTTAACCTTAATTTCAAAGAAAAAGGGCGTGCAAGTCGCAAGTTACCTACCGCGCAAAAAACCTGCCGCGCGTTATATTGTCGGGATCTATCTGTTCTAATATTACCCAATTTAACGTTTGATCTAACCTAGGTTAAAACCAGTGAAATCAGTAAAATATTGTCTTTTTACGTTAGTTCTAATTTCTGCCATGACTTACATGCATCGAGCAACGTTATAGCCAAAAACTCTGCTAGTAAATAGTTTTGTTTGGGTTTAATCCAGATTTGGGGTATGGTAAAGAATACGTTTTTTTTTGTAATTTAGTGTTGCGGACTTTTTACCTGGTGTAACTGTTGTTAATCGTCTTTGACACTCTTTAACTAAGATCGGAAAGTAAAATTAAGCTTCTACGTTGCCCGGTTCAATAAATAATCGTGTTTTTGTTGTTAAAAATTGCCAAATTCAAAGTAACAAATTGTGGAGGCGCACGCAACTAGGCTGACGTTGCCGCGTTTATTATTTTTTTAGAAGTTTTTAAAGAGTGCCAAAGACGTTTAACAACAGTTACACCAGGTAACAAGTCCGCAATACTAAGTTTCCAAAAAACCCGTATTCTTTAACAAGCCCCAGATTTGTTGTAAAACTATACAAGCATGCTGTATCAAAGTACATACACCAAATAATTAATTTTCATTAATGATTTTTACTGATTTGTTATTGTTTGCACTGCTAAAATTTGACGGCACACATCAAGAATTTGGCGGCACATAAAAGTGCCGCGGCACAGTCGTAGAGAATCACTGTACTAGACAATGTCAAACATTTAAGACCCGAGACTCGTCGAGTCTTAGATCGGGTATTTACCCTTGGACTTGTCGAGTCCGGGTCCGGGTACTCGGACCCGAAAAATCCTACCCGTGGGGCGCATGTAGCCCCCGTTCACATTGTATGCTGCCCGCGAAGCACTTTATAAATTACTTTAATTAAGATAATATGTATTTACAATAAAAACTTAATTTATAAAAACTTAACATATTTACAATAAATAGCCAAGCTACCAGCTCGCTCGTTTCCAGCGACTCCAGCATATGATTTTTCCCAATGCCATTGTAGCTTTACCCTCTCAGAAAATTGTCTTACCGCTTCCCATGTCTCTACGACTAGTTCCGTAGGCCTCGTCATTTTTTCAGGGCGTCAAGCACTGCACATTACAAATTATTGAATAACCATCTGCGATGTCGGTGTTGGTTTGAATGTACTGTAGCCCTCTCTTTAGTGCGAAAAGTTCCGCTTGGAATGTTGTGCAGTAGCTCTCGAGTCGGAATGTTTCGTAGTATGTTTCATTCCCTTCCTAGTAAACTACAAAAGCTGATCCCTTTCCATTTTTAGCTATTGAGGAATTTGTGAATAGTTGGATTTGAAGGGTGTTGGACAAAGTGGTGAGGTATCTTAGGTGTCCAATATCCGAGGGGTGAAAGAGTTCCTGAAAGTTTTCTCTACGCTCGATCTGGTTTGGAGAGGCACTTAAACCCGTTAATTCTCTAAACCTTGCTTCGTCCATGTCATGCATAGTGAGGTTTAGTGCAACTTGCTTTGCCCGGATTTCGATTGGAAGAAGGCCTGAAATAACACAGGCTGCCTCTGTTGATACGATGCGATAGGCTTTGGCAGCAGCAATCGTACATAGACGTTGTACGCTCAGAAGTTTCAAATTCTCTTTGGTTTTACAGGACTTATGCCAAATTGAGACTCCATACAAAAGTGCCGGTTCCAAAGCCCCCTTGTAAATGTCTGCTATGGTCGATCTATTCAGGCTCCATTCCTTTCTCGAGGCGTTGCGAATTCTGAAACTCCATTGTTTCGCCTTACCGCAAGATTGTTTAATGTGTTCTTTATATTTAAACACCTGTCTATACATATACCAAGATATTTAATAGAATCTTGGCATTTAACTTTTTCACTTGCAATTGTGAATACCGGTCTTCTTTGATTGGGCGTTTTTCCGAAAAATAGAGCCTAGGTCTTAGCGGCATTAAATTTAAGTTTGCATTCCAATGACCATTGACGCAGAGATTCCAAGGCCTGGTTTCCCTTTTGTTTAAGCTCTGTAATCGCGTTGCTTCTAACTTGCAGCATGGTGTCGTCCGCATCAGCCACAATTTCGCAGTTCTCTGGAAGGTTTTTTTAAAATATGGAGTCGTACAATATCTTCCAAAAACCTGGACCTGACTTCGAGCCTTACGGACAGCCTTTGCTAACATTCTGCTTTAGATATATACCCGGTTCGCAAATAATGGCCTTTCGTTCTGAGAAATAATGCCTTGCAAGGTTTATGAGATTATTAGAGCTTTGTTTTTGAATCAGTCTGTGGATAATTAACGCCCACCAAGCGTTGTCAAAAGCTCCGCTATTATCCCAGGCAATGGCTGTACAATATTGTTTTTCATTGATGGAATCCCTGATGAAATCTGTAACTTTGGCCACGGCATCGACTGTACCTACTCCCCTGCCGAAACCAAATTGGTTTTTATTCAGCAGATTTCAACTGTAGAAGTGGTACTCAATTCTTAAAATCAGAAGGGAATCTAAGAGTTTCCCCACGACAGGGAGCAAGCTGATAGGCCGAAAATCTTTTGCACATAAGCCAGGTTTATTGGGTTTGGGAATGGTTTTTATCAATTGTTCTTTACGGGTTCATTCTGGAGACCACACATTGAATCTCTGTGAAAGAGAAAGCAGCTCGATCATTTGGGCCCCCCAAGCCTGTCAATACCTATTCTTTAACTCGCTTATTTACCTCAGAATCCCCCTCGCTATTTACGGGAAATAAGGTAACCAGTAAGACCCGTGTAGTATCCACTAGGTCGAGCGAAGATCCGCTTACTTTTAGTCCAGTTAAGTAGCCAGTTGTCGATTTCTTTTGTCCTATCACGGCCCATTGTCCCATTTGTCCTAATCATCCTATACACGGCTCCCCATGGGTTTTCGTTTGAGGAAGAGGTACATAATTCTTTCCATTTTTGTTTCTTCGTGTCTAAGATTTTTTGCTTATACTCCCGATGGTTTTGTTGAAATAGTTCTCGTCTATGCTCTATAATCTGTCCTGTGCTGTTTTGAAATTTTCTGCGAAGCTTATTGTTTTGTTTGCGAAGAGTTCTGTGGTCCACCATGGAACGGAGTGCATGAATTGTTTCCTGGGAGGAATAGTATCTTGCGCTGCGTTAACTATACTTTTATTTGAGGCCTGCGCATATGAAGATATCTCTTCTGAGGATAAACACTCTCCAATCCTTGGTGATATTTTTTGTATGTAGCCAACGCCAACTTATTTTCAAATTCCGGCCAATCTGGCTTTTTGGTGCAGAAGCCTCTTAGATTCTCCGGTAGTTCAGTATCTATACCTACGGACCAGCTTAAATATCTGTGATCCGAAAGACTTTCCTCATCTGGGAGGTGCCATTCTAAGATCAGGTTGCTCAGCTTTTCATTTGCCATGGTTAGGTCTATTAAACTTGAACCACTATGTCCTATAAATGTTGTTTCCGATCCTCGATTTGCGATGAGGAGGGTGTTGCGGTTAATCATTTCTTCTACAATTCTCCCACGCTTGTCTTCTGTAGCGCTGCTCCAAGAAAATGACTTCGCATTAAAGTCGCCCGCTACCAAGACATCTACCTTAGCTTTTAATTGTACAATGGAAGTGTCCAGTTCCTTTATATGTTGTTTAAATAAATCGTTTTCTGCCGGTCTTAGTTGTGGTGGAAAATAAACGGAAATGGAATGAAATGCCAACGTGCTCATAACTAGTTGGACTACTGTCCTAAGTTCGTTGGATAGCTCCGCATTATATTCGTTTGTTATTTTATATTCTTTTGTTATTGCGTTTATTCGAGGATCAGTGATAATTATGCCAGACTTGACCGTTGAATCTATTGCTGTTATACCATAAATAATTCTGTAATGGCCTGGAAAACCTGGCCGCTTGCCACGAAAAACGTGAGGTTCTTGAATAAAAATTATCTGTAACTTGTTCCTCACTACTTGTCCCAAAGGAGCTCCTGTTGCTGCCTTACCCCTTCCCAGATTTATTTGTCAGCACCTAATTACATGTTTATGATTATTGTTAGTTTTCACGGCCATTGTCGGTGAAATTGAGACAAAGGGTAAAACATACAAAATAGACTATTAGCAGTACTGCGAACAAATTGACAACAATGCAAAACAGATAAATAAATAAACTGATAAAAAGTTCATAAAAACCTAAATAAGTAAATAAATAAATACATAATTGAAAAAATAAAGTCAATAACAGACAAGCAATGACGTGAGAACCAGATACAAATATTTGCGTAATAAATAGAACTGAGTAATCTGTAGATAAATATGTAGGTGAACAAATATACAACAAAATCGAAAACAAATTTTGAGAATGGATACATAAGTAAATAAATGAAAACATAAATAATTGAATAAATAATATAACTAAAAGACAAGCCATGAAACGACACTCGTTAAAAAATATTTCCATAATAAGTAAAATCAGCTGAGCGGCTTCTAGATAAATATGTAAAAAAAGCAAATGTACAATAAAATCGAAAACATTATGAAGTATGTTAAAAATATAAAAGTTAAGTATATAAAAATAAATAATTGATAAAACTTGTAATCACGATTTGAAGACTGGATTTACTGTTTATCTTTATTTGGTTTATAAATATCTTTCGCCGGAGATTTTATCCTTGGGCGAAGTCTGTTTTTTCCCATCTATCCCCCTTCTTCTTAACCCAGTTCTTTTTTGGGTCTGGTTCCGATTCGGAGCCCTCTTCGGAGATAGACGGAGAGCGGATAGGAAGACCACCACGTTTCCGTTTGTCTTTTTCAGATGTCATTGGTGCTCTGAAGGTATTGACTGGTTCTTTTGGTTTCGATTGTAGCGGTGCTATGATTTGAGCTGAGATAGATGGACTGTTTTGGACGATGATGTCTTCCAAAAAGTTGCAAGCAGACATGCTCGTCCTCTTTTGTTGTTCGGCCTCATTAGCAATAATTTCTTCAATAGAGATCATAATAATTGGAATTAGAGCTGCAGCTAATTCCTTTACATCTATTGTGGGCTTATTTGCAGTGGTAGATGTAGCTTTAGCATATAACAAGTTTCTGATAGGTGTGACTGCAGATATCTCCCGTCTTGTCTCGTGATATGTAATTTTTTCTAATGTTTTTATTCTTTGGATTGCCATTTCCTCTCTATACTTGAAGCATAATCTGGAGTTTGCCAAGTGGTCTTCCCCGCAGTTAACACATGTGGGAGTGTTACACGCAGTTCCATCATGGGGGGGGTTACCCACATAAGCATACTTGTTGGCTTGAACATGTAGCAGCGCTATGACCGAATTTCTGACATCTGTAACATCTGAGTGGATTTGGAATGTACTCCCTTACTTCCAGATTATAAAAGGCAACCTAAATTTTCTTCGGTAGTATTGGTGTACTAAAGGTAAGAATGAGGGAGGGTGTGTTTCTAGGCACCCCGTCTCTTTTACTCTTTATTCTTTTCACGTCAGTTACGTTTTCCTCCTTGAGCTCTGACAGAATTTCTTCTTCGGTTGAGTTAAGTAAATCCCGGCAAAAAATAATCCCTTTGCCATAATTGAGCGATTTGTGTGGGGTTACTTCCACTTCGCTTTCACAGAAAACGCTTATTTTTTTTAATCGCGCAGATTGTTTATTTGTTCTTGTTCCGATTAAGATTCCTTCTATAATTTTCTTTATGTTATTGCAATCACCAATTAAACCATAGATTGCTTTGCTAATTTTAAAAGGGTTCTCTTTTTCAAAGTTCGTTCCATCTTTCTTTTTTATAATCAGAAACCGGGGCGTCGAAACCACCGTCTCCTCATTATTGGGTCCCATGTTTTGAGAGATGGGAATCTCCTGAGTTTTTAGGTTTATAAGTGTATTCATTTTTGGTCCCACGAGTCTGCAGGAACTATACGTCAGCTGCAGCAGAGCCTGCTTACTACAGTAAGACTAGATACAACCGGAGGTCGCCAGGTATCCGGAGGCCACCGTTAGCGATCCACTATAGTAGGACCATGCACCCCTCAGCACGGTTCGAATGACACCTTGGGTTACTATCTTTAAAGAGATTGATGAAGGTTAACTTCTAATGCGATTGAATTTATAAAGACACAGACGGTTTCTCGAGTTTATTATGGAATTAAGAATAAAAATAGCTTTGCCGTGATTCGAACCCACAACTATGCGATCCGAAATACCCCGACTTCTATATACGCTAGTTAGCACGAACGATATAAAATAATTTATATATAACTGTTCCCCAGACAGTTTGAATCAGATAAGTTGATTTTTAGCAGCAACAAAAAAAAGGAGATAACTGTTCGTACGTCACGTACTTGTGCTTAACTTCTCTTTTTTGTACTTTAATCGATTTGCACTATCACTATAACTGTTCACAACACTGCGAATACAATTTATAACCCACACAATATTGGTAGCGCGTTGCTAACGCCAGCATGTCTTGGGTGCGCGTTAAGATTTACGTTATAGTAAAACACGTCCGCCTTCTACGACTCTTCGATCAACTCTGACAAGGCTAGATAGACAAGACTAGGCAGACAAGGCTAGACGGACACGACTAGACAGCCAAAACTAGATAGACAAGACTAAACAGACAAGACTAGACAGACCAAACTAGACAGACAAGACTAGATATACAAGACTAGACAGACAAGACTAGTCATACAAGATTAGGCAGACAAGACTAGACAGACAAGACTAGACATACAAGACTGGACAAACAAGACTAGACAGACAAGACTTGACAGACAAGACTAGACAGACAAGACTAGACAGACAAGACTATACATACAAGACTAGACAAACAAGACTAGACAGACAAGAGTTGACAGATAAGACTAGACAGACAAGACTAAAGAGATAATACTAGACAGACAATACTAAACAGATAAGAGACAGAAACAGACTAGACAGACAAGACTAGACAGACAAGACTAGACAGACAAGACTAGACAGACAAGACTAGACTGACAAGACTAGACAGACATGACAAGACTAGACAGACAAAACTAGACAGAGAAGACTAGACAGACAAGACTAGACAGACTATACTTGAGAGACATGACTGAACATAAAAAGCTAGACAGACAAGACTAGATAGACAAGACTAGACGGACTAAACTAGATAGAAAAGACTAGACAGGCAAGACTAGACATACTAGACTAATTACACTAGACTAATTCAACTTTTGTTGTTAATAAATTGCAATTATGGTGTTCCATCCTAATTTTGTTCAATGCAGCATTAATCTCGTCTGAGGGGGACAATATTCGGATTGTAGCTGTAAAATCGGTCTCGAAGAAGCAACAGATTTTTTTTCAAAAGTTTTCAGGTTTCCTCCTTGATTTATGTGCCTAAATACGGCTCTGTGCCTAAATTCGTCAATATCGTGGCAATATGATTGAGACACTGAATGTGTGAAAGGTGGAGATTATGAAAGCGAAATTATATCATTCCTCGAGAACTAATGGCAAGCAAATAAGTTAAGCAAAGTTGTATTTATCTGAAATGAAGAGACAAGAAAATATTGATCTCTATTTGCTTGGAATAAAACTTTTCGTCAGTCACTGTGAACATCAGAAGGAATGTTTTCATCTTGATTCAATTAAAGCGACGTTTCCATAAATGCAGCCGTCCCCCTGTCGAATTCTCACAGGATGAAACAAGGAAACAAGAAGAGAGGGAAAAAATGAAGGAGAAACTTATCTCGCAATGGAATCTTCTTAAGAGACTCGAGGTCCTTTTGTAAACTTCGCGGAAAGCGGGCCGGGGGAGCGACGTTAAAAACACAAAGTTTTTATTTTTTACAAACGCAGATTCATATTTTAGGTTTTCCAGAGGAACCTTGAAAGGCCGTCCGAAATTGAATTCAATGAGCATTGCGATTATTCTGAATCAGATATGAATATTAATTTTCCGCTTAAACTAGGGGAGAGTAAAGAATTAGATGGGGAACAAGTGAAAGCCCATGAGACGGTGATAACAATAAGAGGAATCACTGGTTACAGGATTTAGATTACACAATTCTATACAAAAACAAATTTTATCGCGGCGTTCTTATTCAAAAAGGAAAATTCAAGGGAAATGTAATTAAACGTTATATTTAATAAAAAGTGTTTTTTGTGGTTATCAGTACGTATTTGTTGCTGTTGCGATTATGATCAGATGCGTAATTAAATGCTTTTTTTTAATTGAAAGAACGGTTTTCATTTTCCTGAAATTATCTCTATGTCAAAGGTTTTAATTAAGTTCCACATGTATGAAAGCGGGATGAAAATTTATGGTACAAATTTCATTCCAAATGAAATTATAATTCCGCTGCAACTTACATACAGCGAATTATTTACAAAAAAAAGCGCAGGAATAATATTGAAAAAAATATTTCATTTTATTAAACGCCCGATTTTCTTTTATTCAATTACATTTTTTTAACAACGCAAGCCGCGGCTTGCGTTGTTAAAACAGGGTATGTTGTTTACGACATAGATAAGTTGTGGTTCTGAATGTAATTTCGACCGTAATGTCCAAATAGGGTCATCCAAAGTCCGCACGAATCGATGGAAATTATTCATTTCAACGACCGGCAATAAAACCCCGTGTAAGGGTCATAAGGATTCGCCACCCCGAAATATGAATTACGCAGAACCGGAAAAAGAAAATCCACTTTCCACTACGCCCCAAGATTGCGAATCAAAACTGCCCTATTGATAAGATAAACGCATTGATTGATCACCGGACGCAATCCCCATGCAAACAAATTTTTCAAATTATTTGTCGTCCTGTGGGACTGCAACCGCTCGTTCCATCCCTATTTTTTCCTAATCAGTCGTTAATTAATCTCATCTGAGGGGACAAAATTGGGTTTGTAACTGTAAAATTGATCTCGAGCAAGCAACAAACACGAAAGAAAAGAGGATAACGGAATAAAAAAGACAGGAAAGTTTTCTTCGGGGGATTAAAACGGAGAACAAGCGTAACGGACTTTAATTACGCTTGAATCGGATACACGCCCTTCTAAAAGGACAAAAGCTGGCTGCACTATTTTCATCCAAGCGAATTTTCCCTCATTTGTTGTTGTTGTTAATTATAATAACGTTATTCTTGTGTGTAGGTTTAATGCAGATGGGACTAACTGCAGGGAAGACACGTTACAAACAGGTACAAACAATAAATTAATTAACACGTTCATTTAGTATAATTATACATGTACACTTTACCACAGACATGTTGCAGAGTAATAATAATAATAGATATTTTATTACTATACTTATAATAAATACAAATACAACAAATGGTTATCTTGTCTGTCTAGTCTTGTCTGTCTAGTCTGCCTTGTCTGTCTTGTCTGTCTAGTCTTGTCTGTCTAGTCTTGTCTGTCTAGTCTTGTCTGTCTAGTCTTGTCTGTCTAGTCTTGTCTGTCTAGTCTTGTCTGTCTAGTCTTGTCTGTCTAGTCTTGTCTGTCTAGTCTTGTCTGTCTAGTCTTGTCTGTCTAGTCTTGTCTGTCTAGTCTTGTCTGTCTAGTCTTGTCTGTCTAGTCTTGTCTGTCTAGTCTTGTCTGTCTAGTCTTGTCTGTCTAGTCTTGTCTGTCTAGTCTTGTCTGTCTAGTCTTGTCTGTCTAGTCTTGTCTGTCTAGTCTTGTCTGTCTAGTCTTGTCTGTCTAGTCTTGTCTGTCTAGTCTTGTCTGTCTAGTCTTGTCTGTCTAGTCTTGTCTGTCTAGTCTTGTCTGTCTAGTCTTGTCTGTCTAGTCTTGTCTGTCTAGTCTTGTCTGTCTAGTCTTGTCTGTCTAGTCTTGTCTGTCTAGTCTTGTCTGTCTAGTCTTGTCTGTCTAGTCTTGTCTGTCTAGTCTTGTCTGTCTAGTCTTGTCTGTCTAGTCTTGTCTGTCTAGTCTTGTCTGTCTAGTCTTGTCTGTCTAGTCTTGTCTGTCTAGTCTTGTCTGTCTAGTCTTGTCTGTCTAGTCTTGTCTATCTAGTCTTGTCTGTCTAGTCTTGTCTGTCTAGTCTTGTCTGTCTAGTCTTGTCTCTCTAGTCTTGTCTGTCTAGTCTTGTCTGTCTAGTCTTGTCTGTCTAGTCTTGTCTGTCTAGTCTTGTCTGTCTAGTCTTGTCTGTCTAGTCTTGTCTGTCTAGACTTGTCTGTCTAGTCTTGTCTGTCTAGTCTTGTCTGTCTAGTCTTGTCTGTCTAGTCTTGTCTGTCTAGTCTTGTCTGTCTGGTCTTGTCTGGTCTTGTCTGTCTAGTCTTGTCTGTCTAGTCTTGTCTGTCTAGTCTTGTCTGTCTAGTCTTGTCTGTCTAGTCTTGTCTGTCTAGTCTTGTCTGTCTGGTCTTGTCTGTCTAGTCTTGTCTGTCTAGTCTTGTCTGTCTAGTCTTGTCTGTCTAGACTTGTCTGTCTAGTCTTGTCTGTCTAGTCTTGTCTGTCTAGTCTTGTCTGTCTAGTCTTGTCTGTCTAGTCTTGTCTGTCTAGTCTTGTCTGTCTAGTCTTGTCTGTCTAGTCTTGTCTGTCTAGTCTTGTCTGTCTAGTCTTGTCTGTCTAGTCTTGTCTGTCTAGTCTTGTCTGTCTAGTCTTGTCTGTCTAGTCTTGTCTGTCTAGTCTTGTCTGTCTAGTCTTGTCTGTCTAGTCTTGTCTGTCTAGTCTTGTCTGTCTAGTCTTGTCTGTCTAGTCTTGTCTGTCTAGTCTTGTCTGTCTAGTCTTGTCTGTCTAGTCTTGTCTGTCTAGTCTTGTCTGTCTAGTCTTGTCTGTCTAGTCTTGTCTGTCTAGTCTTGTCTGTCTAGTCTTGTCTGTCTAGTCTTGTCTGTCTAGTCTTGTCTGTCTAGTCTTGTCTGTCTAGTCTTGTCTGTCTAGTCTTGTCTGTCTAGTCTTGTCTGTCTAGTCTTGTCTGTCTAGTCTTGTCTGTCTAGTCTTGTCTGTCTAGTCTTGTCTGTCTAGTCTTGTCTGTCTAGTCTTGTCTGTCTAGTCTTGTCTGTCTAGTCTTGTCTGTCTAGTCTTGTCTGTCTAGTCTTGTCTGTCTAGTCTTGTCGTCTAGTCTTGTCTGTCTAGTCTTGTCTGTCTAGTCTTGTCTGTCTAGTCTTGTCTGTCTAGTCTTGTCTGTCTAGTCTTGTCTGTCTAGTCTTGTCTGTCTAGTCTTGTCTGTCTAGTCTTGTCTGTCTAGTCTTGTCTGTCTAGTCTTGTCTGTCTAGTCTTGTCTGTCTAGTCTTGTCTGTCTAGTCTTGTCTGTCTAGTCTTGTCTGTCTAGTCTTGTCTGTCTAGTCTTGTCTGTCTAGTCTTGTCTGTCTAGTCTTGTCTGTCTAGTCTTGTCTGTCTAGTCTTGTCTGTCTAGTCTTGTCTGTCTAGTCTTGTCTGTCTAGTCTTGTCTGTCTAGTCTTGTCTGTCTAGTCTTGTCTGTCTAGTCTTGTCTGTCTAGTCTTGTCTGTCTAGTCTTGTCTGTCTAGTCTTGTCTGTCTAGTCTTGTCTGTCTAGTCTTGTCTGTCTAGTCTTGTCTGTCTAGTCTTGTCTGTCTAGTCTTGTCTGTCTAGTCTTGTCTGTCTAGTCTTGTCTGTCTAGTCTTGTCTGTCTAGTCTTGTCTGTCTAGTCTTGTCTGTCTAGTCTTGTCTGTCTAGTCTTGTCTGTCTAGTCTTGTCTGTCTAGTCTTGTCTGTCTAGTCTTGTCTGTCTAGTCTTGTCTGTCTAGTCTTGTCTGTCTAGTCTTGTCTGTCTAGTCTTGTCTGTCTAGTCTTGTCTGTCTAGTCTTGTCTGTCTAGTCTTGTCTGTCTAGTCTTGTCTGTCTAGTCTTGTCTGTCTAGTCTTGTCTGTCTAGTCTTGTCTGTCTAGTCTTGTCTGTCTAGTCTTGTCTGTCTAGTCTTGTCTGTCTAGTCTTGTCTGTCTAGTCTTGTCTGTCTAGTCTTGTCTGTCTAGTCTTGTCTGTCTAGTCTTGTCTGTCTAGTCTTGTCTGTCTAGTCTTGTCTGTCTAGTCTTGTCTGTCTAGTCTTGTCTGTCTAGTCTTGTCTGTCTAGTCTTGTCTGTCTAGTCTTGTCTGTCTAGTCTTGTCTGTCTAGTCTTGTCTGTCTAGTCTTGTCTGTCTAGTCTTGTCTGTCTAGTCTTGTCTGTCTAGTCTTGTCTGTCTAGTCTTGTCTGTCTAGTCTTGTCTGTCTAGTCTTGTCTGTCTAGTCTTGTCTGTCTAGTCTTGTCTGTCTAGTCTTGTCTGTCTAGTCTTGTCTGTCTAGTCTTGTCTGTCTAGTCTTGTCTGTCTAGTCTTGTCTGTCTAGTCTTGTCTGTCTAGTCTTGTCTGTCTAGTCTTGTCTGTCTAGTCTTGTCTGTCTAGTCTTGTCTGTCTAGTCTTGTCTGTCTAGTCTTGTCTGTCTAGTCTTGTCTGTCTAGTCTTGTCTGTCTAGTCTTGTCTGTCTAGTCTTGTCTGTCTAGTCTTGTCTGTCTAGTCTTGTCTGTCTAGTCTTGTCTGTCTAGTCTTGTCTGTCTAGTCTTGTCTGTCTAGTCTTGTCTGTCTAGTCTTGTCTGTCTAGTCTTGTCTGTCTAGTCTTGTCTGTCTAGTCTTGTCTGTCTAGTCTTGTCTGTCTAGTCTTGTCTGTCTAGTCTTGTCTGTCTAGTCTTGTCTGTCTAGTCTTGTCTGTCTAGTCTTGTCTGTCTAGTCTTGTCTGTCTAGTCTTGTCTGTCTAGTCTTGTCTGTCTAGTCTTGTCTGTCTAGTCTTGTCTGTCTAGTCTTGTCTGTCTAGTCTTGTCTGTCTAGTCTTGTCTGTCTAGTCTTGTCTGTCTAGTCTTGTCTGTCTAGTCTTGTCTGTCTAGTCTTGTCTGTCTAGTCTTGTCTGTCTAGTCTTGTCTGTCTAGTCTTGTCTGTCTAGTCTTGTCTGTCTAGTCTTGTCTGTCTAGTCTTGTCTGTCTAGTCTTGTCTGTCTAGTCTTGTCTGTCTAGTCTTGTCTGTCTAGTCTTGTCTGTCTAGTCTTGTCTGTCTAGTCTTGTCTGTCTAGTCTTGTCTGTCTAGTCTTGTCTGTCTAGTCTTGTCTGTCTAGTCTTGTCTGTCTAGTCTTGTCTGTCTAGTCTTGTCTGTCTAGTCTTGTCTGTCTAGTCTTGTCTGTCTAGTCTTGTCTGTCTAGTCTTGTCTGTCTAGTCTTGTCTGTCTAGTCTTGTCTGTCTAGTCTTGTCTGTCTAGTCTTGTCTGTCTAGTCTTGTCTGTCTAGTCTTGTCTGTCTAGTCTTGTCTG
Source organism: Phosphuga atrata (assembly GCA_944588485.1). Taxonomy (NCBI): domain Eukaryota; kingdom Metazoa; phylum Arthropoda; class Insecta; order Coleoptera; family Silphidae; genus Phosphuga; species Phosphuga atrata. The sequence goes on from OX155898.1 coordinate 59,217,412, forward strand.
TCTAGTCTTGTCTGTCTAGTCTTGTCTGTCTAGTCTTGTCTGTCTAGTCTTGTCTGTCTAGTCTTGTCTGTCTAGTCTTGTCTGTCTAGTCTTGTCTGTCTAGTCTTGTCTGTCTAGTCTTGTCTGTCTAGTCTTGTCTGTCTAGTCTTGTCTGTCTAGTCTTGTCTGTCTAGTCTTGTCTGTCTAGTCTTGTCTGTCTAGTCTTGTCTGTCTAGTCTTGTCTGTCTAGTCTTGTCTGTCTAGTCTTGTCTGTCTAGTCTTGTCTGTCTAGTCTTGTCTGTCTAGTCTTGTCTGTCTAGTCTTGTCTGTCTAGTCTTGTCTGTCTAGTCTTGTCTGTCTAGTCTTGTCTGTCTAGTCTTGTCTGTCTAGTCTTGTCTGTCTAGTCTTGTCTGTCTAGTCTTGTCTGTCTAGTCTTGTCTGTCTAGTCTTGTCTGTCTAGTCTTGTCTGTCTAGTCTTGTCTGTCTAGTCTTGTCTGTCTAGTCTTGTCTGTCTAGTCTTGTCTGTCTAGTCTTGTCTGTCTAGTCTTGTCTGTCTAGTCTTGTCTGTCTAGTCTTGTCTGTCTAGTCTTGTCTGTCTAGTCTTGTCTGTCTAGTCTTGTCTGTCTAGTCTTGTCTGTCTAGTCTTGTCTGTCTAGTCTTGTCTGTCTAGTCTTGTCTGTCTAGTCTTGTCTGTCTAGTCTTGTCTGTCTAGTCTTGTCTGTCTAGTCTTGTCTGTCTAGTCTTGTCTGTCTAGTCTTGTCTGTCTAGTCTTGTCTGTCTAGTCTTGTCTGTCTAGTCTTGTCTGTCTAGTCTTGTCTGTCTAGTCTTGTCTGTCTAGTCTTGTCTGTCTAGTCTTGTCTGTCTAGTCTTGTCTGTCTAGTCTTGTCTGTCTAGTCTTGTCTGTCTAGTCTTGTCTGTCTAGTCTTGTCTGTCTAGTCTTGTCTGTCTAGTCTTGTCTGTCTAGTCTTGTCTGTCTAGTCTTGTCTGTCTAGTCTTGTCTGTCTAGTCTTGTCTGTCTAGTCTTGTCTGTCTAGTCTTGTCTGTCTAGTCTTGTCTGTCTAGTCTTGTCTGTCTAGTCTTGTCTGTCTAGTCTTGTCTGTCTAGTCTTGTCTGTCTAGTCTTGTCTGTCTAGTCTTGTCTGTCTAGTCTTGTCTGTCTAGTCTTGTCTGTCTAGTCTTGTCTGTCTAGTCTTGTCTGTCTAGTCTTGTCTGTCTAGTCTTGTCTGTCTAGTCTTGTCTGTCTAGTCTTGTCTGTCTAGTCTTGTCTGTCTAGTCTTGTCTGTCTAGTCTTGTCTGTCTAGTCTTGTCTGTCTAGTCTTGTCTGTCTAGTCTTGTCTGTCTAGTCTTGTCTGTCTAGTCTTGTCTGTCTAGTCTTGTCAATACTGCGCAATGGTCACGCTGGATATTGAAAATGCTTTCAACTCTGCACCCTGGGAAAACATAATCTGCGCACTAAGAAATGCAGAGGTTAGTGGATACCTACTCAAAATTATCCAGTCCTATCTCTCTAATAGATATATTGTAACTACTGGTGGGGCACGTAGAAGGACCACTTGTGGGGTGCCGCAAGGATCCGTCCTCGGTCCAATATTATGGCTTGTATTTTACGATAAAATATTAAGAACATATGTAGAAAAGGATGTAACACTAGTAGCATATGCCGACGACCTTGCCGTTGTGGTATCTGCTCGGACACCACAGATCCTGGAAGATCGCGTAGATTAAGAACATATGTAGAAAAGGATGTAACACTAGTAGCATATGCCGACGACCTTGCCGTTGTGGTATCTGCTCGGACACCACAGATCCTGGAAGATCGCGTAGGACATGCTGTTAACAAAATCAGCCAGGAATTGAGAGAAATGGGTGTCAAGCTCGCCCTTAAAAAAACAGAGATGGTCCTCCTAGCCGGGCGATACAAGATGCGCAACCTAACAACTGAAATAGAAGGAACGCTGGTTCAGAGCGTAAAATCTCTTAAATATATGGGGATACACGTACATTATTTCTCTTGCTTCCGATTTTGCAAGCCTCCCTCTCTCATGAATATAAATTCTTTCCTGGACAAAGATATTAGAATGACCACACATATTAAGTAGACATGCGAGAAGGCTAACAATACTCTGATGGCTCTAGCAAGAATTATGCCTAATATTGGAGGGCCAAGATTAAGGAGGCGTAGAATACTTGCGCATGTAGTCTCTTCTATACTTTTATACGGGGCGCCTATATGGGCTCAGACACTACGACACAAAAGATACGAGGGAATGATGGAGAGTATTAACAGGAAGTTAGCAATACGTGTAGCAGCGGCCTATAGGACCGCCTCCACCATAGCCGTACTTGCAATTGCAGGAATACCACCTATTAAGCTACGCGTCCAGGAAAGAATTTATATTCATGAGAGAGGGAGGCTTGCAAAATCGGAAGCAAGAGAAATAATGTACAATGCCTGGCAACAAAAATGGACAGAGTTTACAGGGTGGACAAAAACTTTTATTAAAGATATTCGAAAGTGGAGCAATAGGAAGTGGGGTGACTTGGACTACCATTTAACCCAAGCATTAACTGGACATGGCGTGTTCACTACATATCTGAAGAGAATTGGGAAGAGTGACACTGATGAATGTTGGTATTGCGGAACCGAGATGGTGGATTCTCCAGAACATACTCTGTTCCAATGCCCGATGTGGGATCAGATAAGAAGTATTGCCCACAATAAATGCCAAGTGCAAGTTACGAAAGAAAACGCGGCATCACTGCTCCTCCAGACGAAGGACGACTGGGACGCTATAACAGAGATGCTACGGGAGATTATGAGAGGAAAGGAGGCTGAAGAACAAAGAAGGAAATCCCTGAACGATTAATTGAGTAAAACAAAATATGAAAACGCTCTCCTCGAAGTAATGCTTGATGGCAGTTCCGGGGCGACGCGGGAAGTCTAAAAGAAGATCTCTCCAGAATGGTTAACTTATTCTGTACTGTATTTTTCTTGCAAAAAAAAAAAAAAAAAAAAAAAAAAAAAAAAAAAAAGTCTGTCTAGTCTTGTCTGTCTAGTCTTGTCTGTCTAGTCTTGTCTGTCTAGTCTTGTCTGTCTAGTCTTGTCTGTCTAGTCTTGTCTGTCTAGTCTTGTCTGTCTAGTCTTGTCTGTCTAGTCTTGTCTGTCTAGTCTTGTCTGTCTAGTCTTGTCTGTCTAGTCTTGTCTGTCTAGTCTTGTCTGTCTAGTCTTGTCTGTCTAGTCTTGTCTGTCTAGTCTTGTCTGTCTAGTCTTGTCTGTCTAGTCTTGTCTGTCTAGTCTTGTCTGTCTAGTCTTGTCTGTCTAGTCTTGTCTGTCTAGTCTTGTCTGTCTAGTCTTGTCTGTCTAGTCTTGTCTGTCTAGTCTTGTCTGTCTAGTCTTGTCTGTCTAGTCTTGTCTGTCTAGTCTTGTCTGTCTAGTCTTGTCTGTCTAGTCTTGTCTGTCTAGTCTTGTCTGTCTAGTCTTGTCTGTCTAGTCTTGTCTGTCTAGTCTTGTCTGTCTAGTCTTGTCTGTCTAGTCTTGTCTGTCTAGTCTTGTCTGTCTAGTCTTGTCTGTCTAGTCTTGTCTGTCTAGTCTTGTCTGTCTAGTCTTGTCTGTCTAGTCTTGTCTGTCTAGTCTTGTCTGTCTAGTCTTGTCTGTCTAGTCTTGTCTGTCTAGTCTTGTCTGTCTAGTCTTGTCTGTCTAGTCTTGTCTGTCTAGTCTTGTCTGTCTAGTCTTGTCTGTCTAGTCTTGTCTGTCTAGTCTTGTCTGTCTAGTCTTGTCTGTCTAGTCTTGTCTGTCTAGTCTTGTCTGTCTAGTCTTGTCTGTCTAGTCTTGTCTGTCTAGTCTTGTCTGTCTAGTCTTGTCTGTCTAGTCTTGTCTGTCTAGTCTTGTCTGTCTAGTCTTGTCTGTCTAGTCTTGTCTGTCTAGTCTTGTCTGTCTAGTCTTGTCTGTCTAGTCTTGTCTGTCTAGTCTTGTCTGTCTAGTCTTGTCTGTCTAGTCTTGTCTGTCTAGTCTTGTCTGTCTAGTCTTGTCTGTCTAGTCTTGTCTGTCTAGTCTTGTCTGTCTAGTCTTGTCTGTCTAGTCTTGTCTGTCTAGTCTTGTCTGTCTAGTCTTGTCTGTCTAGTCTTGTCTGTCTAGTCTTGTCTGTCTAGTCTTGTCTGTCTAGTCTTGTCTGTCTAGTCTTGTCTGTCTAGTCTTGTCTGTCTAGTCTTGTCTGTCTAGTCTTGTCTGTCTAGTCTTGTCTGTCTAGTCTTGTCTGTCTAGTCTTGTCTGTCTAGTCTTGTCTGTCTAGTCTTGTCTGTCTAGTCTTGTCTGTCTAGTCTTGTCTGTCTAGTCTTGTCTGTCTAGTCTTGTCTGTCTAGTCTTGTCTGTCTAGTCTTGTCTGTCTTGTCTGTCTAGTCTTGTCTGTCTAGTCTTGTCTGTCTAGTCTTGTCTGTCTAGTCTTGTCTGTCTAGTCTTGTCTGTCTAGTCTTGTCTGTCTAGTCTTGTCTGTCTAGTCTTGTCTGTCTAGTCTTGTCTGTCTAGTCTTGTCTGTCTAGTCTTGTCTGTCTAGTCTTGTCTGTCTAGTCTTGTCTGTCTAGTCTTGTCTGTCTAGTCTTGTCTGTCTAGTCTTGTCTGTCTAGTCTTGTCTGTCTAGTCTTGTCTGTCTAGTCTTGTCTGTCTAGTCTTGTCTGTCTAGTCTTGTCTGTCTAGTCTTGTCTGTCTAGTCTTGTCTGTCTAGTCTTGTCTGTCTAGTCTTGTCTGTCTAGTCTTGTCTGTCTAGTCTTGTCTGTCTAGTCTTGTCTGTCTAGTCTTGTCTGTCTAGTCTTGTCTGTCTAGTCTTGTCTGTCTAGTCTTGTCTGTCTAGTCTTGTCTGTCTAGTCTTGTCTGTCTAGTCTTGTCTGTCTAGTCTTGTCTGTCTAGTCTTGTCTGTCTAGTCTTGTCTGTCTAGTCTTGTCTGTCTAGTCTTGTCTGTCTAGTCTTGTCTGTCTAGTCTTGTCTGTCTAGTCTTGTCTGTCTAGTCTTGTCTGTCTAGTCTTGTCTGTCTAGTCTTGTCTGTCTAGTCTTGTCTGTCTAGTCTTGTCTGTCTAGTCTTGTCTGTCTAGTCTTGTCTGTCTAGTCTTGTCTGTCTAGTCTTGTCTGTCTAGTCTTGTCTGTCTAGTCTTGTCTGTCTAGTCTTGTCTGTCTAGTCTTGTCTGTCTAGTCTTGTCTGTCTAGTCTTGTCTGTCTAGTCTTGTCTGTCTAGTCTTGTCTGTCTAGTCTTGTCTGTCTAGTCTTGTCTGTCTAGTCTTGTCTGTCTAGTCTTGTCTGTCTAGTCTTGTCTGTCTAGTCTTGTCTGTCTAGTCTTGTCTGTCTAGTCTTGTCTGTCTAGTCTTGTCTGTCTAGTCTTGTCTGTCTAGTCTTGTCTGTCTAGTCTTGTCTGTCTAGTCTTGTCTGTCTAGTCTTGTCTGTCTAGTCTTGTCTGTCTAGTCTTGTCTGTCTAGTCTTGTCTGTCTAGTCTTGTCTGTCTAGTCTTGTCTGTCTAGTCTTGTCTGTCTAGTCTTGTCTGTCTAGTCTTGTCTGTCTAGTCTTGTCTGTCTAGTCTTGTCTGTCTAGTCTTGTCTGTCTAGTCTTGTCTGTCTAGTCTTGTCTGTCTAGTCTTGTCTGTCTAGTCTTGTCTGTCTAGTCTTGTCTGTCTAGTCTTGTCTGTCTAGTCTTGTCTGTCTAGTCTTGTCTGTCTAGTCTTGTCTGTCTAGTCTTGTCTGTCTAGTCTTGTCTGTCTAGTCTTGTCTGTCTAGTCTTGTCTGTCTAGTCTTGTCTGTCTAGTCTTGTCTGTCTAGTCTTGTCTGTCTAGTCTTGTCTGTCTAGTCTTGTCTGTCTAGTCTTGTCTGTCTAGTCTTGTCTGTCTAGTCTTGTCTGTCTAGTCTTGTCTGTCTAGTCTTGTCTGTCTACTCTTGTCTGTCTACTCTTGTCTGTCTACTCTTGTCTGTCTACTCTTGTCTGTCTACTCTTGTCTGTCTAGTCTTGTCTGTCTAGTCTTGTCTTTTTTTTTTTTTTTTTTTTTTTTTTTTTAGAGAGGAGGGGGAATGCATTGTTGCACACCGGATATTCAAACCCGTGTAGTGTGGGGCTCTCTGATCGAGTTCTTCGTGACCAGCATACCCACTAAACCCCCTCCTCTGTCTCTACACTACACTCCACCCGGAACTGCGTGAGCATTACTTCAGGTGGGTGGTGGTGTTTGTACCAATTGTTTCCTTACTGTTATTTTTAATGTCCTTTACTCGTTTCGATATCGTCTTTCGTCTTCTGTCGTATTAGTTATGCAGTCGTGTGATAAACCATTTTTCGGTCTTTTCGTCACATATCTAGTCGTCCATGTTAGCTTCTTTGTGTTTCGTGTGATATTATAATCGCCTTCCATTCTCTCTCCTTGATTGAAAAGGTTCAGGTGATACCTGTAAATGAACTATACGTCGAGTACGAAGCCTAAGGTGAGTGCTGTCGGGTATTAGATGAAGTTTGGATAATGTTAGAGAATGTTGGCCAATGTAGCAGTAATGTTTGTTAATGTTGTATAATGTTAGAACAATGTCTTTTAGACCAATCATAGAGTATTCCATTAAATTGAAACAATGCGGATGAACTGCCACAATCTTGGGCAAATAGTAAGTTATCAAACATTTTTGTAGGTCATGTGGAGAAACAGATTCTTCTTGGGCTTCCTGACGTGGATGATGCCGGACATCAAATTGTAGGTGAACGACATGAGACGCCGGGGTAAAGAGGTCCTGGGAAGGCACGACATCGTCCCTATCATCACGGTGGAGAGGATTCGACTGGAGCACATCAAGTTCCACTGATACGTCCAGCAGGACGAGTATATTGATACTCACATCATCAAGTAAGCTGGATAATGTTGGGTGACGTTTGGATGATGTTGGATCACGTTTGCTTGATGTTGGGTGAGGTTGGATGATTTTAGGTGACGTTTACATGATGTTGGGTGACCTTTGGATGATGCTAGGTGACGTTTGAATGATGCTGGGTGACGTTAGGATGATAGTGGCCATGTTGTATGAAGTTTGAATGATGTTGGATGAACTTCAAACGATATTAATTAATATTGGGCCTGTATATGAGTATGCTTAGAAGAGGTTCTTGAATGCCTAAACGATCCAGGTCATGGTTTAGATTACACTGGGTGAAGTTCTGACGATGCTGAAGATTGATGAACAATGTTGGGCAAAGTTTAAGAGTAGTTAGTTAATCTTTGGATAACGTTATATACCTTTGAAAGACCTAAATAGCATAATCCTTGTCAGCTTAAAACCTCCTGACGCTGTTGCATTGAGTTGCTGAGGTTCCGGGCGAAGCGGCCGAAGGATCGGGAGTTAGCAGATTCGGGAGAATCACGGAGAATCAAAAGATGGAGCCGAGGGCAGACGTGTTGGTGCCGGAATTCCCGTTGAGGCGTGATGATCAGGTTCCCGACCCCGGAGTGGTGAAGCATTTCAGATACAGTTCGGTCAAGTCTGTCTTGTCTTGTCTATCTAGTCTTGACTGTCTAATCTTGTCTTTTCTTGTCTGTCTAGTATCGTCTTTCTAGTCTTGTCTGTCTAGTTTTGTCTGGCTAGTCTTGTCTGTCGAGTCTTGTCTGTCTAGTCTTGTCAGTCTTGTCTTGCCTTGTCTGTCTAGTCCTGTCTGTTTAGTCTTGTCGGTCTAGTCTTCCCTGTCCCTGTCTTGTCGGTCTGGTCTTGTCTATCTAGTCTTGTCTGTCTAGTCTTGTCTATCTAGTCTTGCTTGTCTAGTGTTATCTCTCTAGTCTGGTCTCTAGTCTTCTAGTCTTATCTGTCTAGTATTGTTTTTCTAGTCTTGTCTGTCTAGTCTTGTGTGTCTATTCTTGTTTGTCTGGTTCTGTCTGTCTAGTCATGTCCGTCTAGACTGAATGTAGACTTGTTTATCTAGTCTTGTAAGTCTAGTATTGTCTATCTTTTCTTGTGTATCTAGCCATGTCTGTCTAATAAATCCAATAGATAATTGGAATACTTACTTATGAATGATAAACTAGGGAATCAATATATAGATTGGATCAGGTTTATTGACACAGAAAGTCGTATTGGAGTCAGGGCGCAACGATGACTGATTTGAGTAATCGAACGAAAGACCAATTGTTCAATATCTCGGATAGTTTGCCCATAAATAATTGTCGTAGAAGATTGACGCCCCATTAAAGAAAGTGCCAGCTGGCTTTATTCAGTGGAAATGAAAATTGGACTTATTACGTGATGGATATTGGTAATCAGATTGAAGCACGGCTTTAGTTTTTATTAGAAAAGATGAAAAATAACGCAAATGGTTTCCTAAGGATTTAAAAAACTAATTTTGTTCTTTGATTAGTCACGATATCTACAAGTCTAAATTATTTAGAACAAAAGTTTTGGAAAAAAACAAATATTCTGATAGTGCTTATCAAAAACCTTGCTTATCAAAAAAGTCTCACCTTCAGAAAAAAATTAAGAATTCATTTGGATAAATGCATATTTTTCAGTAACTATGTATGTTAATATATGTATATATTCTACTTCTCACTGCTTATTATTATACATTTAAATTATTTAAATAAACAACGCAACGAATATGTGAAGACGACGAACAAGAAAACGAAACGAAAACTAATTGTGATAAAATACTGGCCGGAGTTGAGTCTTAACTTGATTGATTACGCCTTCATCTTAACCGACGGAAATAACTTATTGTTTTATAATCAGCTGAAATGGGTTCAAACATTATTAAATTACCCATTCCAATTGCAAATTTAATTAGACGAACCTCAAAGGTTTTCTAAATAATTTAAAAGGCGTCCATCATGTATCAAGCTTTATACATTTTATTATTTATTTGTTTAGGCCAAAGAATAATTTTTAATATTATTAATTTAAATAATTTAAAAGGCGTCCATCATGTTTCAAGCTTTATACTTTATTTTAATTACTTATTTGTTAAGGTCACTCTTATGTAGTATTATGTCACTCTTATGTAATAATGAGTTTAAACAGACAATTCTATATAAGACTAGAAATATGACACAAGACAGACAAGAAAGACTAGGCAGACAAGTGTAGCTAGACAAGCCTGGATAGGCAAGACTCGAAAGATATGAATTAACAGACATAGATAGGCAGGCAAGCGCAAACAGGTAAGATCAAACATAGAAGACTAAACTAACAAGAATACAGACAATATTATATATTAAATTATATTATTTATACAGACGAGATTAGATACACAAAACCACATAGAGAAGATTATAAATGCAAGACTAAACAAAGAAAATATGTTAGAGTAGGTTAGACAGAGCGGACCAGACTGGTAATCTTATTGGGGTAATGCTTGTTTTGCAGTTTAAGCTAAAATAAATTTACCGTCGAATGAAGATATTAATCAATTATTCAGCAAGTTAGCATTAATTGGATTTCAAAGGTTTCTTCTTTATCAAGACCATTATGTTTGTTTTCCATGGAATCCAAGTCAATACTAAAATATTAATATTATGAAAGTTTCAACGAAGCAGCTTCTCCACATTACATACATCAATAAAAAATTCATTTATCTACATTTGTCTGTATTTTGTTGTCTTCTCTCGTTTTGTCAGTCTTGTTTGGTTTTGTCTGGCCTTGTATGGTCTTGCCTGGAACTGTTTCTTCTTATCTGGTCTTGTGTGGTCTTGTTTCGATTTGTCTCGTCTTGTCTGGTCTTGTCTGGTAACAAAACATACTACCACCGAAAAAATACAAGACTAGGTCGTAGAATGTGAAATGGACGGCCGCTTTGACGTACTCTAGCGTCTCGGGTGGCTAGCGGTAGGTCACCAGCGGCCGAAAGGTGTCTGGTCTTGTCTGGTATTTTTTGGTCGTGTCTGGTCTTGTCCGATGTTGTCTGGTCTTCTCTGCTCTTGTCTGGTCTTGACTGATCTTGTCTGTCCTTGCCTGGTCTTCTCTGTTTTTGTATGGTCTTGTCTAGATTTGTCTGGTTTTGTCTGGTCTTGTCTGGTTTGGACACCACAAGTCCACTAACTGCTCAAACTCTTGGCTTTGCTGATGATCCTCGCATAAAGACCCACGTTCGGACCCATTATGCAATCTTACGATACCAAGAATCATGATGAGGTAAAATTCAATAGCAATCCACACCACATGTCCACTAACTCTACAAGCTTTTGAATTTCCTCTTGATCCTCGCGACAGGACCCACGACCGGATCCATTATGCAACCGTACAAAACAGCCAACCAAAAATCATGATGTAGATTGTCGTAAAATTCACTAGCAATCCCCTTCACTCCTAATAGTCTAGACTGGGGTGCAAACTTAGCTCGCCTCCACGTGGCACACCCTGGGTAACGCTAAAGAGCTAAGACGAAAGGTAATCCAGACCATCTCACGATCTCCTGGAAATCTAAACATACATGGATGCCACGTTTTTAGCAATGGAACAAACGGCTCTTCTAAGAGCCAATCGACAAAAACTCTTGGACCTCTTTTTAAGATTTTCCAGCTCAACATCGAAGGCTTAAGTAGATCTAAGAGTGACTATCTCTCCAAGTTTCTTCTGGACCATAACACCGATGTGGTTCTCATACAAGAAACTCATACCTCTGCCGAATCACAGCTCCGGAAAAGATCCATTAAACCTACACCAATCGAATGGCTGCAAGTGCTATCTCACATAGAGCCGCCGAGAGTCCGCAGAAAGCAGATCCTGGTCCGAGAGTACAATAAAATAACCGCGAACCGGGACTTACCAATCCACCAGGTTCTCATACATTTTAATCGACTAAAGTCTAGAAGTCCCTCTGGTAGAACAGCACAACAGCTAATCACTAACAACTTTGACGGATACGAGGAGTAGCAGTCGGACTGGCAGCGCAAAGAATCACCTACCTAGCACCCCCTACTCAACTCTAAAGAACCACCACCTGGTTTTAACCTGCCCCGAAAACTCAGGGTTCGACTGAATAGAATACGTACTGGACACGGCAGAAATGGGTCGGCACTCCATAGGTGGGGAATGCGCCCCAGTCTAGAGTGCGAATACGGTGCTGCCTCTCAAACAATGGAACACATCACCTGCAAATGCCCGCTAACAGCCTTCCCTGAAACGAGCGACGACTTGTTACACGCGAGGCCATCTCCTGGCTCGAACAGTTACACCTGGAGCTGTGATAATAAAGACAATAATTGCAATTATGTTTGTGATATATGTGCTAGTATTGACGTTATATATATATATATATATATATATATATATATATATATATATATATATATATATATATATATATACCATATGTACTCTCTCTCCTATATATGTTCGAAAAGACCATAAGCTAAATAAAAATAAGTCTAGGGGAAATAAGTGGGGAAAAAAGTAGTTCAGGGAGCCGCAGTAGCTTTGGGTCTCGTAGCCCATCTTGAACATGTAGCGCTCCGAGATGAAGTGACCGGCGACCGGGTGAGAGCCCATCGCCAGCAACGACCCGAAACACAAGTAACAAAACACACTACCACCGGAATAATACAGGTCGTAGAATGTGAAATGGACGGTCGCGTTGACGTACTCCAGCGTCTCGGGGGGCTAGCGGTAGGTCAACAGCGTCCGAAAGGTGTCTGGTCTTGTCTGGTATTTTTTGGTCGTGTCTTGTCTTGTATGGTTTTGTCTGGTCTTGTCTGATGTTGTCTGGTCTTCTCTGCTCTTGTCTGGTCTTGTCTGACCTTTTCTGGTCTTGTCTGATCATTTCTTGTCTTGTCAGGTAGTGTTTGGTCTTGTGTCGTCTTGTCTTGTCTTGTCTGGATATTTCTTGTCTTGTCTGATCTTGTTTAGTCTTGTCTGGTATGGTTTTGTCTTGTCTTGTCAGGTCGTGTTTGATTTTGTCTGGTCTTGTCTGGTGTTGTCTGGTCTTGTCTGGTATTTTCTGGTCTTGTCCAGTCTTGTCTGGTTTTGTTTGGTCTAGTCATATCTTGTCTAGTCTTCTTGTCTATATCTTGTCTATATCTTGTCTAGTCTGGTTATATTTCGTATTGTCCGGCCTTGTCTGGTCTTGTATGGTCTTGTCTAGCTTTTCCGATCTGTTCTTGACTTGTTTTTTCCTTCTGGTCTTTCTAGTCTTGTTTTAGTTAGTCTAGAATTAGATTAGAGATTTTCCTGTACGTGTGTGGATTAAATAACAACAAACTAACAGGATTTGTTATCATTGTGTACGAACATATCTCATAATCAGACTGATGGAAACCTAAATATTTGCATTTATTCATCCATGCGAATACCTATCGAAACACACGTTTAGGTGTTTGTCCTAACCCATATTTGTATTAAGCTTGCGAGTTGGAATAGTTTCAAATACCATTAGAACACTTTTATTAAATATCTTGTTTTAAATAGGTTTTTAAAAAATTAAACAACTTATGTGATTTGTTTCACTTGATATTTTATTGATTACTGGTTTCACCAACACAGTGGCATCTTCAGATCTAATACAAACATTAAACAATTACATATATTTATATGATTTTAACATGGGCTTTGCCATATTTTCAAGAGTGGTGATTGGTGCAGAAATTCGGTCTGTTCGTTGAGACAGTTACTAGAACTGTTGTTGATGGTTTTTCCGATTTCTAAGGATTCTAGTAGGTTTTAATCCTTTTTCCATGCGATGTAATATTGTCGGCTGGTTGTTTGCCGAAATTTGGTGTCCTGTGGTTATTAGGTGATTAGCGAAGGTAGATTTGTTATTTTTCAATCGTAGAGATCGTTTGTGTTCATTAAACCGGGTTTCGAAACTTCTTCCGGTTTGTCCTATGTAGGTGCCGCTGCATTCATCGCAATTAAGTTGATATATGCCTGATTTCTTTAACGGATTTATTTTTGATTTTTGGTTGCATAATACATTTTTTAGGGAATTGTTATTTATGGAAAAAGGATTAAAAATGGACCTACTAGAATCTTTAGAAATCGGAAAAACCATCAACAACAGTTCTAGTAACTGTCTCAACGAACAGACCGAATTTCTGCACCAATCACCACTCTTGAAAATATGTTAAAATCATATAAATATATGTAATTGTTTAATGTTTGTATTAGATCTGAAGATGCCACTGTGTTAGTGAAACTAGTAATCAATAAAATATCAAGTGAAACAAATCACATAAGTTGTTTAATTTTTTAAAAACCTATTTAAAATGTCGTTTCATATAGTTAAGGCTAAAACAATTAATGATTTAATCTTGTTTTAGATTCTATTTGTCGCTTGGCCCCCACAGTATTTATTGTGTTAGTATCAAGATTTATTATAAGAAGTAGAAGAAATATATTTATTGTATACATGTGCTACCAACCACGAAGTCCTACTATATTACTATATTTAGCAGTTATTAAATATGTTTTTCTACTGATATATGTGAAAATGGTATTTTGTCCATGGCTTACCCTATATGAAAGTGACATTTTTTCATTCTAGAGATGAAAATATTTTCACATCTAGAGACGAAATTTAGTATTTTAAATTTATGATTTTCTCGATTAAAACACTAAACTAACCAAATTTGCATGGACTTTCTTATTAATTACATCAATTTCAATGAAATATTTTATGTACAAACGTAAAACGAGCCTGAAACTATTTAAAAAATCGAAATAAAATTAGGACATTTGACTTGAAAAGTATCACCTTCTATGAGAATGCAATTTGTTACCATGGAAACGACCAAACTAACAATTAAATTTGTATTGACATGTCGCTTCGAATTGGATTTATTAAAGTCGAATTATGGATTCTACAACCGAAATCAGAAGAAAAAATTGCATTTACTGCTCGAGATGAAAGTGTTTTTTTTTTGGTTTAAAAAAAAACTTCATCTCTTGTTGTAAAATATACTATTATCGCTGCTCAAGAGCAGTGTTTCCCAAAGTGTGGTACGCGTACGGTACGCGGGGTACGCGAATGGTTTGAAAGAGGTACGGAAATATATATTTCGTTAATTTCATTCTTATGTGTTTGCCATAGCAAATATAAGACGAAATATAATAATTTTTAAATTACATAAGAAATAATGGTACAAATATTAGTTTTTATAACGACAGAATTTTGTTCCTTCGACTAGGTGGATAAGAATTGATTGTGCATTGGTCGAAAAGCGAGGACCCGTCATTTTAGTTTCGTTTGAATTTGGAAATACAAAATAAATTATACAAAAAAAATACAGTTTTCAAAATTATCCTGTCGATGCTACCTATCACAGCCTCTTTCACCTTATCTTTCAAGATTGTCGAAATGAAACGAATGAACGAAAAATTGATGTGCCAGCTATCGCCCTATTCTATCGCTTTAACTTTTTTACCAGCTTCATTGGTATGATCTTATCATCATCATCATCATTTTCATAGAAATAATGTAAAAATTCTTGCAAATTGTAAACGTTTTGTAGTAAACAATGACTACGGAAGTAAGACCGACCTTTTTTATATGCTTTGTTTCAATCTTATAAATCCGAAAGGTTCAAGAAATTGTTACTTAAAATTTGACCTGAGAGTTGGTCGTAAAGCAGGTAGAGTTGTATTGCAAAATATCTGTTAATAATCTGTTAATTCCTATAATATTGCGAATCTGCAACAGTTCAATAATCTTTGAATATAACTAATACAATGCAGATTAAAAATAACTTAAAACGTATTTTGTTATGTTTCATATTATAATTTAGAAATACCCAATGGCTTATTTATTCTAAACTGCTGATGAGAAAATGGTTTGAGAATTGTTTTTACGTATTTGTAATAGTATATTACGTAATGAGAGTTGTAAGAAGCATATTACGTACGAGCGTATTATGTACGAGAACAGTCGTAATTTCTCGAGTACGTAACTCGAATTATGTACTAAATTTTATCTACGATTACACTAATTTGTTTCTATTATTATTAAGAAACATATGTTTGATGTAACTGATATAGTGATTCATCGATATAGGCAACACAATTATTTAATTTTTTTGATTATAATTTATGGTAACGGAACAATTGTTAAATATTAATGTTGGATTATTATCGACATCATTTGAGATATTAGTTGAATTATGAGTTCTTGAAGTCGTATTCCATGATGTACTTGTATTTGTGGAAGTGAAATTATTGTTTATCGCAATATCATTTTGATATTTTATGGAGCAGTATATATAGCCTTCTGCAACTGCAGACGAACGCCAGCCACCATGCCTTTTTAGTGACAATAAATCACCACAGGAATCCACAAGAACAGTGGCTGACGAACGTCTGAAACGTCCTCTATTAAGATTTGCTTCCGGCAAATGATAATTAGCCATGAAAATTAGAGATAATTAGAGATTTGTTTAGGAATAGAGCCAATTTTATTTATTCCAACACATTGCTTAGTGCAATTCTCATTTTGATAGTTTAGAAAAAAGGCTGATTATTGTCCATTTTTTGTGGGCGTAGGTTAATATATTTGGTAAGGTAAAACTTGCAGGTTTGGTAAAATTCTTTAGGTACCACAAAAGATCTTTGAGTTTTTGTTTTAGAATCAGGAATTTTAACGATCAGAGATGTTTCAGTGTCTTCTATATGGCAGGGTTTGATATTTGGTAGTTCTTGTTTTCTACAAGCACCACTAATGCCAATGATAAGAATAATCTAAAATTATATAAAAAATATGTCTTTATGCCCATTAGAGAGCATTATAAGAAAAAAAATTAATGAATACCTTCATCAATAAATAATTGTTATCCGGCGAATTATTGAGGAAACTGTTAATTTCTTGATTGGTGAAATTTCTTTGCTTTCAAATCCATCAGATTTTCTCTTTAGTAAAGCTATAAACTTTGAATGTTTTGAAATGTCGATATCGTGGTTTATATTAATTGTTGTCCGAACCATTGAATAAATTGCCCAAAGTAAAGATGATTTCATTGTTTGAGATAATTCATAAAAGTATGATAATTCAACATTTTCTGAAAACGATTTAACTTTATGCTTCATTCTCCAGTCAATAAATTTTCTATATGCATCCTAGTATCGATCCAGAGATTTAATCGGTAGCAAATTATGGGCAGATTGTTTCGCCTTTTTAACAATTTTGGGCGGTGTGCTATTTTCTTTTTAACTTGACTAACTTTTCGCCTGTTTAAATTCAAATTGAAAAATACCAAATTCGGTTTATTCATACAAAAAATGATTACTTCATCCAAAAATGATTACTTCGTCCAAAATAAAATATAAACGCCCAATGATCGATTGAATCTTACAAATAATAATGGCTTAGTACAATAATTGATAGATTTGTACAAAATAAAATCAACCCAAAAATGATTTAACTGTACAAAAAAGGTTGATTCATCCAAAATTTGATTGCTCTTTACAAACAATTTTTTTTATACAAAATTCAATTATATCTTCACAAAAAACGAATTTTTCAAACAAGGACTAACGCGGCGTGTAACGAAAGAGAGAGCGCAAACACATCAGTCTTGCGACCAGAAGCACTGTATGCGATGGAGTGTCCTTCCTTGAACCGAAGAGGTCTGTAGAGAAATTGGAAATCAGAGAGAGGAGAATCATCAGGAAGATCCTAGGCATTCCTGGTAAAGGAAGATGGGGAATTCTGAATTCCGAGGCTCTCTGACTGTGCAAGGAAAAGAAGGATAGCTTTCTATGGCCACGTTGCAAGATTTACTTCAAACCGACTA
Source organism: Phosphuga atrata (assembly GCA_944588485.1). Taxonomy (NCBI): domain Eukaryota; kingdom Metazoa; phylum Arthropoda; class Insecta; order Coleoptera; family Silphidae; genus Phosphuga; species Phosphuga atrata. Next base: position 59,234,099 of record OX155898.1, read on the forward strand.
ACCAACAGTCTGTTTACATTCTGGTAAAACAAGAAGGTTTGTACCACTAGCTTGACAGAAACCGAGAAGGATATTAAAGAAGTGGGAATAACAGATCTCCAAAACAGACAGTCTTCTGTGTGATGCATCCTGAAGGAAGTCCGTGGATTTCAGGAAAAACACTAAAGGAAGTCCGTGGATTTCAAGAAAAAAACTCGAAGGAAAGGTACCCCCTGGACAGAAGAGGGAAAGAAGCTACACCGGCAGAAGATGCGACAATACTGGGCAAAGATCAAAGCCTAATAGTTGAACAAGCGTGGTCCTAATTAGGGCTATTGGAAACAAGAAGAAGAAGAAGAAGATAGATGCACTGTATATAAGAAGCACTATATATACTATATAGTGTATAAGCAGATAGAATAATGCAATTTATTTCCGAGCTAATCCACTCATGAATAACGTGAACAGTTTTTTCCTTTCAGTATTTTACCTAACCTAATATAAAACCTAACCCATATTTGTATTAAGCTTGCGAGTTGGAATAGTTTCAAATACCATTAGAACACTTTTATTAAAAATCTTGTTTTAGATTCTATTTGTCGCTTGGCCCCCACAGTATTTATTGTGTTAGTATCAAGATTTATTATAAGAAGTACAAGAAATATATTTATTGTATACATGTGCTACCAACCACGAAGTCCTACTATATTACTGTATTTAGCAGTTATTATATATGTTTTTCTATTGATATATGTGAAAATGGTATTTTTTCCATGGCTTACCCTATATGAAAGTGACATTTTTTCATTCTAGAGATGAAAATATTTTCACATCTAGAGACGAAAATTAGCATTTTAAATTTATGATTTTCTCGATTAAAACACTAAACTAACCAAATTTGCATGGACTTTCTTATTAATTACATCAATTCCAATGAAATATTTTATGTACAAACGTAAAACGAGCCTGAAACTATTTAAAAAATCGAAATAAAATTAGGATATTTGACTTAAAAAGTATCACCTTCTATGAGAATGCAATTTGTTACCATGGAAACAACCAAACCAACAATTAAATTTGTATTGACAGTTCGCTTCGAATTGGATTTATTAAAGTCGAATTATGGATTCTACAACCGAAATCAGTAGAAAAAATTGCATTTGCTGCACGAGATGAAAGTGTTTTTTTTTGGTTTAAAAAAAAACGCCATTTCATTTCTTTCATCTCTTGCTGTAAAATATACTATTATCGCTGCTCAAGAGCAGTATTTCCCAAAGTGTGGTACGCGTACGGTACGCGGGGTACGCGAATGGTTTGAAAGAGGTACGGAAATATATATATTTTTCATTCTTATGTGTTTGCCATAGCAAATATAAGACGAAATATAATAATTTTTAAATTACATAAGAGATAATGGTACAAATATTAGTTTTTATAACGACAGAATTTTGTTCCTTCGACTAGGTGGATAAGAATTGATTGTGCATTGGTCGAAAAGCGAAGACCCGTCATTTTAGTTTCGTTTGAATTTGGAAATACAAAATAAATTATACAAAAAAAATACAGTTTTCAAAATTATCCTGTCGATGCTACCTATCACAGCCTCTTTCACCTTATCTTTCAAGATTGTCGAAATTAAACGAATGAAAGAAAAATTGATGTGCCAGCTATCGCCCCATTCTATCGCTTTAACTTTTTTTTACCAGCTTCATTGGTATGATCTTCTTATCATCATCATCATCATTTTCATAGAAATAATGTAAAAATTCTTGCAAATTGTAAACGTTTTGTAGTAAACAATGACTACGGAAGTAAGACCGACCTTTTTTATATGCTTTGTTTCAATCTTATAAACCCGAAATGTTCAAGAAATTGTTACTTAAAATTTGACCTGAGAGTTGGTCGTAAAGCAGGTAGAGTTGTATTGCAAAATATCTGTTAATAATCTGTTAATTCCTATAATATTGCGAATCTGCAACAGTTCAATAATCTTTGAATATAACTAATACAATGCAGATTAAAAATAACTTAAAACGTATTTTGTTATGTTTCATATTATAATTTAGAAATATCCAATGGCTTATTTATTCTAAACTGCTGATGAGAAAATGGTTTGAGAATTGTTTTTACGTATTTATAATAGTATATTACGTAATGAGAGTTGTAAGAAGCATATTACGTACGAGCGTATTATGTACGAGAACAGTCGAAATTTCGCGAGTACGTAACTCGAATTATGTACTAAATTTTATCTACGATTACACTAATTTGTTTCTATTATTATTAAGAAACATATGTTTGATGTAACTGATATAGTGATTCATCGATATAGGCAACACAATTATTTAATTTTTTTGATTATAATTTATGGTAACGGAACAATTGTTAAATATTAATGTTGGATTATTATCGACATCATTTGAGATATTAGTTGAATTATGAGTTCTTGAAGTCGTATTCCATGATGTACTTGTATTTGTGGAAGTGAAATTATTGTTTATCGCAATATCATTTTGATATTTTATGGAGCAGTATATATAGCCTTCTGCAACTGCAGACGAACGCCAGCCACCATGCCTTTTTAGTGACAATAAATCACCATAGGAATCCACAAGAACAGTGGCTGACGAACGTCTGAAACGTCCTCTATTAAGATTTGCTTCCGGCAAATGATAATTAGCCATGAAAATTAGAGATAATTAGAGATTTGTTTAGGAATAGAGCCAATTTTATTTATTCCAACACATTGCTTAGTGCAATTCTCATTTTGATAGTTTAGAAAAAAGGCTGATTATTGTCCATTTTTTGTGGGCGTAGGTTAATATATTTGGTAAGGTAAAACTTGCAGGTTTGGTAAAATTCTTTAGGTACCACAAAAGATCTTTGAGTTTTTGTTTTAGAATCAGGAATTTTAACGATCAGAGATGTTCCAGTGTCTTCTATATGGCAGGGTTTGATATTTGGTAGTTCTTGTTTTCTACAAGCACCACTAATGCCTATGATAAGAATAATCTAAAATTATATAAAAAAATATGTCTTTATGCCCATTAGAGAGCATTATAAGAAAAAAAATTAATGAATACCTTCATCAATAAATAATTGTTATCCGGCGAATTATTGAGGAAACTGTTAATTTCTTGATTGGTGAAATTTCTTTGCTTTCAAATCCATCAGATTTTCTCTTTAGTAAAGCTATAAACTTTGAATGTTTTGAAATGTCGATATCGTGGTTTATATTAATTGTTGTCCGAACCATTGAATACATTGCCCAAAGTGAAGATGATTGCATTGTTTGAGATAATTCATAAAAGTATGATAATTCAACATTTTCTGAAAACGATTCTTTAACTTTATGCTTCATTCTCCAGTCCGTAAATTTTCTATATGCATCCTCGTATCGATCCAGAGACTTAATCGGTAGCAAATTATGGGCAGCTTGTTTCGCCTTTTCAACAATTTTGGGCGGTGTGCTATTTTCTTTTTAACTTTCACTGGACATTTTTTTTTTTGCGAATAGGCAAAAAGGACCACGTTCCAATTTTAATTCCTAATACTTTGTTCTTTTCTTTTCTTCCAATATTCTTTCATCTGTTTACTATGTTTTTTATTTCGTCAGACCATTTTGAACCAGTCTTCTTAGCAGCCCTGCCTTGGAATCCTCCCATTTTCAATATTTTGGGGCTTCTCCGTTGTATATAGCTTCTGTTTGTATATTGTTCCTTTCTAAATCCTTTTTTACTTCGTTGACCCAGCTTGTTGTGGTCTTTTTACTCCATAGATATTTAAAAATCCTAATGGTTAATCTGCTGTCTTGCATTCGAAATAAATGTCCGAAAAACATGAGTCTTCTTTTTCTCATTTTCCAACCTTCTGCTGTGCTTTGTGGTCCTAATATTTTCCTTATAATTCGCCTTTCTAGTACTTATAACTTATCTAAATTGTAGTTTAGTGCCAGACATTCACTTGCATATAGACATTCTGGCTTCACTACTGTATTATAATGCCCGATATTAGCATTTTTGGATAGGCATTTCTTATTGTGGAGTTCTTTGGTGATACCATATGGTCTACTCATTTTATGTAACCTTTTTTCAATTGCAGATTTTTCCAAAGCATTTTCTTGGATTAGCTCTCCTAGATATTTTAATTTTTCTCTTAATTCTATTTGGCCAATATCTGTTTTAAGGAATTTTGGTGCATCTTTAATGTTCGTTAAGAATTTTGTTTTTTTCTGTAGAAATTCTGAAGCCAGTTCTGCAGGCTATTTCTAAAAGTTTTATTTGTTTTATAGCAGTTTTCACATTTTCGGAAAGTATAGCAAAGTCATGTGCAAATGCAAGGCTAAATTTTGTGTTCGATAAGTTTTTCGACTTCTTACAACAACTTCTTACTGCTTTCTCTAACACACAATTAAAAAGAATTGGAGATAAGCCTTCACCTTGTCGTACACCACTTTTAATTTTGAAAGGCTGCGAAATTTCTCCCATAAATTTTACTTTACAGACTGTATCTGTAAGCGTTTCACGTATTAGGTTTTTTATTCCAGTTTAGACTCTATGCCAAATTCCCTAATTATTTTATTTATAGTTTCTCTGTTAACAGAATCAAAGGCCTTTTTGAAATCTACAAACATAATATCCTTTGAATTAAGTAACCTATGGCGAATTACTGACTTAAAATTAAATATTTGTTCTGAGGATGACCTTCCTTTCCTAAAACCACCTTGATATTCACCTAAATGACCATCTAGTTTTGTTTCTATTCTGTTTAATAAAATCTTGGAGAATATTTTGCTACTGATTTTGCTATATTATGCTACTGACAATAAAGAGATCCCTCTGTAGTTGTTTACATCATATTTATTACCCTTTTTGTGGAGTGCATGTATCAAGGCAACTTTCCATTCCTCTGGCATTTTTTCTGTTTTCCAGATTTCTTCGAAGAGTAATTTTAGCTCATTTTCTATATTTGGTTTTCTATGTTTGGACCATTTGAAAAGTTCAGCTATAATTCATCTTCTCTAGTAGCTTTGTTGTTTTTTAGGGTTTTTATTACTTCTTTAATTTCTTCTATATTTGGTGGTAAATCTTCTTCTAAATTTTCATTAATATCTGAGAATTCTAATTTATGATTATGTTCAGGACAATTCAGAAGCTGAAGGAAATATCTTTAAAATATAAGCTAGTATTTCGCAATTTTCACTATTGCTTAGTCCAATTCTGCCGTTTTCATCTTTGAAACAGACATTTGTTGTTTGGTACCGCTTTAATTTCATCTTAAAAGTTTGATAAAAGTCACGTGTGCTATTTTTAAAAAAAATTTGGTCTATTTTTAAAAGTTTCTCCTTTACACAGGCTCGTTTGCTTAATCTGGATTTTTCCTTTCTTTATTGTTTAAACTGATCTTAATCACTGGATCACTGGACATTTATATTTTAATTTTTCAATTTTTCATTTCATATTTTAATTGAAATTGTTTTAATTGAAAAAAATATATAATGTTTATGTTAGATTAGTTTGACGTTTATTAATTGATGGACAAATAACGGAATGCTTTGGGTCGCCTATATTAAACGATAGCAGCAGCTTTTAACCAAACAACCAAAATTAACCAAATTAAACAAACCAAATTTAACAAATCAAGCGCACTAGTGTGTTATTGCATCATTAAATAACATTAAACGCGGACTGTTACATACGTGTTTTGTATGATGTATTTACACAAGGCTTGGATTTTTTGCGTACAATAAATAGATGTTTTTATATAAAAAATAGTTGCAAAAATATAAAATTCGGTTTATTCATACAAAAAGAGATTATTACTTCATGCAAAAAAAGGTTACTTCGTCCAAAATAAAAGGTTTGGATTTTTTGCGTACAATAAATAGATGCTTTTTTACAAATAATATCTGGAAAAATACAAAATTCGGTTTATTCCTACAAAAAACGATAACTTCATCCAAAAAAGGTTACTTCGTCCAAAATAAAATATAAACGCCCAATGATCGATTGAATCTTACAAATAATAATGGTTTAGTACAATAATTGATAGATTTGTACAAAATAAAATCAATTCACCCAAAAAAGGTTTAACTGTACAAAAAAGGTTGATCCATACAAAATTTGATTGCTCTTTACAAACAATTTTTTTTATACAAAATACAATTATATCTTCACAAAAAACGAATCTTACAGACAAGGACTTGATTTCATCAAATTTTATTTCTAACTAACGCGGCGGATAACGAAAGAGAGAGCGCAAAAACATCACTCTTACGACCAGAAGCACTGTATGCCATGGGGTGTCCTTCCTTGAACCTCAGAGGTCTGGTAGAGAAATTGGAAATCAGAGAGAGGAGAATCATCAGGAAGATCCTAGGCATTCCCGGTAAAGGAAGATGGGGAATTCCGAATTCCGAGGCTCTCTGACTGTGCAAGGAAAAGAAGGGTAGCTTTCTATGGCCACGTTGCAAGATTGACTTCAAACCGACTAACCAACAGTCTGTTCACATTCTGGTAAAACAAAAAGGTTTGTACCACTAGGTTGACAGAAACCGAGAAGGATATTAAAGAAGTGGGAATAACAGATATCCAAAACAAACAGTCTTCTGTGAGATACATCCTGAAAGAAGTCCGTGGATTTCAGGAAAAACACTAAAAGAAGTCCGTGGATTTCAAGAAAAAACCCCGAAGGAAATGTACCTTCTGGACAGAAGAGGGAAAGAAGCTACACCGGCAGAAGATGCGACAATACTGGGCAAAGATCAAAGCCTAATAGTTGAACAAGCGTGGTCCAAAGTAGGGCTATTGGAAACAACAACAAGAAGAAGAAGATAGATGCACTATAATAAGAAGCACTATATATACTATATATAAGCAAATAGAATAATGCAATTTATTTCAGAGCTAATCCACTCATGAATAACGTGAACAGTTTTATCTTTTCAGTATTTTTATGCATATAATAAAAGTGTGAAGATTATTAAATACACTCGTAAATTTGCATTTTGCACTTATTAAGTAAAATATAAAACCTTTTTTGGGTGAATTTCGAATATGTTGAACGATTCAATCGATTATTGTAAGGAAAAATCATAGTTTGTAAGAAAAAATCAATTATTGGATGATTACATTTTATTTTGGATGAATTAACCATTTTTTGGATGAAGTAATTTATTTTGTACGAAGTAACCGAATTTTGGATTGATTAATTTATTTTTGTATTTATCCAGCTATTTATTGTGGAACTTCATTTATTGTATGTTGAGTTTTGTATACTTCTAATCGAATATTGGATCAATAAATTGTATGCGTTTATATAATCCACGAAATGTACAATATTGGGCAATTACAATAGTGGTCGTAGATAAAATCAATTTACACGGACTGTATTTATCTCTTATTACTCTGAGAACTCTTATAATTTATAAGAGTTCTCTAATAAAGTTATAAGTTATAAAGAACAACATTTTCTTGAAATTAATAATAAGAAATGTTCTTATATTTTAAACTCCAATCCGCATATAACTTAAAAAATAAGAGTACTTACAGTTTTAGTTTTTAATAGTACATCCCATAAAACGTATATCCCAGAAGTCTAAAAAATATTTGCAAGGGCTACACGACTACATGGATTGGACTACAGATGGATCAGGACTACATGTATCGAAAGTTTGTGAAACACTGATCTATAGGAACTTTGACGTAACTACAATTTTGCAGGAAACAGAAGAATAAGAACTGAATTATGTTACATAAATTGCAACAATTCAGTTCACCATTTTTTATAAATTAATCATTTTTTACGGTAAATATAGGGGTAAGGTAATACGGCGTTTGAATATTTTATATTCAATCGTCAGTGCGGTTAATGTTTTTGATGCTTGCTATACACTTACTTAATTCAATTCCACACAATTTTTGAATTATTCTTTTAGAGCAACGATATGAACGAATAGTTAAGTGTAGATATTCTGCAAAGAATAAAATATTTGATAGCAATAGTTTTCTAAATAACAAAATCAGAGCAAAATCTAAATTGTAAAAAACGTGTTGGAAAATCAACTCGCACAGTACCTTCATAAACCCGTGTATTATTATTACACACGTATGGCACACATACATGTATCTGAAACGTTGCAATAATTTCACTTTGTCTTTTTAGGCATGTCCCGGCGATATATCACAACGGCTCCCATCTCCGCGAAAATCTCTCCGCTACCCCCATTTTCCGGCGGCGTAACAGATTTCCGACATTAGAGTTACTCTTTTTCCTAAGATGTGTCTCCACACACACACTCACGCACACACGCACATTTATGAAATATTTCACACCGAGTCCCTAAAAACTGCTCCCTTTCTATCCCACGAATTAAATTGACGAACTGAGTATCTTAAAAGGGGAAACACATTCAACGAACAATATATATATATATATATATATATATATATATATATATATATATATATATATATATATATATATGTATGTATATATATATATATATATATATATATATATATATATATATATATATATATATATATACGAGACGAGATAAACGGTTGCGAGGTGAGACCGATACTGAAACGAGAGTAATTTTTTAACTCAGAGTAAACGAGTGTTTTATGTATTTTTTTCGCACCATCTCGCATTTCCCCGACTGATTTGACGCTGTCATAACTTTTGATCGGCTAACCACAGAGACTTCTTCCCTTCACCAATCGATTCAGCGTCCCAAAATTAGTCGAAAGACGTATATAGTATTCCCTAGGAAGCTTTCAGTTAAGAAATACCATGGACACAGGGAGTCTACACCGCAGAAACGACGAAATGCGAGAAAATCTATTTTGTCAAAATCATTATTTTTGTGTTACAGCAAAATTAAAAAACATTCCTGAAAGCATTTTTTCTGGTGATTATAGATATGCAAATTATGTTTCGGTAGCTCTTTCGGTTCACTATCGCCTGCAAGAATTGAAGAAATTTTTAAGAAATTTCGACGCTCGAGTGAGATCTCGGAAAATCATGAATTTCGCGCGGACAGTCTTAGTACATCAATGGAAAAATGACCGTCTGAAAACGATGCCGTAATCCGTTTTTGACTATCTGCAACCGTTTCCGAGACATCTACTTAGCAAATCAAGAATCGGGTAAATTTCAGTTTGAAATGTATCGACGAATTATTGAAAATTTCAAGACAATTTAAACATCTTCTTGTTCGTCTTGTCGTGTAGTTTCAGTGTATTGAAAATGATTTCGATAACTTTTACCGTTCTCGAGAAAATCGCGAAAATACGAAAAAGCACATATTTTTCGAACGAAATGATGGAAAATTTTTATTGAAAAATTTTTTGGAAATATTTTTTTAGTTAATCGAAGAAAATCGAAGTGCTGAAAACGGTTTTCAAGTTTATTTTGCTCTAAAGTTACAAATAAACAAGTTTTATATATTTTTTCGCTGTATACCACCTCGCATTTCCGACTGATTTCACGCTGGCATAACTTTTCAACGGCTCACCACAGAGACTTCTAGTCTTCGCCAATCTATTCAGCGTCCCAAAATTAATCAATAAAGACGTATACAATATTCAATAGGAAGCTTTTAGTTAAGAAATACCATCGACACGGGGAGTGTAGACCGCAGGAACGACGAAATGCGAGAAAATCGATTTTGTCAAAATCGTTATTTTTTGAGTTACAGCAAAATTAAAAAACGTTCCTGATAGCATTTTTGTTGCTGATTACAGATATGTAAATTATATTTCGCAAGCTCTTTCCTTTCAATATCGCCTGCAAAAATTGAAGGCATTTTTAAGAAATTTCCGCGCTCTAGTAGAGGTCTCGAAGAATCGTGAATTTACCGCGGACAGTATTAGTGCACTAACAGGAGAATGACCTTCTGAAAACGATGCCGCAATCCGTTCTTAATTATCTGCAATCGTTTCCGAGACATCTACTTAGCAAATTGCGAATCGGGTAAATTTCAGTTTGAAATGTATCGACGAATTATTGAGTATTTCAGGACAATTTACACATCTTCTTGTTCGTCTTGTCGTGTAGTCTCTGTGTACTGAAAATGATTTCGATAATTTTTACCGTTCTCGAGAAAATCTAAAAAATCCGAAAAAGCACATATTTTTCGGACGAAATGATGGAAAATTTCTGTTGAAAATTTGTTTGGAAATTTTTTAAGTGATTTTTTTTTGTTAAACGAAGGAAATCGAAGGAAATCGAAGTGCTGAGAACGGTTTTCCAGTTTATTTCGCTTTAAAGTTACAAATAAACAAATTTTATATATTTTTTCGCTGGATACCATCTCGCATTTCCGACTGAATTTACGCTGTCATAACTTTTGAACGGCTCACCACAGAGACTTCTAATCTTCACCAATTGATTCAGCGTCCAAAAATTAGTATACGAAAGACGTATATAGTTTTCCCTAGGAAGCTTCCAGTTAAGAAATACCATCGACACGGGGAGTCTAGACCGGGGAAATGACGAAATGCGAGAAAATCGATTTTGTCAAAATCGTTATATTTTGAGTTACAGCAAAATTTAAAAACTTTGCTGAAAGCATTTTTGCAGCTGATTAGAGATGTTAAAACTATATGTGGCTAGCTCTATCCATTCACTAGCGCCTGTAAGAATTGAAGATATTTTTCCAACGATCGAGTAGAGATCTCGGAAAGTCGTGAATATCCCCTAGTGCATTAATAGGAAAATGCTTTACTAAAAACGATGCTGCAATCCGTTTTTGATTGTCTGCAACTGTTTCCGAGACATCTATTTAGCAAATCGAGAATCGGGTAAATTTCAGTTTGAAAAAAATCAATGAATTATTGAATTTTTCCGGACAATTTATCGACTTGTTCGTCTTGTCGTGTAGTCTCTGTGTGCCGAAAATGATATCGCTACTTTTTATCGTTCTCGGGAAAATTGGAAAAAAAAAACGAGAAAGCACATATTTTTCGAACGAAATTATGTAAAGTTTTTGTTGTAAAATTTCTCGACTGACAAGACTGTGACGACATATTTTGAATCTCTCGCCTTATCTCGTTTCGTGTGAAACCCAAGATTTTACAAGTGTTAGAGTTTGAAGGGGACAATAAATCTATAAAAGTCGCAGTGCAAGTCACAACCGAAATCTGCTATCCAGGGGTTGTAATTGAATATAAAAAGTGTACTAATAATAGAAATAAACGATGGTTTGGAAGGGTTGCACGGTTGTGGGAAGGCATGCACGATAATGTATTAAAAATGTATGACTTAATATTAACCCTTGACGGGCGAGCGCGGTCAAATTCAGCGGGGTTGAAATTATGTTATGAATAATTTGGCGAGCAGTCGATTCGGAGGATCGGAATGTTTAATACTTTCCTAATTTCGCGTGGATTTTCGGATTAACTCAATTGAAATTTAAAATTGTTTACAGCATTTCCCCCCAATATTTAGTCTTAGCCCAGCTGCTGAAAATAATAACTTTTATGCCTCGTCAATAAACAAATCCACTTTTTAACTTCCCAATCAGATCATAAATCGTTTGAACACAATTCATTTTCTAAATAAACAATGAAATTAATTAATGAAATAAAGTGCTCTTCTACTAACTTATCTATAATTTGATTAGGTCATCGAAGAAATATTTACATTTCATACTACCATAAATGATATTAATACGCACTTATAAATAGACTTGAACACGTTGTTGCCGGCATTTGCCAGCGGTGGCACGCAGGAAGATGTCACAATAGAAGGCGCGTACCATCGGTGGGCCACACTTGGATGTCTTATCGACTATAACAATACACACACTAGTAGAGTATAGTTGATAAATTGTTTGGTAAATTGACTAGTTTTTAAATAATCAAGTCTGGTTGTGTAGACTTGACTTGCTTGTCAAGGTTTCGTTTAGACTAGATTTGTAATAATCTACTTTGGTTGTGTAGATTAGACTTTGTCCTCAAGGTTTCATTTAGACTATATTCTAAATTGTCTAGTTTGGTTGTGCAGACTAGACTTGGTCCTCAAGGTCCTTTAGACTAGACTTTGAATAACCTAGTCTGTTTGGAAGACTAGACTTCGTCCTCAAGATTTTATCTAGACTAGACTGTAAATAACATAATCTGCTTATGTAGACTAGACTTGGTCCTCAAGGTATCATTTAGACTTTACATTAAATAAGCGAATATTTTATCGGCTGTTTTTTTCCCGTACTTTATTATCCCCCGAAACCTTGTATACACTCGATGAAGCATACTACCAGTTGAATTATGCACTAACTCCCTAGACTTAATCTACATACCATCTTCAACTAAATGTCGATTCAATCTAAACTCGAACTAGCTATTCCAGACTAATTTTCTATGGAAATTTGTTTCTTGCAGAGACAGTGGCGATGATCCTGTTGATGCGACTGCAAGGTTTCAGCCCGCAGTTCGCTACCGCTGATAACCCTACCGCCAAGGAGCCGAAGTTCCTCACGCGGCTCCTCACCTTCCTCTACCTGCCCGTGTTCAACACCTGGCTGATGCTCTGCCCGGCGATGCTCAGCTTCTACCGTGGCATGGACCCAGGATCACCAACGTGTCCGGCATCCGCAACGTTCCTCTTCTACGCCAGGCACACGCTGAGGTACTCCTGTACAAGTCTCTTCGGCGCTGAACAGAAGCCTTGTCCATGCACTGTCTGCCATCAAGGCTTAGAAAACCACTCGGTCTTCCGCCGAAGCAGCAACAACAACAACGTAACCCACTCATGCCTCTGCTTCCGCTTGCCCGTGAAACCCAAGCCGAAAACCAACGGCAACGCCAAAACCATCCTAATAGCCATAGCCTTCCTAACGCTACCTTTGCTTCCCGCCAGCAACCTTTTGTTCTACGTGGGGTTCGTGGTCGCGGAACGGGTGCTCTACCTGCTGAGTGCGTGGCTGCGTCTGTTGGGGTCTTCCGCATGGCTCGCTGGGTCATGGCCGCCTATGTTTTTGGGACTCTGGTGGTGTTCAGTGCGCGCACCGAGATCCGAAACCGCGACTGGAATAACGAGGAGTCGCTCTATCGCTCCGCCGTCTCCATCAATTCACCAAAAGGTGAGTGTAATACACAATCTAATCCACAATTCAACACTAAATTTATTAGTCCAGATTAGTCTGGTTTTTTGCCTAGTCTTTATTGTCCAGTCTAATCTGTTTAGTCTGTCTAGGCCGTCTAGGTTGTCTAGGCCGTGTAAGCCGTCTTGTCCGTCTTGTCCGTCTAGGCAGTCTAGTCCGTCTATTCCGTTTAGGACGTCTAGTCGGTCTAGGCGGTGTAGTCCGTCTAGGCCGTCTAGTTTAGATAAACCCTCAAGGTTCCTATTTGGGCTAGACATTAAAAAACCTAGTCTGGTTGTGTAGACTAGACTTGCTCCTCATGGTTTCATTTAGACAAGATTTCAAATATTCTTGTCTGGCTATGTAGAGTAAACTTGATCCTCAAGGATCCATCTAGACTAGACTTTAAATAATATAATCTGGTTGTATAGGCTAGGCTTGGTTCTCAAGGTTTCATTTAGACTAAACATTAAATAATCTTATCTGGCTGTGTACACTAGACATGCTTGCAAAGGTATCATTTAAACTAGACGCTAAATAATCCAGTCTGCTTATGTAGAATATACGTGGTCCTTAAGGTTTTATCTAGACTAGACTTTAAATGACCTAGTCTGGTTGGGTAGACTAGACTTGGTCTTCAATATTTCATCTAGACTAACTTTGCATAACTTATTTTGGTTGTGTAGACTAGACCTGGTCCGTATGGTTTCAATTAGACCAGATTTTAAATAATTTAGACTTGGTTTTCAAGTTTTAGGGCTAACCAAGCCTAACTTTTTTTTATGGGGTGGAAAATACCTTTACGTACAACTCCCAGGACAAAACGCTCTGAAGAGTGTGGGACTTACCCGGCTTGAGGATAGCACCGGTCCAACTGCTAAAAAACCCTCTGAGGCGCAAAAACATCCCACAGCCATGAAGCTATACCAGGTGATCTCGTGGTAGTGCAAGAGCATAAAAGGAAAGGGAGGGGTTTCCTTTTATGCTCTTGCACTACCACGAGATCACCCGGTATTATTTCATGGCTGTGGTATGCCTTTGCGCCTCAGAGGGCACATTCTTCTTCCTATTCTTTTCTCTTCCGCCCCTTTCTTTTTCCCTCACGATATTGTCCACCATTATTTTAATACTTTTCAATTTGGCGTCGCTTTTTAACATTTCGAATCTATCGGTTTTTTTATTCCACTTTGAGCATTTGTAGAACGTGCGTTCAGCGTCGCCTTGCATTTGTGATAGGTGGAAGGTTTTCTCGCCCTGCTCTCTTTTGTACCAATCTTTTGTTTTCGGGATTAGTCTGAGCATCCACGCGCTTGTATTCACTTTGTCCCACCTTTCCTGCTAACTCTCTTTGGTGTCCTCTCTGGCTTTCTTCTTCCGTTCCAGGTCTGCGCCATACGTCTCTTCTATTTCATTAACAAGTAGGTCCAGCGGGATCATCCTTGCCAGCACAAGCTGCGTTTCCGTCGCAGCAGTTCTTTAACTTCTAGAGATTCTTATAGCTAGAGTTATTTGTACACGAAGGAGTTTTCCTGTGTGTTTCTTGAACTTTCATGCTTGCATCCATATAAGGGCGACATAGAATCTGCTACCGAAGCTACCATTCTTCTACTTCGCCCATTCGCGGGGCATCAGTCTGGAGAGAAGCGCCACTCTCTGGGCTTTGGCGGCCACATATGTTATGTGCTGCCCAAAGGTGAGGTTGTTATCCATCACAACTGTAAGATATTTCAGACATTTTTTTGGAAATGTTGTCGTGTCTCCCTCATTAGTAGGGATAGATAGTTCCTTCTAATCTCGCCTACCCCTCATGCGCTCCTGCCATGTAATTTTCCATAAGCCGACAGGAGCAAAACTGGCCACGCCCATCACCTTTCAGTAGTTCTGAACGTGGCCGAGCGAGTATGTGCAGATGGCGCAGTAATTAGCGAGCGCGGCGGATAGCGGGAAAATTCAAAATACGTTGAATATTTGCAGATTGGGGTTGATTCAAGTGGGTATTTTTTGACGCTTACGTGAGATTTAGGTTTCTTTTTTGTTTAACACGTTCGCTGCCGGAGCGCTTTAATTGATTTATTACGTTCGGGCCAAATGGTTTTCCATATTGGTCAAAGAACTTACCCTCCGAGCTATTGTGTGCTAAGGTAAATTTATATGTGCAGTAAGGGCTTGCGTGAGCTATTTTTAAATATTCATATTCATAGAGCAGAAATTTGCAAAAAAGTGTCTCAGTCATATAGACCGAGTCGGCTTGGTTAGAAACAGTATTGTACTGCGCCTGCCCCGACTCGATTACTTACTCGCTGCGCGACCGTGCGCATGAGCACTGATTTTTGCTCACGCATGTTTTGATTTCACCAGTTGTATTGTGTTTCAAAACCATGTCTGAACTAAACAGATATTACTTATTTATATTAGGATGAAGAACTCTATGAAATTTTGAATGAATCATCTGACCTGGAGAGTAAGTTTACTTTTCTCGCGCTATTTTTGGTTATGTTATAATTTTATTACTTGTACTCGAAAATATAGATCTAGAAGGATCTGCTGATAGTGACTCTGACGATAATTCGGGCTCCCTGGCAAACTCTAGTACCGAAGACGAGTACAACACAAACGAAGAAAGCAATTATAATGTCTGGAAAACACCTAGAGGTAAGCAGCCCGTACTCGTCCAATTCACGAAAGAACCTGGAGTCGAACAACCATTATCTGAACTATTGAATGGTGAAGATCCTATAAGCTTTTTCTCTGCATTGATTGACGATCATATATTTGAATTCATTACCGAACAAACTAATTTATATGCAACGCAAACTGTTGTTGCTGGGAACGATGCTACTGCTCATTCTAGATTACACAATTGGATACCGACAGATATATATGAGATGAAGCGCTTTTTCGGATTTCTTTTGTACATGGGAATAGATCGTTTACCAAGAATTTCAGACTATTGGAGCAAAGAGCCAATTTTCAAAAACGAGTTTGCTCCTGCGGCAATGAGTCGAAATAAGTTTGAACTGATGTTGAAGATGGTTCACTTTGCCGATAATGAAAGCAATATAAATAATGACAGACCTTATGAAATTCAAACATAGATCAATAAAGTGGTTCACAACTTTCCAACCGTATTTGTATCTAGCGAAACTGTCTGCATTGACGAATCTTTGATACCATTTCGTGGTAGATTGATAATGCGTCAATACATAAAGAACAAAAGACATAGGTACGGCATCAAAATGTTCAAGTTATGCTGTAACCGAGGCTATACTTATAATATACAAATTTACGCCGGAAAAAATCTGGATAATAATCTAACAACACCGTCGGGGGTAGTGATGAAACTAGCTGACCCTGTACTTGATTGCGGAAGGACCACAGTTACCGATAATTGGCACACTAGCCTACCATTAGCAGAACTACTCATAAATAGGCAAACGCATCTGATTGGTACATTGAGAAAAAAACGAAAAGGCAATCCGAAAATTGTAGTGCAGAAAAAACTCAAAGTTGGAGAAAATATTGCACAAGAAAATCGCAAAGGAATTACCGTGCTTTCATGGAGAGACAAGAGATATGTATTGATGCTTTCAACAAAACACTCTCATTCAACAGTTCAAGTGAGAAACCGTCGAGGACAAATAAAAGAAAAACCCGAAATGATAATAGCCTACAACTGAGGAAAATCGTCTGTCGATCAGTCGGATCAAATGACCGCATATCAGTCGCCACTTAGAAAAAACATAAAATGGTACAGAAAGCTAGCATTCGAAATCCTTCTAAATACTGCTGTAGTAAACGCATGGGTTATGTTCAAAGAAGTTAATAATTCCGATATGGGTATTCTGGATTTCCGTAAATCCATTGCGTATAAATTATGCGGCGAGCGTCCCCATGTGTTAAAGAATGCAGGAACCGAGGATCTCCATACACCAAACAGAAAACGTCGATCTCGTCATGAATTAGGAGAAGTTGATGTCAAGAAACGAAAAGTGTGCAGAAATTGTTATGAGACTGCGAAGGAAACCCACGGCTGGCGCATAGCAAGGAATTTGGGCAAGATTAGATTATATTGTAAAGGCTGTGAAGGAGAACCGCATATGTGCCTAAAGTGTTTCAATAAGATACAAGTAAGTTTACTTTTCTCGCGCTATTTTTGGTTATGTTATAATTTTATTACTTGTACTCGAAAATATAGATCTAGAAGGATCTGCTGATAGTGACTCTGACGATAATTCGGGCTCCCTGGCAAACTCTAGTACCGAAGACGAGTACAACACAAACGAAGAAAGCAATTATAATGTCTGGAAAACACCTAGAGGTAAGCTGGAAAAAGAACCTGGAGTCGAACAACCATTATCTGAACTATTGAATGGTGAAGATCCTATAAGATTTTTCTCTGCATTGATTGACGATCATATATTTGAATTCATTACCGAACAAACTAATTTATATGCAACGCAAACTGTTGTTGCTGGGAACGATGCTACTGCTCATTCTAGATTACACAATTGGATACCGACAGATATATATATATATATATATATATATATTTATATATATATATATATATATATATATATATATATATATATATATGAGATGAAGCCCTTTTTCGGATTACTTTTGTACATGGGAATAGTTCGTTTACCAAGAATTTCAGACTATTGGAGCAAAGAGCCAATGTTCAAAAACGAGTTTGCTCCTGCGGCAATGAGTCGAAATAGGTTTGAACTGATGTTGAAGATGGTTCACTTTGCCAATAATGAAAGCAATATAAATAATGACAGACTTCATAAAATTCAAACATTGATCAATAAAGTGGTTCACAACTTTCAAACCGTATTTGTACCTGGCGAAACTGTCCCTGCATTGACGAATCCTTGATACCATTTCGTGGTATATTGATAATGCGTCAATACATAAAGAACAAAAGACATAGGTACGGCATCAAAATGTTCAAGTTATGCTGTAACCGAGGCTATACTTATAATATACAAATTTACGCCGGAAAAAATCTGGATAAAAATCTAACAACACCGTCGGGGGTAGTGATGAAACTAGCTGACCCTGTACTTGATTGCGGAAGGACCATAGTTACCTATAATTGGCACACTAGCCTACCATTAGCAGAACTACTCATAAATAGGCAAACGCATCTGATTGGTACATTGAGAAAAAAACGAAAAGGCAATCCGAAAATTGTAGTGCAGAAAAAACTCAAAGTTGGAGAAAATATTGCACAAGAAAATCGCAAAGGAATTACCGTGCTTTCATGGAGAGACAAGAGATATGTATTGATGCTTTCAACAAAACACTCTCATTCAACAGTTCAAGTGAGAAACCGTCGAGGACAAATAAAAGAAAAACCCGAAATGATAATAGCCTACAACTGAGGAAAATCGTCTGTCGATCAGTCGGATCAAATGACCGCATATCAGTCGCCACTTAGAAAAAACATAAAATGGTACAGAAAGCTAGCATTCGAAATCCTTCTAAATACTGCTGTAGTAAACGCATGGGTTATGTTCAAAGAAGTTAATAATTCCGATATGGGTATTCTGGATTTCCGTAAATCCATTGCGTATAAATTATGCGGCGAGCGTCCCCATGTGTTAAAGAATGCAGGAACCGAGGATCTCCATACACCAAACAGAAAACGTCGATCTCGTCATGAATTAGGAGAAGTTGATGTCAAGAAACGAAAAGTGTGCAGAAATTGTTATGAGACTGCGAAGGAAACCCACGGCTGGCGCATAGCAAGGAATTTGGGCAAGATTAGATTATATTGTAAAGGCTGTGAAGGAGAACCGCATATGTGCCTAAAGTGTTTCAATAAGATACACAGGTATGGTGTGGAATGACTTCTGGAAGAATTTCTGTTCATTTCATGAAATTGCATTTACTCGTGTTTGAAAATTTATAATTAACTCTCTTTCATGTCTTGTGTATTGTTTTGTGAATATGTTTAGGATTTTTCGTTGTACAATAAAGTTTGAGATCGTTTCGAATTTATATGTTTTTTTTTTAATTTTGCCATATTTTCTCAGTGTTCGAAGCTGCATGCCAAAAAGTGGGATGTCGCAGCAGTTTGTCTACGCCAACTCGGTCAGTCAACATTGATCAATGTATGCCAGACCGAGTAGTTCGCGTGTAGAATGCGAATAAGTGACTCGGTCGCATGGACCGAGTCGGCACCATGCACAAGATGAGGTTGTGCACAAAATGAGGTCATATAGACCGAGTCGGCCAGGAAGGAAACTTTATTTTCGGTCATATAGACCGCGTCGGCAGCGAACGTGTTAATGATGCTAGTTGTTGCCATAGTGTATATTTTCAGATATATTAGTGGTTGATTCAAATAGGTAATCTGCGCTTGCGTGAAATTTGAACACGTGCAAGATTCTAATATTTCCTGTTTAAACTTGTATGAACAGATTTTCGCGAAATTCTCACGGATGCGTCATCATATTTCTTGTCTGATCGATTATGCGATATTTATCTGAAAAAATTCCAGTGTGCGACATTGTTTGAACCTGTTGTGCGATTCTGGGCAATTTGGCGGAGCCGCGCATGCGTGAGATTTATACATGTCACTTCTTATATTTCCTGTTTGATTTTGTCTGAACAGATTTTTGCAATAATTCCCACGGATGAGCATATTTCCTGTGATAGTTGTCTGGATAATTTCCAGTGTATAAAACATTTATTAAACTTGTCTCAATGAGTCATAATTTTGGGAAATGTTTTACACATCGGCGTAAAAATAGTTTAAATTGACTGAAATTTTGCACATGGTAGTAAAATCGCTTACCCGATTAAATGGGAGAGATAACGACAATCGACGAAGAAGACGAATCAGAAGAAACTGCTGACAATGACAGTGATAATACTGATACTGTCGAAAACGGTAATAATACGAATAAATTATTAACTATGCAGGACTTGACAGACGTCTCACATTGGAGTATACCCATTCCTAATAATGTTTGCATTGAGATCATAAAAAAAGGAAGTGCACATTTCCAAAACAGAGAAGGACCATTTGGCACTGTATCTAGGTACGGGTTAAATCACAAAGGCGATGTTCGATATCTTTCAAAAGAATGGTTTTATAAGAAGATGCCTAATGGTGAAAATATTCTGCGATCGTGGATGGTTTACTCTCCTATCACTAAGAACCTGTACTGCTTCTGTTGTCGTTAGTTTCATACCACCAATAGCACTAATACAAGATTTTACAAGAACATTTGTGACTGGATTTCAGAAGTGGTGGAAACTAAATCCTAAAGTGGCAGACCATGAAACTTCAAATGAACATCTGGAAAATTTTGAAAAGTGGAAAACTTTAGACATGAGGCTAAAATTGCACCAAACAATAGATGACGCAGCCTTGCAATTATTTGATACTGAAAAACAGAAGTGGAAGGGTCTTTTATCTAGATTATTAGATATAACTTTGTTCCTGGCTAAACAAAACCTACCATTTCGTGGACTTGATGAAGGAGAAGGTTCTACAAATAAAGGCAACTTCTTAGAACTAGTCAAACTACTTTCAAAGTATGATGTAGTACTAAAAGAACACATTCTGAATTTGGAGCATGGTAAATCATCAAAAGTATCATACCTGTCGCCAGATATACAAAATGAATTCACAAGTGTTTTATCGAACAACGTAAAATCTAAACTTGTCAACGAAATTAAATTGGCAAAATAGCACACCCGACATTTCACATGTTGATCAAATGTCTGAAGTGATTCGTTTTTTGAAAATTGATAATAGAAAAGTGGAAGTGAAAGCAGTATTCCTTGGATTTTTTCCCTTAAAAGGAAAAAGAGCCACTGATCTAAGTGATGAAATTCTTAAGAAGCTTGAAAGTGACGGTTTAGATATTATGATGTGTCGTTCTCAAGGCTATTACAATGCAGCTGTTATGAGCGGCGTACATGGAGGAGTACAAGCCATTATAAAAGCAAAGAACAAAAAAGCAGTTTTTGTTGGATGTATTGATCATTCAATTAATTTATGAGGCCAACACTCATTTGCACAAACTGTATCTTGTGTATAATTTTTTGGAACAGTAGAGTCAATTTTTACATTTTTCTCCGCTTCCACTAGTCGCTGGCAAGTGCTTATTAAACACAGCAAAGCATCTGTTAAAAGAAATTCAACAACGCGTTGGAGTGCTCATTATGCAGCAGTAAAAATACTAGCAGAAAATTTTGATGAGGTTGTAGCTGCAATTTGGGAATTATGTGATCAACAAGAAAATGTAGATACCAGAGGTGCTGCGCAGAACCTTATACCTGCTGTATGTAATTTCACTCTTCTTTGTTACCTTTTCTTTTGGAATGATGCACTAAGGGAAATAAATTGCGCTCAGATTGCATTGCAAAGTAAAGGCTTGAGTCTTGATCAGTTAGCTATAAAAATAGAGGCAGTTCGTCTCTATATTCAAGAAAAACGGGATCATATTGTAGAAGAAGCAATAGGTCTTGCTACGAAAAAATCAGAGGAGTACGACATTCCAATTGAAAAACGAATTCGTCGTAAAAAACGAATGGCCGGTGAGTTGGTCACCGATGGAATGTCTCGACCGATTCAGTACGGAACAAACCGAACTAGAGCAAAGTCCATTGAAGATGTAGCTTCATCGTTCGAGGTTGTCCAGACAAATACTTTGCTTTCGGCGAACATCGAGGAGTTGAAATTAGCTGTTTCAAAATTTACTGGTTTTTATGATGAGGTATCAGAAGCAGAGCTACTCCTAGAGATACCAAGGTTGCGAAGATATTTAAAAGCAGCTAATGTTACAGTGTCTGATTGGGTATCCGTACACTTTTTGAAATTCATCGTGGAATGGGATTTTACAGAATCCCTTCCAAATCTTATCGTTGCACTAAAGTTATTTATGACAATTTGCGTATCTGTTGCTTCGTGCGAGAGGAGCTTTAGTAAATTAAAATTAATCAAAAACTACTTACGGTCAACAATGAGCAACGCGAGACTAAACAATCTTGCAATGTTAACGATCGAACATGAGGCAACACAAAGTATTAATTTTGAAGATGTGATTTCCGAGTTTGCAGCTGTCAAAGCTAGAAAGAAGAGATTTTAAATTACAATCTCTTCTATATAGCTTTGATTATAAGTTATAAAACTTAAATAGATTATTTTTAATTTTTTTTGTCTGTTTCTTCTATATAGGTTAGGTTAGGTTAGGTTTAAGTGGCAGCTAATGCTCACATAGGTCTCAGATGGGCTCGTTGTGTTACCACGGTACTTGCAGTACAACCCTCCTCAGGGGATTTTGTCAAACCATTTCGAGCCGTGGATGAACCTCATGAGAGTCTGCGCATCTAGTGATGCGAGGTCAGAGAGATCATCCAAGAAAGGTCGGCCTAAGAAGAGCAATCGTGTTGCGGTCAGAGAGGGGCATTGGCATAGGTAATGCTGAACACTCTCCTCTTCCTCCTCGTCCAGGCAGCCTCTGCAGTAGTCCCGCTTCGCTATGCCCAGTCTCTCAGCGTGCTTGCCAATGGGACAGTGTGCCGTGATGACTCCCACTGCCAGTCTGATATCGTTTCTTTTTAGAGAGACGATGTTGGTGCTTCTTTTCCTGTTTCGGTGAGGCCATATTTGCCTGGTTACCTCGCAGGTGTCTTCATCCCTCCACCTTCGCTCCGCTAGGTTCGAGGTTATTTCGGCTATGGTCTCCTTGCACGAGGCAAATGGAATACCAATATCCTGTAATACTTCGGTTGAGTGCAGGCTTGTGCCGTTCTTTGCAAGCTCATCCGCTTTTGCGTTACCTGGGATCCCGTTGTGGCTTGGTATCCACGTGAGTCTCACGTCTGTGTGTGCTGCGAGCTCATTCAGCTTTCTCCGACAGCCAGAGACCACTGCTGAGTTGGTGCACACGCTAGTAACTGCCCGGAGAGCAGCTTGGCTATCGGTGTAAATGTGGATCTGTTCACCAGGGTCCCCATTTACCATCAGCCACTCTGCTGCCCCTTTTATGGCGGTTACCTCCGCCTGTAGAACGCTGCAGTAGTCTGGCAGGCGTAAGCCAATTCTGAGGTTGAGGTCGTTGGAGAAAACTCCGCTGCTAACTTTGTCCTCCCTCCGTGAGCTGTCTGTAAAGACCTGCGTGTGTCCTGCTGGTACCTCTTTCTTTTCCATCCATTCCTCTTTAGAGGGTATGTGGTATGAGAAGTTGTTGCCAAAAGCAGGTGTTACTAGACATCGGTCTATGTTTTTGGGCATCCCTTTAAATTCATTGATTATTCCGGCGTGTCCACGATAGTCCGATGTCAACATTCGCACTAACTTTAGTCTAAGTGCTGTGGTAATGGCAAGTTGCTTGCCCATTAAATCGACCGGGGTTATGTCCAGGATTGTCTCCAAGGCTTTCGTAGGCGTCATTCTCATGGCTCCCGTTATCATGAGCGCCGCCATTCTCTGCACTTTTGTAAGCGCCATTTGATGGACTCTTTTATTAAGTGCCGGCCACCATATGAAAACGCCGTAGTAGAGTATTGGTGTAACTACGGCTCTGTATAGCCAGAAGGTAATCTTGGGGTTGAGGCCCCAAGATTTCCCCACCGCTCTCTTGCAAGAGTACAGCGCCACCGTTGCTTTCCGTACTCTTTCGTTTATGTTGAGCTTCCAAGATAACTTTCGGTCTAGTATGAGACCTAAGTACTTGGCGCTCTCCTTGATCGTCAGTTCAGTGCCCTTTAGCATTGGGAGCCTGAATTCTGGGATGATTCTGGAATTCTGGGACCTTGTGAAAACGACTATCTCGGTTTTCGCCGGGTTGACATCTACGCCACACCTTTTGCACCATTACACTAGTTTCGATAGGGCCCCTTCAACAAGTTGCGACATTGTATTGAGGTGTTTCCCTGAGGCCGCTATTGCTACGTCATCCGCATAGGCGACGACCCTGCAGCCGGATTTCCTAAGTTGGAGGAGCAGCTCATTTAGCGTGATGTTCCAAAGCAATGGTGAGAGGACGCCTCCTTGTGGGGTTCCCCTACTCACCTTCCTTCTTATGTGGGATTCTCCCATTGTGGCCCTAATGTTCCTTTCACGGAGCATTTTTCCGATCAGGTGACATAGAGCGTTGTCCATAGCTAGTCCAGTTAAGGCTGATTCTATGGCTTCAGGCTTCACGTTGTTAAATGCCCCTTCTATATCGAGGAAGACAACAATCGTGAACTCCTTATGCCTCATCGAGCTCTCTATCTGGTTTACCAAGGCGTGGAGTGCTGTTTCCGCGGATTTCCCCTTTGTGTATGCGTGCTGAGACATTGACAGCATTTCAGGGTGTAATGCCTCCTTCATGTGCAAGTCAATCGATCGATGATAAGCTGATTGGTCTCAGGTCTTTGGGGGAGGTGTGTGAGGCCTTTCCTCCTTTTGGGATGAAGACC
Source organism: Phosphuga atrata (assembly GCA_944588485.1). Classification (NCBI taxonomy): domain Eukaryota; kingdom Metazoa; phylum Arthropoda; class Insecta; order Coleoptera; family Silphidae; genus Phosphuga; species Phosphuga atrata. The sequence continues at coordinate 59,258,601 of OX155898.1, forward strand.
GCTTCGACCTCTCTCCATATTTTTGGGATGTATGAGAGGTTTATACATGCCTTAAACATAGTCTCCAACCAAGGTGTAACTATATCTATGGCCTCTTGCAGCTCAACTGGACTGATCCCGTCAGGTCCAGGTGACTTAAAGGGTTTCAAGCTTTTGATGCTCCAGGTTAACTTATCTCCACCTACAATTCTGTCAGCCAGATACCGAGGTGGAGCAGTTATGGTGGAGTCCACTACACTTATTCCATTGTTTGGAAAGTGTGTATCCATGAGTAGCTCCAGCGTTTCTGTACATGATGTTGTCCAGTTTCCATTTTGCTTCTGTATGAAGTTTTGGACTGCCGGATCCTTAGATAAAATTTTTCGCAGTCGGCTGGCTTCTGAGGTTTCCTCTATTTGCTCGCAGAGCCGAGCAAAGGATGACCTTTTGGCCTTCCTAACCTCCGTTTTGAAATTCCGTAGGCTGTTCTTATAGGCAGTCCATTGGTGCTTTTTGCCTCGTTGAACAGCCTTCTGCTTTCCTTTCTTAGGGAGCTTATTAACGGCGTCCACCACCGTGGTTTGCTCTTACCTATCCTGCTCATGACTTTGCATGATGTGCGCATGGCCTTGTTACAGGCACCTGTGAACTATTTTACAGTTCTGTCTAGCTCATCCCCTGTTTTTGGTGTTGGGGGCGGCTCTTCCGATAGAAGACCCGATAGGGTAGTTTTGTACTTACCCCAGTCCGTCTTCCGTTTGTCTACAAACTTAGGCCTTGTTTGCATCTGTATGCCTACCTTAAATTCAATAAACCTATGATCAGAAAAGGAGTGTTCTTTTGACACTTTCCAATTGCTTACAAGGTTAGGCGTTTTAGTGGAAACGAGTGTAATATCAAGTACCTCCTCTCTCACGGCTATGGAGAAGGTTTGAGTGTTACCTATATTACATATTTCTAGGTCGGAGGTTAGTATAAATTCTAGTAAAGACTCACCTCTATTTTTCGTGTCCGAGCTGCCCCATATGGTGTGGCGGGCATTGGCATGGGCTCCAATAATCACGTCCGCCCCTACTCGGTTGGCTTCTGTGATTATACCATGGAAACCCTCTGGGGGACTTTCCTTCTCATGGGCGAAGTATCTTGAGATCATCCATAACCTACGGTTAGAAAGTCCCATTGATACAGTGACAGTGTCGCAATCGCTGTGGTTAGGCATCATAAAAGCGTTGATGCTTTTATCCGCCAGGACGCACGAGCGTGGCTTACCTGCGTTTTTTACGTACAGTAACCTGTACTTGTCAGAGCCCAGTCCACAGATCTTGGTACCCACGACCCAGGGTTCTTGGATTAGGGCGATGTCGACTCCTCCCTTTGACAGTTGGAGGAGCAGAGCAGCCGAGGCTGCTTTGGAGTGGTGGAGGTTACATTGTATTACCCCCACCATCGCTGAGAGAGTTTTCTGGCACCGCGACGATCGTTACGTCGTTGTCGTCTTCGGTGTCGGAGATTAGCGCCAGATTCTCCTCTGCTTCGCTAATCTCATCTAGATGGAGAGGTCCGAACATATTAGTGACCCCATATCTGACATCTCACTGTCTGAATGTGACCGAGGCTCCCCTTCCCTCGAGGGGATTGGGGTTCTCTGGTCACTCTTGTAAACATTCAGGGTAGTGGAGCCGAAGCCGTAGCTGATCACTCCCTTACTTTCTGCCAGTGGCGCTAGAGATGCTTCGATTAAGATGACAATTACTTGCCTTCTCATACCCGCTGCCTCGCTAACTTTGATAACGCTCCAATCCTCAGTTGGAAGCGTGGGGTTGCTGGTCTGAATTATCTTCAGAATTGTCCTCGGGTCAGAGGGTTCCGTCGGGATCCAGGCTCTCGATCTCGGTCTGCTCGGGATCTTGTCCCTTGAGACAGCCTCGATTCGGGCGCCTGGCCAGACTTCCCCCACTTCCCCGATGGCTTGCTTGTACAGGCCCGCTGATCGTTGATCTGCACAAGCCACCAGCTTGATATGTCCTTGATGGCAACCTGCGTCTCTGCAGCAAGGAGCTGGGCCTGGATTCTTCTGGAGAATGTCCAGGTATTTGGCCAAGAGAGCCGCTTCTACCAGTCCCCATTTGGCTGGCGCGATACTCCCATCCCGGTGACCTCTGTCAATGACCGCCCATACCAGATGATCTTTCATGATCTCACTGTATGAGCGCTTCGGGAGTCCCTTTTTGTTGGACTGTGGCGAAGGACCCAGTCGTGCCCATTTTTTTCCCTATGAGCGGGGATTCATCCATCAATCTGTCCTTTCTTTTGGACGATCCCTGGGTTGCCGCCGACTCATGCTCTTTCGTAACTTTAAGGGCCCACTCGAGTTTCGCCTTGTCTTGATCAGACCGCTTTTCCTCCGGGATGTCCTTAAATTTGTCGAGGAGTTTGTAAGCCGCCCTTCTATTCCTGTAGGCTCTGACGGACGGTTTCACCTCTTTTTTGCTAGATGCCGCTTTATTCAGCTCTGCATCATTACTAGTGCTAGGCCCGGGTTTCGTTAGCCTGCTACTTGTGTTGTCCTTAGAGGACGGACGGGAGTCTCCCTTTACGGGTGGACTTTTTGGGGAACTCACGTTCCGGGAATGGATTGTTGCCCACACCAGATCCGATTGGGCGGCCTGCTTGCGCAGGGTGGGATTCCGAGCTGTTGCCCGTACCCACCTGGTGATTGTTACCTCGGTTTGCACTATCCATTGAGGGGGGTGCAATTTATACCTTTTGCCAGGTTTCCTTTCGTTAGGGACCAGACTGACCTTCTTCTGGCCATGCATCCTCTTGGCACGGGTAAGGTCCACCACCGTAGGATTAGGAGTAATAGACTGAAGAAGAAAGAAGTTTAACTCCCTAGCCCTCGATACCAACTAGCATCAGGAGTTGAAAGGTGGTCAAGAGTAGACCGAAGAGTTGACCAAGGGAGGTCGAAAAATCAAAGAAGGAAAGATAAAAGGAAACTGGTAATCTCGTGCCGAAGCATGGTTACCGTGCAATGGTGTTGGTCCGCGTGTGCAATCCCCTATCCGCCACCCGGGGACGCGCCTGGTAGGGGTTACACCTTCCCCCGCAGGTTCTTCTATATAATTATGTTTATGATATTTTATTGATAGTTTTGTAATTTGATGATCAAATGACTTATAATTTTTCAAATGCTTATTTAAATTGCTGTATTAAAATCATACTTCACGCTTATCTGATTTTTTTCTTTTACATAATATTGATTTTAACCATTTTCGAAGGGTGACACCATGGATATCCGCCCCGGGTGTCACCCATGCTAGCTACGCCACTGGTCTACATAGAACTAACTTGCATCATTAAACAAAAAACATAGATGAAGGAAAATTTGTCATTGTAACCTAAATCTCACGCAAGCGTCCAAAAATTACCAATTTCAATCAACACCAATTTGAAAATATTTGCAACCCATTTTGATTTTTCCCGCTATCCGCTCTCATTACTCTCATTGAACTCCATCTCTCCGTAACCCAAACCCAACCTAACCTATTTTGGTAGACCTGGTCCTCAATGTTTTATTTAGACTAGACTTTAAATAATCTAGTCTGGCTGTGCTCACTATACTTGATCCTCAAGATTTCATCTGGACTAAACTTTAAGTAATGTAGTCTGGTTGTGTAGACTAGACATGATCATCAAGGTTTCATCTATACTAAAAAGTGGATCTAGGCAAAAAAGACGATTTTTATTTTCCTTTGTAGGTTTTATCAAGTTTTAACAAGTTCCATAAGAAGCTGTTGTTAATAAGCTAATGTTACAAGAAAGGTTTTCTGCGATATTTGAAAATAATAAAAAAGAACGAAATAAGTGTGTTAAAATACACTTTTTAATTATTTTCTAGAATGCGGAAATGTTTTTGGAATGTAATATCGCGTCTGCATAAAACCAGATGCGAATAAAAACATGTTATTGCCTTTATTTATTTATAATAACTTTTAATTTGAAAACCAAGTTAATATCCTAACATATTTCTAAAGCAGAGTTTAAAATTGACTGCAATTCGATTTTCTGATATGTTCCCTATTTAATAAATACTTACCCCCCGGGCATGCAAATTCCGTCTGGACTCTCAGCATGTAATAAAAAAAAACCCGCATCTTTCTCCCCTTCCGAGATGTTAAGGAAGAATGTATGTCGTTGCGGTTGAATGCATTTCCGTTGTAAATGTGGCGTCCGTCGGAAAGCGAAGCGCAATAAATAAAAAACGAAATCCCGTTGCTTGTTCCAGACTGCATCGACACTTACGAAAAACAACCGCGTCGTCGGCCCACCGCAGACTCCGCTGGGGCGTCGCGACGCCCGTCTACCATCCACCGGACTTCCTGCGACTTTCCCTCCCTCGGCGCCGATAGAACCCCCAAGGTGTGTATCGTATCTCCTTCACTACTTTGCGACCACGAACAAAAAAAACTTCACCCTCTTTGCATTTCAATTCACTCCCAAAAAGTTTTATATTAATTCATACTTACCAAAAGAGAATGTTTTGCACCTCAATATATAATATTATTATTTATTTGGTGCAGATCATTGCAATGGTGTGATTCAGTGCAGACATCCGATATTTCTTCGGTTTTCTTGTGTTTGTGTGTAAATAATGTTCGGTCAGCGAGTTCCAAACACCTCTAAGTCCCTGACTGATGGCGCTGTCCGCAGTAATCGCCCTCGGGATCGGATGGTTTTCCTTAATTTTCCGAGTGGTTGTGCATCAAAAACACTGACCGCTGGAAAACTTAGATTATTATAATTTATCGTCTAATTCGTCTTCGTTCCGAAACCTTCTCCCTCGCCGTTTCAATTAAACTTTTCGGCATTTTTCAACGCGTACCTCTTTGTCAGCTCTGAATAATACATGTTTCTATTACCGTCGACCCCCCGACTTCTTATTTGTTTCATTGTATCCTTCCTAAAGTAGAAATTGAATTTACTTTTTTTTTAAGCTTATATAGGGTCCTCCAATAAGAGGTTACATTTTGATATGTAAAAAAAAAACGAATAATTTTAAGCGAAATCATCGTATGTTTATTTAATTGTAAAGAGGAGGGTATGCCATTAATAATGGAAAACAATATTAGGTTACGCTTGCAGGACCATATTCATTTCATGAAATGTTCCATAACCAATTAGCACATTTGCGGATGTATGTCCGCGACAACCTCACGAATTCTTCTTTAAGGTCTTTAATCAATTGTGGGTCATTTTCATAGACCCTAGCTTTTACGTAGCTCCAAAGAACAAAGTCTAGAGGTGTTAAATCACAAGATCTCGGTAGCCAATTGTGATCAATTCTTCGAGAAATCAGGAAACTTTTTACGCAAAAGAGCGATGGTATCGTTACTTGTGTTGCACGTAGCGCGGTCTTGTTGAAATAAACGTCGTCCACATCAATATCTTCCAATTCGGGCCATACAAAATCATTAATCATCGTTCGATAGCGCAATCAATTCAACGTAACAGTTGCTCCAGCCTCATTTTCGAAAAAGTAAGTTCCATGTGCCCGCCAGACCAAAAACCGCACCAAAAAGTAATACGTTGAGGATGGAGAGGCTTTTCAACTATAATTCTTTGGTTTTCCAAGCCTCAAACACGACAATTCTGCTTGTATACGAAGACTTCGAGGAGAAAATGGGCCTTAAAAAACTTAAGATGATTTTTCGATGAAATTCCTGATCAGTTTGATGTATTTCAAGGACCGAATCAGCAAAGACACGACGTTGTTGATGGTTTGTAGGCGTGAGTTCTTTTGTTAACTGAACTTTAAAAGCCTTAAGACCTAACCATTTATGCAAAATAGTATATAATATATTGTGGAATGCCCAATTCGAAAGATCGACGAGAAATGGACAAGCCTGGGCTTTCGTGTGTTAACACTATGGGCTACAACAGCAACTTTCTCAGTTATTCTTGACTGACGTGCACTAGTTCGGTTCTTCATATCGGCAACTTGTCCCAACAGCTCAAACTTTTCCACCAGTTTCACAACAGCTGGCCGAGAAGGGAAAAAAATGCTTTAGTTTTGCGAACTATGACCTCAAAATTTTCACCGTTTTTGTAGTGAATTTTAATAAATTCAATGCATTGTTGAAGCGTATATCGTTCCATTTTTATTAATGGCGTAGTTTTTGCTTGTCATCTGTTAAGTCTGTTCAATATCTGTTCAATAGCAATACACAGAAAATATAAAAAATACATTAAAGACCATGAAGAAATTGACGAACAAATAATAAAAATGGAAATTAAAAAAAATGGACAGAATATAGTTATAATAGGAGTATACGCTCCTAGCGAGGATGCTGACCTTGCCACTAAAGATATGTTCTACGAAAAACTATTCCGAATAATATCTGAGATAAAAGGAGATCGAGAAATACTTATCTTGGGAGACCTAAATGCCCGTACAGGGAGAGAAGGAAACAACCCGGTAATAGGCAGATATGGAGAACAAACTGAAAACGATAACGGCAGACGTCTAAAACAACTATGTCAGAATATGTCTCTAAAGATAATTAATGGTTTCTTCAAACAAATATATACATAAATACACGTGGACCCAACCCACAAAAGGACTAAGATCGATAATCGATTACATTATACAAAAACAAAACACAAAAATAACAACCACTGACGTAAGGGTGTATCGAGGAGCGGAATGCGAATCGGACCACCGCCTATTGGTAGCAACAGTCCTAATAAAGTATAGGAAAAATAATACGGACAAAACTAGTAAAAACGACATCTTAGGAAAAAACACGAATGAAATCATATACAATCTAGAGAGTTTCGGCAACGAATCTACTAAATTTTTGTACAAACTAAGATTAACTACCATGCTGGCTAAAGTGCAATACGGAAACACAACAGCGAATCAACTATATCAAGACCTAAGGAACTGTATGCACCAAGCAGCGAACGAAGCTATAGGACCACAAGAAAGGCATTTTAAAAATAAAGAGTGGTGGTGTGAAGAAATAGAAAGACTAGCAGAAATTAAAAAGAAAGCTTATCAAACTTGGCTACAATCTAAAAAAATAGAAGATAGAACGATCTATGCACACTGGAATAGAGAAGTTAAAAAACTTACTAACTTAATAACTAACAAAAAAGAAAAATGAGATTTGTGAAAAAAGATGCGAGGAGATAGAGAGGTGCATGGGAGGAACAAAGCTTTCGGAAGCGTGGAAGGCAATCAAACATATTAGAAAAGAAAGGCAAGTAAATAAAATTGAACTAATAAGTATGGAGGAGTGGGAAACATATTACAAAGAACTGCTAACAGAAAAGAGAAAAGAGTTCCACATTGATAACCTCGACATAGAGACACCCACAAATGAAGAAGTAAATGCGATAACGATAAAAGAAATAAAGGAAGCCCTAAAAGAATCTAAAAATAAGAAGGCTGCAGGGCCAGGAAATATCCCAATTGAACTAGTTAAAAATGGACCAGAATTATTACTAGAGCTGATAGCCAAGATCTTCAACAAATGTCTAATAGAAGGCGACAACATTCCAGAAGATTGGAATATTGTTCATATGAGCTCAATATATAAAAAAGGAGACCAAAGACAATGTAGTAACTATAGAGGGATCAGCGTAACTAGTGCGCTTGGGCGGTTGTACGGCCGGATACTAAAAAAAAGATTTGAAAGCAGCATCAAAGAAGTAGAGGAGCAAAGTGGCTTCCGAGCCGGGAGATCATGCATTGACAATATATTTGTTATTCAACAAATTATAGAAAAGCGGAAAGATAGAAATCTACCCACACACCTATTATTTATCGACTTGGAGAAAGCTTTCGATACGGTACCCTGGAAAAAGCTTTTTGAAGCATTGACGAGGATTGGGATAAATAGTGTATACTGTCGGGCAATCAGAAATATATATATCGAGTCAAAAAGTGCAGTCAAGATAGGAAACGTTATATCGCGGCCTTTCCGTACAACGAAAGGATTAAGACAAGGCTGCAGCCTGTCTCCTACATTATTTAAAATATACATACAAGAAGCACTAACAAACTGGAGAAGAAAAACCGCAGGAATGGGAATAAGAACAGGTGAACATTGTTTGACAAGCCTGCTATTTGCTGACGACCAAGTGATACTAGCAAGTGATGAAAAAAATATAGATTATATGTTAAGAAAATTGAAAGAAGAGTATTCGGAATGGGGTTTAAACATGAATATGTCAAAAACAGAATATCTTCGTGTCGGGGAAGAAGGAGAAGACCCAGAACTGGAGTTAAGAAAGATTAAAAAATGTAGGGCATACAAATATTTAGGAACTATCATCTCAGAAGAAGGAACAACAAAAAAGAATATAGAATATAGACTTGGACAAGGGAAAAAGGCTATCTGCTTGTTAAATTCAATGCTATGGTCAAATGAAATTAAACTAAAAACAAAAATGAGGGTATACAAATCTATTGTAGAACCAATAACAACTTATGGTTCAGAATGTTGGCAAGTTTCACAAAGAGATAAAAAAAGTATAGAAGTAGTAGAAATGGACTTTCTACGAAGAGCTTGTCAAACGTCCAAACTAGATCGTGTAAGAAATGAACATATAAGAAGACAGGCGAAGAGAGTCTATGGCAATACAGACGACATAGAAACACGGCAATTAAAGTGGTATGGACACATGCAATGGATGACTGGAGAAAGATGGCCAAAAATAGCATTCCAATATATACCAAGAGCAAGGAGAAGAAGAGGCAGACCAGCAATAAAATGGATAGATGGTATTATGAAAACCATTAAAGATAGAGCCATAGAAGAAGATGGCTGGAGAGATAAGGAGAGGTGGAAAAAGAAGTGCGGGATGCGGCAAAGGCTGTAGGAACCTCGCTGTATAAAAAAAAACCTGTTAAGTAGTTACAGGTTCACTCATGACAACTGTTAAAATGGCGGGCTATTGAAAATGAAACCTCTTTTTGGAAGACCCTATGTTTTATACAGGGTTGGGACAAAGTATCGAATATTTAATTTTTCTATTTTTGTCTCTAATGGACTCATAACAGCACTCATTTGCGTGCGGTTATGGCTCGCCGAGTGTGATACAATTTTCTCAATATGTATCGGCGATTTTTTTTATTTAGAAATGGCATAAAAGGGCTCAAAATAGAAAAAAAAAGTGTAAAAAAACTCGTTCGTAAGGAGTTATTCAGCACTTGTCCAATAGAAATCTCCTCGCGACGCTCGTCGTTTTCCAAACTTGGACGCGTGCTGTAAAATCGCGATTACTGAACTCGTCCTTCTCGTCCTCCTAATACACTATTACGCCATTTGAAAGAAACGCAAAATAAAAGTGATTTTGTGAGCCTTGCTCTAGTCTTAAATGTTACTCCAATTATTAGTTCAACGTACATTTGAAGGTTTTAGTCAAATGAGAACCTCAATATTTTTATTTACATTGCAAATAAATTGATGTCAAGGTAAATAAACACACAAAAGTTGTTTGTATAAAAGTCATTACTTTTACTAGTCATAATAGCAAACAATATTGAGCCGCTGAGCAAATAAGTTGAATAACTAAGACACATTTAGTATGTCAAGTCATAAGGTTTCTTTATCTAGAGCAAGAACATCCCGAATAACAACATTTACCTCGTCAATCAAGTCAGAAAGTTTCTTCATCTACAGCAGGCACATCCGGGAAGTTTAAACGTAAAATATGAGGACTATTTGCAATAAATTAATTTCGATCGATTAATTATTTTACTTTAATAAACGCCATATATTCAAAATCAAATCAAAATATTTATTTATCTTGTGGATGTACAGTACAATACATATTTGATACGTCAAAGAAAAAAGCGTGCTCGTGCAAGACACAAAAACTAACACAGAAAAAAAGCATCACAATATAATATCTACAATTAAAATATATCTACCGACACAAAATAAATAAAGTATATATAGCTTAATAATTTATTAAGTAATATATATAAATTACTTAATAGATTATTAAGTAATTCATAATAAATTTTTAGAATTTATTAATGTATTAAAAACTCATTAATGTCATAGTAGCACATTTCAATTAAATGTATTTTTAATTTTCTTCTGAAAACTTTGTATATTTTTTCGTTTTTTATGACATCTGTATGTGATTGTATATTTTAATTCCTAGTCTGTTAACTGTTTTAGAGCATAGAGTTAGGTTGCTCTTCGGTGTATATAGATGGCAGTTCTGGTATTGTACATATGCTGGTCTATATTTAACTTGAAGTGCTTTGCGTTCTTATGCATATAGCACGCAACCTCCCATATATATATATATATATATATATATATATATATATATATATATATATATATATATATAATGCCGGTATTGTTAACAATTCCAGCTCTTTAAAGGAAGGTTTGCAAGATTGCCTTCTTGTTTTCCCGGATATGGCTCTTACCACCCTTTTCTGGGCTATAAATACCCTCTTCAGCTGTGTGGAAGTTCCCCATATTAGAATCCCATAGGATATCACTGATTTTATTTCCGCATGGTATATGTCTAATATTGCGGATTTGGGTAGGAGTTGTCTAATCCTTCTTATGAGGTATGTTTTTATATTTACTTTTCTAATAATGTAGTCTGCCATGATATTCCAGGTGAGATGCTCTTCCAGGAACAAACCTAGGAATTTTACACACCCTGTTCTTTGAATGATGTTTCCTTCGATTCCTAAAGTAATTTCCTCGGTTGATTTTCTTCTGTGAGTTTGAAATCTAATGTACTTTGTTTTATCACAGTTTAAGCGTAGGTTATTTCCCGAAAACCAATTGTGTAAATTCAAAATAACTTCACTTGCTTCAGATTGTAGTTCTTCCATGGATGCTTTGGATATGAAAACACTAGCATCGTCGGCATATAGTGTGATCCGATCTTCTCCAATATATTTAATTAAATCAAATGTATACAGTAAGAATAGTATAGGGGCCAGGACACTCCCCTGTGGCACACCAATGAAAGTTGGCAGTATTTTGGATCTGCTATTCCCAACCCTCACATACTGATTTCTACTATGAAGGTACGATTGAAACCATCTCCCAGCTTTTCCTCGAACTCCATAAGTATAAAGTTTTCCTAGTAATTTGAAGTGCGACACAGTCAAATGCCTTGGTGAGGTCGCAAAAGATAACCAGTGGGCATTTTCCATTATGCACCTCCGATATTATTTTTTCATGCAGTTCTTGAAAAGCTATGATAGTGGATTTATTTTTACGAAACCCATGTTGTTGAGGTGGAATCACTTTATGTTTCTAGAGAAATGGTGTAAGTCTGTCTTCCATGCAGTATTCGATTATTTTCGCCAAGACTGAGATAAGAGCTACCCGTCGGTAATTGTTGATATTGTTTCTATCTCCTTTTTTATATATCGGAATTATTGAGGACATTTTTAAAATGTCCCGAAACGTTTCGGTATGAAAAGAGCAATTCACTATCTCGGTTATTGGTTTCACTAATTCCATACTAAATTGTCTAATCAAATTACATGGCAGGCCGTCAGTTCCGCTACTTCTTTAGTTTTTTAATTTTAGTAATATTGTACTCATTTGCTGCGATGTAAATTCTTGTAAGTACATGCTATTGTCGTTGTGCTGCATGTGCACATCTCTTAAAGTTGTTCCTTTAATCATTGTTGCAACAATCTTTGGGGCAGTTATGAAAAAATTGTTGAAGGTGTCAGCTATCCTGCTAGGCTTGTCTAATATCTTGTTGTTTTCTTTTAATTCAATGGTACTCGTGCGTTCTTCTTTGTTGAATAACTGATTTATTATTCGCCAAATAGTTTTTTGTTTATTTGGTGAATTTACAATAAGCCCACAATAGTACTTCCTTTTTGTTTCCCGTATCAGTCTTTGGTGTTTTTTCTTTTCCTGCATATATTTATCCTTAAGAAATGGAAACTTTTTTTGTAGAACAAAGAGATCTTTTAATTTATTACTAGAGCATCTTAACTCCGAATTTACCCATGGTTTTCTCTGATTAATTAGATTTACCAACGGGAAACAGAGTTCAAAATGATTTCTCTGAGTTTTTAAGAATTCCATCGTTTTTCCATTGGCATCTTGATTGTTGTACACATTTTCCCAAGATTCTTGTAGTAGAGCTTGTCCAAATCGCGCTTTATTAGCTTCTCCAAAATTCCTGGTTTGTTTTTTGGTTTGTTTGGGAAATTCAGTTTTGTTGGTTGTATTGCTCATTAGTATCAGTCTATGGTCGGATATTGTTTTATCTTTTACACTTATTTGTCTTACATTATGTAGATTCTTAAAAATGTTGTCAATTCGACTTTGACTGGTCGCGGTTATCCTAGTGAACTGCTCCACACGTTCAGTTAGACCGTAGGATCTCATTATATTTCTTAAATTGGTGGTTTCTATTGAGTTGTTTTCGAAATGTATATTAAAGTCACCCACGATGATTATTTCCCCATAATTATTGAAGATGATTTCGAGCACATTTTCTATTACTAATAAAAAGGTGTCTATGCATCCTGCTGGTGGTCTATATAAGTTGATTATTATTTTCTTTTTATGTTTTTCAATTAATTCTATTCCGCAGATTTCTATGTGTTTTTCAATTGTGTTGTTGGATATATTTATATTTTCTTTGAACTTTGTCGGATCTTTTCTAGCCCAGATAGCTACCCCTCCACCAGTGAACATTTTTCGGCAATAGAAGCTTAATAGTTTGTAGTTTTCTACATAAAGATGTTGCAGCTTTTCTTTGTTCAGCCATGTTTCCGTAAGACATAATAATTCCGGTTCGTAGAAGGTTGTTAATAGTTCAAGTTAACTACTTTTTTGGTTTAAACTTTGGATGTTTAAATATAGGACCTCTATTATAATTTTTGTATGATTTTGTTTAATGTTCGAAAGCTTGTTTTGGTTTACTGTGCCACTCGGTAATTTTTCTGTAGGAGATGTTATTTTTTCTCTGAGTTTTTCTCCAGTCTTGACAAAAAACGGTTCACACAGGCGTTTCTTGCCCAAATTTCAGCTTTTAATATCTCGTTAAGGTATTGGAACGGTACTGAAACTTTAAAAGATGAGTACTTATCGGGGTATTATAAATAAATAATTTGTGTACAGATAACCTGCTCAAATTTTTTCCTACTTAAATATTGGATTACGTCATCCGCTGACAGCTTCGGATCCAGACGAAATACATGCAGATGAGCGTATCTCGTAACGGCTCGTATTTGAGTTGATTCGTCATTGGTTCCAAAAATGAGTTTAGATTTCCCGACTCTTCTTTTTTGGTGTCGTTGTTCTTCCCATTTATCGTTATTTACATTTCGAAGCGGTCGATTTTCTATCTCTTCCATATCGGTCTGTGTGTTGTTCTTTTTTGCGCTATCATACCCATTCGTCTGGGGATTAGTTTTTTCAGCCTTATCAGTCGAGCGACTCGGCGCGCTATCACTCGCCTTCGATGAATTTTGTTCCTTAATATTAATTAATACAATACTTTTCGGTAGTGTTTTCTTGTTTATTTCATTTAATTTTATGTTTTCACTTTTGAGAGTTTCAATTTGATTACTTAGTTCCAACAGACGATTATTCAGGGGTTCTACTTCCTTTTTAATCGTCTTACTGATTATCTCACTAATTAATCCGGCGAATTCTGAGCTGTTTATGTATGCAATGATCTGCTCATGGCATTTTTCCGATGCACCGGTTGATCTTAACGTTGGCATTTTATTTATATGTACTGATTGGTAATAAAATTTAAAATATATTCAGTTCTATTTAACTATACGCGTACGACCACTCACGTTTTGACGGCTGGCGGCCGACTATTATAATAAGAGTAAAGATTTAGTTTTTTCACATTACGTGTGTTGATATAAAGCACGTCGTGTACGTAATATACGTAATTGTGCGAAGATTCGTTTTGGAAGTAATGAGATTTATGAAATATTAGTTAAATGAAACGAAGTGGTTGTGTTTTGTGTCTGAAGGTAATGAGGACGTTCGATTTGTGGCTAAGAGATCCCGACCGAAAATCATCCATCACTTCAGCCATTGATCAAGAGCATGAAAGGATTCCTGTAAAGTTGGATTTCTCATTAAAGAGATAAAAACTCTTGTAATTTAGTTTATCTTGACGAAGAGTTCTTAATGAGATTAAGACTTTTCAGATGGAGTTACTGCGACCCTCGACGTAATCATATTCCGCGTAAGAAAACCGAAACTGCTTTTTATATCTACAAATGATGGATTCATAAGACAACTTCATTATCGCAGCAAATAGTCCGGAAGAATTAATTGCGGAATGTTGGAAAGAGTATCAATTATGCGAACAATATGCGCTTCCATTGAGACTAAGACAAATATCCCTCCGTGAAAACGGGGAACGAAATTAATAAATAACGACGCCCGTTCAGCGCTCAGGCAAAGCGACTCACAATACACAGAGAGAACGAAGAACTTTTTTTTTCGTCTAACAATCTGTTTAATATTGCATGTCGTATACAGAGGACCTGAGGCTAGCAACTCGCTACCTCCGTCCCCTCGATTATCATCAGCAAACATTAATATCTCAAACTATTTCATCAAACAATCATTTTAATCTTAGATGTTTTTTGGCATGACAACACCGTCTTCAACTCTAACAAATTGCATGCAAAAATAATGAGAATATAAAATGAAAGAAAACAACTCCGAAAACAATTGGCATTACAAAATACTTAATAAATTGCTAGGAGGAAAGAGAAAAGTTAACTTTATAAAATATTGATTAACTTCGGTGGAATTCTTAATTTAATAAATAATAGCTGGCAATGCAAATTTAGAAATAATTATAATACGTCGTAGACCTTCAATTTCGCGATAGCAATTTATCTATGTATACAAATTTATTTATGCGCCTTTTGACGCATGCAACGCTTTAAATATTATTGCAGTGGTGTTAGATACGGCGTCTTGAGATGTTCAAGTTTGCTTTGCTGTTTTGCGCGGTAATCGCTTGCTGTCATGGTGCGAAAATTTTGGGAGTTTTCCCATATCCCAGTCAAAGTCATCACATTTTAGGAAGCGCGTTGCTTAAGGAATTAGCTGAGAGAGGGCATCAAGTTACAATGATAAGCCCTTATCCCTTGAAAAATCCTCCCAAAAATTATAGAGATATTCCGTTGGAGAAAGTGAATGAATGGAAGAATGAAAATTTGAAGGGACTTTATGGTCTAAATTCTTCGTATTTCATGAAGACGTATTTATTTTATTCAACAATACATGGTTTGAGTAGAGTAATATTTGAAGAGGAACATTTGGTGGCATTTTTGAAATCCGGAGAGAAATTCGATGTGGCTATTAATATGATCGCTTATAGTGAATCGATTCTGGCTATTGGTCATGCGGTTAACGCAAGTAACATTGGATTTGGTGTTAATGGAGGTATACCAAATATAAATTACTATTCAGCTATTGCTACTCCATACGCATACGTTCCACACACGTTTTACCTTTACGCCGATAGAATGACTTTTTTTCAAAGAGTATTCAATACTTTAATTACAATTGGATATGACTTGTTGATATACTTCAAATGCTTGCCTGATCAACGGGAAGTTGTCAGAGAAAAATTTCCTAATGGTCCTACTATGGATGAATTGCTAGATGACTTAGATCTTTATCTGATAAATTCTCATCCTGCACTTGAGAGTCCAAGACCCTACCTTCCTAATACTATTCAAATCGGTGGATTCCATTTGGCAGATAAAGAAACTTTGCCTGAAGACCTGAAAGCGTTTATGGACAAATCAACGAACGGAGTGATTTTCTTCAGTTTGGGAACAAATCTGAATATTTCGGATTTGGGCGCAGATACTTTAGATGGGATGCTGAGGACTTTTCAAAAATCTAAATTCGATTTCCTTGTTAAATTTGATAAAGATGTCTCCAACAAACCAAAGAATGTAAAAATAAGTAATTGGTTGCCGCAGAAGGCTATCTTGGCACATCCAAAAACGAAAGCTGTCATAACTCATGGCGGATTAGGTAGCATCGCCGAATCGGTTTACAATGGTGTACCGATCATTTGCATTCCAGTCTTCGCAGATCAATACAAAAATGCAGCAAATGCCGTCTTTTACGGATATGGCCTCAAACTGGATATTAAAACTATTACCGAAGAAATCTTGTCTAATGCTATTAAAGACATTACTGAAAACCCCAAATATTTGTCAAATGTGAGACTGAGGGCTGACGCATTTAGAAACCAAGAAATGAAACCGATGGATAAAGCTGTTTTCTGGATCGAACATGTTGTTAAGCACAAAGGAGCCAAGCACTTAAAATCCATGGCAAGTCAACTCAAGTGGTATCAATATCTCTTGCTAGATGTATTTGCATTTGTTGGAGCAATTTTACTGATCGTTCTCGCTATCACCATGTTTATTATAAAGAAATTGTTATTAATTTGTTTTGGAAGGAAATCGATCCAAGCAGAACGAGAATCTAACATGAAAATCAAACAGCAATAGTTAGAATCAGCGTTGTTATTTTAAATCATGCAATAAAGCATGATTTAAAATTGTAATTTGTTTTTAGATTTAGATTTTGTAATTCGTAAGCCTGTTTTATTATGTTTCGTAATATCGCACACAAATTTGTGTAATTGTAACAATATATTTAAGACAAGAAATATATATTTGCTTAATATTAGTTAAAGTTTCATCATCATCATCAATGGCACGAGAACACGGGTCGGGTCTTGGCCTCCTCTAGTATTTTTCTCCACCGGTCTCGATCTCTGGCGCCTGTTCTCCAGTTTGGCACCTTAATTGCTCATGCATCTTGGTCTATCCCGTCGTTCA
This sequence comes from Phosphuga atrata, assembly GCA_944588485.1. Classification (NCBI taxonomy): domain Eukaryota; kingdom Metazoa; phylum Arthropoda; class Insecta; order Coleoptera; family Silphidae; genus Phosphuga; species Phosphuga atrata. The sequence continues at coordinate 59,275,453 of OX155898.1, forward strand.
ATCTGAGTCTGGGTCTTCCATGCTTTCTCCGTCCTTCTGGTTTGCTTGTATATATTTTTTTAATGGTCGTTTTTTCATCTGCCCTTATAACGTGTCCAGCGCATTGCAGTCTACTCACTTTAATTTTTGTTATGATGTCGTTGTATCGTTATATTGTGTATGTATTGGTTTTTGTCCGTGCGTGTCACCGTTTTTATTTGTCTGTCGAGTTTTTATAGCATTCTCTATTGGGTTTTTTTTCCGTGTTAGAGAGCTTAGTATTTCTTGGCTCATCCGATGCCAAATCGATGCCCATCTTAGAATTCTACCAGTTCCAGTGATTCATCCGTCATCCAATGTTTCCTTGTTTTGTTTGGGCTCTTGCTTTAGACATTTCGCTGCGAACAGTTCAATCCATCCTTTTGTTTCTTCCCATCGATGGTTTGGGTCATTGTGATTGCCCGGATGTGGTAGTACAAATAGGGCTTGCTGGAAGGTCGTTGGTTGCTACGCATTTACTTTCCTCTTACTGTCTGGTTTGATGAGTCTTTGTAGCTTTATTCCAAAGTCTACAATTAATATTCCGTGGTCAGAGTCCGTTGTCCGCATTCGGCACTTGGCTTGGTTTTCACGTTTCGGAATGATGATCTCCACCTCTTATCTACTAGTGGGTAGTCAATCTGGTTTTTGGTCTTCTTATCAGGAGATGTCCAAGTAGATAGGCATCGGGCATGATGTTGAAACTGGGTGTTCGGAATGGTTAGCTGTTGGTAATGGTCAGTTGCGAATTGCATGAGTCTTTCCCCTCTCTTGTTCCGCGATCCAAGTCCGTACTTGCCTACGATACTGCGATTGTGATCATCTGCTTTTGTTGCCCCGATCTTGGCATTAAAATCACCTAACATAATCGTGATATCCCTGGAGGCTATTCTCTCCATTAGCTCCTCGATGAGCCCGTACATATCTTCAATATCCTGATCAGGTGCATCAGAGGTTGGGAAATATGTTTGAATGAGGTGCATCTTAGCTGGTTTGGTGTTTAGGGTTATTATTATTCTATCGTTCACTGGTCGGTAACTTTCCACCCATTTGGCCAGCTGTTTCTAAATCATAAACGCAACCCCATTACGTCCGCCATTTTCTGCGCTCCAGAAATATATGCAGTGGTCCGTCGTTTCGCAATGTCCGTTTCCTCTCCAACAGGTCTCAGCTAGGCCACATATCATTACATTATCTCGCTTCATTTCGTTCTCCAAGATATGCAGTTTGCCAATCGGGCATAGTCCTCTGACATTCCATGTTCTAATGCGCATATCTTTTCTTTGTTGGTGTTTTGTTCCAATAGCCAATTTTTTGTGCAGGGCCTGGTACAGTATCACTGCACGCCTGGTAGCCAATTTCACACCAGTTGGCCCGGACCTATCTTGGCGCCGGTTGCCAAACAGATCGCATGGCGTTATATCCTTTCTAGCGTTTCCTGTCATTGATGTGCTCGTGGGAGGATAATCAGGTGGTTTCCCCTTGTCTGCCTGAGCCTATGCCGTTGACCAGTCTGGTTGGTTCCTCCGTCTTCGGAGGCTTTTTTCTCACCCCCAGGACAAGAGAGTGCCCTACTTTCTGTCGAATCCTCCACCCGAAGCTGTTGATTGACAGGAAGGGGACTGCTTATACCGGCAGTCATTGAGTCGACAGTGCCTTGTTAGTTTCTAGCAGGGTACACCACGTGCAGTTAAGGTTGTCAGTTGGGTCAGCGCATGCTGTCACCCCATTACACCCCAACTCTCCTCACTCTAACCTTAAAATGCCTTTGGCACGACTTTGAAGTACACACTAAGCTGATGAATAACCAATGAATATCGACACGCGCAAAAATTATTATTCTTTATTTATCCAATATTGGTGATAATGCTTTAAAAAAAAAAAATTCGAATAATTTTCAGTTATTCAAAAACATGATGGTAATGTACATCTGGTTCATCGTGTGCGTACTCGCAGTTTCTTGCGTGGGCTGTGCGAAAATTTTAAAACTATTTCCATTCCCTAGCAAGAGTCATTAAATTTTGGGATCAGCGTTATTAAAAGAACTGGCGAATAGACGTCACAAAGTCACGATGATGTCTCCGTTTTCGTTAGAAAATCCGCAAGAAAATTATCGCGACATCATTTTGCACGGCGTGCAAGAAATTCGGGAGAGGAATCTAAAGCAATTCATGCAACCGAGTTGTTCATATTATGAACGATTATGAACGGTGTTAAAAATGTTTAAAATGCTGTTTAATGATGATATTTTCGAACACGAAGACGTTAAACGATTTCTTGCGGATTCGTCCAAGTACGATCTAGTTATACAGTTGCATGAATTGCATCAAGATTTGCCTCGGACTGGACACAACCAACGGCAACGATACGGCAAACGAAATAAAAAAAAAGTGTTTTGCGCGGTAATCGCTTGCTGTCAAGGTGCGAAAATTTTGGGATTTTTTCCATTTCCCAGTCGAAGTCATCACATTTTAGGAAGCGCATTGCTTAAGGAATTAGCTGCGAGAGGGCATTGAGTTACAATGATAAGCCCTTATCCCTTGAAAAATCCTCCCAAAAAATGTAGAAATATTCCGTTGCAGAAAGTAAATGAATGGAAGAATGAAAATTTGAAGAAATTTTATAGTAAAAATACTTTGTATTTGGAGAACACGTATTTGGAAAAGATTTGGTATGTATTTTATTCAAGAATACGTGGTGTGAATAGATTGATACCTGTAGAGGAACATATGGTGGCATTTTTGAAATCCGGAGAGAAATTTGATGTGGCTATTAATATGATGGGTTATAGTCAATCGATTCTGGTTATTGGTCATGCGGTTAACGCAAGTAACATTGGATTTGGTATTATTGGAGGTATGGCAATTATTAATTACAATTCAGCTATTCCTACTACATACGCATACGTTCCACAAACGTTTTACGTTTACGCTGATAGAATGACGTTTTTACAAAGAGTATTCAACACTTTATTTACAATTGGATACGACTTGTTGATATACTTCAAATGCTTGCCTGATCAACTGGAAGTTGTCGAAGTTGACTTAGATCTTTATATGATAAATTCTCATTCTGCACTTGAGAGTCCAAGACCCTACCTTCCTAATACTATTCAAATCGGTGGATTCCATTTGGCAGATAAAGAAACTTTGCCTGAAGACCTGAAAGCGTGTATGGACAAATCAATGAAAGGAGTGATTTTCTTCAGTTTGGGAACAAATCTGAATATTTCGGATTTGGGCGCAGATACTTTAGATGGGATGCTGAGCACTTTTCAAAAATCTAAATTCGATTTCCTTGTCAAATTTGATAAAGATGTCCCCAACAAACCAAAGAATGTAAAAATTTGTAATTGGTTGCCGCAGAAGGCTATCTTGGCACATCCAAAAACGAAAGCTGTCATAACTCACGGCGGATTAGGTAGCATCGCGGAATCGGTTTACAATGGTGTACCGATCAGTTGCATTCCAGTCTTTGCAGATCAATACAAAAATGCAGCAATAGCCGTCTTTTACGGATATGGCCTCAAACTGGATATTAAAACAATAACCGAAGAAATCTTGTCTAATGCTAGTAAAGATATTACTGAAAACCCTAAATATTTGTTAAATGCGAGACTGAGGGCTGACGCATTTAGAAACCAGGTAATGAATCCGATGGATAAAGCTGTTTTCTGGGTCGAACATGTTGTTAAGCACAAAGGAGCCAAGCACTTGAAATCCATAGCAAGTCAACTCAATTGGTATCAATATCTTTTGCTAGATGTATTTGCATTTGTTGGAGCAATTTTACTGACCGCTCTCGCTATTACCGTGTTTATTATAAAGAAGTTGCTATTAACTTGTTTTGGAAGGAAATCGATCCAAGCAGAACGAGAATCTAACATGAAAATCGAAAAACAATACTTATAAACAGTTATAGTCATTTTAAATCATACAATAAAGCATTTTTTTTTATTTATAAGCCTCTTTATATTTGTTTCGTAATATCCCACACAAATTTATGTAATTGTAATAATTTGTAGTAATTGTAATATCTGTAATAATTGATTTGAGAAATATAAATTTGCTTAATATTAGTTAAAGTTTCATTCATCATCAATATCATTGGCACGACAACCCGGGTCGGGTCTTGGCCTCCTCTAGTATTTTTCTACACCGGTCTCGACCTATGGCGCCTGTTTTCCAGTTTGGCACCTTGATTGCTCGTGCATCTTGGTCTATCCCGTCGTTCCATCTAAGTCTTGGTCTTTCCTGCTTTCTCCGCCTTTCTGGTTTGCTTGTCTATATTTTTTTAATGATCGTTTTCTCATCTGCCCTTATAACGTGTCCAGCCCATTGCAGTCTTACTCTTTAGTGTCTTTAGTGTCTACTCACTTTAATTTTTGTTATGATGTCGTTGCCTCCATATAATTCGTAGAGTTCTGCGTTGTATCATCTTCTCCATTAGTTGTCTACATTTATGGCTCCGTACATTCTTCGTAATATTTTTCTTTCGAAGGTGGCAATTAGTTTTTCATCGTTCTCTGTTATCATCCATGCCTCCGAACCGTATTTCAGAACTGGTATGATGAGTGTTTTGTATAGAGTTGTTGTGGATGTTCGGGTAAGTGTCCTGGATATAAAGTGTTGCCTGAAGGCCTAGTAACATTTATTTGTTAAGACTAGTCTTCTTCTAATATCTTCCTTCACGTTGTTCTGCCTTTTGCTCTAGTGGGCCCAGATATATGAATTCCTGTGCCACTTCGATGTTGTATTCTCCGATGGTCAGGTTTTGCCCAATCCTATTCGCACTTACATTTGGCGTTCCTATCATGTGTTTCGTCTTGCTTTCGTTAACTTGCAGACCCATTGTCCTGCTGGCTTCCTCGATTTTTATAAATGACTTTTTGGCCGATGCGACCGATCTCCCTATTATGTCTATGTCGTCCGCATATGCTAGTATTTGAGTCGATTTGTTAAATTTCCTCAACTAAGGACGAGCCAATCAACAAAGTTTTTTCGAGCATCATTGCTAGTCACAAAAATTACTGTTGTTTGAGTGAACTAGCAATTCTAGCGGCAAAGAACAAAGATGTAAATCTCATCATAATTCAAAATCAAATCGTTGGTCCACCGCATTCTTCAAAATCTATCGACACTGTTGCAAATGAAGACGCGGCAACCAACTATCCAACAGAATTTCTAAACTCATTGGATCTGCCTGGCTTGCCACCGCGCAATTTACAACTGAAGGTCGGTAGTCATCATGCTTCGAAATCTGAACCCATCAAAGCTATGTAACGGAACGCATTTGGCGGTGACAAAACTCATGAGAAATATAAATTCAAAGGTGAGGAAGTTCTCATTCCGAAAATATCGATGATCCCAACCGATATGTCATTCGAGTTTAAACGAATTCAATTTCCAATTCGTATTGCATTGCCCATCGGACATGGTTGGCTTCCAGCAATGCATGACAAATAAGCTAAATGGCACTAAAACAGAAGAGAACATCAATGTCTTAAGCGAGACCATCACTACTGCCCTGCTAGAGAGCCAAAACAGATACTGCCCAACAACCAAGAAAGAATCGAAATTAAGCGAAGCTACTTTGCGTTATGAAACAAAGAAGAGACATGAGAGGTGACGAACTGACTACTGCTAAAGAGATAAGACAAATTAACAACGAAGTATCAAAAGCTATAAGACGCGACATTAGAACACACAACCAAAATCAGATCGAACAATCAATAGAAGACAATAAAAGCATGAAGGTCTTACGTAGAAAACTGGAAAGCGGAAAAAAGCAAATGACGAAGGTAAAGGTCAAACAGGGGTGTATTACAACAAACCGGGAAGGTATTATAAAAACAGTTGAGGACTTCTACCAACTGTTATATAAAAGCCACAATAAAGTAAATTTAGACTCGGAAACAGAACTAGAGATATTGACAAGTAAAAAAGGCATCGTTAATCAAGGGTCAGAATTACTGCCTGATATTACTCTGGACGAAATAAAGCTGGCACTGAGGGAAACAAAAAACAATAAGGCCCCTGGGGAGGACTGGGTAGCTGCCGATGCAGTTAAGCTAGGTGGTAACTGTTTACTCAAGAAAATAGCAAAACTTTTTAATCTCTGTCTTTTTAACAGCACCATACCAGATACGTGGTGCAATGCCGTCGTTACCTTGATTCAAAAGAAAGGAGATACAGCCGAACTGGAAAACTATCGACCAATAAGCTTACTCAGTCACCTTTATAAACTCTTCACGAGAATTATTACTACACGACTGGCAAACAAATTAGATTTCTACCAACTAGTGGAACAAGCCGGGTTTCGCAGAGGATTTGGAACCAATGACCATCTTCAAGCCATCAAAACTTTGATCGAAAAATCAATCGAATACAATAGACCTTTTGTCATTGCCCTTGCCTATGGGGACTTCCTCAAGGCCCTTTGACACCGCTGAGTTGAGTGCAGTCTTAGACTCCTTAGAAAAATGTCGTGTCGACTATCGTTACACTAAACTAATATATAACATATACAAAAATGCTACCATTAAGGTAAAACTGCACGAAAACACCAACCCCATAAGAATCCGTAGAGGTGTACGACAGGGTGATACTATGTCTTTCCAAACTGTATATCACCGTTCTGGAATTTCGCCTTCGGGATGCTTGAATGGAGCGGAAAGGGTTTAAATATAGATGGCTTATAGCTAACAAATCTGCGCTTTGCGGATGATATAGCCTTGTTGTCTGACAACCTAAAAGTTATCAAAAGAATGCTGGAAGATCTCCAGGAAGTGTGTGCTCGGGTCGGGCTAAAAATGAATATATCAAAAACTAAATTTATGACGAATCTGGTCCCTAGTGGAAATATTGATCTTGATGACTGTGAGGTGGAGTTGGTGGATAGGCACACGTATCTTGGTCATGAAATAAGAATCTCCAGAGACAACCAAACATGCGAATTATAAAGAAGAATTATGCTCTCTTGGGATACATATGGCAGACTTGGGGATGTGTTTAAGAGTAATCTCACGATTTGTTTAAAACGAAGGGTTTTTAATCAGTGCATTCTACCGGTTATGACCTACGGCGCCGAAACTTTAACTCTGACAGTTACATCTGCTAAGAAGCGTAGAATTACACAACGCAAGATGGAAAGATCGATGCTCGATGTGTCACTTCGTGACCACGTTGGAAATGAGGACTTACGGGCGAGAACAGGAGTCACGGATGTTACATACCAGGTGGCTAAGCTCAAGTGGAGCTGGGATGGACATTTGGCCTGCATGGTAGATGGGCGATGGGCAAAAAGGCTGCTCGAGTGGAGACTAAGAGCTGACAAGAGAAACAGGGGAAGACCTCCAACGCGATGGACGGACGATATCAAAAGAATAGCCACAAACTGGATGCAGAGCGCTCAAAATAGAGGACAGTGGGCAGAAATTGGGGCCTATATCGAGCAGTGGATGCAAAAAGGCTGATTAATGATGATGATGATTGCATTTGCTATGACGATCAACAAGGCGAATCATTGAGTGTTTGTGGCCTGAATCTCGATAATAAATGTTTCTCTGACGATCAATTGTTCAACGTGACGTGTTCGGCATGTTCACGTGTCGGCAAACCATCCACTTTGTTCATTCTCGCGCCCGAAAACAAAACAAAAAAAATCGTATATAATAAAGTGCTTCAATGAAGGTCTCAACGAAAGGACTCAACTCGATTTTGGACTTCTGGATTTTGGGCATTTTGACATTTGGATTCAAAAATCCTTTTGGTATTTTGTGCTTTTATATTTTGAACTTTGGATTTTGGGCTTATGTAATATTGGACTTTTGGATTTTTATATTTTGAACTTTTGGATTTTGGGCTTTTGGGTTTTGGGCTTTTGGATTTTGAACTTTTGTATTTGGCTTTTTTTATACGTTGTACCCTCGGTCGTACCTTATGCGCGGGAATGGAAAGACATGATTATATCCCCATCTATTATATAATCGTGTACGATTATGTTACCAGCTACCGATACGCGAGATAACATTTGACTGACTTTAATTCAGCTAATAAAATATTTTTTAATGATTATAGATTCTGAAGTTCGCCGGGTCAGCTAGTATAGATATAAATCTGTCTGTACTCATACGATTACAACGGGTAATGGCATGGTATGGAAGCCGATATTTGGGTATTACTTTTCAGAGAGAATTCTATAATGGATTTCAACTTTTTATTTTCCTTTAAAGAAATTCCACCGTCTTCCTATTATGGAAAAAGATTTGGAACGCCTCAGCCGCCTTAGATGTAATTGAAGATACGAGAGGTAGCAGTTCAGAAATAGATTTGGTTATATTTCCACCTGATGTCGGTAACCAAACAGATTACAAAGAAGTTGATGGTGACGACTTAGTATTGACTGAAATGACAAAAGATTTTCCAGGGGAAATCGAAATTGACATCAATGATCCATCAGAAGAAGAAAATATGCCAAACTATGATGATGAGTGCGTTGACGATGACAATATTCCTTTGTCTGAATTATTTATAAAGAAATCTGATAAAAAGCAGAAAATAGACTCGTAGACCCGTAGACATGAGTATAAATGGTATCAATGGAACGGACGTTGGCTTGGAAAATGTGCGACAGATACTGTTAGGGCTGAATGCGGTACATATTTTTGAGAAGTTATTTGACGAGGAAGTTGTAGATCATATTGTCACTCAAACGAATATTTACACTGCAACAGACACTAACAACCATCATTTCAATATATCGAATGAAGAAATGAAGATATTTATCGGATTTCTTCTGTTCACTGGTTATCACAGACGTGAACGTCTTTACGGGAGTTTAGATGAGGATGTGGGAATCTCAATTGTGTCAAATGTCCTTAGACGAAATAGATTCACTGAAATCAAAAAGTTTAAACTTTTCTCAAAAAGCATTTAGAGACTGGACAGGAATGAATGTTGAAGAACTGTTCCATGTGGCAAGAGACAGAGACGCATTCAGAAAGGTGGTCGCCAACCTACAATAAGAAGACGGCATCAGAAGAAGAAGATACATTTAGCTGACAACTCTAAACTTGACAAAAAATGATAAAATGCATAAAGTTCGGTCATTCATGAATTTGATAAATACAAAATTTTAGCAGTGGGGCATTTTTCACGAACACTTATCAATCGATAAGGCCATGGTGAAATACTTCGACCATCATTCTGCGAAGCATTTTATCCGGGGCAAGCCTGTACGCTTCGGCTACAAAGATTGGATGATGTGTAGTTCTACTGGCTACTGCTATGCATTTGATACTAAAACTAAACCTTCAGCGGCACAAGATCAACGGAACAATAAAGAACTTCTATTCGACTAGGGTCATAAGTAGTTTTCGACCTTTTGAAAGTTGCTGTTGTTTGTATTTTTTGACAAATTTTTCTCGAGTTATGAACTTTTGAAAACTCTTCGAGAGAAAGGTATACGAGCTACTGGCACAGTGACCGCGCCAAAAAGTCTCCACTCTTAGCCTTCAAAGAAGTATCGAAAAAGGATAGGGGATATTATGATTATCGTTCTTCTTCTTTACGTGTTATGTCCTCCGAAGGATGCATGATTTTTATTTTGTCAGCAGCGGCACGAAACAGGCCAGTAGAACTGACACCATACGACTCTCTCAGGTTTTTCAGCCAGGACGTGTGTCTTCTTCCTGGGTCTTTCCCCTCTCATAACGTGTCCAAAATATTCCAGCTTGCGTTTTTTTATGGTAAACAAGACTTCTAGTTGCTTCTGGAGACGGGCAAGCACCTCGGACTCTGTCTACCCATGATATTCGCAGCAGGCGGCGCTAGCACCACATCTCGAACCCCTCCAGAAGGTCACACATTGCCTTTGTCAAAGTCTATTTTCCATTCCATAATACAAAATTGGAAATACATAGCACCGTAGTAATCGAATTTGCAGAGCTATTGACAAGTCTCGGGATGTAAGAACCTTCTTCATATCGCTAAATGCTGCTCTAGCCTGCTCGATGCAGGACCTTACTTCCTGCTTGTTATCCCACTCACTGCTCAACAAGCATCCCAGATATCTGAAGCTCGAGACTTGCTAAATCTGTTGGTTGCCTGTACTCAGGTTTGTTAGAAGCTCTCCATTTTTTACTAATAACCATAGCTTTAGTCTTGCTAATTGCTCTTTAACTTGAGCCCTTTTTCTTCGCTTTTAGCCGCAACCCTATCCAGTAGCGCCTGAAAATCATAAGCACTTCCTGCCAGCAAAACTGTATCGTCCGACTACTTCTCCGTTGACAACAATTACTTCCCGTGCTTCGTCCAATGCTTCGGCAAAGATTTGCTCAGAGTACATGTTAAAGAGCAGTGGAGAAAGTACACACCCTTACCTCACACCTCGCTGAATGGGAACATACTCAGTGGTCATGTCCTCCACTTTGACAGCAGCGACTTGGTTGTTATACAGATTTTTTATAATGCAGACGTCTCTGTCATCTAAGTTCATGATGATGATGATGATAATTATCGTTGAGATACAGAAAGTTCTCTTCTATTCCTCAGATGGAATGATAATAGTGCAGTCACCATGACACCAAATTGTGATTCTTTGGAACCAATGGCACAAGCCATGCGATGGTCTGCTAAAAAGAAGGAAAATATATTTGTGCCACAGCTACAACTGATAAAAATGTATGACTCATCAATGGGTGGTGTTGATCTACTGGATCAAGGAGTAAACAACTACAGGATTAGCATTCAGGGCAAAAGTTGTGGTGGGTCCCCTTTACATATATGATAAATATGCTGGTTGTAAATGCATGGAGACTTTATATAATGACCTACCAGACTGATAAAAAAATGGAGTTAGTAATGTTTCAAGGAAACATAGTTCGCCACTACCTTCGACCATACGGCAAGGCCATTCAAAGAAGATCGGTTATATAGGTTTCAAAACTTGTTACTCGACGTGCTTGCTTGTACTTTTAAAATTATTCTAAAAACCTTAACTTTGGAGGACTTAATTTAAATAATAATAGCTGACAACGAAAATGTAGGAATAATTATTCGGCTTATGTAAAACGCCATAGACCTTCAATTTCCCGATAGCAATTTATCTATGTATACAAATTTATTTATGCGCCTTTAAACGCAGGCAACGGTTTTAATATTACTTCAGTGGTGTTAGATCCGCCGTCTTGAGATGTTCAAGTTTGCTTTGCAGTTTTGCGTGGTAATCACTTGCTGCCATGGTGCGAAAATTTTGGGAATTTTTCCATTTCCCAGTCAAAGTCATCACATTTTAGGAAGCGCGTTGCTTAGGGAATTAGCTGCAAGAGGGCATCAAGTTACAATGATAAGCCCTTATCCTTTGAAAAATCCTCCCAAAAATTATAGAGATATTCCGTTGGAGAAAGTGAGTGAATGGTTGAATGAAAATTTGAAGGAATTTTATAATCCAAATACTTCGTTTTTGAAGAGGACGTATTTATTTTATTCAAGAATACATGGTTTGCATCGATTGATATTTGAAGAGGAACATGTGGTGGCATTTTTGAAATCCGGAGAGAAATTCGATGTGGCTATTAATATGCTTGGTTATAGTGAATCGATTCTTGCTATTGGTCATGCAGTTAACGCAAGTAACATTGGATTCGGTATTAATGGAGGTATGCCTAATATTAATTATCATTCAGCTATTCCTACTCCATACGCATACGTTCCACAATCGTTTACTATTTTCGCCGATAGAATGACGTTTTTTCAAAGAGTAATCAACACTTTATTTACAATTGGCTTTCACTTGTTGGTTCACTTCAAATCTTTGCCTAACCAACGGGAAGTAGTCACAGAAAAATTTCCCAATGGTCCAAGTTTGGATGAACTGCTAGATGACTTAGATCTTTATCTGGTAAATTCTCATCCTGCACTTGAGAGTCCGAGACCGTACCTGCCTAATACTATTCAAATCGGTGGATTCCATCTAACAGATAAAGAGACTTTGCCTGATGACTTGAGGGCATTTATGGAGAAATCAAAGAATGGAGTGATTTTTTTCAGTTTGGGAACAAATCTGAAGAGTTCGGAATTGGGCGCAGATACTTTAGATGGGATGCTGAGGGCTTTCCAAAAATCAAAATTCGATTTCCTCGTTAAATTTGATCAAGATATCCCCAACAAACCAAAAAATGTAAAAATTAGTAATTGGTTGCCGCAGAAGGCTATCTTAAAACATCCAAAAACGAAAGCTTTCATAACACACGGCGGATTAGGTAGCATTGTCGAATCGGTCTACAATGGTGTACCGATGATTTGCATTCCAGTTTACGGAGATCAACACACGAATGCAGCCAATGCTGTCTTTTACGGATATGGCCTCAAACTGGATAAGAAAACTATGACCGAAGAAATCTTGTTTAACGCTATTAAAGAAATTACAGAAAACCCCAAATATCTGTTAAATGTGAGACTGAGGGCTGACGCATTTAGAAACCAGGAAATGAATCCGATGGACAAAGCTGTTTTCTGGGTCGAACATGTTGTCAAGCACAAAGGAGCCAAACACTTAAAAGCCATGGCAAGTCAACTCAAGTGGTATCAATATCTGTTGCTAGATGTATTTGCATTTCTTGGAGCAATTTTGCTGACCGTTATCGCTATCACCACGTTTATTATAAAGAAGTTGTTTTCGGTTTGTGCTGGAAGCAAATCGATCCAAGCTAAACAAGAATCCAACATGAAAATCAAAAAGCAATAGTTATAATCGTCATTTTAATTTTAAATTAAAGAATAAAGCATAATTGTTGTATCATTTATAAATCTCTTTGTAACTTTTTTGATAGTATTTATGCAATCTGTTCCATGCGAACATTCAGCATAAGGTTTTTATATAATATAAGGAATTTATCAGTTGACTTGGGGTGCAGTCAGTCCAGCGACTTGCGCCATTTATGTGTAATATTCTATATTAATCTCAAGGGCAATTTCTTATTATCCTTTTGAATGTCGAATTATCATTCATTAGGTGCATAGCCGGTATGTTTGGATGATTATCAAGTCTGTTCCTGTACGACTTTATTGAGACCGTGGTGATTTCTCTTCTTGGACCGTGGTGATTTCAAGGTCGTGGTGTAATTGTTGGTTTGTTATTATCCACGGAGTGTTTATTATTATCCTTATTATTATTATAGTATTTATTATTATATTATCCCCGAATTTTGGACTGCAAATATTTCCGAGTTTGAATTGGAGGCTGTGCCCCAGAGTTGAACTCCGTAAATCCAGATTGGTTTAAGAATACATTTGTATAACAGCAGTTTCTTTGACAGTGACAACTGTGATTTTTTTCCGATCAACCAGTACAGTTTCCTTAGTTGCCGCCCTGTGTCGCTCAATAGAGTCGCTCCAAGCAAACGATATCAGCTAAGGTAGCAACTGTGGTAAGATGAAAAGCTCCCTAGTGCTTTTCGCTTTGTGAATACATGTTTTTTCCACGTAAAACGACGATTCAAATACAAGGAAGAAAAAAAGAGTACAAGGTATCATGGTGGTATCAAGGTACATGAATGACAAAGTAGTCAAATTTAATGTGCATAACCCAGATGTGTACAAACAACTTGTCAAGCACTTACAAGAAAACGATGTAGATTTTTAAAGTTTTGAGCCAAAAGGTAGCAGTTGTCCTTGTCGTTATAAGCCAGTTTGCCTTGTGAGTCTCTGAAGTGGAGGCTTGGCGGAGCGTAATTTCGGAGTGTCTGCTTGACGGTTTCAAAGAAATCTCTGGAGATATGCTTAGCAAAGCTCTTAATCAGCTTTCTTTAATCAGTCATTTACGTACATTAACTTTCTTATGTTGTTATCTTATTCTATAAAAATGACAATGAGGTAACCATTGAACGACGTCATTTCTTTGGTACTACATTTTCTCAGGTTTGTCTGGCCATTTGTATGTGTTTCCTGTTTAAAAAGTCATGGTCTTTAATTCAAACTCGGTTTTGTTTGTATTTTCAATAACTACAAGAAAATGTTGCCTTTCGTATAAAACTATCACGTATCTTCCCTTTGATAGTTCATCTGGGCAAGAGACTAATGTACTCAATAGTACTTCAACCAATTCCGATCTCTCAGATAAGACACTTTCATCACTTTCGGCGTAAATTGCTTCAGTCTCAGTTTCAGATGATTTAGTCTGTATTTTCGTTTTTTGTCACTTTTTTTCATTATTAATTACCTTTACGCCTTTCCTGTTAACATCGCATTTCTTTCTGAGATTTACCCACCAGTCAGAGTTTAAGTTTTTTTTCTCGGAATTCAATCTCTTATTTTTTTTCCTATTTTCTTGGTATTTATGTCTTGCCTGTAGGACATGTCGTCCCTACCATGTCAAACTATCGAATGTGAAAAAGTCGTTTTTTCATATTTCATATTGTTTGATTGTGTGATATATTGAAAATCCTTCATGTTTGATACTTTATCAAAGACATTTCCAGCGTTCCTTTAGGGGCTACACATTCGAGGTTTTGCCACAAGGCAAGAGCAGGGTATTGAATATGAAAAAATGGCTTTTTCACATTCGATAGTTTGACATGGTAGGGACGACTGTGTAATCGTAAATGGAATTTTCTCTTTAATTTGCGTTTCATATTTCTTTTTCTTTCATCCATTTCTGGTCAAAAATAAGCTTAGTTTGAAAAGCGATTGTACCGGGTTTTTAAATAAGGACATAAAAATGTTGTATACAAATAAATCACAGTATAATGGAGATAACGGGATGAAATTTATTCCAGGTGTACACTTATTATAATTACGTATGGAATTCGTCGGCGTTCAAATCAAATCATCGTTCAGATCAAATTTTCAATCACTCTTTCACATATATCAGCCGAAATGTTGGCAATTTCGCGTTCGATATTGTTCTCCTCTATCGTTGATCTCCTCTAACGTTGTTGGATTGCTGGCACAAACCTTCGACTTAAGGTAAGAAAATCCAGCGGAGTCAAATCGCATGAGCGAGATGACCATTCGACTGGAGCATTTCTCGAGATTACCAAATTTTCCTTTCAATAAATAAATTGTTTGAGCAGCTGTGTGATTTGTGGCAGGACCGTGTTGGAATTAAATATCGCTGATAACAAGTCCATCCAATTCTGGCCAAAAATAGTAATCTTCCAACGTGGCACGATAGCGAACTCCAATGATTATAACATGGTGATTATTTTCGTCGACGAAAAAATATGGCATTATCACACCTCCGGCATAAAATCCAGATCACACTCTCACTTTTTATGGATGCAATTTCGTCTGTTCTGTTCTGTTTATTGACAAAGTAATTCTGCTAAAAATGAGCTCCATCGCTAAAGATAATTTTTCGAACAAAATCGGTTAAGTTTCGGCGCTTTAAATGCTCCAGAGGTTTCAGTTCTTAAATTCATTTGATCTTGCAAGGAAGTAGCTGGAGATCTTTACGCAAAATTGGCCATAGTGTGGACTGAGTAATTCCCAATTCTTGTAATTGACTTGTTTCGTTCATTTTAAATTAAAGCTCTTATGACTGCAATATATCCAGTACTTCGACCGGCGCGTTGTCTCACTGGCACAGGAACATTCAATAGCGAATATGTTGATTAAAGTTTGTTCACCATCGCTAGGGATGCAACATCGTTCATAAAAAACGTCGATGTTAAAACATCGATGTTTTCAAAAGTAAAATATCGATGTCGAAAACATCGATGTTTATGAACGATATATCGATATTATTTCGATGTTTTGAAAAAAAAAACACATAGAAATGTTCAAAATGTTTATTAGTTAATTATTTCGCAAAATAGAGTTTAAAAATAATAATTTTGACACTCTTGTGCCTAGTAAGCGGTTTCTTCCTTGAGTAATCGTAGCCCCAGCTTCTGAAAACAGCCGCTCACTGGGCACCGACGTTGCTACGATAGGCAAATGTATCATCGCCAGTTTATACAACCCAGGAAATAAACCTTTGATGTCATCCCATATTTCTAAAGCATCTGCGTTTATAGGAGTTACAGGATACAACATAAACATGTGAAATTCTGATTCTGCTTTTGTTTTATTTTTTATGTTGTTGTGTGTTAATTGTTAGTGGTAACTCCATATGTCACGTTCGGATTCATTATTTTCATTCCTTTCAGATTCGTCAGAAGAATCAGTTAGTAAAACTGCTGCTTGCATATTAGTTAAGTAATTATTTATATAACTGGGGACTTTGTTCTTAGCAGTCTCATCTTTGAAATGAATGAGTTTGAAGCGTGGATCTAGAGCGGTTGCGATAGCCAGGGAAGAGCAATGTTCTACTTTATCAAAGCGTTTTGATACCTCTTTTTCAATTTCTGCTTTTAATGAAACCGTGCTTTCAAATGTTGGTGAGAATTTTTCTAACATGCCCCGCAGACAGCTTACAAGTGGATTAACCTTACTTACTGTAACATAATTTTCGGCAGAAATTTCTTTAGTTAATCTTTTAAAGGGCTGTAAAAATTGTACCATTTCCCGCCGACAACCCACTTCATTAGATGTTATCATTGTTGGATCATCAGAACGGCATAACAATATTGCACCGATCGTTGAAATTAGCTTGCACCGATCGTTGATAGTTGAATTCTACCGAGTGCGAACGTGAAGTATCAGCTTTTTTGTCTGGCCTTCCATCTTGCCAGCCTCTCTTTGCTTTTTCCGCAATTCGTCACTGGCATTGACACTACGTTTTATGAATTTTACAATCTCGCGCACTTTGCTGACGATCATTGATGCAGTTTTAGCTTTATCCAATTAGTTTGTGACAACTAAATTCAATGTGTGGGCGAAGCACGGTATTATTTTTTTTCATCAAACATGTCTCTATTTACCTTCATAACCGTGCTGCCATTGTCCGTAACTACAGCAGTAACTGCATCGGTAGTAATATTCCATTCGTCGAAGATATCTGAAAATCTGTTTTGTATGTACTCTGCTGTATGTCTTTCGAACAACTCAAAGACTCCCAAAGTTCCACTCATAAGTTTGGATTTTTCTAACAAATGGATGGTGACTCCAACAAAGGACTTGTTCTGCATCGTCTCTGTCCATATGTCATATGTAATACAGTAATGTTCTGCTACTTTTAAGTTTTTTTTTTTAATTTCTGCCATAGCCTCATATTCTTCATCTATAGGTTTTTTTAACGTCTCTCTAGAAGGAATTTTGTACAAGGGTGCCAGTTCCTTTATAAACTGTGTAAATCCGTTTCCTTCCACAATTGGAAATGGTTCATGGTCCATAATAATGAAATTCACTATTGCTTCAGTTATTTTTTTATATTTGTTACCTTCAACATTTGTTATACTTTTAATATTACTGAACAATTCCTTGATATTTTGTTGAGCGTTTTGTTGAGTACCAGTTGAGTTCAGTAGAGTATCCTTGATCTTTGGAACTGCAACCAGATGAGCTTATTTCTGAGAAATATCCTTAGAATAATCAACATCCATTCCATCAATAACAGGTTGATGATTTTGAACCTCCTTGTTTTTCTCGTCACTGTAATTTGTTTTTTTTTTTTACTGGCTCCTCTGCTATTAACTCTTGAACAACATCTACGTGTAATTTCTCCAGATGACCCCGAAGATTAGTGGTATTTCCTGATGTTTTCAGGCATTTATTGCAAAATTTGCAAATTGCAGAAATAGGAGAAAATATATTTGAATCGGTTTTTGCGACTTGGTTGGAAGGCCTTTCCTCCGCCATAAGATCTATCGGCGGGACTGCCGCTATAACTTGCAGCGCAACGTTGGACACTGTGCGGTAGGCACAGCATATGCATATGGGCATGGGGCGTTGTGTTCTTATCAAAATGTTACTATTAGAAGCAGCTTTTAGACCATCCGCCCAGGCCGGTGCGGCGTAAAGGAGGATGGAGTTTACGACTTCGCTTAATAGCCTTCTAGTTTTAGTAACAGGGCCCTTTAGTCTTAGCATTATTTTGCGGAGTGCTGCTCCAGCGCGTTCGGTTTTCATAGCCGCGTTTTGGATGTGTCTACTCCGTTGGTACTATAGCCGTTGGTCAATATGGACGCCGAGGTATTTTATTGTCGGTTTTGCCGATATCAACCTGCCTAGGAATTTTGAATTGGTAAAACCATACAACATTATAGATAATCAGATAAACTTAATAAAGACGGAACAAAGCTTGAATATATAAATATACTCAACCTTTCCGGAACTCTATAATACTAATGAGTCTTTTTAGGACTACCAAAAACAAATCTCGTATGAAATTTGTCAGTTATTCTATAGCTTTCAGTCCACCTTCGTGTCACTCAACAAAAACCATAAAAATAACATTGATTTTTAAGAACATGTATTTCCGATACCTTGATGGCTATCCACTCAAGGTATCGGAAAGACATGATCTTAAAAATCAATATTATTTTTATGGTTTTTGTTGAGTGCCACGAAGGTGGACTGAAAGCTATAGAATAACTGACAAATTTCATACGAGATTTGTTTTTGGTAGTCCTAAAAAGACTCATTAGTATTATAAAGTTTTGTTCCGTCTTTATTAAGTTTATCTGCCTAGGAAGTTTACAGTTACGGCGCCTATTCTCTTGCGACCTATAAGTGCGATTACCTCGGACTTCTCTGGAGCTATTTGTAGTTGCTTGCTTTCCATCCAACGATGAATGGCTTTTACTGCAGTTTCGACCCTGGCTGCCACGGCTTCCTCATTTATGTCCGTGGACACCACAAGGAGGTCGTCGGCGAATGCTACCAGTCTATAGTTTCTAGGTCTAGAACGCCATCCTAGAGAATGTTCCACAGGAGCGGTCCGAGAACCGACCCCTGCGGGACATCACACGTCCCCCGCCTGGTTGTGTTGTCTATTATTAGGCTACTGTTCGTGAAGTAGTTTTTAATTGATTCTATTAAATATGTAGATATTTCTTTCCTTCTGCTTGCGTCTACGATTTGCCGCCAGGGCACGGTGTTAAACGCATTCTTAACGTCTAGTGCAACATACTACAAGACATACTTTTCTGTGCCTACGTTTACCCAAGTTGGCATAGTGGGCGATATTGATAACCTCTTGGATGGCGTCTGTGGTCGACCTCCCCGCTCGAAAACCATATTGTGCTGTTGATAGCCCTCCGTGCAGATCAAGCTCTTGGTTTATCCTGGTGGCTACTATATGCTCGTTTGTCTAAGTTTGCCTAGGCTGTCTAGACAAGCAAAAAAACCAGACAAGCTGTGCGTGCGATGGTCCATCGCACGCACAGCTTGTCTTGTGGGACGATTATTGCCACTAAAAATTGAAGTAAGCGTTCTTAAAGTTGGGACTGCCGACTCAGAATTTCGATACAAAGTTTGCGGACCAGGACGACTCGGCACTTCCAAATCGGCACCGGACAACTCGACACCGGATAAGTCTGCACCGGACAACTCGGCACCGGATAAGTCGGCACCGGACAAATCGACACCGAGACATTTCAGCACTTTATTTTTAATTTTCTTTTAACCTCTTATCATTTAAACCTTCAATAAAGTTATTTATGTTTTATTATTAGCCTTTAATTTAAAGCTGTTTTCATGTCAGCATGAATTCTACTGTTGGCTAGAAAGTGACTAAATAAATAGTTTACAATTTCCTTCATCTTACAAGGGGCGTGCGTTACATTCTTTAATTATAAAACGATTTCTTTTGTTTTTGATATTACCAAAACTATTGATATTACGTCCCTATTGAAAAACCCGTTATAACTTAATTTTTAGTGCCAGCATTATCAACCTTCCTAGATGTTTTACTACTAGATTTTGGGAAACAATTATCGATGACTGGTACATTTTCCTAAAATACATTTGGCTCCTTTAAGCTATTGAGACCTGAATTTTCTTTAAAAACATTTGTTTTGTGTGCTTAGGATCGTTCGCATAATGAGCAAGATAAGACCAATAGTTTAGTTCTCTATTGCGGCTTATTCTAGCGTGTAATAAAGTATTAAATCAGAGTAAAATTAGTTCAAAATTTCAATATCCAATAATAAAAATAAGTTTGGACATTACAGCAACATTTATTACATCATTAACTTTCCTGGATTGCCGGATTTCCTGGATTTCCTGGATTATTATTAAATAATAATCGAAATGATAAAACAAGCCTCAGACATAATCATACCAAGACTACAATTACTCTTCAATAAGTGCCTTGAAGAGGAAAACATCCCTGAAAAATGGCACGAAGCTTCAATAGTATTAGTATTCAAAAAAGGGGACCCAACGTGCCTCGATCACTTACTAACCTAAAACTTCTAAATGAAAAAATGACCGAATACAACATGACACTCCATATGGCCTTTGTTGACTACGAAAAAGCTTTTGATTCTATAGAACACTGGGCTATAACCAACGAATTAACGGAAGCCCGCATCGATCACAGATAATAATAATAATAATAATAATAATAATAAAACTTTATTCACTTTGCTGCTTACAATTATATAGAAATTATAAAAAATAATAAATAATATACATATATAATTTGCAGATGTGGTTGTGAACATTCGAAAAAAAGAAAATTGTAAAATAATTTGCGAAAAAAACAAATACACAAGCAATATACAAAAAAACACAATAAATACAAAACAATTACATACATTTGAATACATTCAAAATTTTAAATCTCAACATATCTACTTGTAGGAATTTTTCAATCGTTCAATGATATCGTTTAACCAATTTGGTGTTCTAAGTATTCATCATTTCCATAAAATGTACCAGCTATTAATTTTTCTTTTATTGATTTTTTAAACTTATTGTATGACTGAGTGCTTATTTCTGACGATATATTATTGAATAATTTAACCCCAATACAGAAAAAAGAATTTGCATATAGTGTGATGTTTTTCAGTTTGTAATAATTTGCCATTCCTTGTGTTGTATGTGTGCATGTTAGAGGATATAGAGTAATTCTGAGTATTTTTTTTGATATAACACAGACATTTATAAATGAAAATAGAAGGTACGGTTAACAATTTGTTGTTCCTAAAACAATTTCTGCAGTTCTGTCGACGCTTTAAATTAAATATTAGTCTTAAAATTATTTTCTGCATAACGAAACATTTGTGGCTATGTCTTGAATTACCCCATAATAAAATATTAAAAGATATATGTGAATAGACAATAGCATAGTACAGGCTTAACAAGGTACTTGTATGCATAGACTTTTTCAATTGAGATATTGCAAAATAAGCTCTTGCTAATTTTTTTCAAACTAACTCTGTGTGGTTCGACCACGTAAGTTTCGAATCAACTAATACCCCAAGAAATCTTGCAGAGTTGGATATTTTATAGCGTTGGTTGTCTATTTTATAGCGTTGTACCAAACTGCTCTTAAATGCATTTCTGTCTAAGTTGGTGACCAAGTAATCGATGGCTGTTTTAGAATGTGTCCCATCTGGTCTTCTACCTATTCTTGTTGGTCCCATGTTAATAGTGGATAGATTTAATTGAAGAAAAGTATTAAGCAACATACTTCTTTCTTTGGAGTCTTTTAAATTGTCTATGTTAAGATCACCGCGCAATAATACTGGGTTTTGAGATTTAAGAACTTCAACTAACATGTCATTTAGCCCATCAAAGAACGAATTAAAATTTCCTAAAGTAGATCTATAAATACATATCAATGCAATACAAAAATTTTCAAATAACAGGTTGGTACCACAAACTTCAAAATCAACTTCTTTAGAAAAGTTTTCAAGATTTAGTTTAGAAGTATGTATATCGTCACGTACAAATATGGCCACGCCACCATGCTTGTATGTACCTCTACAATAATTCGAAACTACAGTGAAGTTGTTAATAGAAACAATGTCTAGCTCAGGTTGGGTGCACCAATGTTCACCAATACACAATATTTTAATATTTTGTCTTTTAATGAACAGTTCCACTAGTTCCAGCTTATTTTTTACCGACTGATCATTCACATGTGCAATATTAAAACACTTCGTTTGTTTCGGATATTTTTCGGTTGATACTGTTATTATGTTTTCACTGTTATTCTTTCGAGTCTTAACAAAAAACGGTTTACGCAGGCGTTTCTCGGCCAAGTTTCTGGTTTCGATATATTTTCCAGATCCTCAACGGGCAAGGAAACTTTGAATGATGAGTACTCATCTGGATGTTTGGATTGAATTTTCGTACATATAACCTGATTGAATTTTTTATTCTTTAGATATTGCTGTAAATCATCTGCTGAAAGTTTTGGATCAAGTTTAAATGCATGAACATGTGCGTAACGTGTGGCAGCTTTTATTTGATTAGACTCGTCGTTAGTACCAAGGATAATATTTGATTTCCTAGTTTTTCTTGATTTTCGCCTTTGGGTTTCCCATTTTTCGTTATTTACACTTTCAGTATGTTGGACGACTGTATTTTGTGAATCGGTTTGATTATTTACGTTTGGAATCGGTCGGACCACTATGTTTTCTAATTCGATTGTTTTGGTTGTGTTTTTTGCACCAGCTCGCAAATCCGTGCGGGAATTAACTTTTTCATTCTTATCTTCCAAGTTTTTCGGTACACTATCGCTGACTTTGCTTGTCCCTGCGCGTTCTTCTTGAGAATTTTGTGAAGTTGTAGGTTTTACCCGCACATTAGAAATTACGGAATTTGACAACTTCACGTTCACTTCGGACAAATATGCCGGACCTATTATTAGATAGGTCGGTGATCAAAATTAGTAACGGATCAACATGTTTTTTAATTATATTTGTCATAAACATTTCAAAATCCGAACTTTGTAAAAACGTTTGTAATATATCAAATTGTTTTTCGGAAGGAACATTGGACCTTAATTCCATCGGCATTAAAACATAAATAATGTTTCCCAGTATCTATAACATAAGCTTTACTTTTCACAATTTTAATTTTTATTAAATTTAAGATTAAATACTCTCGCACGTCCACTCTCGTTGAACGCAAACTCACGAATGAAATGTACAATAATCAAAAATCAAAAATGAAAGATACACTAATCTTCTCAAAAAAATCCATGAGAATGCCAAAGCGTCGGTCAGAGCCCACGAAAAAACAAACACATTTGAGGTGAAGAGAGGAATCAGACAAGGTGACACCATCGCACCACAATTGTTCAACTTAGCTCTATAAGGGGTCTTTAAACAAATCAACTGGTCAATTCGAGGAATTATCGTAAATGGCGAAAAGCTAACACACCTAAGATACGCAGACGACATCGTATTATTCGCAGAAAACTCCCTAGATCTGATAGAAATGTTAACAGACCTGGAGGAAAAATCAAAAAGGATAGGGCTAAAAATGAACATAAACAAGACAAAAACAATGTGTCTCCAAGATCCAAATATAATAATTAACAACCAAAGGTTAGAAAACGCAAACGAATATGTCTATCTAGGCCAACAAATAACCCTGGGCAAGGATAACAAGAACATGGAAATTGAACGGAGAATTAGACTGGGTTGAGCGGCATTTGCAAAACTCAAAGGTATACTAACCAACAAAAAGGTACCCCTACGACTGCAATGTATCCTACCAATAACAACATACGGAGCACAAATATGGACCTTATCAAAACAAATTGTGAACAAACTAAGAGTATCTCAGAGGGCCATCTCAGAGGGAGAGAAGAATGTTGGGTCTATCACTACGAGATAGAAAGAAAAACGAATACATTCGAAACAAGACCAAAGTGACCAAAGTGATACATAGTGGACAGGGCATCTCAACTCAAATGGGACTATGCAGGACATATCGCCCGTATCAAAGACAATAGATGGAATGGGAAATTATTGCGTTGGAGACCATGGACAGGTAGAAGATCAAGAGGAAGACCAATCTTACGGTGGTACAATGATCTTAAGAAAGTGGCAAGACTGCACTGGATGAGAACTGCTCAAGATCGAGACCGATGGAGAAAACTAAGAGAGGCCTATGCTCAATCCTGGGCGCATGACGGCTGAAAGAGAAGAGAACTTTCCTGGAGTAACAGTACGTTGTGTCTTCCTCTCCATTTTATAGTTAAGCCAACAAAATTTGGAAAGCTAGTCTAAGTCATAAGATCCGACATTCCCATCTGCCTTAAAAGGAGAGTCTTCAATCAGTGCGTCTCACCTGTACTAACATATGGGGCCGAAACATTAACCCTAACAAAACGCACAGCTAACAAAATCAGAGTAGCACAGAGAGCAATCCTGGGTCTGTCTCTGAGAGACAAGGTTCTCAACACAACTTTAAGGGGAAGAAGTGGAGTAGCCGACGCCATCGAGAGAATTGCCAATCTTAAACGGAATAGGGCGGGACACCTGGCCAGAGTCAGTAATGACAAATGGACGAGAAGGGTGATGGAGTGGAGACCGCGTAACGATGCATTCCGAAATATAAGAAGACTCGATTGTCAGACGATCTTAAGCGTATCCATCCCAATTTTATGAGAGCAGCACGGAACAGAGGGAGGCTTATGTCCAGCAGTGAACAAGTATAGCTGGATGATGATGATGATGATGTTGATGATGATAATGATGATGATGATGATGATGTTGATGCTGATGATGATGATGATAGTGATGATGATGATGATGATGATGACGATGATGATGATGATGATGATGATGATGATGATGATGATGATGATGATGATGACGATGACGATGATGATGATGATGATGATGATGATGATGATGATGATGATGATGATGATGATGATGATGATGATGATGATGATGATGATGATGATGATGATGATGATGATGATGATGATGATGATGATGATGATGATGATGATGATGATGATGATGATGATGATGATGATGATGATGATGATGATGATGATGATGATGATGATGATGATGATGATGATGATGATGATGATGATGATGATGATGATGATGATGATGATGATGATGATGATGATGATGATGATGATGATGATGATGATGATGATGATGATGATGATGATGATGATGATGATGATGATGATGATGATGATGATGATGATGATGTGATGATGATGATGATGATGATAACTTTATACATGACTGGCTATAGCACTAAGCTAATTTGTTGTATAGACCTTTATTTTAGCATTACAAATGTTGTCTCAAAAGTCACATATGCCAACATGTGAGCGTCCTTAGATATTCAAGGACAAAGTTTCAAAAATCGCTTTTCTGACTCTTACTGTATTTGCATTTATTATGAAAGTTGTAGATAATAAATTTTTCTACAAATTTCATGTGAGACCTTTTTTTATACGTCGAACTGTTTTTGAGATATAGGACGCAGTGGAGCGCTCAGCAATACGTACCTTAGCGCAAGGTAAATCCTGAATCCCAAGGTTTATACCGTTTTTTACATTGCATTGACCACAAGCTAAAGAACATTGCATCCTTAATTTATGGCATCTACAACGGGAAGCACAACCATTCTCGCAGTTACAGAATATTGAAGTGAGTAGTTCATCTGGTGCAGGTTGTAAAAGTATTGTTACCGGCGTTAGGGTTTCATTTTGCAGTACACAACCCCATTCATGGGGTTGAATTAGAATAGCATTAAAATTTATTTTTTCTACTGATATATGTGAAAATGGCATTTTTTCCACAGCTTACCCTACATGAGAGTGAAATTTTTTCATTCTAGAGATGAAAATATTTTCACATCTAGAGACGAAAATGAGCATTTTAAATTTATGATTTTCTCGATTAAAACACTAAACTAACCAAATTTGCATGGACTTTCTTATCAATTACATCAATTTCAATGAAATATTTTATGTTCAAACGTAAAACGAGCCTGAAACTATTTAAAAAACCGAAATAAAATTAGGACATTTGACTTGAAAAGTATCACACCTTCTATGAGAATGCAATATGTTACCATGAAAACGACCATACCGACAATTAAATTTGTATTGACAGTTCTGACAGTTCGCTTCGAATTGGATTTATTGAAGTCGAATTATGGATTCTACAACCGAAATCAGTAGAAAAAATTGCATTTTCTACTCGAGATGAAAGTGTTTTTTTTCGGTTCGGTGTGATTGCTAACTCGCTGGCGCTCATGAGCAAACTCCCAGCTCACCAAAAAAACGCCATAAAAATATACTATAGAATGATTTACTTCATTATTTAATTAGTTGTATGTCAAAGGTAAGTAATATTTTATGACTATTTGATTTAAAAGAAATATAAATATAAGGTATTAAATTGTTATTTAAGAAATATTTAATAAGTAATTATGTGTAAAACAACTTTAAAATACATTGGGATGCAGGATTTACCTTGAGTTAAGAATAGCTACTCATCAGCGCTCCACACTCTGCTCCCTCTATCTCAAAAACAGTGCGACATATAAAATAGGTTTCAGGTGAAAGTTGTCGAGAATTTTATTCTCAACAACTTTCATAATAAATACAAATACGATAGGAAGCAGAGAAAACGAGATATTCTCAAAAAACTGATTTAGCGACCTTTGACCTTGAATATATAACGACGCTCACATATTGGCATATGTGACTTTTGAGACGACATTTGTAATGCTAAAATAAAGGTCTATACAAAAATTCAACTTCTTCCGTTAGATTCCGAGATTGGCCCCTTTTTTGACTAAGATGGACTATAATGGATTTATATTTTTAATTTTCACTGTTTCTATTGGTTTTTTTTTAGATTTCTCCTGTCCGCCGAATGCAAAAGCATTTTTTAACGGAAAACGACAATACATCGGAACTATGCGGCTGATTGTTGCTTTGATAGACCACTTGCCCGATACATTCTATAGATAAAATGCTCCATGCCAAAATATGTTTTATTTATTTCAACGCTTTTTTTTTAATGCGAACTGTTATCAGTGTGGCACAATCTGTATTTCCAGGTAGCAATAGTCTAGACAATAAGGAAGATAATAATATAATATTTTAAGTGAATGTATGATAGCGATGTGTTAAAAATAAATAATTATATTTTGCAAAAACTTACTCAATTGAAAAAATACTCTCAATTGAATATATCTTTATAGTTCTTAATAGTTATATATCTTTACAAAATTAGTGGTAAAAACATTGTGAGTTATGTTTTTACCACTAATTTTGTAATGATATATAACTGTTTGGACCGTGTCTCACAAAAATCAATTTTGCTAACTTTAAACGGACTGGTTTTGGGATTTCTCGCGTCTCCGCCCCGTGTGGACCGTCTTTCCGGCGCCTGTTTCAAGGGAGGAAATACGGATAATGGATGGAGGGATTCCCTTAAAATTGTTGTATTCCAGACGTTTGTGGTCGCTGCAGCTCTTTGGCTCGTGATTACACCCCCTTGTTAACTTGATACTGTTAAATATAGCTGCGTGCGCGTGTCGATCGCCCCGGGTTCGCGCCTCAACGCGTATCTTTTCGCTTCTAACACTCGAAGCACACTACTGCAAATATATAAATTCGCGGCGAAATTAATAAAATCGCGAGATTTCGGCCCAGGTCGATACACCTTTCCCCTTTTAATCGATGCCGAAATCGATTTAAATTTCGAATTAAAATATAGATTTATTAAAATTGGCGCGAAAACATTTACGCGGTCCACCTCGGTAATGTAGACAACATATCCGCCTGAGAAGCAGGAGAACCGGGTTCGATTCCCGGCCGAGGAGGCATTTTCAACCAGGGCCGCACTAAATGCCCAACCGATGAATACGAAATATGCGATACTGGGATGGCGCATACTAAAAAAGTCAAGTGGAATAGAGGGTGACATTTGTATCTTTTCTTCAAAGATAATTATTTCTAGGAAATCATTGTATACATATCGTCAACAAATGTATAGAATGATTTCCTAGAAATTATAATTCTTGCATTGCTATTATATTCTTGTTATTATATTCTTGCTATTATATTCTTGCAATTATTCTAAAAACATAAACTATTGTAAATTTATTAATTAAACTAATAATAGCCGACAACGAACAACTTTAAAATAGGTTTCTAAACGAAAATCTAAGAGGCATAGCAATATTTATTTGGCTGAAGTAATACGTCAACGACCTTCAAATTTTCGATAGCAATTTATCTATAAATAAAAATTTATTTATGCGTCTTCGGTCACAGGCAACAGTTTTAATATTAATTCATTTGTGTAAGACACAACGTCTTGAAATGTTCAACTTAGCATTGCTGTTTTGCGTGGTAATCGCGTGCAGTCATGGTGCGAAAATCTTGGGAGTTTTTCCATTTCCCAGTAAAAGTCACCAAATTTTAGGAAGCGCGTTGCTTAAGGAATTAGCTGCACGAGGGCATCAAGTTACGATGATAAGCCCTTATCCCTTGAAAAATCCTCCGAAGAATTACAAAGACATTCCGTTGAAGAAAGTAATTGAATGGAAGATTGAAAATTTTAAAGAAGTTTTAGATCCAAATACTTCGTATTTGAAGCAGCTGTACCTATTTTATTCAAGAATACATGGTTTGAATAGATTGGTATTTGAAGAGGAACATGTGGTGGCATTTTTGAAATCCGGAGAGAAATTCGATGTGGTTATTAATATGATGGGTTTTAGTGAATCGATTCTGGCTATTGGACACGCGGTTAACGCAAGTAATATTGGATTTGGTGTTATGGGAGATATGCCAATCATTAATTACCATTCAGCTATTCGTGCTCCGTACGCATATGTGCCAAACACGATTTACTTTTATTCCGATAAGATTACATTCTTTCAAAGAGTAGTCAGCACTTTATTTACAATTGCATTTGACTTGTTAGTTCACTTCAAATCTTTGCCTAAAGAACGGGAAGTTCTCCGAGAAAAGTTTCCCAATGGTCCAACTATGGATGAACTGCTAGACAGCTTGGATCTTTATCTGATAAATTCTCATCCTGCACTTGAGGGTCCACGACCGCACCTCCCTAATACTATACAAATCGGTGGATTCCATCTGGCAGATAAAGACACTTTGCCTAAAGATTTTAAGACATTTCTGGACAAATCAAAGAATGGAGTGATTTTCTTTAGTTTGGGAACAAATCTGAAAAGCTCGGAATTGGTTGCAGATACTTTGGATGGAATTCTAAGGGCTTTCCAGAAATCAAAATTCGATTTCCTTTTTAAATTTGATAAAGATATCCCCAACAAACCAAAAAATGTAAAAATTAGTGATTGGTTGCCGCAGAAGGCTATCTTGGAACATCCAAAAACGAAAGCTTTCATAACGCACGGCGGCTTAGGTAGCATCTCCGAATCGGTTTACAACGGTGTCCCGATGATTTGCATTCCATTCTACGGAGATCAACACAAAAATGTAGCAGATGCCGTCCTTTACGGATATGGCCTCAAACTGGATATCAGAACTATGACCGAAGAAATCTTGTCTGACGCTATTAAAGACATTACTGAAAACCCTAAATATTTGTTAAATGTGAAACTGAGGGCAGACGCATTTAGAAACCAAGAAATGGATCCGATGGATAAAGCTGTTTTCTGGGTCGAACATGTTGTTAAGCACAAAGGAGCCAAACACTTAAAATCCATGGCAAGTCAACTCAAGTGGTATCAATATCTCTTGCTAGATGTATTTGCATTTATTGGAGCATTTTTACTGACCGTTCTCGCTATCACCGTATTTATTATAATGAAGTTGTTATCGATTTGTTCTGGAAAGAAATCGATCCAAGCCAAACAAAAATCTAACATGAAAATCAAAAAGTTATAATTAGTTAATCATCATCATTATCATCATTTTAATTTTAAATCAAACATTGAAACGTGATTTCTTTATAGTTTATAAGGCTTTATATAATTATGTGTCAAATTAAAAAAGTTTTTTAATTCACTAATCTTTTACTTCAAAGTAGACAATACCTCAAAATTAGATACGATAACTAGCTAAGTCACTTTTGGCACACAGTGCTCTAGATGCACTGTGTGAGCCGTTTCGCTGCGTCAAAGCAAGTGACATGAAACGGTCAAGACCGAATGTGTCAGGGGCTGAAGGCCAAAGGAGAACTGATGTTAGTTGCTAGTGTATTCCGGACATTCTGTCTCTAATGACAGAGCACTCATTGACGTAGAGGGACTGTGTATAGGGCAATGTTGAGATAAACCAGAGGTGAGAAACGTATGTGTTGTCCTGCGTTTGAAACATACAGTCTATGTATGCTAAATAATCACCTGGTAGACCTTGTTTAGTACAATAGCGAAAGATCACTGTGGGGAGTTCGGTATTGTACTAAATTGTACTCAACAAGGTCTACCAGGTGATTATTTAGCATACATTGACTGTATGTTTCAAACGCAGGACAACACATACGTTTCTCACCTCCCTGGTTTATCTCAACATTGCCCTATACACAGTCCCTCTACGTCAATGAGTGCTCTGTCATTAGAGACAGAATGTCCGGAATACACTAGCAACTAACATCAGTTCTCCTTTGGCCTTCAGCCCCTGACACATTCGGTCTTGACCGTTTCATGTCACTTGCTTTGACGCAGCGAAACGGCTCACACCGTGCATCTAGAGCACTGTATGCCAAAAGTGACTTAGCTAGTTATCGTATCTAATTTTGAGGTATTGTCTACTTTGAAGTAAAAGATTAGTGAATTAAAAAACTTTTTGAATTAACATAATTCCTTCAATACCAACGAAATTTCCCAATTTTGTAATTATATATCTTAATATCACATACAAAGTCATATAATTGCAACTATAGATTTAATACAAGAAATACAAGTTTATTAGATAAAGTTTCATTACCTTGCTCTAATTCCTTTTAAAAGGTAAACAATTAAAATTCGTTTCACGATAAGAAAGCAATTATATTAAAAAAATAGTTTCAATAAAATCATTATATCTTATTAATAATAATAATTGCCCCTTTCCTAGCATGTACATGCCTTAATGGGGATAGCTAAGCAAGGGTAGCTATTTTTCAGCCTCGACTTATGTTGGAGATAGGGTGTCTGGCCCTACGCTCCTACGCCGCCTATTATTACGCCAGGTTTATCCCCAGCTCCTCATTTTCTAAGGCTAAGTGAACCTTATGGCTACGGCCTGACTGCCCCCTCAAACAGAGCTTGGAGCGGGGCGTGACCTGCAGCGTTCATCTCAAAAACGTGGTCTTACAATTAGTAGCAGGCGTCCTGAGTAAGGCTGCTACACACGTACCGTGTGGATGTATCCGGCGCAGGCCCGGCACCGGGTGGAGGGGGTGGTGTTGCATAGTCTAGCATGGAGGAGTTCACACGTGCCGCGTGAGTCCATCCGGCGCCGGGCCGACTCATTTTGTCGGGTTGTCACTGGCCGGCCCCCACTGGCCATCCGGCTGCCGGGTACCGGCTCGGCTGTGATGGGCTATGGAACTGTATTGAAGCGTGCACACATGCCGGTCCGGCAGTCGACCGTCTTCACTTGTCGAGTGGGTGCACCCAATGTTTTCTTTGTTTTGATTTTCTTGCGAAGTAAACGCCGATAAAGGAACACATACATAAAACTCTTTCGCGATCCATTTTGTACTGAAGTCAAATAAATACACTGCTCGTAGCTCGACCTCGTGGGCCATCGGGTCGGTTCCGGACAAATCCATCCGGCATGTGTGTAAGGTGTTCAACACGGTGCCGGGCCTGCGCCGGATACATCCACACGGTACGTGTGTAGCGAGCCTAAGGCTTGTGGCTTGGTAAGTGAGTGAGGAGTTTGGTTTTGCGTCCAGCGGGGCGGGCAGCATGGCGTGCACACTCATTTCAAATCAGTTTGTGATTAGCGTTCCTCTACAGCGTACAGTATGTTGTTTGAGGACATTATTTTCCATATTCAGGCTGAACCAGAAATTTGGTTATCAAGTCACTCCTCTTTAAAAATATCAAGCACAAAGCAAAAGTTTGGAGAGAATTGGCAGTAAAACTAAAAATTGAAGGTAATTTTCGAAAAAGGATACATGAAAGTTAGTGGTAGGTAATGTCAAACGGGATTAAATTTTTTCCAAGAGATAGTCAAAAGTTGATATTGACATTCTCGTATATTCGTGGAATTTTTCTTCAAGTTGAATATAGCGTAGAAAATTCTCCAAACTTTTTTCTTTGTTTGACAACAGTACCATCCTTTGGTAATACGTCCATTTTTAATAAAGAATTTTCTGATAAAAACATGTCAAAAACGTCATAAGATGCCATGATGGTAAATCAACTTGACCACGACAACGCTGTCTATGGAACTGATTTATTGAGGCATGAGCTAGGCTAGGTCACTGAGATGGGTGGGAGACCGCATTGCTCGTTTTAACTGCACGCCCCGCTCCCCGCTCAACGCATTTTCGGTCAGGCCGTAGCCATAGACTTATATCTCTTATATCTTATTGGGTGTTCAAAAGCTATCATCATCATCCAGCTATGTGCACTGCTGGACATAAGCCTCCCGTAACAACCATCCCCCTCTGACCCGTGCTGTTTTCATCAAAAGCTATAACTTTATAAAAATAAGTTTTAGTACCTTGGCCGATAAAGTGGGGAGATGAGTTTTACAAGAACAATTTGAGACCAATCTGGAATTAAAGCATTCATAAAGGGGGGTTTTACTTTTTTTTTTTTGAAAAAAAACGATTTTTTTTTAATTGCATTTTTGGATACTTTGAAGTGTGTAGTATCCGCCCCTGGAACCGTTTTACCGAATTCGAAACGGAATTTTTTTTTTCTTAATTGAACAACGTAAAACATGTCCCTGAAATTGGCCGTTTTTTCATGTACCTATTTCTTCGGAATTTCTTGTTTTTGGCCACGTAAAATGCTTCAATATGACTTGTAAAATACTAAAAGCTACTGGAGGGGTTACCAGATAACACCAGGTGTGTAGATTATGTACCTACTGTCGGTAAATATGTACCGACAGTTTGATACCGTTTTCTACGCGACATTCGCATCTCACTTCAGTTTACTTCATGTAACCGGCAGACAAACACGCGCAGATTCTGCCAGGTCGTTTAAGATGCCGAGAAAAATCGGAAAGTTGGGCCGAAGTTGTGTCAGGAAGAGGCATTTTCACGGAAATCGTCATACCATGGAAAGTGAAACTGACTTCGCGAGCACGTGATGAAGTACATGACATCGAGATAAATCGCGGGCATTCGCACGTCATTCTGGACTTCCTGACTGTGTTCAACTTCCTCTCAAGTATCCTGAAATGCAAGACCTGCGACGCTGACATCAAATTCTCCCAGACCGCTGAACGAGGACTTGGTTTCAAGCTGACCATAAAATGCGACTGCCCGGTACGTCATGTTGGATCATCTCCAAAAGTGAACAAACAAGCTTACGAAATCAATCACCGGCTTACGATGGTTATGCGTCTCTTGGGACAGGGTTTCCACGGTGTCAACTTATTTTGTGGGTTGATGGATTTGTCAGTTGGCTTCTCTACCACGTTATACTACGCCTATGTGGAAAATGTGTTCACCGCTTCGAAGGCTGTATTCGAGATTATTTGCAAGAAAGCAGCCGCGGAGGAAGTTAAACTAAATGAACAAAAGGGCAACGAACGAACGCACTTATCTGTGTCAGGCGATGGATCCTGGATGAAACGCGGATTCTCGTCGTTGTTTGGAGTAACTTCGCTAATCGGCAAATACTCGAAGAAAGTTATAGATTGTCTAGTCAAGTCGTCTTTCTGCCGCAGTTGCAACTACCACAGGACGGTCATGGATGCTGGAGAGTTCGAAAATTGGTACAAGTCTCATAAAGAGACTTGCGACGCGAATCATAACGGAAGTGCCGGAAAAATGGAAGTCGACGGCGTGTAGGAAATGTTTTGTCGTTCGGAAGAGTCATTCGGTGTCAAGTACAAGTATTACATTGGGGACGGCGACACGAAGACATTCAAAGGCTTGGTTGACTTGGACCCGTATCCTGATATTCTCGTCGAGAAGAAGGAATGCGTAGGACACGTGGAGAAGAGGATGGGCACGCATCTTCGAAATGTGAAGAAACAACACAAAGGAGTCGGCGGAAAGGGACGTGGAAAGCTTACTGACAAATTAATCAAGGATCTCACGACGTACTACGGCCTGGCAATCCGACGACATCCAGATTCAGTGGAAGAGATGAAGAAAGAAGTTTGGGCCACCTTCTACCACAAGTGTTCGACGGATGACAACCCACAACACCAAAACTGCCCCCCTGGAGAAGAGAGTTGGTGCAAATGGCGCATCGCCGAGGCAACCGGACAACTGGAGGAATTTCGACACGACCCGCCGCTCTCCAAGGAAGTCCAAACAGCGATTCGTCCGATCTACGAGACCCTTTCGGACGACAATCTGCTGCGCCGGTGCATAGGAGGAAACACGCAAAACTCCAACGAGAGCCTGAACGCGTGCATTTGGAAACTGGCCCCCAAGCATCTGTTTTTTGGATGGAAGACCGTCAACGTTGCCATGTTCCTGGCTGTGGGCATCTTCAACGAGGGCTACTCATCCATCCTGAAGACGATGTCCACCATGGGAATCCAGCTGGACCCTTTTTCCCTTTTTGGGCCCTGAAAATCGCGCAGCACACCGACGAGCACCGAATCCACAATGCAGAGACGGGCTAAGTCCAGCTGTTCGTGCCGCCATGGAGGAGTGAAGAATGGCTCTGGAGGATCAAGATGCCTTCCACGAGGAAGAGGAAGGGCTCGTGTATGGTCCTGGGATCGCAGACTAACCGTAAGTTGCATAATATTGCGATGAAATGTACTCTAAACTTCAATCGCGTTTTTCTTGAAACCATATTTTCAAAATTGCGCAGGGTGATAACTCGAATTCATTTTAACCGATTCCATTGAAACTTCTCGAAATTTGTTGCAAATTGAATGCTCCAGGGAGTGAACTAGGATCTTTTAAATTGGTACATAACAAATATTTTTTTAGCCCCCTTGAAGTCCAAAAAAACACTCGAGAAAACGACATTTATATTCAAATGGCCGACATATTGTTATTTATCGACCGCTTGACTTTATCCTAGTTCAATCCCTCCGTAATCATATAAACTTTAAAGCAATAATTGATGTTACCTCTCCTGGAGATTGGTTTGATAAATCTTTGTGCAAAATGCGGTGTAGCGATTATGTATGCACATTCAAATCACTTGCACGCTTCCGAACAGAGAGGCCAGGTTCATCACAAACAGATCGATTAACCCGTTCCACGTTCTCTTCCGTTCTCAATAACCTTGGGTGTCCGGATTTTGATTTATCTAGTATTGAAGCGGTCTCCTCAAACTTTTTTAAACATTTCCAAATGAGAGGAATGCTTGGCGCGTCATTTCAGTGACGAAAACCTTGAATATTGGAGAAATTTCTTCGCGCTACAGTCGTAGAATTATCATTTCTGTAAAATTCTCGTGCGCACAACGCGTGATCCGCTCCCTAGAAACGCTCCATAGCGACCAGAGACAAGTATCTAGCGACTAAATTCCTCAAGAGCCAGGCTACCGATTGACATATCCCCCGCGCCCCTACGAATCGGTGGGAGATTGAGATTCCTTGTATATTATTTGGCCAGTTATGGGCAGAAAAAATCTAGTAATGGACACCCAGTAATGAACAAGAAGCTCGTAATCGTCATGCCTATGCTGAATCCCTAGCTGTGGAGTATTGAATTAGGATTATAGAATGATACGAACTTTAGACCAGTAATATAGAAATAAATTTAGATCAGTTTTTTTTATGTTTTTAACTAAATTTATAGTATTCAACACTGAGTGAAAAATTTACAAATGATTTGTTTACGAATGATTCAAAATCTGCTCTTAATCAGCTTTCGTCTTCTTCTTGTTTCGAATAGGCCTACTTTTGACCACGCTTGTTCAATGGTTGGACTTTGATATTTATGCCGGTGTAACTCCTTTCTATCTTCTGTCCAGGGGTACCCCCTTTACTTCGGGATTTTTCCTGAAATCTCCAGACTTCCTTCAGGGCGCGTGTCACAGACTGTCTGTTTTGGAGATCTGTTATTCCCAGTTCATTAATATCCTTCTCGGTTTCTGTAAACCAAGTGGTACGAACCTTCTTGTTTTGCCAGAAGGTGAACAGACGGATGGGGGCAATCTTGCAACGTGGCCATAGAAAACTACACTTCTTTTGCTTGAACAGTCAGTGAGCATCTCAATATATTCGTAGAGCTCAGAGCTATGCTGCCTTCGGAATTCCCCATCTTCCTTTACCGGGTCTAGGAACTTCCTAAGGATTCTCCTCTCTCTGATTTCCAATTTCTCTGTCAGACCTCTTCAGCTCAAGAAAAGACACTCCATGGCATAAAGGGCTTCTGCTCGTAAGACGGATGTGTAGTGCTTAAGTTTCAGGTAGCGCGACAGGCATTTCTGTTGTAAGTGTTCTTAGTCAACTTGTTGACTCTCTTGGACAATGATGCTCTTGCTGATAAGTTGGCTTCAATCTATTCGCCAAGATACTTAAATTTCTCAGTCCTCTTGATGTTTCCCTGTTCTAGTAACATCTCTCTGTTTGCTTCTCTGATGTTGGTAAAGAATTATGTTTTCTCCAGCAACACTTGAAGACCCACTTTGGCAGCCTGTTTTCTGAGGCAATTTACCTGCATTGTTGCCATCTCAAGAGAATCAGCAAACAGTGCCATGTCATCTGCAAAAGTCAGGCAATCTACAATCATTCCATCGTTCTTACGTCCCAGGTAGATACCACTCTGAGCACCCAAATTGATCAGTTACTTGCGCCATTCTCTCATAACCTTTTCAAGGACACAGTTGCAGAGAAGTAGGGAAAGTCCATCTCCTTGCCTCATTCCAGTTTTTATTTCGAAGCTTTCTGAAATCTCGCTTCTAAATTTAACCTTGGAATGGGTATTGGTCAAAGTTTCTAGGTTGAGTCTGCAGGTTTTGTTGTCTAGCCCTAGTTCCTGAAGTACTTTGTTGAGCGTTTCTCTATCAATGGAATCGTAGGCCTTCCTAAAATCAACAAAGGTGACGACTACCTTGCGGTTTCTCATCTTGGACTATGCAAGTACAGTTTTAAGATTGAGTATCTGTTCAACACAGGTTAGGGTCTTCCTGAAGCCCCCTGGTATTCTCCCCATTGACTTTCCAGCTGATTTTCTGCCCTTGTTTGTAACGCCTTCGAGAGAATCTCGTATGTTACCGGGACGAGAGAAATTCCACGGTAGTTGTTTAGATCAGTAAAATCTCCCTTCTAGTGAAGCGGATGGATCAGAGCAAATTTCTAATCCGGTGGTAATTTCTCTGTTTCTCAGATGTCCTGTATGATCTCGCTTAGCTTGCGCACGGCAATGTTTCCAGCACCTTTCCACAGTTCAGCAACGATAGAATCCTCGCCAGCTGCGTTATTATTCTTAAGAAATTGAATGATCTGGCCAACTTCTTCCAATGAAGGGGCAACGAGTCCGGGTTTGGTGTGGTTTGTTTATAGTTTATAGTCGTTCCTTGCTGGGTGGGACACAGTTGAATAGATTTTTAACGTACTGAGCTAAAAGGTGGCAGTTGTCCTTGTCGTTATAAGCCAGTTTAGCTTGTGAGTCTCTGAAGTGGAGGCTTGGCGGAGAGTATTTTCTGAGTGTCTGCTTGAAGGTTCCAAAGAAATCTCTGGAGTTATTTTTAGCAAAGCTCTTAATCAGCTTTCATTAATCAGTCATTTACTTACATTAACTTTTTTTCTTATTCGATAAAAATCACGATGAGGTAACCATTGAATGACGTCTTTTCTTTGTTACCACATTTTCTCAGGTTTGTCTGGCCACTTGGACGTGTTTCCTGTTGAAAAGTCATAGTGTTTACTTCAAACTCGTTTTGTTTGTATTTTCAATGACTCCAGGAAAGTGTTGCCTGTTGTATAAAACCATCACATAGATTCCCTTTGATAGATCCTCTGGGAAAGAGACTAAAGTACTCAATAGTACTTCTACCAATTCCAATCTCTCAGATAAGATCCTTTCATCACTTTGGGCGTAAATTACTTCAGTCTCAGTTTTAGATGATTTAGTCTGTATTTTTGGTTTTTCTTGTCACTTTATCTGCATTATTAACTTTTTTTGCTCGGAATTCAATCTCTTCTTTTTTTTCAATTTCTCTTCTTTCTTATTGGTATTGTATGTCTTGCATGCAGGACATGTAATCGTAAATGGAATTAGAATTGGTGAAACCATCCTACGTTATAGATAATAATACAAATTTAAAACAAACGGAACACAGCCTGAATATATAACTATATTCAGCCTTTCCGGAGCTCTATAACAATTACTGAGACTTTTTAGGACTACCAAAACAAATCTCATGTGAAATTTGTAAGTGATTTTATAGATTCTTTTGATAGTTCTAAAAAGACTCAGAAATTGCTATAGAGCTCCGGAAATGCTGAATATATTTATTTATTCAGGCTGTGTTTCGTTTCTTTAAAGTTTGTAAAATAATAACAGCTGACAACGATCGTAAAATTAAAACATTTAAAACAGGTTTCTAAAAAGTTAGCTTATGTAATACGTCATTTACCTTTAATTTATCGATAGCAATTTATCTATGAATTCAAATTTATTTATGTGTCATTGGTAGGTAGTGCAAGCGACGATTTCAAAAAAAACTTAACAATTGTGTTAAAACCTCCGTCTAGAGATGTTCAAGTTGGCTTTGCTGTTTTGCGTGGTAATCGCGTGCTGCTACGGCGCGAAAATCTTGGGAATTTTTCCATTTCCCAGTCAAAGTCACCACATTTTAGGAAGCGCGATGCTTAAGGAATTGGCTGCGAGAGGGCATCAAGTCACAATGATAAGCCCTTATCCCTTAAAAAAGCCTCCGAAAAATTATAGAGACATTCCGTTGGAGAAAGTGGATGGATGGAAGAATCCAAATTTAAAGGAAGTTTTTGATTCAAATGTTTCGCTTTTAAAGAAGCTGTATTTATTTTATTCGAGATTACATGGTTTGAATAAATTGATACTTGAAGAGGAACATCTTGTGGCATTTTTAAAATCCGGAGAAAAATACGATGTGGCTATTAATATGATAGGTTATTCTGAACCGATTCTGGCTATTGGACATGCGGTTAACGCAAGTAACATTGGATTTGGTGTTTTCGGAGGTATGCCAATTATTAATTACCATTCAGCTATTCCCACTCCATACGCATATGTACCACACACGTTTTACATTTACACCGATAAGATGACGTTCTTTCAAAGAGTAATTAACACTTTATTTACAATTGGATTTGACTTGTGAATTCATTTCAAATCGTTGCCTAATCAACGAGAAATAGTCAAAGAAAAATTTCCTAACGGTCCAAGTTTGGATGAATTGCTACATGACTTGGATCTTTATCTGATAAATTCTCATCCTGCACTTGAGAGTCCAAGACCGTACCTTTCTAATACTATTCAAATCGGTGGATTCCATCTATCAGTTAAGGAAACTTTACCTGAAGACTTGGAAACGTTTATGACCAAATCTAGGAATGGTGTGATTTTCTTCAGTTTGGGAACAAATCTGAAGTGCTCGGAAATGGACGATGGTACATTGGAAGGAATGTTGAGGGCCTTCCAAAAATCAAAATTCGATTTCCTTGTTAAATTTGATAGAGATATCCCCAATAAACCAAAAAATATAAAAATTAGTAATTGGTTGCCGCAGAAGGCTATCTTGAAACATCCAAAAACGAAAGCTTTCATAACACACGGCGGATTAGGTAGCATCGCCGAATCAATTTACAACGCTGTCCCGATAATTTGCATTCCAGTCTACGGAGATCAACACAAAAATGCAGCAGATGCCGTCCTTTACGGATATGGCCTCAAACTGGATATCAGAACTATGACCGAAGAAATCTTGTCTGACGCTATTAAAGACATTACTGAAAACTCTAAATATTTATTAAATGTGAGACTGAGGGCTGAGGTATTTAGAAACCAAGAAATGGATCCGATGGACAAAGCCGTTTTCTGGGTCGAACATGTTATTAAGCACAAAGGAGCCAAGCACTTAAAATCCATGGCAAATCAACTCAAGTGGTATCAATATCGCTTGCTAGATGTATTTGCATTTATTGGAGCTATTTTACTGACGGTTCTCGCTATCAACGTATTTATTATAAAGAAGCTGCTATCGATTTGTTTTGGAAGGAAATCGATCCAGGCAAAACAGAAGTCTGAAATGAAAATCAAAAAGCAGTAGTTGTTATCATCATTTTAATTTTAAATAAATAATAACCTAAAATTTTAATTTTAAATAACAATAAACTATGATTTTTTTCTGATTTATAAGCCTCTATATACAGATTTATAAGCCTCTATATACACTCAGATCCAAAAAACTACATTCAGATGCGGGTCTACATACAGTCTCAGATGCGGGTCGTTGGGTCATTTTTTAATTTTAAAGTTGTTTTAGTACTTCGAGTAAAACTTTTATTGATAAACCACATATGGAATTTATCAGTTTATTTCATCATCATCTTCCTGGCATTAATCCCGCTTTATTGCAGGGTCTGCTTTTCTGCACTTTTTCTTCCATTCTTCTTCTTCTGGCCAGTGAATTAAGATACAGCAGGGATTGTTTTACCGACCGGCTTGTTGTTGAGCCTGCCTTCGAACCCTCCTCCTTTCTCATCCCGGACTTGGGACCGGGCAATGGCGGAGTTACTTATGAGTTTATTTAATAAGCGAAAATAATATTTAAAGGCATGCGTTCTATACTATCTATTACTCATTCGACATTATGCACCGAGGATCACTCTCTGGGAAGATTGTTGTGTTGATTATTGTTCTAAGTGCTGAAGATAGCGCCAAAGCTGTTGGTCTTGTGGCAGA
This sequence comes from Phosphuga atrata, assembly GCA_944588485.1. Classification (NCBI taxonomy): domain Eukaryota; kingdom Metazoa; phylum Arthropoda; class Insecta; order Coleoptera; family Silphidae; genus Phosphuga; species Phosphuga atrata. Next base: position 59,316,281 of record OX155898.1, read on the forward strand.
TGGAAGAAGCCAGAGGTATGTGCCCAGATTCCTTTATTTCAGTCTTTCTACCATCCAGAGAGCACTTGAGCTGTTTAAGGAGACCGGCAAACATATTCGGAGGCCGGGATCTGACAGGAAACGAAAAACACTCCTGTAGGGAATCGTCATGTGACTTCAGTGGAAACCTGAAACCAACTTCGTAAGGTAAGTGGTACAGCTGTAAGTGTGTGGACAGTTCATGAATGTTCGAAGGTTGCCAGAAACTGGTTTAAAATCTTGTAATCAGGCAAAGATCCTATGTTCCAAATCCGCCTCACACCTCCTTAAACCTGATTATTACCTTATTAAACCTGATTACTCTCACATTCCATCTCCCCGTCGTTGGTAATCAGGTTTGATCAGGTAGTAATCATATTTGGTCAGGGAGTAATGAGGTTTGATGAGCTAGTAATCAGGTTTAATAAGGTGGGAGGCGGGTTCCAAATCCATAACGGAGTCCCGCTAATTTGAATTTCATTCTTCGGAGATCAACACAAATATGTAGCAGACGCCGTCTTTCACGGATATGGTCTCAGATTGGAAATTGAGCTCATATATAATAAAAAAAAGCTTGAGCTTTTCACAGCTGAAAGAGACCGCAGACCCGAGTATTTGATACAAATTTCAACTTGTTACCTCTACGCGTTCCTGAGAAAAATGGTCTTGCCAGACAGACAGACAGACAGACAGACAGACAAACGGACAACAAAGTGATCCTATAAGGATTCCGTTTTCGGTACGGAACCCCTAAAGATAGTACAAAAAAACTCGTTCATAAGGCATTTTTCGCACTTGTCCATTATAAAACTCGTGCCGCAAAACCGTTCTTTAATATACTATAAACTTAACTTTTCTTTTTGTCCATGTCTGCTAGAACAGCTGAACTCTTGTCTGTTATAGTCGGCCGCGATGTTTAACTTATTATTTATGAATAATTCTTGATTTTGTCAGGAATGGTGTAAAAAAATACAACTCTGTTATCATTACGTTTTATGCGTATAAATGCGTTAATGCGTATAATATTAGCTCCTCATACCAATGATGCTCGTATGATTTATTAACTGACTTATCGAGGCGTTGTAACTCGTGCGTTGTGTTTGAGGGCAAACAGTGCAATACAATGTCGTGTTCATCTGCTGCTTCTACGATCCTGGAATCCAAATGAGAAGAATCATCTACAAAAATTAATAAGCACTTTCCTGGAGACTAATTGTTCGGACCGTGTCTCTCTAAATTTCAAATTTTCCAAACAAAACACAGGCTGGTTAAATCACTTACCTGTGTGTGCTGCCAGCGTCTCCGCCACGTGGAATCGTCCTTCCGGCGCTTCTTCTAAGGGAAGAAATGGGAATAAAAGGTAGATGGATTCCCCTTAAATCGGCGTTTTCGGGACGTCCGGCTCCGCTTCAGCCCTTGGGGCTCGTGATCACCCCCTGGTTAGTTTGGATTGGAAATTCTAGAATACGCACATGTGCCAGTCGGTGTGGGTTTCACGTTTTTTGCGTTATCTGCGTTCACACTCGCCGAGCGTACTTAGTCGACTCTACGCTGCGAACTGACTAATTTAATCAACTCGCCAAAAAGATTATTAATTCGCGCGACTTCGACACCGATCGATACACCTTTGCCTCTTAGATTGATTGGAGCCGAAGTTAATTCAAATATAACAAATTTAAAATCTGGATGCGCTAAATTGGCGCGAACACTAATACTGACCCAGATGTTTGATGAATTCCATGAAAAGATCGGTCGTCATACTTCCTTTGGGTGCCATCTTAACTAAGCTTCCAGGAGGTAAATTGTCATAAAATTGAATTGAAAACCCTTGAATAGGATAATTGGGGGCACATCATTTCCCGTTGCATTAACACACATAGCGATTGTGAAATTTTCTGCATGTTCGTTAGCTATAAAATGCACTCTTTTTGTACCTTTTTCAGCAAAAACTTTCTATTGATGATGAAGGTTCAATCTACATCGCTTCTCATCTATATTGGATGATTGGTTATATCCAACTGGCAATATATTTTTCTGAGAGCTTCAAAGTGCTTTTGAACGATGTACTTATTAAGCTTCTGTGCTCTCCCGGGATTCATAAACTGAGCTTTACGAAGAGCTATTTCTGAGATGCGTTTGAGGAAACCTCTAAGCCATTTCTTCCTTGCTATATTCGTTTTGTCACTGAACATGTTTTTTATTTCATTTGCCCTGCAGAATTCATACGCTTGTTTCCGAACAAGTTTGGGTGTCAATGGCATACCTACGTGAGCAAGTCTTATTATTATCTTAGCTAAGTCCTGTTCTTGTGTTTTATTAAGAATAGGTGGTCTACCAGAGTTATCTTTTCTGTTTTACCGGATTTTAAATGATTTCTTAATGGACGCCTTGGAATACTATACGCTTTAGCAGCTGTTTGCTGTGACATTTCACCTCTTCTTACTGTCTCAATGGCTTTTCTAAGCTGATTTTCTGACCACTGGCCTCGTGGTTTTTTCTCAGTTGGCACCATTTTGTTGAATACCACCCTATGGAAGAAAAACTTTTTAAATGAATTTCCTTATCTTATACAAATTTAATAAAAGGATTAGACATAGGTAATGTATAAAACTAACAATTTATTACATACCAAATGTAATATTCTATAGTCCGAAGAAAGGGATCTTAGGATCTTAGGGAACTTAGCCATATGGCCGTAAAAATCATATTAAAAATAAAATGAAACCAATAAAATATTTAAACTAACGTTGCATTAAATGTTAACTCTGTTAGTAATACGATTTATCAAGGTTAAACGCGATATTACTGTACTTTGTTATAAAAGAGAATAAAACTTACGTGAGTAAGGTTGTAATACATGTATTGCTTTTGCGCGTCACTAACAGCTGACAACTGTGTTTAAAAGACCGCGGGCGGTTATTGCCATGAAGCTTGCCTTTCGTTTAAAAATGCATTCACAAAGGTTCCCGCGAAATTTAAAATTGTTCTCGTCACCGACACTTAATTATTTTTAATGTGGGTCATGATAGGAAGTGGGCCTTAAAGGGTGCCTGTACATTGTTTCTTTCCTTTCTGTAAATAAGTAAATCTATGTATATAATGCATACATATCGATGGCTTCCCGGCGATTGGCCATAACCCTCAGTGGCACAACTTTTCAGGAGAGAGTAAAAATCTGTGTCTGTGGTCGATGATGGTTAGGGTCAGTAGGCATTTTTTTTATTTTATAATTGAACAACTATTATGTGGGTTAGGGCTTTGAGCTGAGGGTTAGGTCTTTTTGGCTACTTACTATTTGCTTATGTTTTGATTTTTTGATCTGATGCAGTTGGTTAGGGCGTTTTAAATGAGGGTTAGGGCCTTTTCGCTTTCGGGGGTTCAAATGGTAGTGCATGCGCAACCGCACGACAATCGCACAGGAAGAGATTGTAGCATAGCCTCTCCTACCCAAGTCCGACTTTCACCTCCACGTGGTGAACCCTGGTAACCTGAGCAACCAAGCTGGAGATGCGGTAACCAACCCGTATGGAAAGCGCGGTCAGGGCCAACGAGAGCGGGTGAAATGGTCCTCCGAAAAGGGGGTTTTGCGATGGGTCAACAACTCATCCATAGAAAAAAAAGAAACCGTTACGAAACCACCAAACGTGCCTCGGACTGGACTGACTACTCGGCAACGACCACAGCAATGCACAAGGAAATCGAAAGAAATTACGATGGGAACATGGAATGTAAGGAGCCTCTACCAGATAGGTGCACTAAAAGCCTTAACAAACGAAATGGAGAGATACAAACTCGACATAGTGACACCACAGGAGACCAACTGGAGCGATAGCGGCATCATGGATATAGGAAAATATAGGATATGTAAAAGCAGTAATAATGGGAAGGCGCACAAGTTAGGAACAGGCTTCATACTCAAGAAAAGTGTAGGGAAGGATATTATGGACTTCCAAGCAGTAGATGACAGACTCTGCATGATCCGAATAAGAATGAAGCTCTTCAATCTGACAATAATTAACGTACATGCACCGAGCGAAGAGAAAACAGACGACGAAAAAGAGATCTTCTACGCAAAACTAGAAAGGCTATTCGATTCGACACACAACAACGACGTAAAGATGATCTTGGGGGATTTCAATGCTAAGATTGATGAGTTGATGAGATAAGATGCTAAGAAGACGTATACAGACCCACGATTGGAAAACACAGCCTACACGGACCTAGCAGCATCTAGAAACCTTGTAATCAGCAGTACGCTATTCCCACATAAAGACATCCACAAGATCACATGGAGATCACCAGACGGAAGGACACTCAATTAAATAGACCATGTCTTAATAAACACAAGATTTATGTCCAGCATACAGGACGTCAGAAGCTGCAAAGGGGCAGACTGAAACTCGGACCATTACCTGGTGAGGATTAAATTAAAACAAAGGCTAGCCAACTCGAAAAAGCCAGCAAACAGCGGAATAGAAAAATGGGATGTGGAAAAACTGAACTTAACCAGGGTAAGGCAACGATACGAAGAAAAGATCGCCGAAAAACTAGTAGTGTTGACGGAAAATCATAGTATTGAAGAACAATGGACGGAAATTGCAAAGGGGATTAAGGAATCGGCAGAGGACGCTCTCGGGAAAGTCCATAGGAAAAAACGAAACCAATGGTACGATGCAGAGTGTGAAGAAGCACGCGAGAAACAACAGAAAGCTAGGGCAGAGAATTTGCAGAGACCCACGAGAGCCAAACAAGCTGAATACAACAAGCAAAGAAAGGAAGCATCCAAATTATTTCGGAAGAAGAAACGGGCCCATTTTAACGACCAGGTGGCACAGATAGGACACCACCAAGAGAAACACGAAATTAGAGAATGCTACAAGATAGTGAACAACCTGCGAAATGGATTTCAGCCCAGAGCAACAATAATCAACAGTAAAGAGGGCACCTTACTGGCTGAAGAAAGTAAAGTGGTAGGTAGATGGGCGGAATATTTTAACGAACTCCTGAATACCTCACTACGAGTGGAATTAACCGGACAAACAGCTGAAGACGACCCAATTCACACACCAGAAGTAAGAGATTTGAGAGAAGATAACGAACCATCACAAAGAGAAATAAGCGAGGCGATAAAGGCACTAAAGAACCACAAAGCACCGGGACCGGACATGATACCATCTGAAATGATCAAAATGGGAGGAGACGCTCTGAACTGTGCTTTACACCAGCTGATAGGAAGAATCTGGAGGACAGAAGAGATACCCGAGGAATGGCGGGAGGGGAAGATATGCCCTATCTATAAGAAAGGAAACAAACTGGAGTGCAAGAACTATCGTGGTATAACTCTTCTTAACACGGCCTACAAGGTGCTGTCATGGATAATCGGACGAAGACTCCAACCGTACGCAGAGAGCATTATAGGACAGTATCAGACAGGTTTCCGGAAAGGAAAGTCGACGACTGACCAAATGTTTACACTCAGACAAATACTAGAAAAGACATGGGAAATGAACATCAGCACATACCAGGTCTTCGTAGACTTTAAACAAGCGTATGATACTATCGATAGAAGAACTCTCATGAAGACAATGGAAGAATTCGAGATACCACAAAAGATCATTAAATTGGTAAATTGTACGTTAAAAAAGACTTGGAACCAAGTCGGTATCCAAAAAACGACATCGCACAAGTTTGAAACCATTACAGGTCTGAGACAAAGAGACAGTCTATCACCCATATTATTTAACATCGCGCTCGAAAAAGCTATAAGGAAAGCTCAGATAGAATGCAACGGTACCATCTACAATAAATCCACGCAACTTTTGGGCTATGCTGACGACCTAAACATCATCGGTAGATCGCTAACGGCAATGAAAGATGCTTACGGTAAAATGGAGAAGAGAGCCAAGGAGATAGGTCTGTCAATAAACAAAGATAAAACAAAAGTAATGATGGTAAGACCGGGAGCGCCAGTACACGCAGTAAATAATCTGGATATGGGAGAGTACACTTTAGAAGTCGTCAACAACTTTAAATATCTGGGATCAACCGTCACGGATCAGAACGACGAAGGGGTGGAAGTACAACATAGAATCATGCAAGCCAACAGGGCATACTTCACTCTTAAATCCATCCTTAACTCGAAGCTAGCTAGCAGACAAACGAAGTGTAATATATATAAAGCAATCATACGACCCATCCTCACATATGGAAGCGAAGCATTGACGCTGACCCAGAAATCGGAAAAGATGCTGGAGATTTTTGAGCGAAAGATCCTGAGGAAAATTTATGGGGCAATTAACAGCGAAGAGGGCTGGAGAATTAGGATGAACTTCGAACTATATCAGTTATACAAAAGCCCAGATGTGGTATCCCACATAAAACTAAGCAGGCTAAGATGGGCGGGACATGTGTGCCGGATGGCTCCAACAGCAGTGCCGAGACAAATACTCAGAGTGCCGGAAGGTAGAAGGAAAGCGGGCAGGCCAAGGGCGAGATGGGAGGAAAGTGTGAAAAGGGATGCGAGAGAGATGCTGTGGGTGCGGAACTGGCGGGCGGCGGCAGAGGAAAGGGAACGCTGGAGACAACGTTTGGTGGAGGCCAGGGCTCGCTTCGGGCTGTAGCGCCATTGGAGAGAGAGAGGGCCTTTTCGCTGTTTGTGTTCTAAATGGGCAATAGGCCCTATCATTTTTTATTTTTTATTAAAAAAAAAGTACAATCGATATTGTTAAACCGATTAAACGTAAAGATCGATAGGAGATAGCAGAATCGGAATCAATCAAAACCCGAAAACAGCAAATTTGAGGGTTAGGGCCGATTGGACGGAAGCCATCGATATATTTCTTCTTCTTTTGTCAGACTTTATTCTTCCAATATTGGACTTAGACCTCCCTTTAAACTTTCCATTCTTCTCTATTCCTCGCCAGACTTAACCATTTCCTTCCTGCTACTTCCCGAATATCGTCACTCCATCTTTTAGGGGGACAGCCTATGTTTCTCCTTCCGTATCTTGGTCTCCATACCAGGATTATGTGAGACCATCTGTCATCAGTTGTTCGTAGGATATGCCCAGCCCAACTCCATTTCTGTTGCGCCACTCTTTCCACCACGTCTGCAACACCTGTCTTCTTCCGCAACCATTCGTTCCTTTTCTTGTGGCGTAACGTTATGCCTAGCATTTTCCGTTCCATTGATCTTTGCGTAACGGCCAGCTTCTTGATGTTCTGTTGGGTAAATGTTGTGGATTCTGCGCCATATGTGAGAACCGGTGCAACACTTGAATCGAATATTCTCGCTTTCAACTTTCTTAGGAACGTCTTGTGGGTAAGAATAAAATCCAGCTTCCCAAATGCTGCCCAGCCTAGTCCTATTCTTCTTCTGGTCTCCGCATGTTGGTTTTCTTTGCGTATTTTTAGTTTATGTTCCAAGTAGATGTAGCTATGTACTCTTTCCACCGTGACACCATAGATGACTATATCAGGCCGGTGTGGAACATCAGCTATCATGATTTTTGTCTTGCTCATATTCATGTGCAGACCAGTTGATTTGGAGATGTTGTTTAGCTGATTCAGCATTGTTTCAATATTAGATTCTTCAGTGGCTACTAAAACAATATCATCCGCAAAGCGTAAGTGCGTCAGCCTTTTGCCATCAACATTTACTCCTTTGTCCGCCCAGTCTAAGTTTTTAAAGATATTCTCTAGACCTAGTGTAAATAATTTAGGGGACAAGGTATCTCCCTGGCGCACTCCACGTCTGATGGGTATTTTGTCGGATAAATCTTGTAGTATCAGCGTCATAGTGGCGAAGTCGTAGATGGTTTTAATTAGACCAGAATATCTCGAATCAATGCGACAGTCATCCAAAGCCTCGACAATAGGCAACAACTCGATGGTATCGAAAGCCTTCTCATAATCAACGAATGCGAGGAAGAGTGGGATGTTAAATTCATTGCACTTTTCAATCAGTGACTTCATGAATTGTAGATGATCGTTGGTTCCATATCCTTTTCGGAAACCGGCTTGCTCGATGGGCTGATATGCATCTAATTTGCTGCTAAGTCTGTTAGATATTACCCTTATAAATGTTTTGTAAAGGTGGGCGAGTAGGCTTATTGGTCGATTGTTTTTAAGTTCACTTTTATCGCCCTTCTTTTGAAGCAGAATTACTACCGCATTGTTCCAGTCCTCCGGAATATTTCCCATCTCCAGACAGTTGTCGAAGAGTATTTGGAGGACTTTAAGTATTGATTCACCTCCTTTTTTTAGTTGTTCGCTTATTATTCCATCTTCACCAGGAGTCCTACGATTTTTACTTTGTTTAAGAGCCGATCTTATTTCATCTATTGTAATTTCGGGTGTTTCTTCAGAACCTACGTTCATAACTTTTGGTCTTGTTAAATTTCTGCGGTGTTCTTGACGTGATTCATACAGTCTACGATAAAAGTTTTCTGCAACATTGATTATTTCCTTCTTTCCTGGCGTTTCGCTTCCATCTCGCTTACGAACCTTAAGTATGTGTTTCTTTCCGACGGAGAGTTTTGTTTTTAGAATCTTCATGCTGCTATTTTCTTCTATTACTTTCTATGTTAATGTCTCTTTACAGTTATAGATATCTCGTCGGATTTCCCTTCGGATATCTTTATGCAGCTCAGCATATTCAGCGGTTTCACCTTTTCCGCATTTCCTCATCTATCTTCTTCTAGCCGTTAGGTCTTTTGTGTTTGCTGTTAGCTTTTCTGGTTTCTTTAGGTTTGTTGGCATTATTGCTTTTGTAGCTCCTTTGATAATATCAATAAGGGATGTATTGATGTCAGTTGTATTTTTATTTGCTATTCCCAGCTTTATTACTTTTTCTGTTCTTCTCGTTACTTCCTCTTCGTACTTTATATTTTGCGTTTTGAGTATCTCTATGTCAATTTGTTTGGCAGTACCGCTTCGTAGAAGTTTATTCCGTTCTGTTCTAATGTTAATTTTTATATGTGCTCTTACCAGCCTATGGTCACTATTTGTTGTAAATGCATTAAGAACAGATACATTTTGTACTATGTCTTTACAATTGGAAAAGATGTAATCAATTTCATTCTTGACTAAACCATTAGGGCTTTGCCATGTCCATTTGTTATGCGTTTTTTTTTCTTGAAGAAGCTATTCATATTATAGAACGTATTTCGCATGAGAAACTCCATCAGGATATTCCCTCTATCATTTCTGTGGCCATGTCCGTATTGTCCCATGCATGTTTCATACTCATCTTCTTTTTTACCTAGTTTTGCATTTAGGTCTCCCATAAATAGGGTATAGTATGTTTTGTCTTGCCGTAAGCTTTTGTCTACATCCTCGTAGAATTCTTCTACCTCTTCGTCTGTGTAGGAGGAAGTAGGTGCATAGCTCTGTATTATTTTCATCTGATAGCGGTTGTTAAGCTTTAGGATGAGATATATCACTCTACTTGATATAGCTTCTACTTTAGTTATATATTTGGAAATTTTCTGCTTTATTATGAATCCTATACCTCTATGTGTTCTCTTTTCCTTTATAATGTAGGATATTGCCACTCTTGAGTTTGATGCAATATTCTCCTTTCCGTCTTATCTCGGATAGACCTACTATATCCCAGTTTATCTTCTGTAATTCATGTTCAAGTTCTAGAATGCGCTCTTCTGAGGCAAGAGATCTTGCATTGTACGTAGCAATGTTAGGATGGAATGGTTTGAATTTTGGTGTCGAATTTATGCCTCCCCCAGAATCCTTGAGGCGGGCTGATGTATCAGCGTGAGATTTATTGCTCACCTGGGGTAAATTTCTGTTTAAATTCAACATTTCATAGAAGGGCGTTTTTGGCTATTGAAACACCGCGCTCGCCCTGCGTGTTGGTGAGCTAGTGGTTGTCTATCTAACTAAGACTGTGTACGCTACCGTTGTCTCTATATTAAGATCCTCCGCTACCACACTCTGAGCATGAACCCACATTTGACCATGTGAGCAACCCAAGCTTTCTTTAACTGTAGCAGTAGAATACCACCTTGGGTTCCTATAGGAAGGGTATGGCAAGGATAAATTTGAGTTTTTGGTAGGATTAGGTTAGGACATGGCAACCTCCCGGAATTTGGGAGTGGGAGAGAAACCAAGGCTCGCGTAGGCAGGGTCGCATCCCTGAAATAGGTCTATCCCTGCCGGGACCGCAGAGAGTACCTACAGGCTACCTAATACATATATTTATTCATTCCATATTTGCTGTATGGTTTATTAACGATAATTAACGTTTATTCACTTTTTCCGTGATTGAGAAAGGAATATCCTGTACCTCTATAAACTAGGAACTCCGGTTAGTGAGAAACCTCTATAAGTGAAAAAGAATTCGCGGTCCCTTGAGCTCTCACTTATCCAGGTTCGACTGTATTGCCAAGACACAAGGTAACACTCATAGAAACGGGACCACCTTACATAAACCTCAAATTATTTAACATACATTATAATTATTTAACATGCATTAAAAGCTATAACATTTTTTTGTAAATTTTTGGAAGAAATATCGAAGCTGTTATTAGAGCTAGAACCATATAATATTTCTGAATATTATTTGAAAGTCTAAATATGTAGACAATAATATATTGCTCACATTTCACTTAGTTTTAATAAAATATATGTATGTGTATTCATTAGAACAGTGTTCTTCAACCTTTGTCATCCCGCGGAACCTTTTTTGAGAATCTTCTATTTATGGAACCCCCTGTTTAGTAGCATATTAAGGGGGGGAATCGCATTACATGTTATGAACAAGGTTCGTCCCTGCATTTCTTATAAAATTTTTGTAAAAGTCTCATAATAAATAAATTTGCATTTATTTAAACAAAATTATAAATTCATATAAAATATTTGTACTATACATACATAGAAATGAAATTATAATCAAAAGAAAAAATCTTTCAAAAAATAATGACTTCGTTGTGCTTGTTTCATCATCATCATCATCAAACAGCCCTTTGCGTCCACTGCTGGACATAGGCCTCCCCAATTTCCGCCTATTTCCTCCTATCCTGAGCCTCTCGCATCCAGGCTCCTCCTGTTTTTTTATATCGTCTGTCCATCTTGTGGGGGGGCTCCCCCTGCTTCGTATATCTGCTCTTGGCCTCCACTCCAGTAGTCTCTTGGTCCATCTTCGATCTGACATTCGGGCCACGTGTCCAGCCCAGTTCCACTTTAGCCTCGCCATACGCACAACCACATCTGTGACACCTGTTGTTCGGCGTAGGTCTTCGTTTGTGATATGGTCTCGTAGCGACACGCCGAGCATCGATCTTTCCATCTTTCGTTGTGCAATTTGGAGCTTTTTTGCAGTGGCGACGGTGAGTGTTGCGGTTTCAGTGCCGTAGGTCATAACTGGCAATACACATTGATCAAACACTTTCCTTTTCAGGCAGACTGGCAGATCGCTTTTGAATACGTCCCGAAGTTTTCCATATGCGGCCCAAGAGAGGATTATTCTTCTTTTAAATTCGCATGTTTGGTTGTCTCTAGTTATGCGTATTTCGTGACCTAAATAGGTGTATTTGTCTACGAAATCAATATCTCTATCGCCTACATCTATCTGTCTGCTCGGGACCAAGTTTGTCATACATTTTGTTTTGGAATAGTTTATTCTTAGGCCTACGGTATTGCATGCTTCCTGGAGTTCTAATAGCATTGTTTTTATATCGTTAAGATCGTCAGCAAGCAGCACTATGTCATCTGCAAATCGTAGATTTGATAGATTTTTGCCATCTATGGTTAAGCTTTTCTTTCCCAGTTGAGCTTTTTGAAAGCGAGTTCCAAAACCGCGGTGAACAATTTAGACGATATCGTATCCCCCTGTCTCACGCCTCTACCAATTGGAATGGGTTTGGTGTTTTCATGGAGTTGAACCGTCATACTGGCGTTTTTGTAGATGTTGTAAATGGTTCTCGTGTAGCGATGGTCGACACGGCATTCCTGTAGTGCTTCCATAACTGCATCTAGCTCGACGGTGTCAAATGCTTTATGGAAATCTATGAAGGCCAGTACGAGTGGTCTGTTGTATTCAATACTTTTCTCGACTATTGTTTTAACACTTTTTAGAAGGTCATTGGTTCCGTATCCTGTGCGAAATCCTGCCTGTTCCACTGGTTGGTAGAAGTCCAGTTTATTTTCAAGTCTATTTGTTATTATTCTTGTAAATAGTTTGTAGAGATGACTTAGAGGGCTTAACGGCCTATGTGCTTGTTTATGACTGCATAATTCATCAATATCTGGTTGGATCGGTGTTAATTGGAGATGCACATCATTTTCGGCATCAAGTCGATGTCTATACTTACTTTTTGTAGCGACGTATGTGGAAAAGGATTTCTCACAGATATAGGTTGTTTCGAAAGGCATCAATTCCTTAACCGCGCATTTGAAAATTTTCGGATATTCATCCCTTAATTTTATCCAAAACGGGCCAATACCACCCGGGCCAAATGTAAATTGTAATGCTGTGTCGCTACATATATCTAGAAATTGCTCTCTTTCCTTAATTGGCCACAAAAAGTATCCACATCACAACACTCATTAATAGTATCTTAAAGGACAAGTTCAGTAAGCGCGATTTTACAGTACGCGTCCAAGTTTGGAAAACGACGAGCGAAGCGAGGAGTTTTCTAATGGACAAGTGCGCGAAAAGTGCGGACTATTTTTTCGCCCTTTTATGCCGTTTCTAAACCAAAATATCGCCGATACATATTAAGAAAATTTTATCGCACTCGGCGAGTAATAACCGCACGCATATTAGTGCTGTGATGAGTCCATTACAGATGCAAAATTGAAAAAAGGATTTTCTATTTAACTGAATTATTGCATATGGGTGGGGGGGGTGATGTGGGGTAGGGGGTTGTATATTAATCGAAATATGATTTTTTAAATTCTGACCGAATACGATATTATTGTTTGGCAGGAAATCATTTAAATTAGAAAAACATTCTGTATTACTTTTGATGATGCATTCCTCCCAATGCTTGATTTTCGATTTGATTGAGTTACTTTGCTATTGACCTTAAAAACTGCAGTATTTGGTCCTTGAAGTGGAAGATTAACTTCGTTCATGTACGAAAATATATCGGCAAGGTAGGCTAGGTTTTCAAGCCAATTAATGTCATTAAGTTTTCCAGAAAATTCACGTTCAGATAAAAAGATTCGAATTTCATCATGCAATTCACAGACTCTGGTCAGAACCTTTCCACTGGATAACCATCTTACTTCAGTATAAAGAAAAAGATTTTTATGTGAGTTTCCCAGATCATCGATTCCCACAATAGGGCAAATACCCTGGTATTTAGGGGTCTGGATTTTGATAAAATTGATCATCTTAACGGCCTCATTGAGAACTTCTGCAATGCTTTTGGTGTCCGTTTAACACCGAGAGCATGACGATGAAGATAGCAATGGCTGGCGTTGATGTCTGAAACTAGTTTCTTTAAACGTGCTATTACGCCCTTTATAACACCAACCATAGCTGTAGATCCATCAGTGCATATATGATTGATGAAATTCCAGGAAATGAAATTCCAAGAAATTGAAAGTTTTTCAAAATATGCTTTAAGTAAATTAAATATTTCTTCACCTGTTGTTTGAGTTGGCAGAGCTTTGCGCAAAAAAGCATATCTCTCTGAAAATTGGATTCGTGTATGTATATCACGAAAACTAACAAAATTGCTAATCTAGCCACATCTGTAGTTTCGTCCATTTGCAGAGTGAATCCATCTTTAGGATATTTCAAACGACTTACTAGTTCAACTTACTTCGCAGTAATCTGACATATCTTTAATTCGACATGAAATTATCGTATCAGACAATGGGACGAGGTCAATTTTGTTTGCAATTTTTTCACCGATCATGCATTTGATTAAATCTTTTGTACAAGCTTTACTTAATTTTTCTGCAAACGTATGAGCTTCGCGCAAACTAACTAAATAAGATGCTTATAGAACATTTTTATTATCATCACGAACATTCCTTTCAAATGCATTATTTTTCTGCTGTAGTTCAAGACATTTTCTTTTGAAATATTTGCTTTTACCTTTTAAAGTAGGATGTTTATTTTCCATATGACGCTATAACTTTGCAGGATTTAAACTGCTGTTGTTGACTTTTAGTTGACTACGGCTCATTTTTATCACCAATTCAGGTAAATCCAAAATTCAAATATCCCTCGTATATACTTCATATTTTTCGGCTAGTAGATCCTGATTTATTTTCTTCTTCAATATTATCCGTCAGCTCCAATGTTGGCGGAAAACTGGTGGAATTTTCAAGAAAAAAAGAAGCTTGATCTTTGGATTTTGTTTCCAATTTCCCATTTGAAATGTTTCCCAGTTTTCAATTCTGCATTATATTTCTAAAGGATTTTAGGATAAGTTAAAACAGAACTCAATTTATTATAAAATAATTAACTTACTACCGTTTGAATTTGTAAGACTTAAAATGAATAGTTCCAATATGAAACTCCAATCGACACACGTGTACAGAGAGCGACACAACGCATCGTCTCTAGTTGTAAACGCCGCGCCGGTTAAAGTTAAGATTTTTTTAGCATTGATTGCGGAACCCCTGGATGTATTAGTGGAACCCTAGGGTTCCATGGAACACCGGTTGAAGAACACTGCATTAGAATAAGCTTAATACAGTGAAATAAATTATTTTGAATTTGATTAGAGAAACCATTAAAAATTTTAAATATTCAAAAACTGTGGGATTATTTTGAGCTATTTATAAAAACCAAACTATGAATCCAATCCATCGTTCGTTTGGATGAACAGGGTAACTCATTATGTTCTTGCCTATTAAATTTCTATTTTCCTCAGTAAGAGCAAAATTGACAGTCATGAAATGAACAAAAACGTTATCAATAAAGTTAGTTTACAAGATATTCTAGGCTAGGTTAACCAAATATTTACAGAAATGGAAATATATTGATTTGAAAACTTCAAATCACTCTCCTGCTTTCTTGAGTTAATACTCTGTTTATCTGGACCAACGATATTATAAGACATAAAGGACAAAAACACTGGAAATATAGAGCATCGCAATTATATAGATTTTAAAACACGTTACTCAACGCGTTGGCTTATATTCTTGCAATTATTTCAAAACATTGTATTATTGTGAATATCTGAATTAAAATAATAAGAGCTGACAGCGATTGTAAAGTTTAAAACAGGTTCCTAGCAGTAAATCTAACAGTAAAGAGATGTAGAAATATTTAGTCGGCCTACATAGTACGTCATTTATCTTTAATTTTTCGATAGCAATTCATCTATGAATACAAATTTATTCATGCGTTATTGGCAGGCAGCGCAAGCAACGATTTAAAAATCACTTTAGTTGTGTTAGAATCTTCGTCTTGAGATGTTCAAGTTGGCTTTGCTGTTTTGCGTGGTAATCGCGTGCTGTGATGGTGCGAAAATCTTGGGAATTTTTCCATTTCCAAGTAAAAGTCACCACATTTTGGGAAGCGCGTTGCTTAAGGAATTGGCTGCGAGAGGGCATCAAGTCACAATGATAAGCCCTTATCGCTTGAAAAATCCTCCGAAAAATTATAGAGACATTCCGTTGGAGAAAGTGGATGAATGGAAGAATCAAAATTTGAAGGAAGCTTTTGATCCAAATTTTTCGCTTTTGAGGAAACTGTATTTAATTTATTCGAGATTACATGGTTTTAATAAGTTGATATTTGAAGAGGAACATGTTGTGGCACTTTTGAAATCCGGAGAAAAGTTCGATGTGGCTATTAATATGATGGGTTTTGGTGCATCGATTTTGGCTATTGGACATGCGGTTAACGCTAGTAACATAGGATTTGGTCTTTTGGGAGGTATGCCAATTATTAATTACCATTCAGCTATTCCCACTCCATACGCATATGTACCACACTCGTTTTACATTTACTCTGACAAGATGACGTTCTTTCAAAGAGTAATTAACACTTTATTTACAATTGGATTTGATTTGTTGATTCATTTCAAATCTTTGCCTAATGAACGGGAAGTGGTAAAAGAAAAATTTCCTAATGGTCCAAATTTGGACGAACTGCTAGATGACTTGGATCTTTATCTGATAAATTCTCATCCTGCACTTGAGAGTACACGACCGTACCTTCCTAATACTATTCAGATCGGTGGATTCCATCTGGCAGATAAAGATACTTTGTCTGAAGACTTGAGAACGTTTATGGACAAATCAAAGAATGGAGTGATTTTCTTCAGTTTGGGAACAAATTTAAAGGGTTCGGATATGGCCGGAGATACTCTAAATGGGATGCTGAGGGCTTTTGAAAAATCAAAATTCGATTTCCTTGTTAAATTTGATATTGATGTCCCAAACAAACCAAAAAATGTCAAAATTAGCAATTGGTTGCCGCAGAAGGCTATCTTGGAACATCCAAAAACAAAAGCATTTATAAATCACGGCGGATCAGGAAGCATCTCCGAATCGGTTTACAACGGCGTCCCGATGATTTGCGTTCCAGTCCTCGCAGACCAACACAAGAATTCAGGAGACGCCGTCCATTACGGATACGGCATCAAACTGGATATTAAAACTATGACCGAGGAAAACTTGTCAAACGCTATTAAAGGTATTACTGAAAACCCTAAATATTTGTTAAATGCGAGGCTGAGGTCTGACGCATTTAGAAACCAAGAAATGGATCCGATGGATAAAGCTGTTTTCTGGGTCGAACATGTTGTCAAGCACAAAGGAGCCAAGCACTTAAAATCCATGGCGAGTCAACTCAAGTGGTATCAATATCTCTTGCTAGATGTATTTGCATTTATTGGAGCAATTTTACTGACCGTTCTCGCTATCACCGTCTTTATTATAAAGAAGTTGTTATCGATTACTGTCAGAAAGATATCGATTCATGCAAAAGAAAAATCCAACACAAAAATTAAAAGACAATAGTTATATTATACATACCATATATGTATATATATATATATATATATATATATATATATATATATATATATATGTATGTATATATACATATATATATATGTATATATATATATACATATATATGTATATGTATATATATATATATATATATATATATATATATATATATATATATATATATATATATATACATATATATATATATATATATATATATATATATATATATATATATATATATATATATAATTGTCGTAATTTTAAATCAAACAAATGTAATTTAATAATACCAAGATTGTTTATCATTTATAAGCCTCTATATAATTATGTATCTTATTGTTAAAATTTCACACGAATTCATGCAATTGCAGCAATAGTTTTAATACAAGAATAATAAATTTACTTAATTTTAGAAAAAGTTTTTTTTGCCTTGCTCTATTTACATTTAAAAGAGAAAAGAAATTGAAATTCACTTTGCGATAAGAAAGCAAATTATAAATTCATGAAATCGGTTTGTTAAAATTAGTATATCTTGTTAAAAAGCGATAACTATATTAAAATAAATTTTAATGTTTTCCATTTCGATAATAATAATAATAATATTCGATATAATTTTAACCATTTCGTACCTAGTGGTATCTTTAGAAAATCACCTTTATAGTATTTTATTTCTTGAGATCCAGCGCAAATTTCTTGAAACCTTCTTGGTCAGGGATGGCGAACCAATGGCACACGCGTAATTAATGGCACGCGACAGATTACTTTGGTCACGCTACCGAAATTGATGAATTTGAAATGCAGCGGATTGATATCCAGTCTAGTTCATTAAGGATTCAAAAATTTATTGAAAGAAGGAAAGAGTTGGAATCAATTGAAACAGAAGGATTGGCAAGCAACATAAGCACAAATGCCAGAAACAAAATTTTGGAAACATGGAATTCGTCTTCAGACACATTTAACTGGCTCATGCTATTTGAACCATATTTTCTTCATTTGTATATGCCTGCAACTCAGAGATGAATAACATTAAAGACTCGCTTAGAATTCGTTCTACATATCACTCCTGTTCAGAATGCAGTCTGCTAAAAAATAAAATCAGTAAGTCAAAATTATTTGACGGCACATCTATGGCCCTATTAAACATTTCATTGGAAAAAAAACCCGGCCAAGTGCGAGTTTTTTTTGTGGAGGACGTAGCAAGCACATTCAGTTAACTTGACAAGTGGCCCTCCTGAAATCACGACCATCTTAGTACCGCTGCAAGCATAACCGCGAGCATAAGATGTCGCTGTCGTACGATTTTACCCTATATTTTATTACCATACATCCCCCATTCACTATGAGTGTTTAGGGGTTCTGGAACTTTACTATTTGTTTTTACTGCTCAATTTTGCCTGTATACCTATATACCCTTTATAAAGGTATACAGGGTATTTTTTTTAAATAACGCGAATATTTTTAAACTTATAAAGAGGAAACTTTATATTAGTATTACACTTATTCACTAACTTATATTAAGATCTATTTCTAGATCTAATATAAACTAATATATTAACTATTTCTAGATCTATTTCGATACTTTTAACATTCAGTTGTTCAATTGACAGCTTTTGGGCAATTGACTACCAAAAAATATAGGGCGTACGTGATTTAAGTATATGTAGATTATAAAGAAAAATTAGACGAAATATAATATATACAGGATGTTACAGGACTTGAGTATGTCGCATGTCGGTTATAAACATGCAAAATTTAGACATAATAAATACCCTTTGTATATTATGTATAAAGAGCGTACGTGATGAAATGCATAACGAATATAAACAAAGAAAATTCAGAATAAACAGCTTGGTGCCGACACATACTTTTTAACCTTCGGACCTAACCGAGGAGGACCTAACTGTATGCAACCCATATGCTTCTGCTGCCTGACAATAACACATTAGTGTATTTTCATAAGTTTCTGGTGGTAAATTCGCATTTTTCTTGTAATTAAACTACATAATTACGGTTTTCAGATTTTTCCCTTTACATGTGCTGTAAGACACCGCTTCTTGCCAAATTTCAAGATTCTAGGTCAACGGGAGGTATTCTATAGGTTTTGATTCCCTTGTGAAATCGCAAAATATGTGACATAAACGGTCATATCTTTTGATCGCGTTGACATACAAGTTTGATTTTTGCACAGCTGAAAGAGACCACCGACCCGAGTATTTGATTTCAACTTGTTACCTCTACGCGTTCCTGAGAAAAATGGACTTGACAGACAAACAGACGGACGGACAGACAGACAGACGGACAACAAAGTGATCGTATAAGGGTTCCGTTGTCGGTACGGAAAACCCTAAAAATGGCACGTTGATACATAAAGGTTCGCCACCCATGTCCTAAGAAATAGTATACAAGCGGTGCCATATTTTAATATACAATGCAACAAATTCAATTATGTGATATAATGTCTAGATAAATATTAGTATTTCATAAATATTATCAATTTTGTACAATGGGTAACATTAACATTTTCGTATCAAATATATTAGTTTTATATTAACCCCTTCGTTCCTAGTGGTATCTTTATTAAACCACTTTTCTGATATTATATTTCTTGAGATTCAGTGGTAATTTATTGTAACCACCTAGGTAATAGTTTACAGGAGGTGCCATATTTTAGCTATAAATTACACTAAATTGATGTCAGTAAGTTAGATTTTCATAAAAGCATATTGAAATGTAATTGAGGTTTCAAAGGGTTAAACGGATTTCGTTCAAGGTCATCTCTTTCCAGTAAAGTAGGGAGATGCATGCTGCAAGAACTATTTTGTTTCATTACGGAATTAAATCATTTACTACTTGTGAATTTATTGTGTACATTTGTACATTTATTACTTTCTCTTTGTCATCCTCGCCAGTAGTTCTTCAGCCTTTCGGACTGATCCCTTCTCCTTTCTGCATTTCACTCCGCTGGCTTGGGGATTTGCTTAACACCCACAGAACGTTTACATTCGTATATCATCCTTCTGTATTTTTCTTGGTCCAAACAGTCTTCTTCTGCGAATTTAAATGTTTATAGGTCTTCCTTGATCTGCTTCATGTATTTGGTGTGATGTTTATTGAAAAAAAATCCGACTATCCGACCTTATTTTTTATTTTGAAAAGCTGATGTATTTGAATCAAGCGCGCTTGCATTAGCCGACCTTAAACCTTCGTGCGCATGCGTGAATTTTTTCACGCCTGTAGATAGTGCCAGTTGCTGTCGAGCAGTGTTCGAGTAACATAGTGTGTAGTGCTCTCGTCGGTTTTTGAATGCAATTAAAATGACGGAACGACTGGAGCAGCGCTACTGCATCAAATTTTGCCAGAAACTGGGCGACAACCATGTGGAAGATTTGGCCATGAAGAGAGTGGCGGCGAAATTTGTGCCGAAGCTTAAGACGGCGGGGCAAAAGCAAGTTCGTGTTGACAGGACATGCAGGTCTCCATAAATAGTGACCCCGACTTCATGAACACCATAATCACTGGTGACGAGTCCTGGGTGTAAGGGTATGACCACGGAAACCAAATCAAGTAATGCTGATCAAAGTAATGCTGACTGCTTTCTTTGACTCTCGCGGAATGGTACACCACGAGTACACACCACAGCGTCAAACAATCACCAAAGAGTACTATAGGGATGTCCTACGTCGCATACGTAATGCTGTGCGGCGCAAGCGACTGGAGTTGTGGTCATCAGAAAATTGGCGACTCCATCACGACAATGCTCCAGCCCATTCTTCGCACTTGCATCTCAATTTTTTGGCGAAAAACGAGACTCCTCTGGTTTGACAGGCTCCTTACTCTCCTGATATGACCCCCTGTGACTTCTGGACATTTCACAAAGTCAAGAGGCCATTGAAAGGAACACGTTTACAGACAAGAGAGGATATTATGTCTGCAACGACAGCCGAGCTAAAGGCGATTCAGAAAGGAATGCTTCGAACAATGGCGGCACCTCTGGGAGAGTGTGTGGAATCCCAAGGAGACTACTTTGAGGGTGATTAGGTTTCCAGCGCTCCAGGTATGCCATTTTTTTACCGGCTAAAAGTCATATACTTTTCAAACAGACCACGTATTGTTCGAAGTTTTTTTCTATCTATTTTGAGCTAGCCTTCCACACCACTGAGACTAATAGTTTCTGTCTGACCTTTCTATCCTGTCTAGTTTCCACACCACTGGGACTAATGAAGGTACTTCCATATGGTAGTACCGATATCACAACAGCGCAATTAGAGTTTTTCGTGTCCGAGTACGCGGACTCGGACTCGGCGAGTCCGAGTGACAATACCCGGTACCCGATACCCGATCTAAGACTCGGTTTCGGTTTTGAATATCTCGGTTTTGAATGTTCCACCTTGTCTCCAAATTTTCAAACATCATCAACTTTCTCCTGAAGACGCTTCCCTATTTTCTCTCTCCTACCCACCCAAAAAACCGCATTACCTTGTTTGCTTTCCTGACTAACTCTCTCATATGCGCTTTATCCGAGGCCCTCTCGTGCAATGTGTAGCCTAGGTACTTAAACTCTCTTAGTCGTTCTATTGTTCCCCCTTCCAACTTCCATTCCATCTCCTCATTCTTCCTTACTAAACACCATCATTTTCATTCTCACGTTCGCTTCTAAGTTTCTCTTCCTGACATATCTCCCTAGGATTTTCATCATTTCTTTCATCTCCCCTTCGCTCTTTGCCGCCACTACCACATCATCCGCGAAAGCCAGGCTCTATACTTTCACTCTATCTATCACACACCTTCCCGCTTGCGTATCGGGTAAGATTATCGAATACACTATGAAAAGCAGACCCTCCTGATTTCTGTTTAAATACAATAACATTCCAAGACAACAACATGGTTTCTATAAGAACAAATCCTCAATGACGCCTATACAAGAACTATACGGAAAAATAATTTAAGAGGTGGACAGTGGAAGATGCCCAATTGTCATTTTTTGTGACTTGAGTAAAGCTTTTGACTGTGTTTCACATGATAAGGCGTTAGATAAACTTGCCAGGTATGGCATACGAGTAAAAACTGGGAGGTGGTTTAAATCCCACATAACTATTCGAAAACAATTTGTAAGGATGGAGCAATTAAATTCCAACTATTTCAACTTATGTGGGGGTCCCTCAGGGAAGTGTATTAGCGCAGCCATCCTGTTCTCTGTATATATACGGCTGATCTGATTAGTTATGTGGGAGAAGACAGGATTACTCTCTATGCCGATGATGCCAGTGTTATTGACTGAAATTGCAGCTCAGAAGTACTCCAATTGGAAAAGTTTCTATTTTTCTAGTTATTAGTATACCACGACCTAGACACACCTAGACAAATCAATTTTGTTAGGTTTTCTCATAGTGGAGAATATATGATGCTTGTAAAACGAAAAAATGTGCCGTGTCTATAAAATAGTGGGAGGTAGATAATAATGTAAACAGCAAGCCTGGTAAACATAATAAACATGTCGTAGGTATGATTTCGAGAATTCTGTAAATATGTTAGAATACATCATGCATTGAGAGTTCTATCTATAGATACACTGGTAGCCTTCTCAGCGAAGTTATATTTTGGTAGGACAAAATTACAAAACCAATTTTTTTTTTATTATTTGGCCAAAATCTCATCTTCTTTAATTAAAAGTTTCATAATTCTACCAAAACTGTACCATGGTTAAAAAATGAAATTAAAGAAAAAAACTTTTTTTTTCTCAAGAAACTTATGAAGCTATTAAATTTTTTTCTTAAGAGCTCCTATCGGCCCCCAAAAGATATAAAAATTTTAGATCAATGGAGTTAGCCGTTACTGAGAAAACATTTTTTTTCGTTTTAGATAAATTTCGGTTTTTCTCGAAAACCAATTGAGTTAGCGATCTTAAACTTTCAGAATCTTATTATTTAATTAGTATCAACATATCTCCCGAATATCATTTACATGTCTTTCCGGGGCCGAATCACCATGCTTATACGCTTAGGGCATTTGCTTAATCTTAATATATAAAACACAGTCGGGTTTGAATGTTTACCTTTAAAAACTCAAGAACGGCTGGACCGATTTTTATGATTTTTGATTTGGTGCATTTATCTGCTAACTATATTAAAATATTGGAAAAATTCAAGAAAAAAGGTAATGATGGTAAAAATGGAAAAAAGGTAACAATGAAAAATAAAAAAATTTCTCATTTTCTTTATGGAGCGCCACCATATGCTACCATATGCTATATATGGCGCCACCAAATCGCACAGTCGAAACTACTTAAGCTATAAATTAAGCTATGCCAATCGATAGCTCTATTCATTACCTATTCATAAAGTCACTGGATATACAAAGCTCCACAATAAATATTGAACGTGTGCTAGAGAGAGAAAGTAGATTTTGCCCTACAATGGCGGGCACGTGACAATTAGTTGACATTGTTGACATCTCTGAGTATAGCGTAATACACGTTTACTTCTTTTAGATTTGTTTTTGTAGTGTGTGAAGGTGTGGACAATTTTATTAGTGAATTTGAAACAGTGCCAGGTTGTTGTGCAGTTAATGTCAAAATAGAAACCAATTGGGGCTCAGACTTTTCGGATTGCCGTCAGGTAAATAAAATATTTTTTGTACGTAGGTAATTTTAATTTAAATGTTCTTAGGTGACGCTGAAAAAGTTAGACGAGAATTTTGGAGAACACTTATTGGAAGAAACGACCTTACATCGAGATCTACAATTTGTGAGGTTAGTATTTAGAGAAATGGTGAAGTAAAGATGTAAGAAATACTTTTTTGAATCTGTTGTGGAGGTCCATTTCTCAGAGACTCAATTTGAGCAGAACAGAGCTGATGGCCGGAAATTATTATGTTCTGATACAGTTCCTGATTTATTGTTAGTGAAGTCTGTCGACATATCAGTGGGTGAAAAAATGATTATCGAAAAACTTAAAACAAACGGAACACAGCCTGAATATAATCAGCCTTTCCGGAGCTCTATAACTATTATTTGAGTGTTTTTAGGACTACCAAAACAAATCTCACATGATATTTGTATGTTATTTTATAGCTTTCAGTCCACTTTTGTGGCAATCAACAAAAACCATAAAAATAATATTGTTTTAAGGATCATGTCTTACCGATACCTTAAGTGGATAGCCATCTGTGGACGCGTTTCGAGATTTATCTCTCATTAGCACAGCATTGCTTCCATAGATTTTTCTTATAGGTACGTCATACCTTATGCGAGGAAGAGGACAGACAGGCTTATATTCCCATCTATTATATAATCGTGTACGATAATATTACCAGATATTGATACGCGAAACATTTGAATGACTTTAAATTAGCTAATAAGATATTTTTTAATGATTTTAGATTCTGAGGCGATAAGAAGTTCGCCGGGTCAGCTAGTGCTAGATATCATCATTACCTAGCTCTAATTCCATTTAAGAGATAAAATTATTGAAATTCAATTTACGATATGAAAACAAATATATTTAAAAAGTCGGTTAAATAAAATGATTGTGTTTTATCGGGTATTAGCTTATTTATCAATAGCAATAACTTAAATTTAAATTTTAGGACCTAAACCGATAAAGTGGGGAGATGGATGCTACAAGAACAATTTTGGATCATTTTGGAATTAAAGCATTCATTACTCGAGGAGCATTGGCTATTATCGTTGAAACCATTTACTTTTTTTGAAGAATGGATGATTTGCATAATTTTCGTTGGGCAAGAAAATTTTTTTGTTGGGCAAGAAGAAAAAAGGTAATTTACCTTCAATATTTCGATAGCAATTTTTCTATGAATACAAATTAATTTATGCGTTATTGGCAGGTAGCGCAAGCAACGATTTTAAAATAACTGCAGTTGTGGTAGAACCACCGTATTGACCACCATGCGCATGTTCGCTTTGCTATGTTGCGTAGTAAACGCTAGTTTGGCGCGAAAATCTTGGGAATTTTTCCATTTCCCAGTCAAAGTCACCCCATTTTAGGAAGCGCATTGCTTAAGCAATAAGCTACGAGAGGGCATCAAGTCACAATGATAACCCCTTATCCCTTGAAAAATCCTCCGAAATTCATTGGAGAAGACATTCCATTGGAGAAAGTGGATGGATGGAAGAATCTAAATTTGAAGGAAGTTTTAGATCCAAATGTTTCGCTTTTAAAGTAGCAGTATGTAGTTTACTCTAGGATACATAGTTTGAATAAATTGATATTTAGGAGAAACATTTTGTGGCATTTTTGAAATCCGGAGAAAAATTCGATGTGCCTATTAATATGATGGGGTTGGGGGAATCGATTCTGGCTATTGGACATGCGGTTAACGCATGTAACATTGGATTTGGTGTTATGAGAGGTATGCCAATTATTCATTACCATTCAGCTATTCCCACTCCATACGCATATGTACCAAACACGTTTTACATCTACACCGATAAGATGACGTTCTTTCAAAGAGTAATTCTTTGAATTCAATTTTAATAAATAAAAACAAAAGAGTAAAAAAGAGTAAAACACTTTATTTATCTACTATTGGATTGGACTTGTACATTCATTTCAAGTCCTTGTCTGATTAACGGGGAATAGTGAAAGAAAAATTCCCGAATGGTCCACGTTTGGATGAACTGCTAGATGACTTGGATCTTTATCTGATAAATTCTCATCCTGAACTTCCTCCTCGTACCTTCCTAATACCATTCAAATCGGTGGATTCCATCTGGCAGATAAAGATACTTTGCCTGCAGACTTGAAAACGTTTATGGACAAATCAAAGAATGGATTTTCTTCAGTTGGGGAACAAATGTGAAAAGTACGGAAATATCCGGAGATACTCTAAATGGGATTCTGAGGGCTTTCCAAAAATCAAAATTCAATTTCCTTAAGTTAAATTTGATCCTGATTTGAAAGATGTGAGCCATCTAGCAGTTTCACCTCTTATTCCGTAATTGTAAATTTTGTTAAGGAGTTGCCTGTGCGGCACACAGTCGAATGCTTTCGATAAGTCGCTGAAGATACCAATCGGGCGATTTCCTTCATCTACTTCATCTAAAATATTGTTCTAGAATTCGGTTAACGCTGTTGTTGTAGATTTACCTCTGAAGAAACCGTGCTGTTAATTTAGCAGTAGGTGGAATTTTTTCTATGAAGGGCAGAATCCTAACATTCTAATATCTTAGCTAGAACCGATATTTGGGCTATAGGGCGATAGTTATTTGCTTGCGACTTATCTCCATTGTTTTCTCCAAGATTTCATTATTTAAGGAGGCGTTAACAATGTATGTTATTGAATGTACTAGTACATGTCTGAATTCTTTGAAAATGATGGTAGGCTTAGGTCAGGGCCACTAAAGGGGCGACCCACTAAAAAAACCACTCCATTCAGAGCCTCAGCCTAAACCAGAGAAAACCTGATGGAATCCAAAATTGGCATAACTTCATCACGTTCCTCCTCCTTTCATTTCCAAAGCATTCATCCGCAGGCACTCGTTGTACCGGGCGCGCCGTTATTCGCCGTGTCCTCCTCACATTAGAGTTTACAATAAATTTGTGCACCCCCTTCGCACTTAGGGGGGCCCGGCGTTGCCACGCACGGCTCGCCCGTAGCAACCCCTCGTCCCAGCTCACGCTCATCCCTTTCATCCTTCTTCTTACTCGCCTTTATATATCCAATGATACAACTCAGCACGCCCCATCCATACTCACTGCGGAGCATGAACCGCACCATACTCTCCTTATTTACATTCTCTCTCACCTTACATTCTGTTGCGCTCCTCATTCTCACCCATCTCGTATACTCAAAGATGGTATTATCCGCTGTATCCTCAGTCGCTCTACAATATCTACAGTGCGCCTCAATCAGTTTCCCGATGCGCACTAGGTAAGACCCAAAGCATCCATGTGCCGTAAGCGCCTGGGTTAGGTGATAACCCAAAATTAGCTTCATCACGTTCCTCCCCCTTTCATTTCCAAAGCATTCGTCCGCATTCACTCGTTGTACCGGAGGCGCCGTTATTCGCCATGCCCCCCTCGCATCAGAGTTTACAATAAATGAGTGCGCCCCCTTCGCATTAAGGGGGAGGGGGCGGCGTTGGCTCGCACGGCTCGCGCGTAGCAACCCCTCGTCCCACCTCACGCTCATCCCTTTCTTCCTTCTCCATACCCGCCTTTATATATCCAATGATACCACTCAGCACGCCCCATCTATACCCACTGCGGAGCATGAACTTCACCATACTCATCATGCTCTCACCCATCTCGTACACTCAAAGATGGTATGCTACGCTGTATCCTCAATCGCTCCACAATATCTACGGTACGCCTCAAGCAGTTTCCGATGCGCACTACGTAAGGCCCATAGCATCCATGCCCGGTAAGCCCCTGGGTGAGGTAATAATTTACCTCCCGTGCCGACGGTTGACCCATTCATCGATAGTCGGTTCTGTTGCCTGGTCCAGGGTCCCTTTTCCGACCGCTCCCATAGCTCTTGCCATATACGGATTGTTTGCAGTATCGGACAAGAACCGAAGACTGTGGAACACCCGCACTCATTTTGAAGGTTTTATTTTCTACATTCACTATCTCCCTATCATTCAAGTAACTGCCCACCATCTTTCGAAGGTAGGGAGCTACCACCTTGGGCTCCATGATTCAGCCCCATGGGACCGAATTGAATGCATTTTTTACGTCCAGGGTTACAAGCACGCAGTAGCTAACCGTAGTAGCTAAACTAACCTTTCTCTCTCTATCACTCGCATCATTGCGTTCACCGTAGTGCGGCAGCCTCTGAACCCATATTGTTCTTCTGAAAGACCTCCTGCCTTCTCGACATCCTCATTTATCCTAGGTCCGGTCATACTGTCAAACATTACATATTGGCTTGTATTTGGCTTCCTCTCCTTCCTTTCGCTCTTTTCAACCATCACCAGTCTCGCTATCTTCCACTCTTTGGGTAAACTGTCATTCCTCAGCAATTCATTAATCAATCACATGCCCTCCCACACATGCCCAAACACCTAGCACGCTTCGGGTGGAACACCAGCATGACCCGGCGCTTTTCCCTCCTTCATCCGGCCGATTGCACTCTGAAGCTCGGCCGCAGTGAAAAAGGGCGCTGATCTCCATCCCACGGAGTGCCGGTAGCTCACTCGATTATGTCCTGGGAACAGCTTCTTAAGTTCCGTCATTAGGCTGTCCCTCGGAGGGTATTAACCTTTTGTGCAATTTTCAGCTCGGTCTGAGTGAAAAGGGGTGCCGTTCTCCATGCCACGGATTCCATCCAGCTCACTAGCTCATATACTGGGAACAGCTTCTTGACTTCCGCCATTAGGCTGTCCCCCCGGAGAGTATTAACCCTTTGCGCAATTTTCAAGGTTTCATCTAGAGAACTTGGTCTTCAAGGCTTAGTTATCTAGATCAGTGGTTCCCAACCTATTTCAGCTGGCGACCCACCTTTCCTCTTTGGAATACCTCCAAGGTCCACGGTGGAGTAAAAAACATTATTTGTATTGTTCCCTGTTAAAAGATCCTGTTTTCAACCATTTGACCATCTTAAAAACCTTACTAAACCACAACACAACCACAAAGCGAAAATTCAATCTAAAACACCAATACGTTGAAAGTTGTATTTTCTAGTGACTCCAAAATCTGTAGGATTTCAGTTGTTGTAAATGTTTCCACTTCGTTTTAATAGACTTTCTTTCTATAGTTATTTAGATTGGTCATCATTTCTGTTTTGGCTAGGAGATCCGAAAGCCTGCTTTCTCCGCGGACTCTTTTGACTGGTTGAACTAATCAACAGCCTCTTTCTCTGATTTCGCAAGAAGGCCACAACGTCTTTTTTATTGGTTTTGCGGCTTTCAAAAGAGGTCGTACGATTGTCGATAGCGCCATCAATTTATTCCGACAGGTGTCAATCGCGCGTAAAGAATTAGTACGAAACCGCGCAGCGGTTTAGATAGTCAGGGTGATTAGAGTGGCAGCGAGAGTAATATGACTCGCATGGCCAGTGTTAAGAGTGTTTGCATGTTTCGTCTCGGCGCGACCACGCTCATTTTGTTGATGTGAACTCTTCGGGGATTTTGCACGATCTGCGTTTCAAGGGTTTTCCGCCCAATATCCTTCTTGTCTTTCATTCCCTCCCGTTTCCTTCCTTAAATTCAGTTGCCGACAGGAGGATCGTTTTAACGGAACAGGCGAAGAAGACATTTTGTAGCTAGAAGGTAAGTGGGAAAACCACCCCGATTTGTTGTCCCTATTTTAATTTCGTCGTTGCTAATGTCGTTGCTATATACAGTCCAATCAGTCCGTGAACACTAGGCAATGGATTTTGTCGTTCGTTTTTTTGTCTCAATTTTTGCTCACGACTTATCAGCTCCCATAATGTTTTCATCACCTTATCTAAGACAGCGATAAATAGAATTGGTTACAGGCCATCTCCTTGTCTAGGACCCGTTTTTATCTGGACAGGTTCGCTAACTTCCCCTTGGAATTTGACTTTTGATACGGTGTTGCTTAACATAAGTTTAATTAATTTAATGGTCTTTTGGTCTATTTGGTATTCTCGTAATGTGTTAAAAACAGTTTCACGGTCTACTGAGCCGATGACTGCTACCGAGCTGAGGTCTACTGAACCGATGACTGACTGATGCCTTCTGAAGAGGAGAGCTATAACAGAAAAAAAGAAAGTCGATGAATGAAAAAAACAAGTCCTTTTTCTGGAGTTGAAGTACCATTTTCAAGCTCCGAATTTGTTGTATAAATGATTTGTTTCTTCTAAAGCCCCCTTGTTAATCGCCGAGTTCCATATTTTCAAACAAAATTGATCACGGTGCGATAACGCTCTCCATTGACCGTAACGGGAGCTCCGGATTCATTCTTGAAGAAATAAGGTCCGATGATGCCACCAGCGTGTAAACGGCACCAAATGGTTCATTTTCTGGAAATAATGAAGTCTGTAGGGTCTGTTGTGGATTGGGCTCACTTCATATGCCGCAATTTTGGTTATTAACAAAACCCGTTAAGCCAAAACATGAGCCTCATCGATGAACACAATTTTGCGATAAAATATCGGGTCCAATCATTCTAGAGCCTAATCGGCGAAAGAACGACGCATATCGTAATCTCGTGGCTTCAATTCTTGCACCATCTGGATCTTATATGGGTGTAGGCCAATATCTTTGCGCAAAATTTTCCACGTAGTGGACGGAGAGAGCCCCAATTCATACGACCGACGACGAATAGATAAATTTGGATTTTCTTCCACACCTTCGTTTACCGCGGCGATATTCTCTTCAGTACGCACATTCCTTCAACGAATTGGTGTTATTACATCATTTAGAGAGTATGGAGTATGAAATATATCCACAGTTCTACGGATGGTATGCCCAGATGAACGATTATGTGCGCCATAAAAAACACGAAGTCGTCTATAAGTTGCGCGATTCCATGACTGATTTTCAAAGTAAATTTAGATAATTCGGTAGCGTTGTTCAAGCGTGAATATATTCATAATGATTTCGCAGAGTATAATGATCATGAGCCGAGGCACATCTCCCACTCGATGATCCGATGACGTAAAGAGGATAGCGACAAATTGGATTGCAACAGCCAGGGACAGGGAGAACTGGAGACGTTTGGAGAAGGCCAGGAGACGTTTGGAGGATATCCAACAATGGACGTGAAAGAGGCTGCATGATGATGATGATGACTGATCATGAATGTCAAAAAGTGAGCGCAGTATGACAGTTCCTTTGACAGATAACTCTTTAGTAAGTTCTATCTAAGCAAAAAAAAACACTTTATATTTGTTCAATTATTTTAAAAACATTTACTATTGTGAACATAATTTAAATAATAATATCTGACAACTAATGCAAACAGAATTTAAAACAGATTTATAAAAGAAAATCTAAGAGATTACGAATATTTATTCGGCTTATGTTACATCATTGACTCAATTTTATTGCGTGCAAAAATAACGAGCTTATAACAAAAGTAAACAATAAATACAAATGGTAATAAAAAAATACAATAAATTACGATAAATCCAGAGCAGAAAAATGCTTCTCATTATTTAATTTTTACTTAAATAGAGATAATGTTATTTAAGGAAAGTGATGTTAAAATCCTCGAATAGAAGCAGTTCTTAGTTGTTCTCAAACAAGACGATAATGTACAAGTTGTTAGTCCTGTGCATTCTCGCAGTTTCGTGTGTGGACTGTGCAAAGATTTTGGGACTATTTCCATACCCTAGCAAGAGTCACATAATTCTGGGATCAGCTTTATTGAAAGAACTAGCGAATAGAGGTCATGAAGTCACGATGATGTCCCCCTTTCCGTTGGAGAAGCCGCACAAGAATTACCGCGACATCAATTTACACGGCATCGAAGAAATCCGAGACTGCAACTTAAGACAATTCCTGCAACCAAATTCTTCGTATTTTGAGCGAGTCACAATGTTCATAAATGTCTTAAAGCTATTTAGCAATGACATATTGGAACACGAAGAATTGCAACGATTTCTTGCCGATTCGCCAAAGTACGATCTAGTTATACATATGACGATAATAAATGAGCCTTTGCTGGGAATAGCTCATAAATTAAACGCCACGACGATAGGTTTCAGTGTTTTGGGCTCAAATTTTTATGTTAATTCAATTACAGGAACTCCAAGTCCTTATTCATACGTGTCAAATTGTGTATTGCCTTTCAAAGAGAAAATGAGTTTCATAGAAAGAACTGCGAATACGATTGTTGGGCTTTTCACCGATGCTGTTACAGCTCTCCTCTTCAGACGTTACCAACAAAAAAGTTTAAAAAAACACTTCCCAGATGCTCCGCCTCTCGAAGAATTAATTGACAATGTCGATCTATTTTTGTTTAATTCGCATTTTTCAACAGAGACATCCCGACCGTATCTTCCTAATAACATACAAATCGGTGGGTTTCATTTGTATGAGAAAGAACAAGTTCCTGAGGATATACAAACATTTTTGGATAATTCAAAGCACGGAGTTATTTTCATCAGTTTTGGGACGAATGTCAAAGCTTCAGATTTATCGGACGAAATTATTAGTAGTTTTTTAAGCACATTTTCTAAAAGCAAATTTGATATATTATGGAAATTTGATAAAGATTTACCAAAGAAGTCTACAAATGTTAAAATTGGGAGTTGGATGCCACAAAGAGCTATTTTAGATCATCCTAAAGTCAAAGCATTTATTACCCACGGAGGATTGGGCAGTACCGTGGAATCCGTTTTTTATGGAGTACCCATGATTTGCATACCCTTCTTTGGGGATCAGGTAAAAAATGCCGCTGATAGTGTTAACAACGGTTATGCAATTTCGCTAGATTTATATAAAATATCGGAAGAAACTTTAAGCGATGCGATTAGAGAAATCACCGAGAATCCTAAATATGCAAACAGTGTTGGATTACGTTCAGATATTTATAGGAACCAAGCTATGAATCCCATGGATAAAGCAGTGTATTGGGTGGAACATGTTATTAAATATAAAGGAGCAAAGCACTTGAAAAGTAGAGCAACGCAATTATATTGGTTTCAATACATGTTACTCGACGTATTTGCTTTTATTGCCGCGGTTATTCTTACAACAGCAACTATTGTGTACTACCTCGGTAAAAAATTAATAAGTTTGTACAAACGCAAAATTAAAATAAATTAAATTCAAGTTTCTAACAAAAACCTAAATATCTACGAATATTAATTTAGCGAGTATATTATAGACTTTCATCTTAACGATAACGCCTAACTTTTATGTAATACTTCAATGATTTTCAATTTAGTGATACTTTATCTTTTTATACAACTTAATATGGTGTTATATTGAAATCGGGCGAAGATAACCTTCGCGACGGTTTTAATATTATTTCAGATAAGTAAAGACCGCTGTTTCGAGATGTTTTCGGTGCTTTTTTGCTCGTTACTTATGTGTGGGGATGATGCGAAACTCTTGGGAGTTTTCCCAGTCAGAATCATCACATTGTAGGATGCTGATTGCTTAAGGAATTAGCTGCGATATTCCTTGAAAAATCCACCGAGAAATTTCGAGATATTTCGTTGGAGAAAGTAATTGAATTGAGAGAAACAAATTTAAAGGAATTATTTGATTGAAATTTTTTATTTTTGAGGAAGCTGAATGTTCTTTATTCAAGAGTAAGTAAATGGTTTCAATAAATTGGTACTTGAGGAAAACATGTAGCATTTTTGAAATCAGGACAAAAATGATGTAACTATTAATATGATGAGTTATAGTGAATCGATTCTGGCTATTGGACATGCGGTTAACGCAAGTTACATTGGTTTTGGTATTATGGGAGGCATGCCAATTATTAATTAACCTTCAGCTATTCCTATTCCATACGCATACGTTCCACACACATTTTACATTCACACCGATGCGATGACGTTTTTTTAAAGAGTAGTCAAGACTTTAGTTACAATTGGATTTGACTTGTTGATTCACTTCAAATCTTTGCCTAATCAACGGGAAGTAGTCGAAAAAAAATTTCCTGGTCCAACTTTGAATTGACTGCTACATGACTTGGATCTTTATCTGATAAATTCTCGTCCTAGATTTCACAGTAGAATGATGTCTTTGTGTTTCTATGCCTGTAAATTTATAACCCTAGTTAGCATAATATACGTTATTTGAGAAATAATATGTTGTTGATGGCTGTAAATGGACATAGGAAACTTTTAAAATCAAAGTGATCACGTCTTCAATTCTTAAGAATGTTAACTAAAGTTAATGAACTGAAATAAACTAAGTTTTCTTTGAAATAAAAATAATTTCTTTGAAATAAAAATAAATGTTGAACAAAAAACAAAAATTATTGTAACTAAATAATTTTTACGTTAAAATTAATATTATTTTATTAATTGTTATTCAATCATCTCGATTTAAAATAATTAAGATGCGGAGGTAGTATATAATGAAATAAAAAAAGTCCTTATGTATATCCTTGTATATATCCTTGTATATGTTTGTTAATCACAAGATTACTTATTGTCCAGTCATTTAAGCTTAAATTAGGTAAGAATCTCGGAATTCGAGGTACCCAGCTGTAAGTCTGTAAATACTTGTATATTGACACCCTACAAGTTGTCTCAAAACCTACATATGGTAGGGTGTACGCAACTATTAAATTTCAAAGGTCACGGCTTTTTGCGCTTTTTTTGTAAATATCTCATTTCCTATGGGTTTTTGCTATTTGTATTTATTATCAATATTGTAGAATACAAAATTCTCTACAAATTTTGTTTAAAATTTTTTTTTTATGGTGAACCATTTTCGAGATACAGGGCGGAGAGCGCGCGGTTACAGCATCACTTCAGGTCAACCGGTGCCTCCTGTGACACAACTTCTGCGCTTTTTAAAAAGGGAAAAAAATCATTTTTAAAAGTTTTTGAGAAATTGACAAATTTGGATGAACTAGCTGCAGCATTTGAGGAAGAAAATTGTTGGGCCCAGAGATTATTAGAGAGTGGAACTCAAATCTTATTAGCAGTCTATAATGCTACGAAATCTGTGAAAAGTCTCGATCATCTTCGTTATATGCAATACGTCTACAAAGTCTACAAAACTTAATAAACCTGTGCAGCTTTCAAATATTCCACCAACAAGTGCAGCTGCTCATCAACATTTCAAACGTGTATATCAAGTTCAAACTTAGCTAGGGCATGGTTTGGAACCCCAGGTATGGGGTTGGGCAATGCGAAACGATTTTCTGGAGCCTATCATGACAATTTTACCACCTGCTCCAGAAGATTTGCTAAATACAATTTTCTGCAACTGCAATAGTGGTTATGGTTCGCGATGCGGATGCAGGAAAGCGGGCTTGCAATGCTCTTTAGCTTGTGGCCAATGTAATGGGCAAGCTTGTCTCAATGCTCTACCATATCAGAGCGACATTAACGAAGATGGAACCTTTGACCCCGAAATCATGGAAGAACTTGAAACAAATGTCGTTGAAGACGATAATGAAGACCAGTTTGAAATTTACCAGCAGCCGGAAGACGACGATGAACAGGAAGAAGATGATTAAAGGTATAAATTGTAGTTTTTGTACGCTTTATTCCATTTTTTTACTTTTAATAAAAATAAATGTATTGAATGACATTTTTTAATAAAAAGATTAATTCATAATTTATTTGTTTTTTTTTTCATCATGTAAGAAGTTATTAATATTAATTAGGTTAAAATTCAAATATAATTCCTATATTTTCATTAACAATTCTGCAATTACATGGACAGGTAAGTGTTGTTAAATAAATTAATACTGAATAAAAAGTGGATAGGTTAGGAAAAAAATGATAAAATATAATATAATAGTTAATAAAAATTGACAAATATTTATAATCATTGATTTATCGATAGTTCATCAACTATATATGGCGCGTTTTCGACCGGAGGCACCGGTTGACCTGAAGTGATGCTGTGACCGCGCGCTCTCCGCCCTCTATCTCGAAAACGGTTCACCGTATAAAAAATTTTTTTTAACAAAATTTGTAGAGAATTTTGTATTCTACGATATTGGTAATAAATACAAATAGCAAAAAACCCATAGCAAATGAGATATTTACAAAAAAAGCGCAAAAAAACGATTTTTGTGACCTTTGACCTTGAAATTTAATAGTTGCGTACACCCTACCATATGTAGGTTTTGAGACAACTTTTAAGGTGTCAATATACAAGTATTTACAGACTAACAGCTGGGTATCTCTAATTCCGAGGTGAACTTACTATAATGACAGGACTATTAGGTTTGTCTCGTTTTTTAGGGTTCCGTACCAAAAACGGAACCCTTATAGGATCACTTTGTTGTCCGTCTGTCTGTCTGTCTGTCTGTCTGTCTGTCTGTCTGTCTGTCTGTCTGTCTATCTGTCTGTCTGTCTGTCTGTCTGTCTGTCTGTCTGTCTGTCTGTCTGTCCGTCTGTCTGTCTGTCTGTCAAGACCATTTTTCTCAGGAACGCGTAGAGTTAACAAGTTGAAATTTGTATCAAATACTCGGGTCTGCGGTCTCTTTCAGCTGTGAAAAAAACTTATAAGTCAACGCGATCAAAAGGTATGACCGTTTATGTCGCATATTTTGGGATTTCACAAGGGAATCAAAACCTATAGGGTTCTTCCCGTTGACCTAGGATTATGAAATTTGGCAAGAAGTCGTGTCTTACAGCACATGTAAAGGGGAAAATACTGAAAACCGTAAATATGTAGTTTAATTACAAGAAAAATGCGAATTTACTATTAGAAACTTATGAAAATACACTAATGTTGTCGTAGTGGTATTGTCAGGCTCCAGAAGCATATGGGTTACATACAGTTAGGTCTTCCTCGGTTAGGTCCGAAGGTTAAAAAGTATGTGTGGGCACGAAGCTGTTTATTCTGAATTTTCTTTGTTTATATTCGTTATGCATTTCATCACTACGCTCTTTATACATAATATATACAGGGTATTTATTACGTCTAAATTATGCATGTTTATAACCGACATTGGACATACTGAAGTCCCGTCACATCCTGCATATATTATATTTCGTCTATTTTTTCTTTATAATCTACATAGGGGGAGGTGGGGCAGATTGATTAATAAAAATTGAAAATCAAATAACATTTATACTTACGTTATATTTTTTATTTATTTTCAACTCAACGTCTAGCTAAATGTATAAATATTATAATGTCAAGGATCAAAATTGTTTAAGTTGATATAGAAAAGGAAAATTGCGCGTTTTGTAAAAAATGGATTTTGAATCATTCTGCCCCACCAACGGGGTACTTAGATACATCACGTGGAGCACTTTAATACAGAATGGAAATTGTATGAAATGGTTATATTATAACACTAAAAGATAGATAATCCCATTATCACGACAATAGTTAACAGCTTTAGTAGAAATATGTGATTCGTGGTTGTCACAAATAGTAAGAATTGGGTTATATTTAGTTCACAGGTGAACTAAATATTTAGTTTAGTTCACCCATCCGCTCCTGTTTACTAAACCAAGACTGCCTTGGGGAGCCCCATTTAAAAATGGGACTTTAAAATGGACACGAGGAAAAACAAGAACAAAACAGGAGGAAGAGCATCACATGTTGCTGTTACTATTCCACAAAAAGTTACGAGTTCTCCGCGTTCAGCTGACACAATTTGTCCTTCTTGCCTCTGTGTCTTTTCAGCCAAAAATTTTAGGCGTTGGTAAGGTTGTGTTAATGCCTGTTTCGTCCAAATTTAATATACGGTTAGGTGTGAATTTATAACGTTACATTACACGCTCAAAATTATCAAAAGTTCAGCCACTGTAAGACCGCAGTGGCAAAACCGCAGTTAATTGCAAAAATTCTTGCGGCGCTTGTGTTTTAAGGTCTCCCTAGGTTGAGCTCCTGATTTCTTTTTCTAAATCCTGCTGCCCTATCTTTCCCGGCGCTTTTATTTTTTGATCATCATTTTCTGATGGCAACAACAGAACATATAATTTAAACATATTTTATATTATTTAAGAACAAATTTATATTGTGCAATTTTTATTGGGGCACTTTGATATGAGTACGGGGCACAATGATATGTATCATTGTGCCCCGTACTTTGTTGTGTCTAAATGCCCCAAACATTTTTTTCAAAATGCAAATTATACTGATGAAACTAATTTATTTATTTCAAAAAATGCACTAAATCCTTAATACTTGATGCCCTAACTTACCTTTGGTATATATAGATCTTAACAAGATGGCAAAGAAGATATTGCAAACACCTTTACATTTAAAGTATTTTTTTAGATGGCAGCACTCGAAACACGTTAGGACTTGTAAAATGCCATCGACTGATTGTCTGTCTGCGCGATCGCAATGAATGCGTTCAAACATTTATAGGAGAGATGTCCGTTTTAGAGATGTCGTCACTTGAAAATATTCAATAGATTATTAAATAATGCTTGTGTATCTAGGTGCACCTTGTATCATTATACCCCACCTCCCCCTATACTTAAATCATGTAAGCCCTATATTTTTTGGTAGTCAATTGCCCAAAAGCTGTCAATTGAACAACTGAATGTTAAGAGTATCCAAATAGATGTAGAAATAGTTAATATTAGTTTATACTAGTTCTAATAGTTAGATCTTAATATAAGTTAGTGAATAAGTGTAATACTAAAATAAAGTTTTCTTTTCATAAGTTTAAAAATATTCGCGTTATTTAAAAAAAAAACCCTGTATACCTTTATACAGGGTATATAGGTATACAGGCAAAATTGAGCAGTAAAAATAAATAGTTAAGTTCCAGAACCCCTAAACACTCATAGTGAATGGGGGATGTATGGTAATAAAATATAGGGTAGAATTCCATCGTACGACAGCGACATCTTGAGGTTATGCTTGCAGCGGTACTAAGATGGTCGTGATTTCAGGAGAGCCACTTGTCAAGTTAACTGAATGTGCTTGCTACGTCCTCCACAAAAACAAAAGATACGTTACTTACAAGTTTGTACGGAACCCTCGGTGCGCAAGTCACAACTCGCACTTGGCCGGTTTTTTTAGACTGTTTTGTATAGTTTTTTATGAAAATTTTATTTTTTTATTTTTACATTGAAATTCATACTCGACAGATTGATATTTTCTCTTGACATATTTTAATTAGAGATGCCACGAATATTCGGTATCTAAGAATTCGGATTCTTCGGTCGAATATCCGGTATTCGGTAGCCACTTTTTTAATATTCGGTATTCGGCCGAATATTGCTAACTATTCGACCGAATACCAAATCATGAAAAAAAATCACACATATTATTAAAAAATGATTATATTATACCAACAAAACAATTAGAATTTATTAATACTTAAAATTTATCAGGGGCAAGTTGTGATGAATAAAAAACATTTTTTCAGCATTTGTTGCTGAATTGTCGCTTTTCTTCATAAACTATATCCGCTTCTAACAATAACCTCTCACTGTATACACTGCTACCGGGTGATGAAAGATACATTTTTGCGAATTCTGTCACTTTTGGATACTGCTGTACGTTTGCTGACCACCACTTGCAAGGGTATATTGTCCTATCTAGGCGAGCCGATTCTAGGTAAAAATCAATATCATTTGCAATAGCACCTTTCTTTTTCTCATCCTCATCTTTCTCCATATTTTCTGTAGCGATTTCCTCAAAATAATTCATTCTAAGAGCTTCTAATAGTTTTTTGAAGTGAAAACTTCTTTAGCCGCGCTGAATGACATTTGGGTAGAGGGTAAAATCATACATTTGCGTCATCGTCATCAATAGCTGCGTTCTATAGAAAAGAAATCTATTACTCAAAGATGTGTTCAACAGAACGCATCTATCCGCATATGTTTCAAGTTGGCTATGAACGTCAAACATAATAGTCAAAGTTTTTGGCAGTGTTGACAGAACGTAACGTTTATAAGGAAATATCAACCCGTAGAATTAGTGTGC
Source organism: Phosphuga atrata (assembly GCA_944588485.1). NCBI lineage: Eukaryota > Metazoa > Arthropoda > Insecta > Coleoptera > Silphidae > Phosphuga > Phosphuga atrata. The sequence goes on from OX155898.1 coordinate 59,355,722, forward strand.
AGTACAAGAGTAAGTACTTTTACCGGATGTAATAGTAGATATACTAGTGCCGTATTATTGGAAAGTTTTTGGCAGTGTTGACAGAACGCAGCGCCTCTAATGAAATATCAACCCCTATAATCAGTGTGCAGTACAAGAGTAAGTACTTTTGACGGATGTACTAGTAGATATACTAGTGCCGGACAATTGGAATGTTGAACGAATTCATGGTAAATCACGAATCGGATTCATCAAAGTTTTAGGCAACCAAATGTACTCGTGTGCTTGCCAAATGAAGGAAACTCCAAAATAAAATTAATAGTCAGCGATATTGAGATAAGAATAAGAAGAAAACTCTAGCAATAGTTAATTACAAAATTTCTAAACATCGAGGAATCACAGCTAACAAGGAGGAAAAAATTAAACGTCGTAAAGAATATTCCAAACAAAAATTAATTTACATACAGATAAATCTTCAAAAGCAGTTATAAGGAGGCATGTTTCTAAAAGTCAAAATTTCCATAACTCACAAATTGCAGACCCATCAACAAGAAATGTGCCATATATCCTACCAATTCATTTTGTTGACCTATCAACACAGAATCAACCAAACATTCCGGATTCAAATTCATATTATGATGATGACATTAACAGCCATTCTCCATTAGAAGTGAGTTATGTTCCAGAATTACATAAAACAATACTAACAAACTATGTACCAAATTTGATTAATTAACATACTGATAAATCCTCAAAACCAGTTTTAAAGCTGTTTTTTTTTTCAAAAGTTTTCACTTCAGTCGGCAGTGCCTGACTGCCTATATTTTTTTTTGCTCTTTGTGTTTGAACTAATCCAAATAAACTGATTTTGAAACAAGGATCAGGAAAAGTGGCAACCGGGTATTTATCATTTTCATCAAAGTTGAACCGTGTTCCTATCTCAGATTGTAGGGAAGATCTCATTCCTAGCAAATTTGGTGCTCTATCTGCTGTCTCTTCATTTCACAGGTATTTCAATAATGTGACAACGTGTGGAGTCACTTCGCAGATGCAAGAAATACCCGAGCTAGTTATTTTTGTTATCTCTTGGAATGGTTTGAGGAGTTTAATATATTGTTCCAGTAACATAAACTGAGAAGTTGTTAGATTATTTAATGACTCGTTTTGTTAATCAGCTCGCTTTTGTTCTAATAATCTCTCCATTAGACAGTATGTAGAAATCCAAAGTGTGCTTACATCTTGTACAAATTGGTGGCTTGGCAAGTCAAGCTCTTGGCGAATGGCTTTGAGCTTTTCTTCTGCTACACCTGAGTGGTTCAAATGTGTAACAATTCGTCTTGCAGCAGCTACCACCTGTGTTTGGCTTTGAGCTTTTCTTCTGCTATACGTGAGTGGTTAAAATGTGTAACAATTCGTCTTGCAGCACCTGTGTTATTTCCGTTTGAGATTTTATCGATTCCTCGACAGCTCGTTGTAGTGAATGGATAAAACACCTTTTTCATATATTGGGGTCGTAGTAGGCACCTCACGGTTAACTTAGCAAGTGGACCCTCTGGAATATCACAAACATCTTGGGACCGCTTTTCGCATAACTTTCAAGATTTTGAGGCATAGTGTTGCCCTTACATCCCCCTTCCACTTGCACTGATTGGGGGTTCAGGTACAATTTTTTTTTTATCTTTTCGGCTTCTTTCCCTTTCCGCTCGTCTAGAATTTTTACTGTCATGATGTATTGGATCATTCTTGATGTATCTGCCCATAATTCCTCCGACGAGATCACTTGGTCAACCATAGTTGCTGGGTCTAGTGGTTATCCGGTCTTATTTTTCCATTTATCCCTTTTAGGTATCCACCAGTCACTCTCAAAAACCGTATCCGCCGCTTTGTCTGTGAGTCTACAGTAAATACAGAGGCAATCTGTGGCCCTACCGATGCTATGGAGAAAGTTCCTAAAACAGCCATGTCCGCTCAAAACTTGGGTGACGTAAACATTTGTTTCGCCGTGTTTTCTACTTGTTTTGCCAGGCCTGGTACATTCGGTCCTTCGCTAGCGTATTTTTGTCGGCCTGTGTGCCATCGCAGTTTGTTGTGTCATTGTAGACTTCTACCCTCTCTTCTACCATAAGTTCTATAGGTGGTATGCCGGCTAACACTAGGACAGCATCCCTAGAGACAGTCCGGTAAGCACAGCATACTCCTAGCGCCATTTTCCTTTGAACGCTTTTCTCAAAGCATTTGCTTAAATCGGGGCTGCGTAGAGCATTGTGGAGTCATCCACCGAGCAAATAAGTTTTCGCTTACTACTGCGGGGTCCTCCTACGTTGGGCATTAGTTTATCCAATGCTGCAGCAGTTTTCAGTGCTTTGGCTGCCACTGTAGTGATATGGCGATTAAAGGATAGCTCTTATCAAAGGTTACACCTAGATATTTTAGCGATTCTTTTGCGGTTATTTTTTCTCCTCTTATTTTAAATGTGATGGGTTTCGTTTTTCTTAGTCTAGTTAGTAATACTGCTTCTGTCTTTTCTGGTGCCAGCTTCAGTTTCTTGAGTTTCATCCATTTGTCCACCTGTTCAATGGTCATGTTTGCTCTCGACATAGTTTCCATTTCCGTCTTCCGCGACACTACAAGTTCCAAGTCATCAGCGAAGCCCACGATGATAGCTTTAGTCTGAGGACTCCGTCGTAAAAGACTTCCACAGTGTCGGTCTCAAAACACAGCCCTGTGGCGCCCCACTACAGACATCACGCTCCAATAATTTGTTATTTTCTTGGAGAACAACTTTCCTGTTACGTAGGTAACTTCGTACCAGACGTAGCAGGTATGGTGAGATACCTCTTGCTGAGAGCTCCTCAAGAAAGTTTTGCCAGGCAGCTCAGTTGAAAGCATTGCTTACGTCAAGAGTGATAAGAGCACATAGCTTTCTAGTTCTCTGTGTGCCCGCTTGCGACTTTTTTGCTTCTTCAATGACTTTTGCTATAGCGTCTACTATTTATTTTCCCTTTCGGAAGCCATATTGTTTTTCTGATAGTTGTTTACCTGACCTAAGTTATAGTTTTAGGCTGCAAAGTATCAGGTGTTCCAAGAGTTTCTCCGAAACATCTAAGAGGCAGAGGGGCATATATGAGGAAGGTTCCTGTGGTGATTTAGCACCTTTCTTAATTAGCACCAGCTTGCCTTTTTCGCGAAAGATCGCTAGCTATATGGTTCATTACGATTAAGACATACGTTGGGAACTTATCCACTGCGGCTTTGGATAAAACACCTGATAGAATCATATCCTGCGTCTCGTACACCTTCCATCATATTGCCTCCACTGTCGTGGACAAGTAAATGTATCTTTCTATGAGAAATATTCCATCATGCTGCAATACTATTCAGTTCTTTTGCAATATTGGTACCAGTATGTGAACCAATAAACGGCTTTATTGGTAAAATACCGTGTTCAAGAATAAAAATAGTTATCCAATGCGCAGTTAAACTCAAAAAACTTTGATTATTGTGATGACATGTTCACATATAAGATGTTACTGATATTGCTGTTGTTTTCAAAATACTAGTTTCAATTTTAGAGTAGATTATATTATATACATGAGGAATAATTTTTACGGTCATATAAGTGGGGCCAGGTATTTAGCATTGTGGTACTGCTTTTTCAATAAGCCTTTGAAAGCCGGCTCGTTCAACAAGTGATATTGGTTCATTGCCTAAGGCAATCATTTTAACAATTAAATAGTGATATTTTCTTGATTTAGGACCATTAAAATCCCACAACAATTTCCTTTCAATTGTTTCCTTCAGAGTTAATTGTTTCTTTTCTGACGTGCTTGGTACTGCGAGTAAGGTACTGCGTAGCGCTGCGCTGCCGCGTACTCTGCCGCGCGCTCATTTTTCGAAAGTTTTCCAAAAGTCGAAAATTCGGTGCTTCGGCCAAGAGCGTGGGCGGATGTTCGATATTCAGCAAAATCACTATTCTTGGCATCTCTAATTTTAATATATTGATATTCTCATACAATTTCTTTTTCAATTTAATTTGTTTAAACTAATTTTTAAAAAATGCTGAAATGTATGAATCCGTAATTCCCGTATGAATCCGTTAGAGCAGGGGTCTCGAAACTTTCCAGCCTTAGGGCCATACTGATTACTCCAGTAAGTTCCGAGGGCCAAAAAAAGTCCGAAAAAGTATGCAACGTTTAAAAAGGCTGAAAATCGGACTAAAGTCCGCAAAACGGCAACACTGCATATTATTAATTTTTCTGTCATTATCTGTAATTTATAGATTAGTCGTAGAGTAGGAGCCATCAGGAGTAACGTGACACGACATCTGGTGGACACAAGCGGAAATAGGTAGTACCTTCTATCGCTAACAGATGGCGCTAATAGTACGTACCGAATAATCTCGTTGGTTCGAGAAAGTTCTTGTGACTTCCACTCACTTCTAGATTATGTAATTGGAATATATAAGAAGGCTAGTGGCGCAACCACAAGTCACTTCCTATGACACTGTTGTGAAATAAAATAGTGCGTGCCTCCTTAAAACGTGTTTGTGCATGTTTAAGTATAAGACATCTTTGTAACAGTATTTTGATTTGAATTGTTGCTTTTGTGTGTGATTTAGTAGTATGGAAAAGAAGCGAAAAAATGATAGTGAATGCAGAAAATTCAAGATCAGTGGAACATTCAGTATTTCGTAATTGAGTCCAGTAACAAGGCGCTATGTTTGATTTGCAATGAAAGCATATCCGTTCTCAAGGAATATAACATTAAACGTCAATATGAAACAAAACATTTTCAAAATTACTCAAAATATACCGGAAGTTTGCGGACAGAAAAATTCGAAGCTATGAAGCGCGGATTGAAATCGCAGCAATCTTCATTTACAAAACTCAAAACTGAACAAGAGGCTGCAACTCGTGCCAGCTTTCGTGTGGCTCTTGAAATTGCAAAACGTGGAAAACCATTCACCGATGGAGAAATGATCAAAGAATGCATAATTGCAGTAGCCAAAGAAATGTGCCCTGAAAAGGTAAATTTATTAAAAACTGTCAGTATGTCAGCAAACACTGTGGCTCGAAGGGTAGAATACATCGCTGAAAATATATCCTCTCAACTGTTCGACAAAAATGGACATGTTGAGTGGTTTTCTTTGGCCTTGGATGAGTCAACGGATGTGTCAGATACTGCTCAGGTGTTGATTTATATTCGAGAAGTAGATAAAAGCTATGAAGTGCATGAAGAACTACTTGATATGTATAGTATTCATAGCACACTTACTGGTACAGATATTTTTAAAGGAGTTGAAATGGCCATTAATCAAATGAACCTTCGATGGAAAAACTTGAAATGTATTACAACTTATGGAGGCAAAAACATGAGTGGGAAAGATAAAGGAGTGGTCGCTCTTGTGTAAAAGTCTGTAGAAAAAGACGGTGGTTCAAAACCATTAGTCTTACATTATATCATTCATCAACAGTCTTTGTGCGGAAAATGTTTGGATATGTCTGAAGTTCTGAAACCAGTCACATCAACTGTTAATTTTATCAGATCTTTTGGGCTGAATCACCGACAATTCCGACAATTTATTGAAGAGATTGGAGAAAATGACTTACCTTATCATACTGCTGTACGTTGGCTTAGTTGTGGGAAAGTCCTTCAGCGCTTTTATGAACTTCGAGCAGTGATCGAAATTTTTTTGAATGAAAAGCATCGCCCTCTTACTGAATTACAAAACAACGCATGACTGTGGAAGCATTCTATGTTGATTTGACAAAACATGTGAACGAACTGAATTTGAGATTGCAAGGAGAAAACCAGCATCTTCCTGATTTATACACTAATATCAAATCATTCCGGAAGAAATTGATACTGTTTCAATCACAACTACGAAGTAAATGTTTTTCACATTTTAAAACATGTGAAATATTCAGCCACACCACTGAGACTGAGTTTCCTATCGATTTTGCAATCGAAACTTTGAGTGCTTTGAAAATAAATTTGATACTCGTTTCTCGGACTTGATATTGACATTGAAACCCTAGCCCCGGAACTTCAAATGGAAATGATTGATCTACAGTGCAGTGATATAATTAAGAACAAATATCAAAACTCATATTTGTTGGAATTTTATAAGAGTCTTCCACTGACACAATTTGATAATTTGCATAAATTTGCTCGTGGGCTGTTTTCTGTTTTTGGTACTACTTATTTGTGTGAGAAGACCTTCTCCAAAATGAAGTACATAAAAAATGTTGACAGATCTAAATTAACTGATGAGCATCTTAAATCTCTTTTAATAATTGGTACAAGTAAAATTAGTCCACAACTACAAACTATTGACAGTGGAAAATCTCAATTACATAAATCTCATTAGTATTTCATATGTCATTATGCTTGTTATAAGTTATGTTTTTATTTAAAATGTATAAAATGTTAGTTGGATTCATGTCAATAATTTGTTAGTTATTATATACTGAAGTTAAATTTTCTGCATATTATACATGTCTTTACTCATTACAATTCTGTGTTTCTTTATTCAACTTATCACAAATACAATAACAATAAGCCTATAACAATGTTATGAGTATGACCATGACCATGACCATATTAATGTAGATGTCATATTAATAATTATTCAACATAAAATTAGAATACTTCAGTAAACTAAATTTAATTTGCTATAAAAAATATGTTCTCTAAAAGGAGTTTTCAAGTATGCTAGCGCTCCGCGGGCCGGACAAAATCTGTCCGCGGGCCTGATGTGGTCCCTCGGGCCGTAGCTTGGAGACCCCTGCGTTAGAGGATCGAAACTAAAATTTTAAATTAAATTGTTCATAACAAATTCATTGCACATTGATAATTCAAATGCTACTTTTATAATAAAATATAAAGCTTACGAGATCACATAAAATGTTATTACAACAAGAATTCCATGTCGATTTGAAACTCTTACAATGGGAATTACGCCACTTCCAAAATAGACTTTTTCATCACTTCAGTCACCAAACTTTTGGAAACGCGTTGCTTAAGGAATAAGCTGCGAGAGGGCATCAAGTCACAATGATAAGCCCTTATCCATTGAAAAATCCTTTGCAAAATTATAGGACATTCTGTTGGAGAAAGGAAATGAATGGAAGAATGAAAATTTAAAAAAAGTTTTAGATCGGAATACTTCGTATGTGAAGCAGCTGTATTTATTTTATTCTAGAATAAAATAAATATTTATGAATAGATTGATATTTGAAAAGTAACATATGGTCTGGTGGGTCTCGGATGGGTCTTAATGAATCGATTCTGGCTATTTGAAATGCGGTTAACGCAAGTAACATTTGATTTAATATTATGGGAGGTATGCCAATTATTAATTACAATTCAGCTATTCCTACTCATATGTGCCATACACGATTTACTTTTATACCGATATTATGACATTCTTTCAAAGAGTACTAAACACATTATTTACAATTATATATATATATATATATATATATATATATATATATATATATATATATATATATATATATATACATATATATATATATATATATATATATATATATATATATATATAAATATATATATATATTATTACTATCGTAAATTCCCTTTAAAGAGAGCGTGTAAACTTAAACAAAAATCATGTCAACTTAGTCATGCGGCGACGTTCTTCCCAAATCCTCTTCATTCGTGCACTATGTTCTTTCTTCCGTTCGTCCGTCCACTTTTTTCCTGGTATCTTTGGGAGCAGTTTTTTATCAAATTTATGGTGCATTATTGTGTTTCTAAATTTAACCCGATCATTCATGTCGTGTATCGTGATGTTTAGCTGCTCTAGGTCTTCTTTAGTTTCCTGTATCCATTTGGACCTATTTTTACTGTTGAAGGTAATTTTGAAAATTTGTTTCGTAATTCTGTTCTGGTCCATTCTGTATATGTGACCAAAAAAGTTAGCTCGTCTTTTTCTAAAAGTGTCAGTGATAGGTTCTACGGTTTTATATATTTCTGACGATAGTCTCTTAATCCATATTCCCTCTTTATTCACCGACCCAAAAAATTTTCGGAGAATTTTACGTTCTTGTTTCTCTATTTCTTTGATTTTTGAGTGACCATGAATTAATGTTGTTTCTGCGGCATAAAGTGCTTCAGGAAGAACGACTGTTTTGTAGTGTTGTAATTTTGCATTAAGAGATATTGATTTTTTGTTATAATGATTCCAAGTAAGTCGGTAGGCTCTCTGTAATTTTTTTACTCGTTCTTGATTTGCTATTATATTTAGGCTGGACGGTTGGATGATTTCTCCTAAGTATTTAAACTGGGAAACTCTGGATATAGAACCATATTGTGTCTTGATGGGTAGATTGTCGGACGGGGATCGTTCTATATACTGTGTTTTTTCATAAGATATCAGGAGACCAGCCTTTTCTGAAATTTCGTGTAATTTTTCAAGTGCATGCTTTGCTTCTTGTCTGGTATTCGATAATATTGCAAGATCATCAGCAAACGCCAAACATTTGATATTAGCTCTATAATCTCTTCTCTTACCAATGTGTATTACCTCAATCTCTTTTTTCCCAAGTTCTGATTATTTTTTCCAGGACCATATTAAAAAGGATGGGTGAAAGTGCATCTCCCTGTCGAACACCCGTATGTATTTCAAAAGGTTGAGAAATTGCTCCACCAAACTTAACCTTTGATGTAGTATAAATGAGAATTTGTTGAATTAATGCCATGGTTTTCCTATCAACTTTGAATTCCTCCAGAATGCTGAAGAGAGTTGGTCTGTCGACGGAGTCGTAGGCTTTTTTAAAATCAGCAAAGGTAACCACGGTGTTTCTACAAGATCGTATTTGTAAGATTGTCTTCAGATTCCAAATTTGTTCTATGCATGAGCGCCCTTTACGGAAACCTGCCTGATATTCTCCTATTTGTGGGTCCACTTGAGGTTAAAGTCTATTCAAAAGAGCTTTCGAAAGAATTTTGTACGTTACTGGTAGAAGTGAAATGCCTCTATAATTGTTCGGGTCCATTTTATCACCTTTTTTATGAAGCGGGTGTATAAGTGCACATTTCCATTTTGGGGGGATTTGTTCGGTCACCCAAATATCACATATTATATTGTGTATTCTGTGAATGAGGTTGTCGTCAGCCAGTTTTCATAACTCGGCAATGATTCCATCTTCCCCAGGAGCTTTGTCGTTTTTCAATGAATGAATGATGTTAGTTATCTCCTGGAAGGAAGGCGGCACGTAATCTGGATAGGATTTAGATTGTTCAAAAATAAACTTGCTGGATGGGGGGTCACAGTTGAGAAGATTTTTGAAGTACTCAGCTAAAATTTGACAATTCGCATTGGCGTTTGTCTCCATTGAGCCATCAGATCGACGAAAGCATAGGCTGGATGGTCGATATCCCGTCAGGTTCTCTTTAAAAATTCTGTAAAAACTCCTAGTATTATTCTTTGTAAATTCTTGTTCTATTTCCTCCAGTCTTTTTTTTTCATAGCTACGTCTTTCTTTTCTAATTAGTTTTGATGATTGTTTCCGAATGTACAGGAACTCCTGCCATTTGTCTAGGGTTTTGTTGCTATGAAATTTTTTCCAAGCGTTAAGTCTGTCTTCTATTGCTTGGTCGCATACACTGTTCCACCATCTGTGCTTACGTTTGCGTGGGGGCTGGCCTATCCTCATAGCGTTCCTGAGAACATCCGATAATTCCGTCCAGTTTAACGAGTTTGTTTCGTTGATTCCTTGCAAAATACCGTCCCTGTTTATTTTTAAATATTTAGGGTCAGGCTTAAAAATTCGAGGTTGTCGAGGTCTTCTCCTGTTGGGTTGAAGTTTAATTTTAATTTGTAACAAGTAGTGATCAGAATCGAAGAAACCTTTCCTTGTTTTTACATTAATGACCTCCTTTTGGTTTGTATGAGAGATGGCAACATGGTCGATTTGAAATTCACCCATATTGATGTTGGGTGCCCTCCAAGTGCAAAGCTTTTGTCTGGGTTTTATAAATTGTGTTGACATGATTTTAAGTTGGAAATTTTCACAAAAAGTTATTAGTCTTTCACCAATTTTATTTGTTCTTTTATGTGCTGTGTGAATACCTGTTGTTTTCCTAAATTGTTTCTCTATACCCAACTGGGCGTTAAAATCGCCTAACAGAATCTTGACGTGGTGCGGTGGAATTTGGTTGGTGACCTCTTCTAACTGTTCCCAGAAGGTATCCGATGTTTTAGGATCTTTCTTATTATAGTCGTTTGTGGGAGCGTGTGCGTTGATGAGAGTATACGCTTTGTTCGCCGATTTCAGTGATAGAGTGGATGCGTTCCGATGTAGACGTAAAGTCAATGAGTGAGTCTACAATTGATTTGTGGATGGCAAACGCTGTACCAAATTGCCTGGGGCCCGTCCTAATTTTTATAGAGGGTTTCCATTTGTATATTCGATAATCATCTGTGTCAAAGTGGTATTCATCAAGGAAACGAGTTTCTTGAATTGCAAGGATTTTGATATTAAATTTGTCCATTGTGTTTACAAGCTGTTTAATTTTACCAACTTTTAGAAGAGTGTTCGAGTTGAGCGTCCCAATAAAGTACTTACGCTTCGCGCGTAGAAGATTCGAGAAGCTCCGATCCTTCTCAACATGACGCTCCTGGTCCCCCGGAATCCGACGACCAGGAGTAATCAGTCTATTGACTGATGCCCGGGGTAGTGGAATTGTACCTTCTGTTATCGTCATGTTTGTTTCAAGTTAAAGTTAAAGATGAGGTGATCAAAAAGAAGAAGATCACAAGGTTATGACTTGATTGTTGAGATCAAGAAGATGTTCAGACAGCCGCAATATATATATATATATATATATATATATATATATATATATATATATATATATATATATAAAACAAATGTTAATAAAAAATACTATAACTTACGATAAATTCAAAACAGATAAATACTTGTCATTATTTATTTTTTATTTACATAAAGATAATGTTATCTAAGGAAACTGAGGTTAAAAGTCTCGAATAGAAGCAGTTCTCAGTTGTTCTCTAACAAGACGACAATGTACAAGTGGTTGGTCGTGTGCGTTCTCGCAGTTTCGTGTGCGGACTGTGCAAAAATTTTGGGACTGTTTCCGTTCCCTAGCAAGAGCCATTTAATATTGGGATCAGCTTTATTGAAAGAACTGGCGAATAGAGGTCACGAAGTCACGATGATGTCTCCCTTTCCGTTGGAGAAGCCGCACAAGAATTACCGCGACATCAATTTGCACGGCATCCAAGAAATTCGAGACCGAAACTTAAGGCAGTTCCTGCAACCAAATTCTTCATATTATGAGCGACTCGTGATGATGTTTAATGGCTTAAAGCTATTTAGCGACGATATATTGGAACACGAAGAAGTGCAACGATTTCTCGCCGATTCACCCAAGTACGATCTAGTTATACATATGATGATGATGAATGAGCCTTTGGTGGGGATAGCTCATAAATTAAACGCGACGACGATAGGTTTCAGTGTTTTGGGCTCAAATTTTTTTTTTAATACAATAACAGGAACTCCAAGTCCTTATGCATACGTGTCACATTGTCTAATGCCTTTCAAAGAAAAAATGAGTTTTTTAGAAAGAACTGCGAATACAATTGTTGGACTTTTCACCGAAGCTGTTATAGGTCTCCTCGTCAAGTCTTACCAAGAAAGAACTTTTAAACAACACTTCCCAGATGCTCCGCCTCTTGAGGAATTACTTGACAATATCGATATATTTTTGTTTAATTCGCATTTTTCAACAGAGACTTCCCGACCGTATCTCGCAAATAACATACAAATCGGCGGGTTTCATTTGTATGAGAAAGAACAAGTTCCTGAGGATATACAAACATTTTTGGATAATTCAAAGCATGGAGTTATTTTCTTCAGTTTTGGGACGAATGTTAAAGCTTCAGATTTATCGGAAGAAGTTATTAATACTTTTCTAAGCGCATTTTCTAAAACCAAATTTGATATTTTATGGAAATTTGATAAAGATTTACCGAAGAAGTCTACAAATGTTAAAATTGGGAGTTGGATGCCACAAAGAGCTATTTTAGATCATCCAATCAAAGCGTTTATTACTCACGGAGGATTAGGCAGTACCGTGGAATCTGTTTTTTATGGAGTACCGATGATTTGCATACCTTTCTTTGGTGATCAAGCAAAAAATACCGCTGATAGTGTTAACAACGGTTATGCAATTTCGCTAGATTTGTATAAAATATCGGAAGAAATTTTAAGCGATGCGATTAGAGAAATCACCGAGAATCCTAAATATGCAAACAGTGTTGGATTACGTTCAGATATTTATAAGAACCAAGCTATGAATCCCATGGATAAAGCGGTGTATTGGGTGGAACATATTATTAAATATAAAGGAGCAAAACACTTGAAAAGTAGAGCAACACAATTATATTGGTTTCAATACATGTTACTCGACGTATTTGCTTTTATTTTCGCAGTTATTTTAGCAATAGCAACTATTGTGTACTACCTCGTTAAAATAATAATAATTGCTAATAAACGCAAAATTAAATTAAATTAAAATCAAGTTTCTAATAATAATTCTAGGAATATATATGTAGCCTATATCAATGACTTTTAATTAAATGGACAACTTAACTGTTATATAATACTTCAATGACTTTCAATTTAATGATACATTATCTATTTATAAAACGTCTTATCGAGTTATTGAAATCAAGTGTGAACTTGAAAATGACCGTCAAACGTCGAAACTCGAGTCGTGATATGTGTAGAAATTTATATAACTGTGAATAATAAGTTATATAATATTTTTACATAATATAAGTGTGGTAAAAAACAAAGTGAATTTTTCAATTCAATGTAAGTATGGATTACCACGTGGTAACTGTCGCAACCATCCTATTCATTAATCAGTTAAGTCAGATATGTAGGTGATTAGCCCACAGTATCCTATCCTAGAGGCGGGGGTGGCACCTATGCCTCCAGGTCGGCAGGTTTTCTGTCAGGGTGTCCGTCCCTATTCTCATTTTTTCTCATTTTGTCGCCTGTCTCGACACGCAGAGTCACTACCTAGTATCTCATCAAGGGGGACTCAGATGACAGCGAGAACCCCTGGTCCACATCCTTTATTAATATTTATATTTTCAAGTTCAGTTAATATTTTTCTTTTACTGAGATATAAAGAGATTAAATTTACAGTGGGCAGAATATGATAAGCTTCGGTTGCTAAACTGCTAATAAGTGCTTATTAGTGCAGTAAACTGACTCAAAATGATCAACAAACAAGTTACAAATTTAAGCACCTGAAGAGGCTTCTATTATAATTGTTATTGTAAATTAAAGTACTTGGAATACCATTATTATTCTTTATAGTATTGATATGACTCCAAAAGTTTTTGACATAATTTTTTTTTCTGGCTTCCACAACATTTATATAATTTTTATAATCAGCATCCATTTTGACTTTTACTCTCCGTCGCAACAATGAAAATGTGAGATTATCTGACTGATTACTGTATATTTTCCATTTTTTATGATATTTGCATTTTTCAATTATTATTTTAATTATTAATTTGGAAAACCAACGGGGGTAATTACAAGATTTGCGAGTTTTAAGTGGGACATATTTATCAATCAAACTATATAATATGCTGTAGAAACAATCAACGTTCTTATCGAGATTGGTGTAGTTAAGTCTTGCCGACCAATTAATGCAGGAAAGTTTAAAAGTCAACTCATGATAATCACTTTTGTAAAAATCGTAATAAGATGACAAATTTGGTAACAGTTTATCGTAATTTTTAAAATGAAAAATAAATTCTAATGGAGGGTGATGTGAGTCGATTTTACTTATTAGAGTTAGAGATGAGTCAATTTTAATTAATTTTGTACAAAACACCAGTTCTAATATCCTATTCATTTGATTACATATACAGTTATATTGATTTAAGTTACACAAGACTGCTGTGTTAGTAACTTCTAAATTTTATTTTATTTAAAAGATAAATTAATTGAAATTCATTTTACGATAAGAAAACAATTATATTCATTAAATCGGTTAAATAATATCAACGTATCTTATCACGCGTTCATAAGATTCGTGTGAAGTTGGCCCTTAAGTTCTGTCAAGATTTTGAATAGTAGAACTTGCTGTTGGTAAGTCGTTATTGTAGATGATAAATAGGAGAGGGCCCAAAATACTACCTTGTGGTAACCCCACAAAGAATGAGTTCTTGCTTGTAAATTGCAATAGTTCCTGGGAATTTCGGGCAGACATCGAGAAAAACAATATGAGGGCCAACTTCACTCAGCCTCCTTTCTTCAGGAAAAAGAGTTCTGATGTAATATTTCAGTTCTTTATATAGACTTCTAGTGTTCTTCTAGTCTCAATCGACAATGCATATAGTTCCTCTTTTATTTTGCAAAATTTTGTGAAATTAGGAAATATTCAAAAAATTCTGATAAAGGTTCCTATAGTACTACGGCATATAAATCTATAAATTAATTTATAAAAAATTTTGGACAAAGATAAAAAAATACAAGAGTTCCGTAAAGAGTTCTGAGTAGCCTTTCTAGAGTTCAGAACAAATCGAATGCAACTAAGCATTTGATCATGTACGAGAAGGAACATGCTAACGAGGAATCTAGATATTAGATCAAATAAAGCACAGATTCGATGAAAAAATAACAAAAAACATAACCGTGATGCATTCTAATTTTAGACAGATACTATACGTGGTCTGTTAGAAAATTATCCGACCTTTAGCCGGTAAAAAAAGTGGCATATCTGGAGCATTGGAAACCCAATCACCCCCAAAGTAGTTTCCTTGGGACTCCACACACTTCTACCAGCGGTGCCGCCATTGTTGGAAGCATTCCGAAAAAGCCTCTTTCGGATTCGACTTTAGCTCAGCCGTCATTGCAGCCATGTCCCCTCTTGTCTGAAACCACGTTCCTTTCAATAGCCTCTTGACTTTGGGGAATATCCAGAAGTCGCACGGAGGCATATCAGGAGAGAAAGAAGCCTGTCGAACCAGAGAGTCTGGTTTTTGGCCAAAAAAATATGAACCAAGTGCGAAGAATCTGCTGGAGCATTGTCGTGATGGAGTCGCCAACTTCCTGATGACCACAGCTCCATTCGTTTGCGCCGCACAGCATCACGTAGACGACGTAGGACACCCTTCATTTCACTTGTCGTCATTTCACTAGCATTGAAAAACCTACGAGGTCACTACACACTACGTTACTCGAACACTGCTCGACAGTTCCTGACGCTATCTACAGGCGGGAAAAATGCAGGCATGCGCACGGAGGTTCAAGTTCGTCTCAAGCAAGCGCGCTTAATTCAAATCCATCAGGTTTTCAAAATAAAAATTAAGGTCGGATACTTTTCTAACAGACCACGTACTGTTATTTTCAAGTAAAATAAAAATATATGGGTTGAAGTTCTTAGTTCTGTTCTGCTTCATTACAATGATGTATGTTTTTGTTGTGTTTTGCTTTTATTTCGGAAGTAGCTGTGTTAACAATGATAATTCAAAA
Source organism: Phosphuga atrata (assembly GCA_944588485.1). Classification (NCBI taxonomy): domain Eukaryota; kingdom Metazoa; phylum Arthropoda; class Insecta; order Coleoptera; family Silphidae; genus Phosphuga; species Phosphuga atrata. The sequence continues at coordinate 59,371,261 of OX155898.1, forward strand.
TAAAGGTTTATGTATAATACATATATATATATATATATATATATATATATATATATATATATATATATATATATATACATATATATATATATATATATATATATATATATATATATATATATATTTATATATATATATATATATATGATCAGTTGTGTAGATTACAGAAAGTGGATTAGTGATAATAAATAGTGTTTGGGCACTTAAGTATTAACGCCACCACAGCTAGGGTGAGATTAGGTTATATTAGAGCAGATAAATGCAGACTACAAATTGCGCGGTAGCGCGACCTCTCGATCCGAAATAAAAAAAAATTACACTTTCTTGTTGTATAACAGACCCTTCACAAATTATAAGATCAGACCTTTCACATAATTAAAATCGACACACTCGAGATGGTGTACTATGCTCTTGCTCAATCCGTCCTCAGCTATGGTTTGCTGCCGTGGGGATGCACTTATGTTTCCACATTGCACAGGGCCGTAGTGGCCCAAGATAATACATTAAGATCTATGCTGGGTAAAACTCAAATTCAAACTGAAGTGAAATCAAGGATTTTGCAGACTCCAGCAGCATTTAAAAACATGAGTAGGGTCTTGTGCTGTAGAGATCTGAAGTTAACTCTAAGAATCCGACTTCTCAGATGTTATGTCTTCTCCACCCTGCTGTACGGTATGGAATCCTGGACTATAAACAAGTGAGAAGAAAGACGACTTGAAGCCTTTGAGACGTGGGCTTACAAGAAAATATTAAAAGTTTCATGGACGGAAAAAGTATCCAACTTGGTAATACTCCTGAACTCCTGAATACTTAATCTCTACTCTACTCCTGAACTACTCCTGAATACTACTCCTGAACTTCTGAATAAATTCACCGAAATTCTTACCACCATCAAAAGAAGGAAACTGCAATATTTCGGGCATGTTATGAGAGGTGAAAAATACTGATTACTGTAGAACACCATGCAGTGAAAAATTTATAGTAAAAGAAAGCCGGGCCGCGGAAAACATCATGGCTCCAGAATCTACGTGACTGGTATAAACTCAACTCAAGCTCTCTTTTCAGACTTGCCGTCGACAGAGTAAGGATAGCCTTGCAGGTGACCAACGTTCTAGAATGACGACATGGTACTTAAGAAGAAGAAGATGCTGGGTAAGCTGAGGACGGATTCGGCAAGTGTGATGTACCGCGCATTGCAGATACTTCGTCTAACTGAGCTGTATAAGTTCATAGTTATGCGACGTATGTGGAATTTTCTAGGGCTAATGAGTGTGGTCGAGCATGGCATCCATCCAGGAGGGAGGTGAGCGGCACCCTGTCCATCCCCAGGAGATTAACCTCTCATGGCATCGGGCACTGTTTCTACCTCGGTCCCAAGATGTATAAAGAGCTTCCTCTGGAGATCCGGCCAATAACTTTTCTCAATTCTCTAACTTACTACGAGCCAACCTAACACTGCCTACTGGTCCGTGACTGCCGAAGGCATCTTCAGTTTTGTAGTTTCTATTCATACTCCCAAATCACTTTGACTTCAGTCAACAAATAGAAGATTATATCATTTTATTTTTTAAGATAGAAAAGTGTTCAAGTGTTTAAGATAGAAAAGAAAGAAGGAGAATTTCTTCTTCTTGTTTCGAGTAGGCCTGCTTTCGACCACGCTTGTTCAACTGTTGGGCTTCGATTTATGCCCAGTTTATCTTCTGCCGGTGTAACTCCTTTCTCTCTTCTGTCCAGGGGGTACAGAAGAGAGGGTTCCAGTCTGTCCAGGGAGTTCTTTCGAGGATTTTCCTGAAATCCACGGACTTCTTTTAAGGTGCATCTCACAGACTGTTTTGCACATCTGTTATTCCCAGTTCTTTAATATCCTTCTCGGTCTCTGTCAACCAAGTGGTACGAAGCTTCTTGTTTTGCCAGAAGGTGAACAGACGGTTGGTTAGTCGGTTTGGAGGTAATCTTGCAATGTGGCCATAGAAAGCTACCCTTCTTTTCCTTGCACAGTCAGAGAGCATCTCAATATGTTTGTAGAGCTCAGAGTTATGCCCTCTTCGGAATTCCCCATCTTCCTTTACCGGGCCTAGAATCTTCCTGAGGATTCTCCTCTCTCTGATTTCCAATTTATCTATTAGACCCCTTCGGTTCAAGGAAAGACACTCCATGGCATATAGGGCTTCTGGTCGTAAGACTTATGTGTAGAGCTTAAGTTTCAGGTTGCGTGACAGGCATTTATTGTTGTAATTATTCTTAGTCAGTCGATGTCAGGCTAGTTCTAACTTGTTGACTCTCATGGATAATGATGCTCTTTCTGATAAGTTGGGTTCAATCCATTCGCCAAGATACTTAAATTTCTCAGTCCTTTTGTTGTTTCCCTGCTCTAGTAACATCTCTCTGTTTGCTTCTTTAATGTTGGTGAAGAATTCTGTTTTCTCCAGCGACACTTGAAGAATCACTTTGGCAGCCTGTTTTCTTAGACTATTCACCTGCATTGTAACCATTTCAAGAGAATCAGCAAACAGTGCCATGCCATCTGCAAAGGCCAGGCAATCTACAACTAGTCGATCGTTCTTACGTCCCAGGGAGCTACCATTCTGAACAACCAAGGAGATCACTTCCTTGCGTCATTCTCTCATAAGCTTTTCAAGGACACCGTTCAAGAGAAGTGGAAAAAGTCCATCACCTTTTATCACTCCAGTTTTTATTTCGAAACTTTCTGAGATCTCACCTCTAAATTTAACCTTGGAATTATTATTGTTATAAGGAAAACCTTGGTTCGTCAAGGTTTCTAGGATGATTCTGCGGGATTGTTGTCTAGCCCTATTTCCTGGAGTACTCTGCTAAGCGTTTAGTAGGTAGGTATCGTAGGCCTTCCCAAAATCAACAAATGTGACGACCTCCATATTTTTAGATTCATATAGAATAACTGATACAACTTTAAGTGATGTGATTAAAGAAATAATTGAAACTAAATATTTTAAAACTGTAGGATTATTAACCCCGACACAAAAGGAGGGGTGTTATAAGTTTGACGTGTCTGTCTGTCAGTCTGTCAGTTTACCAGTCTGCCCATCTGTACGCATGTCCGTCTGTCCGTCTGTACGTCTGCCCGTCTGTCCGTCTGTCCATCTGTTCGTATATGTGGCTGTTTGTAGAATCGTAGCTCCAAAATGAATGGACCGATTTTGATGCGTTTTTTTTTAAGCTGACGTGTTCGAAGAGGTTATATTTTACGAAAATCTGTTCACGCGTTTGATGGCCATCAGCAGTTTTCTTACTTGACAAAATTAATATGCAACCAATTTGACACAAATGTTTGTTTAGTTTCAAACTTACAAACCTACCCATCACGTATTTGCGAACGAAAGGTCAAAGAGGTTACATTAACCATGTGTTTATAAATTATAAAATAAAAGAAAATAGTTCGAAACATAAAATAAAATTAAAAATTTACTTAAAATTTTTCAAAATATATTTTCCTCGACACATTTTTTTTTTCAAAGTAAAAGAATAAAATTTATCTCTTGTCCTTTTAATTTCATTACAATTTATTTATTAATATTTTGATGATGAACGTCGGAGTGTAGGGGGGGGCCTAAAGAGGTAGTACATTTTACCGCGAACGGTGTGTCATGGACAGGAGATGGTCATCGGAACTGGTCCTCGTAGGGCACGTAACTCTCGTTTATGGCTCCATGTGCCACACTCTGGGCAACTGTATTGATCTGCTGGTTAAACTGAACGACGATATCCAGATATGGTGAACTCCAGCAGCGTCTGACCAAGAATGGGCGGCTGCCGTCTGGCGGCTGGGCGATAGCGTCTACATCGAGAAGATCGGCTGAATAAAAAACACGCCAACACGCAGGGTAAGCGCGGCATTTAAATTGCCAAAACCTTCGTAATAGGCCATGCTACTTTGAGGCTTATGTCCAGGAGTGGATGATGGGGGGCTGATGAAGAAGAAGACTGATAAGTAAATCAAATAATAAAACCAGACCTATGATACCTTGCAATATTATAGCTTGATAGATTGATAAATCTAAGGTCATATACAAATTGAAACTAGTAAGTATTTTCTATTCGTTATACCTATATAGGTATAACTAATTATACTTTTTCACATAGCGGTCCCCCGACGCAGCGATGCTCATCATCAAAATATTCTTCTTCTTATGAGGCCCTCTTCTTTCGAAGGTTGGCGATCCACATAGCTAACATTGTTCTGGACACAGCAGCTCGAAAGATTTCAATGGAAGTGCACCCAATCCATCTTCTGAGATCTTTCAACCAGGAGTTCTGACGTCTACCAATAGATCTTTTCCCTTCAATCTTTCCTTCAATTATTAGTCTCAGCAGTTCATACTTATTGCCTCTCATAATGTTGCCTATGTATGTACTTTTTCTTTCTTTAATGCGGGCCATTAGTTCTTTCGGCTTCTTCATTCATCGAAGCACTTCTTCGTTCGTAATTCGTTGGACCCATGAGATGCGGAGCATACGGCGATATATTTAAGTACATTTGAAGCGCCTCAATTTTCATTTCAGTTGCAGGGTTCAGGGCCCAGCATCCACATCCGTACAGCAACACACTTGAGACATAACATCTAATCATGTGAACCCTAAGCTCCAAACTCATATGAGGACTAGTAAAAAATCTTCTCATGTTTATGAATGTTTTCCTGACTTGTTCGATTCTGCAGTGGATCTCTCGTTTCGGATCGCACCACGCGTTGACTATGGTACCCAGATATATAAAACACGAGACTTTCCGCTAATCAAAATTGTTTCAGCAGTGGGTCTCTTGGAGAAGACTAGCAGTTTGGGTCTTTGATATATTTATGTCCAATCCATGAATGAAGACACAAAGAACCAGAATATTAACGACGTAGCATCACCAATAAGAATAGAATATGAAGAAATAGCAAAAGCATGCAAAACACTAAAAAATAGGAAAGCTGCAGGACCTGGAGAAATCCCAGGGGAACTATTAAAGTATGGTACAAAAGAACTATGTAATCAACTCAGAACACTATTCCAAAAGTGTATCAAAACACTAAAAATACCAAGGGAATGGGGAGTGTCATATATGACAACCATACATAAAAAAGGGGAAAAAACGAAATGCGAAAACTATCGCGGAATATCAGTTACGAGCTCCTTGAGCAGAGTATATGGGAAAGTACTAAAGAACAGAATGGAACTGAAATACCAAACAATGGAAGTAGAAGAACAGGCAGGTTTCAGAGCTGGGAGATCTACGATAGACCATCTCTTTTCCCTAACACAGTTAATAGAGGAGATCACGAAAGAAAGAAGGCACGAAATCAAGAAGTACATCTACTTTTCGCGGAACTACAGAAAGCATATTGCAGAAGCAGAAAGTGTATGAAACAGTATCAGACAGTGTTCAATTAGAAAGGCTTTGGGAAATATTTGAGAGAACCAACATAAACATCGGATTAATTAGAGCGGTCCAGACACTATACAACGAACCCATAACAAAAATAAAAATTGGTAAAAAGGTCACACCTGGATTCATAGTAACCAAGGGATTCAAACAATGCTGATGTCTGTCACCAACATTATTTAAGGTATATTTAGAAGCAGCCCTAAGAACATGGAAAAACAAATGTAGAAACATGGGGATAAAGGAAAATTAAGGAAAGGTCATTAAGCATTGCAAACAATACAAATATGTAGGAGTAACTATTTCACGAGACGGTACAATGGACACAGCAATAAAGGAAAGAAACAACATGGGAAGAACTGCTATCTCCCTACTGAATGGCGTGATATGGGATAAGAATATCACAAAGGAAAACAAAAAAAGAATATACAACACCATAATCAAAAGCATCACAACATACAGCTCGGAAATATGGCCCCTGAAAATCAGAGCAGAACAGACACTGAGAGCGACGGAAATGGACTTCTGTAGAAGAGCGGCCGGAAGATCAAGAACGGAACGAATAAAGAACGAGCGCATCAGAGAGATAATGGGGATTACACACACAATCACAGATGATATTAGGGATAAACAACTTATATGGTACGGCCATGTGCAACGAATGCCTCAATAGAGAATCCCAAAACAAATGATGAACTGGCAACCTATTGGCAGAAGAAGACGGGGTAGACCAAGAACAAGCTGGAGAGAGGGCATAGACGGCGAGCTGAAAGTTAGGGAAATTGAAATTGAAAAAATGGAAATCGCAAGACGTCGGAGAGCGTTATAGAACCGATGTATAAAAAAAATGTCCAATCCATGATGCTCACTATTATTCAGTTATTCTATTCATAATATTTTGTAGGTCTGATATGTTATCGGCAAAGACTACGGTGTCGTCCGCGTATCTGATATTGGTGATACTTACTCCATTTATTTTGATACCTCCCATGTCTTCCACTAAAGCTTCTTCGAAAATTGCCTCCGAATAGATGTTGAATAGCAGTGGTGACAATATACAGCCCTGTCGTGCGTTGTTTCGGATTGACACAGTGTCAGATGTTCCTCCGTCTATTCTTGCTTCGGCATTCTGGTTCCAGTAGAGATTCGTTATCAATGTAATATCTCTTTTGTCAATCGCGGTTACGGATAATATTGATGCTTGACACGGTCGAATCCCTTTCGATAGTCAATAAAGCAAGCGTATACAACTATGTTCACATCTCTGCACCTCTGTGCTAAAACATTTAAGGAAAAGAGGGCTTCTCGAGTGCCTAGTCCGTTCTGGAATCCAAATTGACTGTCGCTTATTTGTTCTTCGCATTTCTTGTATATTCGAGTGTGGATTATTCTCAGAAAAACTTTAAGGATATGTAGCATTAGACTAATAATGCGATAGTCGTCGCATTGTGATGCGTTTGTTTTCTTCGGAATCGTTACAAAGGTAGATTTGAGCCAGCTGGGAGGGATCTTTCCCGTTCTGTATATGGTATTGAATAGTTCTAGCATAAAATCCAGTCCTTTGCCTTTTTGGCTAGCAATGGTTTTAAGTACTTCCATATGTACCTTATCTGCTACCGTAGCCTTTCTGTTTTTCTGAGTCTTTAACGCGTGGCTGACTTCACTTTTTATAATAGCTGGTCCATCTTCTCCATGTTCAATTACTACCCTGGGAATCTCATGTCTGTCATCATCAAAAATCTCCTTCACGTAGCTCTTCCATCTTTTTAGTTTCTCTTCGACACCAGTTATGATTTCATTATTAGTATCTCTGAGAGTTCCTATTTGGCGTTTTCGTCCTACTTCAGCTACCTCCCTAACTTTCTTATGTACTTTAAGCGAGTCGTGTTTCTGTTGTAGTTCTTCGATCTCTATACATTTCTCAGTCATTTCTCTGCCATTTTTCCTTTGCCTCCCTGCACTTCTTCCTTACAGCTTTATTGAGTTCTTTATATTTTAGCGGTGTGGATTTTGCCACCCTTCTCTGTGTCATCAGTTTTAAGATTTCATCCGTCATCCATTCCTTCTTCTTCATATTTTCCTTAAAACCGATCTCCTGTTCTTGAATCTTTAGTATTGCGTCTTTCATCTGCCCCTATATGGTTTCTGTGTCCAGTTGCATTCTTGAGTCTAACTCCTTCAGTTCTTTTTCCAGTTTCAGCCCTATTTCTTCATGAATTTCCGAGTCGTTCAGTTTTTTTTATATCTATTTGATTATTTGTGGCTTCGAGTTTCACTTTCTTGAAACGCTTCATTCTTAAATCCATAACTACCGAATTATGGTCGCTGTTAACATCTGCTCCGGGATAGGCTTTTACCGATTTTACATACTTTTTAGTTCAATACGCATCATTATATAATCTGTTTGATTCCTTACTATTCTGTTTTGATTGTCTGCAGGCGAGACCCATGTATACAATCGTCCAGGGTGTTGTTTGAAGAAGGTGTTGGATACGAAGATTATTTTTATTATAGAACTGTACAAGCCTATCACCTCCAGAATTTCTCTTGCCAAGACCATATGCTCCAACAGACTCGCCTTCCGCGCCTGTTCCATTTTGGCATTTAAATTTTCCATAACAATTGTGATCTCATTCTTTCTAGTCAGTTTCATTAGTTCATCTACTTTGTTATAAAGTTCTTCTATCTCTGCCTCTGATTTGTCATTGGTGGCTGCATATACTTGTAGAATGTTCATTATGCGGTGAGACGTTTGAAGTTTTAATAACACCCGGTCACTAAGAGGTACATAGATAGTCCAGGACAACTTCCTCGATTTCGTGTGACTAGAGTCGCAGTACCATATCTATGGTTATTTTCATTCCCTCCAGAATAGTAAATGTACCCGCCGCTAGTTTTTATTTTGCCCGTTCCAGGCCATCTGACCTTACTGAGACCCAGGATATCTATGATGAGACTACTCATCTCTCTTTCAACGTTTGCCAGTTTCCCTGCCATGTATAAGCTGCGTACGTTCCATGTTGCAATGCGTACTATTTTGTTGTATAGTTTAATCTTGTCATGATTGTCATTTTGTGTAGACGGGGAGATTCTTAGCACCCTCTCCCCATTTAAGGGGTGCCCCGGACTGAGGGCCTTTTGTCTGGTTTTGTCAGCCGTGAAGATAATTTGCAAGAAAATAATACAATAAGAGTTCCGTTTCTTTTTTTGTACCGCAGTGTGAAGACCATTCTGCTACTATAGCCCCGCTCTCCAGTTTTCATTGTCTGCCACTACGAAGTCATTCTTCTCGTTCCAAGAATCTGATTTTGATGAAACTGCTGCCTTTCACCAGTTTGGCGTTGGATTTTGATCCGCCCCGACTATTTGATTTCGTCGGTACCACCCATATATGGGAGGCATTCTCCTATCCGCCACCTGGGGAGGCGCCCGATGGAGGATGCAACTAACCCCACATGGGATCAAAATATTAGTTAAAGTAAAAAGGGCAAGAGATAAATTTTTAGTTGAGATTTTTTTAATTTTTTAATTTTATTATATTTTCAAATATTTATAAAAATCGAGCAAGAAGTCAACAGTTTATTGGGTGGAATACGTTCTTAGACATAAAGGAGCAAAACTTCAAACGTAGTATTTTTACAATTATTCTAATAACATTACCTATTGTGAACTTAAATTAAAATAAATTATTTGAATAAAACTAATTTTGCGATTTGTTTCATGTGATCAACCAAATGTGAGTCCTAATGTGATCATGAAACACAAATCACAAAATTAGTTTTATTCAAATAATTTAAAATCAGTCGTTTCATATAGTTAAGTTTAAAACAATTATCGCTTTAATTAAAATAATAAAATCTGACATCGAATGCAAAATTAAAATGATTTTAAAAAGATTTCTAAAAGAAAATCTTAGACGTTAGGAATATTTATTCAGCTAACGTAATCATCAGTGAGTCAATTTTATTGCGACCACACGAAACATATAACAAAGGAGAACAACTCACAAATACAATTGGTATTAAAAGATACTAGGAATTACGATAAATCCCGAGGCGAAAAACCTTTATCATTGTTTAATTTTATTTAAATAGAGATAATGTTGTCCAAGGCAACTCAGTTTATAAGCCTCAAATAAAAGCAGCTCTCAGTTGTTCTCTAACAAGACGATAATGTACAAGTGGCTAGCCCTGTGCGTTCTCGCAGTTTCGTGTGTGGACTGTGCAAAGATATTGGGACTATTTCCATACCCTAGCAAGAGTCACATAATTCTGGGATCAGCTTTATTGAAAGAGCTAGCGAATAGAGGTCATGAAGTCACGATGATGTCTCCCTTTCCGTTGGAGAAGCCGCACAAGAATTACCGCGATATCAATTTGCACGGCATCGAAGAAATCCGAGACCGCAACTTAAGACAATTCCTGCATCCAAATTCTTCGTATTATGAGCGGCTGACAATGTTTTTTAATGTCATAAAGTTATTTAGTGAAGATATATTGGAACACGAAGAAGTGCAACGATTTCTTGCCGATTCGCCTAAGTACGATCTAGTTATACATATGATGATAATAAATGAGCCTTTGCTGGGGATAGCTCATAAATTAAACGCGACCACGATAGGTTTCAGTGTTTTGGGCTCAAATTTTATTGTTAATAGAAATACAGGAACTCCAAGTCCTTATTCATACGTAACAAATTGTCTAATGCCTTTCAAAGAAAAAATGAGTTTTTTAGAGAGAACTGCGAATACGATTGTTGGGATTTTCACCGAAGCTCTTATAGCTCTCCTCCTCAAACCGTATCAACAACGAACTTTTAAACAACACTTCCCAGATGCTCCGCCTCTAGAAGAATTAATTGATAATGTCGATCTATTTTTGTATAATTCGCATTTTTCAACAGAGAGTTCCCGACCATATCTGCCTAATAACATACAAATCGGCGGGTTTCACTTGTATGAGAAGGAACAAGTTCCTGAGGATATACAAACGTTTTTGGATAATTCCAAGCGCGGAGTTATTTTCTTCAGTTTTGGGACGAATGTCAAAGCTTCAGATTTATCGGAAGAACTTATTAATATATTTCTAAGCGCATTTTCTAAAACCAAATTTGATATATTATGGAAGTTTGATAAAGATTTACCAAAGAAGTCTATAAATGTTAAAATTGGGAGTTGGATGCCACAAAGAGCTATCTTAGATCATCCGAAAATCAAAGCATTTATTTCTCATGGAGGATTAGGCAGTACTGTGGAATCCGTGTTTTATGGAGTACCCATGATTTGCATACCTTTCTTTGGGGATCAAATAAAAAATGCCGCTGATAGTGTTAACAACGGTTATGCAATTTCACTAGATTTATATAAAATATCGGAAGAAATTTTAAGCGATGCGGTTAGAGAAATCACCGAGAATCCTAAATATGCAAACAGTGTTGGATTACGTTCAGATATTTATAAGAACCAAGCTATGAATCCCATGGATAAAGCTGTGTATTGGGTGGAACATGTTATTAAACATAAAGGAGCAAAACACTTGAAAAGTAGAGCAACACAATTATATTGGTTTCAATACATGTTACTCGACGTATTTGCTTTTATTTTCGCAGTTATTCTATCAACAGCAACTGTTGTTTTCTACCTCATTAAAAAAATAATAAGTTTCAATAAACGCAAATTAAATTAAATTAAAAATAAGTTTCTAACAAAAATCTAAATATTTACGAAGCTTATATTTATTTATACACTTAACTATTACATAATACCTCAATGACTTTCAATTTAATGATAATTTATCTATTTATAAAACGTATTATCGTGTTATTAAAATCAGGCAACGCATTTTAAACTACTTCAGTTTTGTAACGTCCGCCGTTTCGAGATGTTCAAGTTTGTGCTGCTATTTTGCGCGTTAGTTGTGTGTGGCCATGGCGCGAAAATCTTGGGAGTTTTCCCATTTCCCAGTCAAAGTCATCACATTTTAGGATGTGCGTTGCTTAAGGAATTAGCTGCGAGAGGGCATCAAGTTACGATGATAAGCCCTTATCCTTTGAAAGATCCTCCGAAAAATTATAGAGACATTCCTTTGGAGAAAGTAATTGAATGGAAAGCAACAAATTTGAAGGAATTTTTTGATCCAAATACTCCATTTTTGAGGAAGCTGAATGTGTTTTATTCAAAAATACATGAATTCAATAAATTGGTGTTCGAAGAGAAACATGTCGAAGCATTTATGAAATCCGGAGAAAAATTCGACGTGGCTATTAATATGATGGGTTATAGTGAATCGATTCTGGCTATTGGACATGCGGTTAACGCAAGTAACATTGGATTTGGTATTATGGGAGGTATGCCAATTATTAATTACCATTCAGCTATTCCTACTCCATATGCTTACGTTCCACACACGTTTTACTTTTACACCGATAAAATGACGTTTTTCCAAAGAGTAATCAACACTTTATTTACAATTGGATTTGACTTGTTTGTTCACTTCAAATCTTTGCCTAATCAACGGGAAGTAGTAAAACAAAAATTTCCCAATGGTCCAAGCTTGGATGAACTGTTAGATGACTTGGATCTTTATCTGATAAATTCTCATCCTGCACTTGAGAGTCCAAGACCGTACCTTCCTAACACTATTCAAATCGGTGGATTCCATCTGGCAGATAAAGAAACTTTGCCTGAAGACTTGAAAACGTTTATGGACAAGTCAAAGAATGGAGTGATTTTCTTCAGTTTGGGAACAAATGTGAAGATTTCCGAATTGGGCGCGGATACTGTAGATGGGATGCTGAGGGCTTTCCAAAACTCAAAATTCGATTTCCTTGTTAAATTTGATAAAGATGTCCCCAACAAACCAAAAAATGTAAAAATTAATAATTGGTTGCCGCAAAAGGCTATCTTGGAACATCCCAAAACAAAAGCTTTCATAACTCACGGCGGATTAGGTAGCATCGCCGAATCGGTTTACAGCGGTGTCCCGATGATTTGCATTCCACTCTTCGGAGATCAACACAAAAATGTAGCAGATGCCGTCCTTCACGGATATGGCCTTAAACTGGACATTAAAACTATGACTGAAGAAATCTTGTCTAACGCTATTAAAGACATTACCGTAAACCCTAAATATTTGTTAAATGTGCGACTGAGGGCTGACGCATTTAGAAACCAAGAAATGGATCCGATGGATAAAGCTGTTTTCTGGGTCGAACATGTAGTTAAGCACAAAGGAGCCAAGCACTTAAAATCCATGGCAAGTCAACTGAAGTGGTATCAATATCTCCTGCTAGATGTAATTGGGTTTATTGGAGTTGTTTTACTGACCGTTCTCGCTATCCCCGTGTTAATTATAAAGAAGTTGTTATCGATTTGTTTTGGAAAGAAATCGATTCCAGCAAAACAAAAATCCAGCATGAAAATCAAAAAGCAATAGTTATATTGTCATTATAATCTTAAATCGAACAAAGTTAACAAAGCAAGATTTTTTATCATTTATAATATAATATATTATAATATATATCATACAATATATTATAATTTATATTATATAATATATTATAATATATATTATATAATATATTGTCTCTATATAAATATGTCTTAATATCTCTTAGAAATCCATGTAATTGCAGAAATTTATTCAATACAAGAAATATAAATTTGCTTAATATTCGATAATGTTTTATTACCTACATCAAATTCCTTTCAAAAGATAAAAGATTTGAAATTCATTTTGCGATAAGCAAGCAATTATTTCATAAAATCAGCTGATTCAGACACTTGGTGAAACATTATAAAGATAATAATATAAAATAGATACTAGGTATAAGTTTCACGAATTTCGTTTCATTTAAACACGTTAAGTGGTGCGTAATCTAGTGACGAAAGCCAAAGAAGCCGAAATTGATGGTGTTTAAATAAAACCAATTTGAGTAAGGTACACCTAGTATAAAGTGACCACATTTTTATTGAGACAAAGCGGGACAAATAGGAGGAAATGAGAATTATAATTTGGTAATGAAAGCAGACCATTAATTTAATGTATACATGTCTATAAATATACAAAAATGTATTTATTATTAATTATTGGTAACTATAAAAATATTTAAAAAAAAATACTAATTTGAAAATAAAATTGGGAAAAACTTTACTTACTATCTGAATTTCCATATTAGAAGAAAATAATTAAAAAATTACCATGTTCTCTTCTAATTCACGCATGACTTATAAAATAAATAAATATATTTACAAGTACGATTTGGTTTCCTGCACTTTATGCTACGAGAGACCATGTGGGTTGCTCAAAATAATATAACCTGATAAATAATAATGAACATAGAGGCGTTTCTGCCTTTTGGCTGCATCATTATCGAACTTTAACTTATCGAAGGAAAGTGCAGGAAACCAAATCGTATAATAACTTGTAATTATATTTATTTATTTTATAAGTCATGAGTGAATTAGGGAACATACTTCTATTTTTTTTCTCTTGCAATAATTTGAACATTATGATTTTTAATTAATTTAATTTTTTTATTTAAAAAAAAATATGATTTTCTTTCAGGGTCCTATTTTTGCTCTGAGTGAATACTGCAATAGATTCGGATCGTTTAATAAAATATTGTGAAATTTCTGATATGAATTGGTCAAATTATTTTTTACGCTTAATATAGATTTTTAAAGTTTAATGTTCAACTATGTTTTTTCAGTTGTCCATATTTTATTGATACTAGAAAAAAACTCTCTCAATTTAAAACAAATTGAAACTCTCATTTTAAACAGAATAATATTGCTTATCCAAATATTTTGAAAATATTATTCTGTTTAAAATGAAGCAATAACTCCGCCCACTTTTTGTCTGTTTCCACATATATGCAGACAACCAACATTTAACTTTTTCATCAGTAACGTAACTTTTTACTAATAACACCTCATCAAATAGATCATTTTCGCAAATATTATTTTTCGGAAAATGTTCACTAATATATTCAATAGATTTTTCAACATATTCCCATAAAATCTTCTCTTTTAATGTCACCCAATGAAAATTTCAGAACAAAGTGCCATTAAACGACCGGATTTTCTGAAAAAAGTCAGAAATTTTTATAATAGCAGCTGGACATGGAGCTGAAGAATGGACATTTCAATTCAAGGATATTAAAAATTTTCATTGGTTTACATTAAAAAATGAGATTTTATGAGAATATGTGAAAAAATATTATATTATATTTATATTGCAGTCCATTTAAAATTATTAAATGGAGATATTTTGTAAAAATTGGGACATTTTTAAAAATCGGCGAGACGCGGGACAGGCCTTCAAAAAGAGGGACTGTCCCGCCAAAATCGGGACGTGTTAAGGGGCTATACCACTGTGACAGTTTAAAAAAAAAAGGTTTTTTTGTCGTATTTAACAGTTCATACTTTCAAGAATATCCTGTGAAAATTTCAAGGCCGTATCTCTAATACTCCCCGAACGGCAGCCTTCTAAAGCGCAACCCCTCGCAGGAATAATTTGGGGGCAATACATTTTTGGAAAACTATATTTTTTAATAAGTTTATCGCTTTTTCTGAATTCGTATGATTTTTTTCGGATTTTTCTTATATTTTTGAGAAATATTTTTTCGATCATTTTTCGAAATTGGAAAAAAAAGTCAAGAAGGTAATAATCTGGGAAAATTTAGGCGGATTCTGAAAAATCAATTCTTTTATTTGCAACAAAAAAAGAATAGGTTTTCCAAAAATTTGTTAAAAAACATTAAAAAAAATCCATTTGTTAATAACTTTTCAACATTATTATTATGTAAATGTAAGCAATGTTTCCGACATCTTTAATATATGCATATGAGAATTTTTTTCAGATTTTTTTCGTATTCGAAAGTATATGAATTGTCATCAGAACAAACTTGAGAGGTTGAGAAAATATAAGCCAAACACCCTTAACTTTCTCGAAATGACATTTTTCAAATTTGTTTGCCCCTGTTGTAACTCAAAGAGAAATTATCCGATAAACTTAAAACTGGACTGGAAAACTGGACTTTTGGACTGAATACTGTTGAATATATTTACTGTACCGTCAACTAGGTTATTTTTGATTGGATGACGATTTGACATTGAAAAAACGACCAATTTTTACGCCAAAAAACAGACTTCTTTTCATAACTACGCCATTTTGTTAGATTTTGATATTTTTCGCTAATCCTAGTTCATGGTACAGAAAATACCTTCCAGTTTAACGACAATTTTTTTTTCGGGTTCAGCTACTCAGTCGGCTTCAAAGAGAGGGGCAGTGGAGGAAATTTTTTTTGCGCTTCCGAAGGCAGCATGAAAAAATTATGTAATGAAGGTCAAATTTAGCCAAATATGTTCTTAATCTCCTGAAACATTTAATTGAGTACTTTTCTTCCAAAAAAATCGCGAAAATCACCCAAGTTTTCAGCGGTCACAGTGGTATAGCCCCTTAAAATCAATATGTTTTATCTGGCGTTCTAAAGCTATAATTTTATCACGAAAAATTTTAGTACTTAAGGAGGTTCGAGCGAATCCCATTTTAAATATTTTTTTTAAGTTTAAGCTTTGAAACTTGTTATACATGCAGACCAACACTTTATTTATGTCCTCTCGAGATTTGAAAGTGATCCACCTTTTAGTTTATCCGAAAAAAAAAAATTTTAAATGATGTTTTTCCAATCGTTATACACAGGCTCTTATGGCTGATAAGCTTTTGTCTTTATTTATTTTTTCGATATTAATTTCGTAACTTTAAGGAATAAAAAACTATATAGGGGCGATTTGGTAAAATCGTACCACTTAACTTTTAAGCTATATTGCACAGTTTTGGTAAGTAAATCTGAGAGTTTAGCTTTGTTGTTTTACAAAATGACACAAAAAAACATGTGTAGTGGAGCGCGGGGTAATGAGAGCGGTCGAGTAATGGGAGCGATGGTGATTGAACGGAAAGTATGCACATTTGCGCAATCGTATACACTCAGCCGCTTCCGTCAACCATCGAGAAACTTCGCCTGACGCGTACGAACCGTTAGCGCCTATGCGTTAAGTCACGACGGACGGTTGTGTGTTTTTCGCTCCACCCTTATAAAAGACTACCGCTTGTTTGCGCCAAGATAAGCATGAAGTTATATTCTTATTTTATTATGTTTATGCTTATTAGATCCCTAGATTTATTTACTAACAAGTCCAATTGGTTAAATTGTGATTGAGCAGAAGCAGAATTATATTTTTATGTTATTACTAGGGCCCGGATTAATACGTAAATACATATTTTAAATTTAAATTATTTTCGGTCTTCTATTTTGTTTTCCACACAAATTATGATATTTGGAACGAGCAAATATAATCATTATTTCCAAATATCATAATTTGTGTGGAAAAAAAATAAAGACCGAATAATTTGAATTAAAAATATGTATTTACATTTTAATCCGGGCCCAAGTTATTACTTTTCAAAGTGGTGGTCAGCGGGTAATGGTAGCTACCCGCTACATGGTACATAGTAATGGCTTTCACTACACGATATAGCTCTCATTACCCCATGAACTTTCACAATATATTTATATTTATCATTTTAGATAACATATATCTTCTATTTATATTAGATGCCACGTAAAGTAGGTTTAGTTAAATTTTCGGGAAAGATTCGGAAAGAGTAAATAATAGTATGGCTCCCATTTCCAATATGAGCATTAAATAGGCTCTCATTAGCCGCATATGAAGGGTAATGGGAGGGGCTGATTTTTTTTGTAAAATCGTTATTGTATCTTAATAAATTACTGTGATTCATTATAAATGTAATTAAAATATACTTTAATAATGAAGGGAAGAGTTTCTAATTAAAAATTATAAGAATGTTAACAAATACTACCTCCTTTCCATAATAAGTGAGCTATATCATTTTTTATTGAAATTTATTGAACTGTAATATTTTTTTTTATTTTAACGATAAACATATAGTATTTCGTACTACGCTACGAACATAGGATGTTTTTGTTATTAAGTTGACGTTTGCTATAAGTAGTACTAGTGATAAACAGTTTGACCTGATTTTTGACACGAGCTACAATCACAGTTTTTGTTTAAAAATTCTTGAAAGAGTTGGGGTTAGCGAAAAAATGCCAAAACCTAATTAAAACATATGTCTAAAGAAAAACTTCGTAGGGTAGTGCAGTTTCCGCTTAGTATCAATTGCAACACCGATATCATTAATACTGCCAAAGAATTGCAGAATTTACTTTTAACCACTATTAAATTTGTTCAGTTCATAATAATTGGTACTTTATTAATGTGTTGTATCAGAATAATTCAATAAAAATGTTTCCATTGTTAAAGTTCTTAAATTTTGTTAATAGCTCACTTATTTTGGAATTTCTAAAACGGTTAAATAGCTCACTTAATGTGGAACGGAGGTTAGTATGATTTTTATAAAAAAAATTCCCTTAGTAGGCTCCGAATATCCTGTTCTTTCCTACACTATCAATTATCCTATAAACATAATAACTATAAGTATATTTTAATTTTTAAATAATTAACACAAAGATACAAATTCAAAACCGGTACTGTTAATCGTACCGGGTAGATATTATTAACATTCTGAACAATAATATATTTTTTAGCTTTTGTAATATGGGCATATGACTGCATATGATGTACCCATATAAAACATTTTACGCATTGATTCAT
The DNA here is from genome assembly GCA_944588485.1 of Phosphuga atrata. NCBI lineage: Eukaryota > Metazoa > Arthropoda > Insecta > Coleoptera > Silphidae > Phosphuga > Phosphuga atrata. The sequence goes on from OX155898.1 coordinate 59,389,359, forward strand.
ATCCTCAAGTCGAACTTCAGTTTTTCTTTCTTGCGTGATTATTGGAAGTGGACAAATTTCATGAATGAGATTGTTTGCAGTTTCAGCAGGAGTGTTAAATTCTTCATTTATTATAGATACATTGCTAATGACATCTTCTGTTATAGTTTGTGGGTCATTTATGAACCTCTTTGAACCTGAAAATCTTTAGAACTTACCGAGGTACGATTTAGCAAACCCGTTGAAGTTGTTGATATTCGGAAATAGTTTACTTTCAGTAAGTGTATTCTAAGCTAATTTTACACTTGTCACATTTAGTAAATGTGTGAGCTGTGTTTAATACAACAATATTTAATATGTTTATACGTGGTCTGTTAGAAAAGTATCCGACCTTCCTTTTTATTTTGAAAACCTGATGGATTTGAATCAAGCGCGCTTGCATGAGCCGACCTTGAACCTTCGGGAGCATGCGTGAATATTTTCCCGCCTGTAGATAGCGTCAGTTGGCTGTTTTAAATTTTTACTGCCTAAAAGGTACCTAATGAGCTCTTATAGCGCCTATTTGTGACCTAAAATAGTGAAAAATTGTTTATACATAAATTCTTAGTCTGTGTGAAATTACGGAAACGTTAAAATGGTTTTCCTGAAAGTACCTTTAAGAGTTGAAGTTTTCAAAAATTTACTACCCCATTTGCCATTGCCACCCGAACCAATTATCACAAGATGGAATACTTGGATAGAAGCGGCATTTTTTTACTGCAACAATTTTGATGCTGTGAAAAAGGTTTGTTTTTCTGTGTTCCCGTTCGGTCAGCCAAACTTTTTATTTTCTTAGGTTGTAATGGAATTTGACTGTAGCTGTGCAGAGTCTATATGTAAGTCTATAGACAGACACAAAATTCTTTGGCACATATTTCATCCAATTTTCACATTTCAACAGAAACAATTGCAAAATTGGTGGATCCATTGGTGGACAGTTTATTAAACCATTTGAAAGCTGCAATAGGCAAATATGCAGGTTTTTAAAGTGCATTTTAAAAACTTGAGGCCGTTTTACAAAAAATCCGGAATTTTCTATTTTACAAAATGTAAAATGAAAAATTTGAGTGGCGAAAATGTTGAGCTTCCTGAAAACATAACGCCAGAAACAGCGGTAATGTTGAAGTATGTATGCACCGGTAACGTCATGCGATGTTGAACGTTCTTATTCCACATATAAAATGGTTTTATCTGACAGAGGACACGGCCTTACACCAGACAATTTTGACAAAATAATGGTAGTTTGTTGCAACAGCAAATATGACACCGAAACAAACAATAATAATTAAGAAATGATTTTTACTTTTCTTTACATTTTATAATAGAAGTATTGTTTTTTTAATTCTTTATAGAATTTAAGTAATTAATTTTGTGCAATATATAGATGGGCAAAGCACATAAAGGTTTGAATAAAATACTTATGGACTGCTGCATCCTTTTATAAATTTTAATTAAAATATAACCAATTTTAAGCGAACATTTTTGAAAACCTGCCATATCTTTCTTATCTTTATAGAACATACAAAAAACCTATTTTGTGTTTTTTGACAACCTAATAACCTACCTATTCTAAAACTTTTAATGCCTAAAGTTCAGACTTTTACTCATTAGTTACGCTCGATTCCTATTAAACGAATTTCATACCTAAACATTTCTGTCATTTAAAGTAGGGAGATTGAAGCTGCAAAAACTATTTTGGATCATTCTAGAATTAAAGCATCAATTTACTTGTGGAGGATTGGGTATTACCGTTGAAACCACCTTTCCAGAGGTGGGATCCAGAGGTTGAATTATTGTTTATTTAATAAACCGATGATTTGCGTACTATTCTTTGTTGGGAAAGCGAAAAATAGTACTGAGAGTGTTAAAAGCAGTTATGCAATTTGATTAGATTTATATAAAATGACAGAAACAACTTTAAGTAATGCGATTTGAGAAATCATTTTACATCTTAAATATTCAAAAACTGTAGGATTATTTTAGAAATGTATAAAAACCGGGCTGAGTCATCATCAGTTTATTGGGTGGAACCTGTTGTAAAACATAAATGAACAAAACAATAGAAATGAAGAACAACGCAATTATATTGGTTTTGATACATGTTACTTGAAGTACTTGCTTGTAATTTTGCAATTATTCTAAAAACACTATCTATTGTGAACTTTTCAATTAAAATAATAATAGCTAACAACGGGCGCAATACTAAAACAATTTAAAACAGGCATCTAACAGAAAATCTACAAAGCATAAGGATATTTATTCGGATTATGTAATAAGTCATATGTCTTCAATATTCCGATAGCAATTTATCTGTTTATACAAATTTTGTTATGCATCCTTGTACACAGGCAACGGTTTTAATATTACATCAGTTGCGTTAGATTCGCCGTATTGAGATGTTCAATTTCGCCTTGCTGTTTTGTCTGGTAATCGCTGGTTGTCATGGCGCGAAAATCTTGGGAGTTTTTACATTTCCCAGTCAAAGTCACCATATTTTAGGACGCGCATTGCTTAAGGAATTAGCTGCGAGAGGGCATCAAGTCACAATGATAAGCCCTTATCCCTTAAAAAATCCTCCGAATAATTATAGAGACATTCCGTTGGAGAAAGTGGATGGATGGAAGAATCCGAATTTCAAGGAAGTTTTAGATCCAAATGTTTCGCTTTTGAAGAAGCTGTATTTATTTTATTCGAGAATACATGGTTTGAACAAATTGATATTTGAAGAGGAACATCTTGTGGCGCTTTTGAAATCCGGAGAAAAATTCGATGTGGCTATTAATATGATGGGTTTTGGTGAATCGATTCTGGCTATTGGACATGCGGTTAACGCAAGTAACATTGGATTTGGTGTTTTGGGAGGTATGCCAATTATTAATTACCATTTAGCCATTCCCACTCCATACTCATATGTACCACACACGTTTTACAATTATACCGATAAGATGACGTTCTTTCAAAGATTTATTAACACTTTATTGACATTTGGATTGGACTTATTGATTCATTTAAAATATTTGCCTAATCAACGGGAAGTAGTCAAAGAACAATTCCCCAATGGTCCAAGTTTGGATGAACTGCTAGATGATTTGGAACTTTGTCTGATAAACTCTCATACTGCACTTGAGAGTCCAAGACCGTACCTTCCTAATACCATTCAAATCGGTGGATTCCATCTGGCAGATAAAGAAACTTTGCCTGAAGACTTGAAAGCGTTTTTGGACAAATCAAGGAATGGAGTGATTTTCTTCAGTTTGGGAACAAATCTAAAGAGTTCGGATTTGGGCACGGATACTTTATATGGGATGCTGAGGGCTTTCCAAAAATCAAAATTCGATTTCCTTGTTAAATTTGATAGAGATATCCCCAACAAACCAAAAAATGTAAAAATTAGTAATTGGTTGCCGCAAAAGGCTATCTTGAAACATCCAAAAACTAAAGCTTTCATAACACACGGCGGATTAGGAAGCATCGCCGAATCGGTTTACAATGGTGTACCGATGATTTGCATTCCATTCTTCGCAGATCAACACAAAAATGCAGCAGATGCCGTCCTTTACGGATATGGCCTCAAACTGGATATTAAAACTATGACCGAAGAAATCTTATCTAACGCAATTAAAGATATTACTGAAAACCCTAAATATTTGTTAAATGTAAGACTGAGGGCTGACGCATTTAGAAACCAAGAAATGGATCCGATGGACAAAGCCGTCTTCTGGGTCGAACATGTTGTTAAGCACAAAGGAGCCAAGCACTTAAAATCCATGGCAAGTCAACTGAAGTGGTATCAATATCTTTTGCTAGATGTATTTGCATTTATTGGAGTAATTTTACTGACCGTTCTCGCTATCACCGGGTTAATTATAAAGAAGTTGTTATCGATTTGTTTTGGAAGAAAATGGATTCAAGCAAAACAAAAATGTAGCATGAAAATCAAAAACCAATAGTTATAATCGTAGTTTTAATTTTAAATCGAAAAATTTTAATAAAGCAAGATTTGTTATCATATATAAGCCTGTGTATGATTATGTGTCAAAATATTTCACACAATCTTATGTAATTATTATATAATTATTATTGTATGATTATGTGTCTAAATATTCCACACAAACTTATGTAATTAAATCAATTTGTTTAATACAAGAAATATAAATTTGTTTAATATTAGATAATGTTTTATTACCAAACTCTAATTCCTTTTGAAGGATAAAAGTATTGAAATTCATTTTGCGATGAGAGAAAAATTGTATTCATAAAATCTGTTAAATAAAATTATTATCTTATCGTGCGTTCATAAACTATGAGTTTATTAAGATAAATTTTATTATTCAAACGGAATTCATTCATGATAATTTCATTTTCAAATATGTTTCATGACATATTTCATGATAACATCATTTAAAGTAGATAGATGGATGTTATAAGAACTATTTCGGGTGTTTCTAGAATTAAAGCATCTATTATTAGTGTATTATTCGCGTTTTACCGTTGAAACCATTTTTTCGGAGAAATGATGACTTGCATAGTTTACCTTGTTGAGAAAGCAAAAATTGAACAGATAGTGTTAAAAACCGTTACGCAATTCGATTAGATTTATATAAAACTAGCTGATGTCCACGACTTGGTCCGCGTAGAATAAATACGTGTTGTATTTATGACGCTCCGTTTTGCACAGCATTTTGTCTGCGCAGTCTTAAGACGGAATGAAAACGTTGCAATTTGTAGAGCGTCTACACGGTGCAGATATATCTGTATGTTTCACATAGTTTTAATGAAATCGTCATGGAGGAGGTAATAGTCTTGTCATTTTTGAACAAAATGAATCGGAAAACGGAGCTACCGCCTACATGCGCCGACTTGTCTGCACAGTTCATGGATATCGATGCTGTTTAGATCAGTTATCGCTGCAACTGTACCGTCTCCGCGCAGTTTTCAAAATTGCGCAGTTTTCCTATCTACACGCAACGTTTTACCTGCAACGTGTTGAACTTCGCAGACAAAAAGTTCTGCATAACGGAGCGTCTGGACCGGCCTTAATAACTACATCGCCTTTTTTGTAGTCGATTCTGGCAAGATTTCGAACAGTTCTAGAGTTCTTGCTTGAAAATTGCAATAGTTCCGGGGAATTTTGGCAGAAATCGAGAAAAACAATTTGGGGCCCAACTTCACGCAGCCCCCTCTTTTTTAGGAAAAAGAGTTCTGATTAGTATATTATTTTTATTATTAATATTTCAGTTCTTTATATACAGTTCTTCGATTGAGTTTTTAATCGATAGTGCATATAATAATAATTCCTGGCGCAACAGCCCATGACGGGCCAAGGCCTCCTCCCACGGCATACGCTTGTGCTTGGTGTCTTGATCTTAGACACAAGTGTCAGGGGGGTTTCGTGGCAGATTTTACTGGGATGATTGCGATGCTTATTTATCAAAATGTCCAGGATTCGAACCCGTTACTTTCGGCTCCGAAGTCCGACATCTTGACTAATGGGCCACCACCGCCCCGATAGTGCAAATAGTTCCACTTTTTTCTTGCAAAATTTTGTAATTTTTGAAAAATTCAAAAAAAATTCTGATAACGGTTTTTCCTATTGTGCTACGGCAGATAAACAAAAAATGCATATTAGACATTTTTGTAAAATCATTATCTATAAATTTATTTATTAAAACCTTTCGACGAAGATGCACAAAAAGAATACAAATGTTCTGATAAGAGATCAAAGTAGCTCCCAGAGAGTTCGGAATAAATAACCTATACAATTTCTTTGTCAAACCAAAATTAAAGAAGTTATGAGCAAAAACGAGGCGCTAAATTTTTGAAAATTTCAACATTAAAAAAAAATTCCATGAGTTCTGTTAAGAGTTCTGGGTAGCCCCTCGAGAGTTCTGAATAAATAGCATTTATAATTTCCATGTCCGACCAATATTAAAGAAGTTATAAGCAAAAATGCAGCGCTAAGTTTTTTGAACATTCAAGAAATTGAATTCAAGAATTCAAAAAAATATTTTTTTTCATGAGTTTTGTTTAGAGTGCTGGTTAGACTCCAGAAAGTTCTGAAAAAATTACGTATACAATTTCTTTGTCCAACCATTATTAACCCTCGAGTGGGCGCGCGTGTATTTGTCAGACCCATAGGGTTTTTAACCCTTAACTGCTACTTCGGGTCTGAGAGACGTATGTCAGGTGGTTAGGTGTTAAGTTTTAATAATTAAGGTGCAGAGGGCGTTATGAGTATAAGCTACCATGTGATCTATCTCTTGTTCATTGTCGTTATTCTCGTGCAGTGACAGCGTGTTTGGGTTAACCTAGCTTATTTAAATTTATTTCATTCGCTTCCCGCTACCGGTTTGGACCTCTTGGACCCATGCGACCAAGTATGTTACATGTATTAGTGTTTATTACTTACTTATTTATCATTTTATTTCATTATTTTTAGAATATTATTTTTGCAAATACCGCGGAAATAAACGACTATGGAGAACAAAAGGTATAATTTAGACAATGCAGAAGATGTGGAGGAATTACAGCGTCTAATTTTTGAAGACGAGGATGTGGGAGTTTTTCCTGTTGACGACAATATTGAAGAAACTGATGACAGCGACACAGAAGATAACGTTGAAATAAGGTCGGTAGATTCCGACAACGATCATGAAGTCGAAGAGGAAGACATTTATAGTGAAAATGAGACGAGAAATGACAAAGATTATTTTCTTGCAAAAGATGAAACAAAATGGCGGAAGAGACCTTTGAAAAGAACACAATCAAGACCTCATAATATTTTGACTAAATTACCCGGCGTAATACATGAAGCTAGAGACGCCAAAAGCGAGGTTGAGAGTTGGCAATTTTTTATTACGGATCATATTTTAGACATTATCGTTGAAAACACAAACAAATACATAAACAGAATAAAGCGAGATTTTAGCCGCGAAAGAAATTGCATACTTGTAGAGGTGATAGAAATAAAAGCATTTATTGCATTATTGTATTTGGCAGGAGTTTTTCGTGCTGAACAACGTAATTTGCAAGACTTTTGGGCAATGGATGGTTTTGGAATCGACATTTTTAGAATGACAATGTCAGAAAAATGTTTTCGATTTATCGTGCAATCTCTTCGGTTTGATGATCATGTAACAAGAGAAGAGCGAGAAAGATTCGATAAGTTGGCGGCAGTTCGCGAAATATTTACGTTGTTTCTTCAAAACTGTAAGAAACATTACTCTCTTGGTCAAAACGTCACCATAGATGAACAATTACCTGGATTTCGTAGACGATGCAGTTTTAGGCAATATATACCCTCCGAGCCTAGTAAATACAGTATCAAGATATTCTGTATATGCGACTCTAAACTATATTATTTAAGTAATATAGAAATTTACTGCGGGCAGCAACTAGAGGGACCATATCATCAAAGTAATACATCAAAGGACATTGTTATTTGATTGATCGAACCAATTCAAGGATCAGATAGAAATATAACAGCAGATAATTGGTTTACAAGTCTCAAATTGGTGCAAGAATTGGAAAAAAAGAAATTGTCTTATGTAGGGACTATAAGGAAAAATAAACAAGAACTTTCTGCAGATTTCGTTTCTGTAAAAAATCGTAAGCAATAAAGTCTTATGCACCAAAAAAAATAGTCGTCGTTATGCTTTCAAGTCTTCATATTTCGAAAAATGAAGTATCTGACGATATCGAGAAAAAAACCTGAAATGGTTCTCTTCTACAATGATAACAAATCCGGGGTTTATGTTATAGACAAATTGTGTAGCACATATAATTGTGCTAGAACTACCAGAAGATGGCCAATGGTAATTTTCTATCATCTTTTGAATGTTGCTGGCATCAATGGAAGAATAATTTTCTTGGGGAATCAGAATGAATTTTCCACTAGAAGGGATTTTATTAAAAAAATGTAAATGGGATTACATTTAGAACAACTAAAAGGGCGAAGCTAGAAAAATATAAACCTGTCCACAGTGAAGAAAAAGTTTGTAATATAGAGCAAAACCCAGATAATAACAGGAAGAGAAGTGCGAGGTTTGCTGCACAGACACAAAAAAAGATTCTAAAACAAAATAAAGCTGCGAAAAATGTGATAAATTTTTATACCTAAATAACCATGCAAAACTAATCTGCCAAAATTGCTTAAATGATGAAAATGCGCTAAACACATCAAGTAATTCGAAATGATTTTTGATTTTGTGAAACGATTTTTTAGTATTCAATTTCTTTATTTTATTTTCAAATATTATTAGTTGTAGTAGTCTTTTTAGTGTTTTGGATTGATAAAATAATGAAAAAAAATCCTAAAGGATTTTCAATTTCTTCAAAACGGCGAAAAGTAATGAGAGAAATCTCTATGGGTCTGCTGGGTCCAGTGCGACTATCGGCGTTTCAGAAACAGGCGCGCCTAATAGAGGGTTAACGAAGTTATAAGCAAGAAAGAGCGCTGCATTTTTGAAAATGAATTAATTAAATATATATATATATATATATATATATATATATATATATATATATATATATATATATATATATATATTTTTTTTTTCATGAGTTCTGTTAAGAGTTCTGGTTAGCCTGTCGAGAGTTCTGAACAAATCTCTTTTATAATATCTTTGTCCGACCAATATTAAACATGCTATATATGCAAAACCGAGGCGCTACGTTTTTTAAACATGTGTAGATTACAGAAGTTGAGATAGTGTTAATAAATATATTTGTTCTCCTACGAAATCGGATTCAAACATAAATAGCATGATCGTTACTCTAAACCCGGGATGGGCAACCTACGGCCCGCGGACCAACTTCGAAAATGCATAATGCGGCCCGCGAAAATCTGTTTTAAATACATAAGCATTGGCCCGCAGATGGCAGAACTAAATATAACTTTTAATTTTGGTATCGATGCAAATTCTTAAAAATATTCTAAAAAGTCAAATTGTTTGATTTTTAGCATTTGCGGTATTTCAACGACTTTTGAGGATTTGTAACATTGCTGACTTTCGTAAAGGGTCGCTTGTAAAAAGCATGCATAGCAGGTGCGTGCTGAAAAAAAATTTCTGGCCCGCGTCAGCTAGTATGAACTCTGACTGGCCTAAAAATATTGCCCACCCTTGCTCGTGTTAAACGTATTCAAATCCTACGTTTATGTTTCTAACTTCCTTAACATTGGTTGGACAAAGAAATTGAATAGATAATCTGTTCAGAAATCGCGGCGGGTTAGTCAGAACTCTTAACAGAACTCAGGAAAAACAAATATTTTCTTGTATTCTATAAATGTCCAAAAAAACTTAGCGTCGCATTTTTGCTTATAACTTCTTTAATATTGGTCTGACAACGAAATTATACAAGAGATTTGTTCAGAACTTTCGAGGGGCTACCTAGAACTCTTAACAGAACTCTTGGATTTTTATTTTTATTTTGTAACTCAAAAATTTAGAGGCACGTTTTTGCTTATAACTTCTTTAATATTGGTTGGACAAAGAAATTGTATAGGTGATTTGTTCAGAACTTCCCCGGGGCTACTCAGAACTCTTGTATTCTTTTTTAATCTTCGTCGAATGTTTTCAATAAATCAATTTATAGATATTGATTTTACAAAAATGTCTAATAAGCATTTTTTTTATCTGCCGTAGTGCAATCGGAAACCGTTATTAGAATTTGTTAGAATTTTTCAAACATTATATAATTTTGCAAAAAAAGTGGACAATATGCATTATCGATTGAGAACTCTATATAAAGACCTGAAATATTACACCAGAACTCTTCTTCCTGAAAAAGTGGGGGCTGCGTGAAGTTGGCCCCCAAATTGTTTCTCTCGATTTCTGCCCGAAATTCCCCGGAACTATTGCAATTTTCAAGCAAGAACTATTCGAAATCTTGCTATAACACTAAAAAAATTAAAATTTTTCAAAAATTCGGGGGCCAACTTCACACGACTCTTTTTTGTTCTTGTAAATTAGTGCAGAACCTCTATACATATACGTTTTCAGCAATGTTTCTCGGTGCAAGGATTACCAAACTGCTCGCAGAACTTACTCTGGAACAGACCACATAGAACTGTCGGTGTGAACAACAGTCTTCTCTTAGGTCTATACCGGCCACTTTCTATGACAGTCCTAGGGACTTATTTATAGTCACTGCAAAACAAACTTTGAGAAACTGCAACCTTTTGAAGTTAAATGGGTATTCCGCGGGCATTACTGGTATTGGAGGTTTAAACACAGTTTCCCATCCACTGATTACAGTAGCCTTGATAATGTTTCGATGAAGAACTTTTATCTGCTGTCTCTTGCCGTTGCATAACTTCAGAGGTTTAGGGTTTCTTAAAGGCATAACTGGTGCGCCAATTTTGAAAATAAGATTATGTAATTTAGGGTATTTAGAAATTCTACTGCGTCATCAGTTTGCAACACTGAATCCACTGTCCTACAATGCACTTCGTCTCCTTCGAATGACTTCAGTAAAAGGTCAGCTGCACTGTCATTTTTCGGCGTTAAAATGGCACGCTTACATAACCAATTTATGGGTCTCACCTTAATGTGCTCTGTATCGGGGTATACTTTGGCTTGTCAGTTCACTTAGAGATGTCACCATTCTGGCCAGACTTGTAATGGCGGAATACTAATTTTACAGAGAGTATTCTCTGTCTCTTATATTTAATAACTTCTTCTTCTTCTTATCAGACTGTTATCAGTCATCCACACCTTAATGTATTTTTTCATTTCTGCCTGTCCATAGCAGCCCTCATCCAGTTTTTCCCAGTAATCTTCTGGATCGTCCGCGTAGAATAAATACGAGTTGTATTTATGACGCTCCGTTTTGCACAGCCTTTTGTCTGCGCAGTGTTAAGACGGAACGAAAACGTTGCAATTTGTAGAGCGTCGACACGGTGCAGATATATCTGTATATTTCGCATAGTTTTAGTGAAATTGTCATGGAGGAGGTAATAGTCTGGTCACATTTGAACAAAATGAATCGGAAAACGGAGCTAGCGTCTACATGAGCCGACTTGTCTGCACAGTTCATGGATATATGTTCTTTAGCTGAGTTATAGCTGCAACTGTACCGGCTCCGCGCAGTTTTCAAAACTGCGCAGTTTTCCTATCTACACATAACGTTTTATCTGCAACGTGTTGAACTGCGCAGACAAAAGGTTCTGCAAAACGGAGCGTCTGGACCGGCCTTAACAACTACATCGCCCTTTTTTGTAGTCGTGTGAAGTTGGCCCCCGAATTTTTGAGAAATTGAATTTTTTGTAGAGTTCTGGCAAGATTTCGGACCGTTCTAGAGTTTGCAAATTGCAATAGTTCCGAGGAATTTCAGTCACGCCATCTTTTTTGAGGTCTGCCAGCGCTTCTTTTGCACTCTCTCGGCCGCCAAGCTGTTATTTAATAACATATCTGAAAAAAAATGTCCCGTTGAAGAGTCACCTCTTAAGTGAACCTTCATTTTCTTTTTAAACGAGTTTCTGAATTGTTGTCCATAAATAAAAAACCTTTAAATATGCTTTGACTTCATCGGTTCTTGTACCTCCGGGTACTACGGGTAAAGTCTGTCGAAAGTCTCCTGCCAAAAGAACTGTATTGCCGCCCATCAGACTCTTATTTCTCTTTATGTTCTATTGACCGCTTCAATGCCCCGTTTGTGAGCCAATGTGCATTCATAGCACACAATGAATTAGGCCGCTCTTAGAACCTGCGCTGTGTTACTATATTTAGATATATTACAGATAGGTATATCAACATGCATTAAATTTAGCGGCAGCTTAAAAGTAGAGTGTGCTGTTTTACCTCCATCCAGCAAAGTGGATGCAATGTCAGAAGAGGCCACAGCCAAAGCTATTCCGCGGCCTTTCTTGTGGCAAATAACAAATTAAAGACAAATGTCTTACCGGTGCCCCCAGAAGGATCCAGGAAAAATATTTGACCAGTGCCCATTCACGACCCATTCACGTTACTGTTCTTCTGTTAGCAATGTTTTGTTATAACTTGAGCCAATAAAATAGTGTCGTATCTACTTTCATTCAGGTAGTCCCTATTTTGCAAATCTGTTTCAGATCTTGTTGGTTGTGGTAAACCATAATACCATAGTCAACGCGTGGTGCGATCCGAAACGAGAGATCCATTCCAGAATCGAGCAAACCAGGAAAACATTAATAAACATGAGAAGATTTTTTACTAGTCCTGATCTGAGTTTGGAGCTCAGGGTTCGCATGATTAGATGTTATGTCTCAAGTGTGTTGCTGTGCGGATGTGAATACTGGACCCTGGACCCTGCAACTGAAAAGAAAATCGAGACGTATGAAATGTACTTATATCGCCGTATGCTCCGCATCTCACGGGTCCAACGAATTACAAACGAAGAAGTGCTTAGACGAATGAAGAAGCCGAAATAACTAATGGCCCTCATTAAAGAAAGAAAAACTACATACATAGGCCACATTATGAGAGACAATAAGCATGAACTGCTGAGACTAATAATTGAAGGAAAGATTCAAGGAAAAGATCCGTTGGTAGACGTCCTGAACTCCTGGTTGAAAGACGTCAGAAGGTGGTTTGGGTGCACATCCATTGAAATCTTTCGAGCCGCTGTGTCCAGTGCAATGTTAGCTATGCGGATCGCCAACCTACGAAAGGAGAGGGCGGCATAAGAAGAAGAAACCATAATGTTCTGAGCATTGCTCTCCCAGACACAACATTGTATCTTCAATAGAAATCAGACATTTATTATAAATTTCATCCATAACCAGTTGAATATTATGTATTTCTACTTGTTGCTTTATATCCTCAGATAGACTATCCTTGTATTTTTCTTAAAGACACAGACAATTGCGTCAGACAATTGACACATAAACAAAAATTCATAAAAATCGATCCAGCAGAACCCGGCATACGTTGTCCTAACCTAACCTACTAACATATCCTAATCGCCGGATGCAATTGTGAATCTAAACCATCCAGGGACCCACTCAACGCACAAAAAAAATCATCAAAATCGATCCAGCCGTTTAGGAGATAAACTTATTTCTTCTTCATCCGGAGGCAGAGAGACTGGATTTTGTGTTGTTTAGTGAGGAGAAGTTTCCTGTTCATTTACTACAACTAAACAGCTGTTGAAAGTATTCTGCCAATATATCACAGTTTTCCCTGTTACCGACAGCCAGTATATCATTGGAGCGTTTAAAGTCTTTGTGCTATGTACCTCTTCACTTGTCTTTGTAACAGTTGTGTGTTGCTTTTGCAGAAATAGTTTTTCGTTTTTGAAATCTGGTCGTTCATGTATCTCCGCCTACACTTCCTTAACCCTCTATTAGGCGCGCCTGTTTCTGACACGCCGATAGTCGCACTGGACCCAGCAGACCCATAGAGATTTCTCTCATTACTTTTCGCCGTTTTGAAGAAATTAAAAACCATTTAGGATTTTTTTTTCATCAATCCAAAACACTAAAAAGACTACTACAACTAGTAATATTTGAAAAGAAAATAAACAAATTGAATACTAAAAAAGCGTTTCACAAAATCAAAAATCATTCCGAATTACTTGATGTGTTTAGCGCATTTTCATCATTTAAGCAATTTTGGCAGATTAGTTTTGCATGGTTATTTAGGTATAAAAATTTACCACATTTTTCGCAGCTTTATTTTGTTTTAGAATCTTTTTTTGTGTCTGTGCAGCAAACCTCGCACTTCTCTTCCTGTTATTATCTGGGTTTTGCTCTATATTACAAACTTTTTCGTCACTGTCCACAGGTTTATATTTTTCTAGCTTTGCCCTTATATCTCTTGGCAAATTATTTATTAGAGATCTCCTTCTTAGTTGTTCTAAAAGTAATCCCATTGACATTTTTTTAATAAATTCCCTTCTAGTGGAAAATTCATTTTGATTCCCCAAGAAAATTATTCTTCCATTGATGCCAGCAACATTCAAAAGATGATAGAAAATTACCATTGGCCATTTTCTTGTAGTTCTAGTACAATTATATGTGCTACACAATTTGTCTACATCAACCCCGGATTTGTTATAATTGTAGAAGAGAACCATTTCAGGTTTTTTTCTCGATATCGTCAGATACTTCATTTTTCGAAACATGAAGACTTGAAAGCAGAACGGCGGCTTTATTATTTTGCTTTTTGGTGCATAAGATACGAGAGTTTCATTTTTTGAGAAACCAAATATAATGCTATATTGCTTACGATTTTTTACAGAAACGAAATCTGAAGGAATTTCTCGCTTATTTCTCCTTATAGTCCCTACATAAGACAATTTCTTTTTTTCCAATTCTTGCAACCAATTTGAGACTTGTAAACCAATTATCTGCTGTTATATTTCTACCTGATCCTTGAATTGGTTCGATCAATCTAATAACAATGTCCTTTGATGTATTACTTTGATGATATGGCCCCCCTGGTTGCTGCCCGCAGTAAATTTCCAAATTACTTACATAATATAGTTTACAGTCGCACATACAGAATATCTTGATACCGTATTTACTAGGCTTGGAGGGTATATATTGCCTGAAACTGCATCGTCCACGAAATCCAGGTGATTGTTCATCTATGGTGACGTTTTGACCAAGAGAGTAATGTTTCTTACAGTTTTGAAGAACAACGTAAATATTTCTTGTTACATGATCATCAAACCGAAGAGATCGCACGACAAATCGAAAACGTTTTTCTGACATTGTCATTCTAAAAATGTCGATTCCAAAACCATCCATTGCCCAAAAGTCTTGCAAATTACGATGTCCAGCACGAAAAACTCCTGCCAAATACAATAATGCAATAAATGCTTTTATTTCTACCACGTCTACAAGTCTGCAATCTCTAAAATTTCGCTTTATTCTGTTTATGTATTTGTTTGTGTTTTCAATGATAATGTCTAAAATATGATCCGTAATAAAAATTGCCAACTCTAAACCTCGCTTTTGGCGTCTCTAGCTTCATATGTTACGCCGGGTAATTTAGTCAAAATATTATGAGGTCTTGATCGTGTTCTTTTAAAAGGTGTCTTCCGCCATTTTGTTTCATCTTTTGCAAGAAAATAATCTTTGTCATTCATGTATATTCTCGTCTCATTTTCACTATAAATGTCTTCCTCTTCGACTTCATGATCGGTGTCGAAATCTACCGACCTTCTTTCAACGTTATCTTCTGTGTCGCTGTCATCAGTTTCTTCAATATTGTCGTCAACAGGAAAAACTCCCACAGCCTCGTCTTCAAAAATTAGACGCTGTAATTCCTCCACATCTTCTGCATTGTCTAAATTATACATTTTGTTCTCCATAGTCGTTTATTTCCGCGGTATTTGCAAAAATAATATTCTAAAAATAATGAAATAAAATAATAAATAAGTAAGTAATAAACACTAATATATGTAACATACTTGGTCGCTATGGGTCCAAGAGGTCCAAACCGGGAAGCGAATGAAATAAATTTAAATAAGCTTATAACCCAAACACGCTGTTACTGCACGAGAATAACGACAATGAACAAGAGATAGATCACGTGGTAGCTTATACTCATAATGCCCTCTGCACCATAATTATTGAAACTTAAAATCCCTATGGGTCTGACAGACACACGCGCGCACTCGAGGGTTAATGTTTGGTTGAATCTATTTTATTGCAGAACCAATTATTTACATACCATTTTCCATTCCCATTCAAAATAACAACGACAGTGTCACCCACTGTTATGCAATTTCTTTAGATTTATGTAGAATAACTGAAACAACTTTAAATGATCAGAGAAATAATTGCAAATCTTAAATATTCTAAAACTGTTTTTATTTAATTATTAACTTCGACACAAAAGAAGGGGTGTTATAAGTTTGACATGTTTGTGTGTCAGTCTACCAGTCTGTCTGTCTGTATGTCTGTCCGTTTGTCCCTCTATCCGTACATGTGGCTATTTGTGGAATCGAAGCTCCAAAACGAATAGACCGATTTTGATGCGTTTTTTTTCTGAAAGCTGTCGTGATCGAAGAGGTTCTTAGCTATAATTTATGAAAATATGTTCATGCGTTAGATGATCATCAGCTCATTTCCTACTTGACGAAATTAATCTGCAACCAATTTGACACAAATGTTTGTCTAGTTTATATGTTCTAGTATATATATATATATATATATATATATATATATATATATATATATATATAAGCCCACCAATCACGTATTTGCGAACGAAATTTCAAAGAGGTAACATTAATCACGTATTTACAAATTAAAAAAGAAAACTCACTGATAGACAGTTCATTCCCTATTTTACACACTTAGGGGATGAAGTTTTCCAAATGTTGAAATACGTATTTATTTATTTTCTTTGAAAAGTATTCGTTCTAAATTTTAAATTAATGTGTGCAGAATCGGTCCAGCAGAACCCGGCATACGTTGTCCTAACCTAAGCACCGGGTCCAATTATGAATTTAAACCATATATTGACCCACTCAAACGCGCACAAAAAAAGTCATAAAAATCGATCTAACAGAACCCAGTTGTGCTAACCTAACCTAACCTAACCACTTGGTCCAATTTTGAATCTAACCCATCCAGGGACCTGTTCAAACGCGCACAAAACATTTCATCAAATCCGGTCCAGCCATTTAGGAGTTCATTGATAAACAGTTCCTATATTCCCTATTTATACAATTAAGGGATGAAATTTGCCAAATGTTGAAATATGTGATCGATGTAAACGATCACCTTCATTTTCACGATCATTGTCTTTCAACGACATAAACTAAAAACGCGATCATAACTTGAAATTAAATAATCTCGAAAACAAGTCGATAGATTAAGAAATTGTTAGCCATTTAGTATTCAGGGCTAAACGGGCTTTCAAATGAGGTATAACTTACCCCACCGTACCATTTAAAATTTTAAAGGTTGAGGTCCCAGCGCGAAGGGGTTAAGTGATTTGGCTACAAATTTTCTTGTAAAAGGTGTCACCCTCACAAACGGAATTGACGTGTCCGAGCGTTGTTTAAGAAACCATCTATAACTATCCGAAAATCCGTCTGTTTCGTTTTCAATGGCCCACCTGGTATCTATATATATATATATATATATATATATATATATATATATATATATATATATATATATATATATATATATATATACATATATATATATATATATATATATATATATATATATATATATATATAATAGATAACAGAAAAAACTTTATGTGATGCTATCAGAAGAATATTTGAAAATCTTACATATTCAAAAACTGTAGGATTATTCTTAGGTATTTATAAAATCCGGGCTATGTCATCATTTTATTGGGTGGAACATGCTAAAAAACTAAAATGAACAAAACGCTAGAAATTTAAAACAACATAATTATATTGGTTTTAATACATGTTATGCGACGTATATACTTGTGTAATTGCAATTATTAAAAAAAACATTAATTATTGTGAACTTCTTAATTAAAATAATAATCGCTGATAACGAACATAAAATAAAACTAATTCACAACAGGTATCTAACAGATAATATAAAATGTATATGAATATTTATTCGGCCTATATCATAGACCAGCGGTGGCGTACCTAAGACCTCGCTGACACGAGGAAAAAAAATATTGGCACGTAGGAGAAATATTTACTTTTCTAAAATTTCATTGCAATGAATTAATAATATCAAATTATATTTATTCAAATGAAACATATGTGTGTATTTTGATAGTGGTCTATTATTCTTACTTAATAAAGTTGGAACACAGGCTGAATGTTCAACCTTTTCGGAGCTCCATAACATTTATTCTCTATAACATTTATTCTCTATTTATTTACTATATATTTGCTCCATATATTTACTACTGAGTCTTTTTAGCACTACCTACCAAAACAAATCTCATGTGAAATTTGTCAGTTATTTAATAGCTTTCAGTCCACCTCGTCTCTATTTCTATTCTTTAGTCTTTATTTTGTCTCGTCTTCTTCTTCTTCTTTCGAATAGGCCTACTTTGGACCACGCTTGTTCAACTGTTGGGCTTTGATATTTGCCCAGTGTTGTCGAATCTTCTGCCGGTGTAACTCCTTTATCTCTTCTGTCCAGGGGGTACCTTTCCTTCCGGGTTTTTCCTGAAATCCACGAACTTCGTTCAGGGTGCGTCTCACAGAATGTCTGTTTTGGAGATCTATTTTGCCTGGTCTATTATTGTATAATAATTCTAGACGGTTAAATAAATAATAATAATATACTTTATTAAGAAAAGCTATACATATACAAGAATTTCTAAATAAATAGCTTCAAATACCATAGTACCATCCCCACAAACAACCAAGTGCTATGAGACATAATGCTAATGACACATGCCAGCAAAGATAATGCTTTAGTAAACATTTAAATCTGCTTAGTTTCTTACATTTTTTTCTTCTGTAGACAGCATATTGTATTGAATCAATCCCCTGCTAAGTACAATTAAATAGAAATAAGTTAAATTGAGGAATTTAGTAGAAAAAATCGGTTGCTAGTTTCAATGAAATACGATATTTTTAACATAATGAAAATAAAATTGATGGAGAAAGTAACAAATGTACCTACAAAGGATTTACAAACTAATATTCAAATGTGATTTTTGCATTTTTGCATTACGTAAATATAAAAAGCAAATTGAAAAGTGATAATAATATCCACTTTGGGACAGCTGTACTAATTAAATCAAGGGAGGGACACGGAAATCTTCTGTAACTCTTGAGCACACAGCGCTCAAGTGAGCAAGTAACGAGATGCATTACAATGCATCTTGAGCACTCTGTGATAAAGAGTAACAGAAGATTTCCCTTGATTTAATTAGTAAAGCAGTCCCAAAGTGAATGTTATTATCACTTTTCAATTTTGAGTAGGCATTGTCTATGTGACTGTGTAAATCGTTGTCAATTTGAACATAAAAAGTAAAGATTAAATTGAGTTGTTGACCACAGCAGTGGAACCAAATAGATGAATTTTCTATCCTATTTTCCTAATTTAAAAATTTCCAAGAACAAAGCTGATTTTAACTTTATTTTAAAATTTACTACAAACGTTTTGAATGCAAAAATTTCGAAATACAATTATTTGATTTTTATGCAAATTGTTTATTGCAAAACTTTATTAGGAAAGGAAAGATAATGGAAGTAGTTCAATACAATTGTAGTACTATTTACTTTTAATCTACCTGCAACCAGAAATATTTTTTTATTACTCATGCGAGATAAGTACTATTTTGGCGCCCGTTTTTTAGTGCGACAAGTTTTTTAGTACTATCACTGGTGCAATATCGCAGATGCCGCAACGATATTTAGAAGAGCAGAACAAGGCACACTAAGGCTCGTCGCACACTGGATCCACTCCGCTCACCTCACATCAGATCCGATCGGGTCCGCTCCTCTCAGCTCCGTTATTTTTCCACATATTGCATCCCCACACTCAATCCCCTCCCACCTCACCTTCGGGAGAGCTAAATATGTGCTGCTATCCTGGTTCCATAAATGCCCTAGCGCATATATGAATACGTTAGTGTTGCGCCTGCGTGAACCATCCGCCAGCATCCGACGTCCGGCCTAGTATTCTTGACAAACATAGGTTACGGAGCGGAGAGGAGCGGAACGGGGTCAAGCTGAGCTGAGCGGACGCAGTATGGGCGTTTCTATGTAAATACACGGCTTTCATATTTTTCTGGGCTGAAAGGCTGAGCTGAGCGGAGACCAGCGGACCCAGTGTGCGACCAGCCTTAACATTGCCCAATGAACACATGAACGCCAACGCGCTTGATAGAGTATGGCATCACAAGAAGAAGAAGAAGTGGAAGTATACTTGTCGCACGCAAATCATGTTTGGCGCACCCAACTTATCAATAAAAATAGAATAGGTAACTAACAAAAAAAACACAATCGAAATCAATATTAAAAAAGTGAGGTGAAAGTGACAGATTCATTATTCATTAAGAAAACTAAATTATTAATTAAGATTCATTAAGAAACTGAAATTAAATAAAAAGTTTTAGAATGAGTGTACATTCTACGATGATACCGGAGAATGATGAGAGTTCTTAAGACGAATCCACACCACCGGAGCTAATTGAAAAAGCAAAATCCTTCTTCTTGATTTTTTTTTTGATGTGCCCTGGATCCCAAACTTGTAAGATAAGTCCCCTCGCATGAGTAATAAAAAGCACTATCTGCAACTCAATTGCTATTCGCCCAACTTCGCTCTCGTGGTCAACTTGCCGCACTAGTTGCACAATATACTATTGTTATTCATTATTAGTTATCTGGCACGTTAAGATTTCGAAATATTGGAGTAATTAAGAAAATAATATTAAAAATAAAAATTACACGCGGTCATAAAAAGGTTGCCCCTGCCATAGCCCTGTCAAACGCCGCCACTGTCATAGACCTTCAATTTTCTGATAGCAATTTATCTATATATAGCATATACGTTTATGTATGCGTCCTTCCACACATGAAATGTTTCTAATATTACTTCAGTTGTGTTAAATTCGCCGTCTTGAGATGTTCAAGTTCGCCTTGCTGTTTTGCGTGATAATCGCTTGCTGTCATGGCGCGAAAATCTTGGGAGTTTTTCCATTTCCCAGTCGAAGTCATCACATTTTAGGTAGCGCGTTGCTTAAAGAATTAGCTGCGAGAGGGCATCAAGTCACAATGATAAGCCCTTATCCCTTGAAAAATCCTCCCAAAAATTATAGAGATGTCCCGTTGGAGAAAGTGACTGCATGGACGAATGAAAATTTGAAGGATATTTATAATCCAAAAAGTTCGTTTTTGAAGCAGATGTATTTATTTTTTTCGAGAATACAAGGTTTGAATAGATTGATGTTTGAAGAGGAACACCTCGTGGCATTTTTGAAGTCCGGAGAGAAATTCGATGTGGCTATTAATACGATGGCTTATAGTGAATCGATACTGGTTATTGGTCATATGGTTAACGCGAGTAACATTGGATTTAGTATTATTGGAGGTATGCCAAATGTTAATTACAATTCAGCTATTCCTACTCCATACGCATACGTTCCAAACACGTTTCACATTTACCCCGATAGAATGACGTTTTTTCAAAGAGTAATCAATACTTTATTTACAATTGGATTTCACTTGGTGATTCACTTTAAATCTTTGCCTGATCAACGGGAAGTTGTCAGAGAAAAATTTCCCAATGGTCCAACTTTGGATGAACTACTAGATGACTTGGATCTTTATCTGATAAATTCTCATACAGCACTTGAGAGTCCGAGACCGTTCCTTCCTAATACTATTCAAATCGGTGGATTCCAAATGGCACATAAAGAAACATTGTCTGAAGACCTTAAAGCGTTCATGGACAAATCAAAGAATGGAGTGATTTTCTTCTGTTTGGGAACAATTCTGAAGAGTTCGGAGTTGGGCGCAGATACTTTAAATGGGATGCTGAGAGCTTTCCAGAAATCAAAATTCGATTTCCTTGTTAAATTTGATAAAGATATCCCCAACAAACCAGAAAATGTAAAAATTAGTAATTGGTTGCCGCAAAAGGCTATCTTGGAACATCGAAAAACGAAAGCTTTCATCACTCACGGCGGATTGGGTAGCATCGCCGAATCAGTTTATAACGGTGTCCCGATGATTTGCATTCCATTCGTTGGAGATCAACACAAAAATGCAGCAGATGCCGTCTTTTACGGATATGGCCTCAAACTGGATATTAAAACTATTACCGAAGAAATCTTGTCTAACGCTCTTAAAGAGATTACCGAAAACCCTAAATATTTGTCAAATGTGAGACTGAGGGCTGACGCATTTAGAAACCAAGAAATGGATCCGATGGATAAAGCTGTCTTCTGGGTGGAACATGTTGTTAAACACAAAGGAGCCAAACACTTAAAATCCATGGCAAGTCAACTCAAGTGGTATCAATATCTCTTACTAGATGTATTTGCTTTTATTGGAGCAATTTTATTGTCTGTTCTCGCTATCGCCGTGTTTATTATAAAGAAGTTGTTATCGATTTGTTTTGGAAAGAAATCGATGCAAACAATACAAAAATCCAACATGAAAATCAAAAAACAATAGTTGTGGTCAATGTACTTTTAAATCAAACAAATTTAATAAACCTAGATTTTTTATCATAATTCATAAGTCTCTATATGTGTCGTAATATCCCACACAAACCATGTATTTGCAGAAATTTATTTAATACAAGAAATATAGATTTGATTAATATTAGATAATGTTTTATTACCTGATTCTAATGCCATTTGAAAGATAAAAGAATTGACGTTTAGTTTACGAAAAGAAAATAATTATATTCATAAATCGGTTAAATAAAATCAATACGTCTTATCATGCGTTCTAAAGTAACAATAAAATTGTAGCTTTAGAACATTAAAATTATTAAACTTAATTAACACTTATTAAGATAAATTTTAACATTTAAATGGATTTCATTCAATAAAAAAATTTTTATTTAAAGCAGCGGTTCTTAACTTATGGATCGCTACCCAAAATTGGGTCGAGAAGCTTATTTCTTGAGTCGCGCTGAGTCGTACCAAAAAATTAGTACTCCAAATAATAATTTGCGTGCGCGCGGACTCAGATTTAGTAAGTTCTCTGTGAAAAACCCGTTTCTGCATATTGTGTTGTAATTTAATAGTGAAACGTGAGTACAAGCATTTTAGAAACAAATTTTGTCTGAATTAAAAAAATCACTGTGTTTTAACCACACATATAATATGTACGTATTGTGAAATTCTAATCACCCTAATATTGGCAAAAATGTGAATACAAGGAAGCATTTTAGAATTAGGTTTTACTTGCATCTATGATCGAGGAGTGAACAAGCTGCAATGCGTGTTTTGCAGTTAAATATTAATAATGAATCGGTGAAACCGAACAAATTTAATCGACATTTTGATGCAAAACACAAAATTTTTCATCATTTATCATCTGTTTACGGCCAATATTCCCTGTAAGCTGAGTGGGTGCGCGGATGCGCAGTAGTTTTCGTAACATATTTGCGCAGATAAATTTATTTTCCGCGCATTTAAATTACGAAAAGTTGATTTCGTCTTCGAAATTGGGAATATTAGATTAACTAATATATTATTGTAACGAGCAAAATTGTTAAATTGTTAAAACCTTGCAGGAGATGGTAAGTAATAAATTATCATAGGTATTAATAACAAATGAATTTATTGGACGGCCGCAGAGTTAGGATAACATGTATAAACCTTTTTAACATGCAACAAGTGCAGTACATATGGTAAAAATATGCAAAACAAACAATGGTACATTTTACTATGCGGGAAACAACGACTCTAAACACTAATATGGGGTCGGACTGATCGTGGACAAGAAAATAGCAGGATCTGTGGTCAGTTTCACTCCATACTCAGACAGAGTCATGATGCTCCAACTAGAAACAACCACTGGAAGTATGTACATCATACAAACATATGCACCAACGGCAGATAAGGAAGATGAGGAAATAGAAGAATATTATACGCAATTAGAAAAGATCACTAGAGACATCAAAAGTTCTGATATAATGATCATAATGGGTGATTTTAATGCAAAAGTTGGCAATGAAAAAGTTGTAGGATGTACTGGCGGTTTCGGTCTGGGAGAAAGAAATGATAGAGGTGACCGTTTGATAGAACTCTGCCAAGATAAAGACCTTACGATAGCAAACACACTCTTCAAACTACCAATGAGAAGACTGTACACGTGGAAATCTCCAGCGGATAAACCCGAAAAAATTGTAAGAAACCAGATAGACTACATCCTCATGAGTAACCGTTATAAGAACGCAATCAAGTCTACAAAAACATATCCGAGTGCTGACATTAATTCCGATCATAATCCGATAGTAGCTAAAATCAACATAAAGATGAAAAAGATAACAAAATATCAAAACAACTATATAGACACAAAACTCCTCAAGGACCCGAAAATTCATCATAGGGTTCAAGGGATGGTAAACGAGTATATGCGAACCACCAATACAACAAGGGAAAACAGTATACAGGATAAGTGGAGATGTATCCAAACAGGATTGGAAACAATAACTAAAGATCAGCTAGTAAATAGGAGTGGCAAAAAGAAAAAGCCATGGATAACGACAAACATCTTGGAAAGCATGGAGAAACGAAGGAAAAACAACGTTGAAGAATATAAGAGAATACACAAACTAATACAAAAAGATATTAAAAGAGCTAAGGAACAATACCTGACCGAACAATGTACAGAAATAGAGGCAATGGAAAAGAGATTTGACTGGTGCCACATGCATAAGAAGATAAAAGAAATGACTTGATGCAAGAAATATAATAATACTGGTAATGTACTCAAAGATACAAATGGACATATAATAGTTGATATAAAGGCTAAATTAAAGAGATGGAAGGAATATGTGATGGAACTATTTAATGACGTAAGATCTCCCAAGCCTACCATAGAAGTGGACAACACAAACCTAAAAATACTTAGAACAGAACTAGAACATGCCCTAAACTCCATAAAGTCTGGAAAATCTGTAGGTCCCGATGAGATACCGATAGAACTTATCAAACTTTTTGATGAAGAAGCAATAGATATCCTCTTAGACCTTTTCAACATCATCTACGATAAAGGAGAAATCCCTAAACAGTGGCAAACGTCGACCTTTATACTTGTTCCCAAGAAAACGAACGCAAAAGAATGCTCAGAATACAGAATAATCGCGCTCATGAGCCACACACTGAAATTGTTTCTCAAAATAATTCATAAGAGAATCTATAAGAAACTCGAGGAAGATATAAGCAGCACACAGTTTGGATTTCGTGCGGGACTCGGAACAAGAGAAGCGCTTTTCGAGATCAACGTTCTATTCCAACGTTGCTTGGATATGAACCAAGATGTGCTGACATGTTACATTGACTTTGAAAAAGCATTTGACAAAGTAAGACACGACAAACTACAACAGATATTAATTAGTAAAAACATCGACTTGAGAGACGTAAGAATAATTAACAACTTATACTGGGGTCAAAATGCAAACATAAAGGTAGAAAATCTACTAACGGAGGAAATAGAGATTCGCAGAGGTGTAAGACAAGGATGTATTTTATCGCCAATGTTATTTAACCTGTACAGTGAAGCTATTTTTACAGAAACCATGGAAGAGGAAATGACGGGAATTATTATAAATGGAGAAGCGATCAATAATATAAGATATGCTGACGACACAGTCCTATTAGCCAGCAATATAACAGACATGCAACAACTAGTCAATAAATTAAATGATCGTTGCAACGAATATGGACTGAAAATTAACTACAATAAAACCAAAATAATGCTAGTCACAAAATCTTTACAAAACCAAAACCAGATAAATCTAAGAATTGGAAACACCATAATAGAAAATGTACAGACATATAAATACCTAGGGGCATGGATGGAACAAACGGGAGACATAACAAGAGAAATTAGATCGAGAATTGAGGTAGCAAGATCTTCCTTTACGAAAATGAGGAAGTTATTCATAAGCCGAGATATTAACATAGAGCTTAAAATAAGAATGCTGCGATGCTACGTTTTCTCCACGTTGCTTTATGGGGTGGAAGCATGGACGCTGAAAAAATGGCACATGGACAAACTGAAAGCTTTCGAAATGTGGTGTTACCGAATAATGTGGAGGATCTCGTGGACTGATAGGGTTACCAACATCGAAGTCCTAAACAAAATGCAAAAGGAATGCGAAATCATTCACACTATAAAAACGAGAAAACTACAATACTTAGGACATATAATGCGAGGCCCCAAGTATGAACTTCTGCAACTGATAATACAAGGGAAGATAAACGGGGAAAGGAGCATCGGCAGGAGACGAACGTCTTGGCTCAGAAACTTAAGAGAATGGTTTGGCTGTACCAACATCCAACTGTTCAGAGATGCCGTCAACAAAGTGTGCATTGCCATGATGATAGCAAATCTCCGATAGGAGGAGCACTAGAAGAAGAAGAAGAAGTGCAGTACAAATCGACGTTTGATGAATTTGCCTTTTTCGCATCTAGGATAGACTAAGCAAAGTCCGAAACAGATTATTTTGCTTTCGACGTTTGACTAAAAAGTTAGGTACTTCTAGGTTTGCCTAAAAATACATAAGCCAAATGCAGAAATTGGAATCTATTTCGGGGTTTGCCGAAAGGCGTTGGTCAAACCTTCGATAAACATTCCGCGAAGGGTCTACATATCGACCTTTGACTATAAACTATAACATAATTATTTATTTTGCATGGGTATTTTTTGCATGTGTTTTTTTTGCAGGGTGACTCTAGGGAAAAAGGTGATGGTGTTGGTGGGTCGAAACGTAAAACATCAGGTGGTGGTTCATTTAGAAAAATAGACTCATTTTTTACAAAGAAACCAAGACTTGAGATTGATAAACACCCGAAAAATTTACCTATAATAACTAATAATACAGGTGATTATAGGTGTGCTGCCGTAGCTTCTACATCTACAGCTACACTAACCTTAAATGAAGAAAACAATTGTACTTCTGTTACTAATGCTGTTCAATGTATACCGATATCATGTACGTCGGCTTCTGATTCTGATCAGAAAAAGAGTTTGCTTTCTCATTCCAAATTTTCCTCAGATATTGGACGGTACGTAGGAAAAAATATAGATGATTCAAGAAGAGCTATGTTGCTTGAAAAGCATTGGCTGCCTCCCCAAAATTATATTTTCCCGCACTGTGTTGTTAACAAAAAAGGAAAACAAACAAAAAAATATGCACAGAAGTAACACCTTGACAAGTTTCACTGGCTTGTTTTGTCGCATAAAGACCAGGGCCTTTACTGCAAATATTGTGCTCTGTTTGCACCTGGATGTGGCATACAATCAAAAACACCTCTTAAACGACTCGTAGAAGAACCATTAAAACCCTTTGATAATTTGCTTGGTGAAAATGGTGTTCTGCTAATACACCAGCGAAACCAATACCACGTAGTAGCTGTCGAAGCGAGAAAAAACTTTTTATTAACATATCATAAACCTGAAATTAATATTATTAACCAAATTAGTACTCAAAGAATGACACAAGTTAATGAAAACAGGGAGCGCTTGCGACCGATTGTCAAAACGATAATTTTTTGTGGTAATCAAAATATAACACTATGTGGTCATCGCGACGATGGTAAATTGTTGGATAAAGAAGCAAATAATGACAGCGTAGTTACTGATGAAGGAAATTTTAGAGCCCTTTTGAAATTCCGTATAGAATCTGGTGACACAAAATTGAAGCATCATTTAGAAACTTCTAAGTCTAATGCAACATACATCAGCAAAACTGTGCAAAATGAGTTGATTGATGTTTGCAAGGAAATCATTCAGGAAACAATACTACAGAAAGTGAAGGAAGCTAAATACTTTTCATTTTATTTGATGAAACAACAGATATATCACATATATCACAGCTGAGCCTATCATTTAGATATCTTCACAATGGTATAATAAAGGAAGATTTTGTGACTTTCTGTGATACTTACGATACGCTTAGATGTGATGAAGTGAATAACAATACAGATGTTATAGAGCCTCGGTTAACAGGTGTAGCACTGGCGAAAATCGTTGAAAATCTCTGCCTAAAATTTAATATAGATTTAACATGGTGTGTGGGTATTGGGACTGACAGCTGCTCGGTTATGGCTTCAGATACAAAAGGTGCAGTACAGAAGTTGTTAAAAAAAGGTGTACATGCCAAACGTTGCCCGTGCAGCAATCACGTTCTTAATAATGCATTAGCTACATCATCCAAAGTCATTTCTTGCCGCAACACTTCGGGCACGATGAGAAAAGTTGTGACATTTGCCAATGCATCCGCTAAGAGATATCAAATTTTTTAAAAAGAACTTGGAGTTACAATGCAAGATATCTGTGAGACACGTTGGGTCGAGAGGCATGATGGGCATCTACAATTTCAAGGAGATAACTTAGTGAAAATTTGCAGCGCTCTGGAAAAGATTTCTACTTGGCAAGACCACAAAATTGCTAATGACGCGCATTGCTTACTGCAAACATTGCGCATTTCGGACTTCATCATAGCATCTATCTGTTTGAGTGATGTTTTAGGTATCTAAATGCTAAATATTTTGTTTCTTATTTTTAGGTACTAATGCATGAACGCAATAACTGAATAATTTATTTTATTAGTAACTTTTGTGCATTTCAGCAATAGCAATTTAAATTGCCGTTTATATCCCGTAAAGACCCGAACTGTAGTTTAAATATAACTTAATATTTTTCAGGTATTTTTCAAACAACTGTATCCTTAAGCAGAGTATTGCAAACGTGCTCAACTGATTTAAAAAGGGCTACGGACGCTATAAATGATACAATGAGTGTCCTACGAAATAAAAGGGAAAAGGTTGACACAATTTTTCGACAGCTTTTTGAAGAGGCACAAGAAGTAGCTGAACAACTAGATGCAGAAATTAAATGCCCCAGAATAGTATCAAGACAAACACACAGAGAAAATAACCAACCTGCTCAATCAGCTGAAGAGTATTTCCGCAGGGCTGTATACATTCCTCTTCTAGATTCTGTATTAAATGACCTACAGGACCGTCTGTCTCCAGAAGTACTTGATTTATTTCAACTAGGCGTTTTTATTCCAAAAGTCGATCATACTTATAATAATGATGAAGATATTGAAACTGTAAAGCAACTCGCAAACGACTATAAACTGCTAATAGACAACACTCCAGTTTCAGTTATTATAAACGAATATCGGCTGTGGAAGGTAAAATGGCAGCGGAATCAGAATATTCCGCAATCCATTTCTAATCTTATAGAAAATTGTGATGCTGAAATGTATCCTAATGTAAATTTTTTTTTATGTATTCTCGCTGCACTACCAGTTAGTGTAGCCACGGCAGAAAGGTCCTTTTCCACTCTTAGGAGGCTAAAAACTTGGCTTAGAACTTCAATGGCTGAAGACCGCCTAACTGGACTGGCACTTCTCCACGTCAACAAAGGCACACCCATTCAAGTGGAGGAAGTTATAACTCGTTTCTCCAGACGACAAAAGAGAAAAATTGATTTTGTTATTTAATTAAAATTGTTTTGACGTATAACAATAGAATACTATTTCTTTTTAATTAGATTTTTTATTGTGATCGAATTGGTCCTGACTAGACCTCGACTATATGACCCCCCCCCTGACTTGAAAGCTGGAACCGCCCTTGTGTACATGCGACTCTTAAGAGAAACAAATCTATGCACACCTAGGTGATCTAATGAGAATAAAAATACATTAATATTTCAAGTGTACAAACAGTTAACACCGAAGAATTTTATAAAGAGTGGGTTAGTCTAAAAGGCTAAAAAAATAAAGTTTCATTGGAAATATCCAAAACTATTCTTTTGCTATTTGATATTATCTTCTTCTTCTTAGAGTGCCTATCGGTTGCGGATGTTGGTGATTAGCATGGAAATCTAGGCTTTATCAACTGCTTGATAGTTGAATTGGTGAGTGAACAGTTGAATTGGTGTAAGGCCGAACCACTGGCGTAAGGTATTAAGCCAGGAGTTACGCCGTTTGCCTCGTCCTCTTCTCTCATTTACTCTTCTTTGCATGACTAATTGTAATATGCGATATTTGTCATTTCGCATTATATGGCGTAAGTATTGCAGCTTTCTTACTTTGACGATGTTGAGCAGTTCTTTATTTTTACCGATTTATTGGAATACTTCTTCATTTGTGATATGATAGATCCATGATATGCGCAAGATGTGTAAATATATCCTAAACTCGAAAACCTCCAGCCTATTTTACGTCGCCTCTGTCAAGGCCTCCACGCCATATAGGAGAACAGGCATGATATAACACCTTACCATTCGGATTTTAAGGGGAAGTGACAAGTCGCTCTAGAAGACGAAGAAGAACACTTAGTTTGTGGAAAGAAGATCTGGCCTGTTCTATTCTTGCACAAATTTCTTTGGAGTAATCCCAGTCGTCGTTTAAAAAGATACCAAGGTAGACATATTTCTCTACTCTCTTAACGTGTTCATAGCCGAGTATTAGTGTATCTTGTTGTGGGCCCTCGTTTTTAGATATCATCATGTATTTTGTCTTTGAGGTGTTTAATCTGAGTCAATACCGTTCGCTTGTTGTTTTGACCTTGTTCATTATACTCTGTAGACTCTCCAAGGTGTTTTATTACTATATAATATAATAATAACCTTTATTTGCATAATTAAAATAATTTCCATACAAAATATACATACAAAATAAAACAATAAAAAATAATAAAAAAGTTGTGAAACTAAAACCCCATTAAAAAGAAAAAAGAAATTTTACCACCCTATAAACCTATACTTCAACACCTGTACATCGGACATAAGCTCACAAAAAAAAAAAAACTAAACCGCAACAC
This sequence comes from Phosphuga atrata, assembly GCA_944588485.1. Taxonomy (NCBI): domain Eukaryota; kingdom Metazoa; phylum Arthropoda; class Insecta; order Coleoptera; family Silphidae; genus Phosphuga; species Phosphuga atrata. The sequence continues at coordinate 59,419,796 of OX155898.1, forward strand.
TCAAAAAACTACCCCGTCGCATCCGCTCTTTCCATGTTTTCACTCTGTGTAAAAACGACAGTCCCTTCCCGCTCTCGTCCATACACTCCCTCTAATCCTTTCCTCGCCTTCTCTCCTGGTCATTCCACTCCGCCATCGTGCATTCTTCCAACCAATGACTCCACATATCTTCCTTCAACCCACACACCAAACACCTTCTACTTTCCTCCTTTATCCAATGTCTCCTTCCACGCTCTTCATTGCCACACCTAAATCTCGCCAACACTGACTGGTCGTCCGACCCTTTACTTGTCCTCAAATAACCAGGAACACGGCCGTGCACTTGTATCTGACTGTAGCCTTGGAGATATTTACTAGCCTCTATTTTCGATTGGCGCTCTTGGAGGTCCACTTCTAATAACCTCTCTTTTAGCATCCGTTTCCAGTGAGCACCTGCACTTTTTTCCGTTTCCAACCCCTCGGATGATAACCCGCCTCTCTCATACAGTTTCCTTTTATTCAACCCCCAACCGCTCTCTCTTCTACCACTTAACCCCTCTTTATTCACTACTCGAAAGATTTCCTTTATTATCCTTTCATCTCCTAACCCATCCACCCTATAATCGAACTTTATCACTCTTTCCGCAGCTATTACCGCCACCTTACAAGCACTCACTTCCTGAAGCACAATGTGACCAGGCGTCGACCTATCAAGTTTCAACACTTTCTTATAAAAATTTAGCTGCACCCTTTCGATCTTGTCTTCCTCTTTCGTTCCCCAGACCTCGCATCCATACAGTAACACGTTTCGCACACATGCCTTCCATATGGTCTCTGCTGCTCTAAAGTTTCCATCAAAGTTCCTTTTCCAAACCTCCCAGATACGACCCGCCGCCACCCATGCCTTCTTTGTAACATACTCTATGTGTTCTTTATTACTGTATCCAGTCCCAAAGACATACCCCAAATACTTAAATTTACTAACTTCCTCTATTTCAGTACCCTGCCATTCAAACCTTTCTTTCTTATATCGCCCACCCCTTTTAAACCGAATCCATTTTGTTTTACCAACATTCACCCTTAAGTCCCTCTTTTCGAAATACCTGCCGAGCCTTTCAATCACGTCCTTCATCTCACTAGCCGACTTTGCAAATACCACCATGTCATCCGCATATGCCAAGCTCCACAACTTCTTTTTCCCAATCATCACTCCTTCAGCTTGCCCGGCCTGTAGAACCTTTTCCATATCCGCAACATACAGATTGAAAAGCGTGGGACTCAAAGGGCAGCCTTGTCTCAGGCCCTTCCTCACCTCAAAATAGTCCGATTCCCATTCATTCGCTACTACCTTACATACCGTTTCCTCGTAAAAATTCCTGATGTTCCTTCTTACACTCTCTGAGATACCTAGCTTGCCCAAACACTCGTCAAGTCTCCTTCTGTTCACCGAGTCATATGCGAATTTCAAATCAATGAAAAGAGCAAACAGGCATCCCTTTCTTATTCCTTGGTCTATGATGACTCTCAAGGTCACCAGGTGTTCCACCGTGCTCCTTCCTTCTCTGAACCCCGCTTGTATTTCCGGCAAAAGCTTCCTTTCATTGATTTCCTTCCTCAAGCGACAATCCAGGATTTTAGCAAATATTTTGTATGAGGAGTTCATCAAAGTTATATCTCTATAATTTTCTAGCGCGTCCCTCGTTCCACTCTTAAACACCGGTTGAATTATCCCCACTTTCCAGCTGACTGGTATCCTTTTCTCTCCTCTCCCTATCCTTTTCAATTCCTCCGTTAACTTCTCCTTACAGATTCCAGGTGCTTCTTTCCACGCTTCACTTCCGAGCCCATCCAAACCTCCCGCTTTTCTTGGCTTTAGCGAATCAATAACATCCTCCACCTCTGTCACGGTGATATCCTCGGCGAGCTCTTCCTGCTTTCTCTGTCGATCTCCTGAACTATCATTTCTTTCTGACCGCATCTCCACCCCTCCTAGCATCCTCATGAAGTGGTTTTGCCATTCTTCTATCGCAATGCTCTTGGGTAATCTTTCCTTCCTTTCCCTATTCTCTCTCACGTATTTCCACAGCTCAGCTTCCGTCTTGATTTCTCGTACCCGCTGCTTCTCCTTCTCCTCCCAAAGCTCCTTTTTCTTCTTCTCCAATTTTTGCAATACTGTTTTCGCTTCCAGCACGTGCACTTTGAGCCCTTCTCCCTTTCTCCATTCTCTCATAGCTTCTCGAAACCTTTGCTTTGCGTTCCGCACTTCCCCGTCGTACCATGCTCGGCCTGGAAACGCTTCTTTGATTTTCTTTTTCACAAGTGCAGATTCCATTTTCTTTGCCATCATGTCTATATCCTCTATGGCGTTCCACTCTACCTCTTCTAATTTCCTTCTGTATTCTTCTGTCGCCTCCTTATCCCATCTGGCCACCCATTTCTCCGCCTTAACATCTTTCTCCCTTTGCTGCTTCAACGACACCACTACCGGCATATGATCCGACTCACTTCTTATTCCGATTTCCATCAGTTTTATTTGCCGTCTCGCCGCATCATTTGTAATTATTAGGTCAATAACTGTGGTGCCCATTGCACCCACAAACGTAAATTCTCCCTCCCAGTCGCCCTCAATACACCCATTCAAAATATCCCATTGGTTCTCTAACACCCACGCCAACCAAACATTTCCCTCTGCATTTTTAATTTTGTCTTTAGAATTCCTTCTTATCACATCACCCGTCTTATTCACCGTATTGACCTGCTCTTCTCCTATCCTAACATTCCAATCACCTCCTAGTAGCAAGTTTGTCGTTACCATATCTTCTAAATTCCTCTTTATACCCTCTTTAATTTTTTCCAGTCCCTTATTATTATAAACGGTTGCTATCTGCCACCACTCCCCCTCCAGTTCTACCTCCCTAAAAACTAGACCCTCCACCTCTTCTAGAATTCTCTCCGATTCCTTGATGCCTCTTCTGACCCCTGTTATTATTCCCCCCTTTGCCCTTCCGTAGTCACTCTCTCTCCGTGCCGGTTGTATCCTCCAATTGTACTCCTTGGGGAGTCTCTCTTTACAGGCTTCCCATTCCTTCTCTTGAACCCAGGTCTCCACTAACCCAACTATTTCGAATTTCCTCAAGAATTCTATAAAAGACCTGTCCACCGTATCCAATTTCTTCCTGAGCCCTGCTACATTCCAAAACATTAGCTTTACATTTTCCTTTTCCGTTCCGTCGTTGTTTAACTGTCCCCTCTTTCTTTGGTCGTTTATTCGTTTTTTGCTACCTTGTCCCATGGTACCCAATTCCCATCTATTTCCATTCTTTGGTATCCTACTTTAATCTGGTGGCCCCTTTCCTTGAGTACCTTTGCCTTCCTTAACAGTTCTTTCTGGATTCCTTGTTCCTTAGGGGTGAAATCATCTTGAATGAATACGTTTGTACCTCTAATCTTGCGTTTGTTTCTCATTATGTCCTTTTTTTACCTCCCAACTTTCTAATTTTAACATAATCGGGCCTTTACTTTCTCTATTATCCCTATTCGAGCCAAGCCTGTATGCACTCCCGAAACCTTCGTTTAAACCTAGCTTTTCCCGAAATATGTTATTTGCCTTTTCCCGCCAATCTTCTCCTTCAATTCCATAAATAACAATGTTATTTCTTAATTCCCTCCTTAGTCTCCTCTCTTCCGTATCTTTTAGTTTAGCCAGCTCCTCTCTCATTGCCTGACGTTCCTCCTCCCACTTACTCTCGGTTCTTCTCTTCTCCTCCTTGACTGCCTCCGCTTCCTCCTCCAGTTTCGATAACTTATTCTTTATTTCCATATTCTCATCTCTTATTGACCTCAACTCTGCTAACAATTCCTTTCTCCAGTCCTTTTCTACTTCTTCCTCCTCCTTTTGTCTCTTCACCACCCTTTGCAATTTTTCCTCCAATATTCTGTTTTCCTGTCTCATTTCCTCCAACTTCCTGTCTACCGTCGTGAACTCTTTTTTAATGTCTATTAACTCCTGCAATATTCTCTCAAAATGATCACTCTGACCTGCACTGCACTCCCCTCTTCCTTTATCTGACATCTCCTCTTTTTTCGACCTCTTAGCCGTCTGGATCGGTGATCGGTTTAGTTTAGCACATCTTTCAAACGGGTTCATCGACTCACTGCCCGCTCTCGGTCTGCTCTCGCATTCGTCCATTCCCGCGAAGACACCTTACACGCTGTTGAAGCCGGTCTTAGCTACAAATTCCGCTATCCCTCACCAGATGCGCTTTGAAACGTTGCCTGGACGCTTACCCTGTCGCGCCGCAACGACGCAAACACAACTTATCACCACGTGCGTAAAGTTTTTAACACGCTTGCTGCGATAACGACTTACTTGCAACGAAGGTTTTCCCGACGACAATAACTGCCTCAACAAAATAGACAAACCACCCGCAGCCTTTCACTTCCCTCACGCTTAAAACACCCGCAATAGCAATTATTTTTCCGAGCACTCTCACACACGTCCAGCACCCACGAATACTTAGACTGGAATCCCTTTTTTTATTACTATGATGGTATCATCAGCGTATCGTATATTATTGATGTTTTCGCCATTCATCTTAATACCTTCGTTTGCGTTTAATGCTTTTTGGAAAATTTTCTCATAGTATATTTTGAACAAGATTGGAGATACTACAGAACCTTGCCTTGATACGATATCAATGTATCATGTTGCACAGTGTTAAAAACTTTGGCAAAGTCAATGAAACAAACGTGTACATCTCGTCTCATGTCTCTACACCCTTATATCATGACTTGGAGTGTTAAGGTGGCTTCTCTCGTTCCGAGCGCATTCCGAAAGCCTAACTGCGTCTCTCCTACATTTTCATCACACCTATGATCATACATGCCAGGATAGATCCTGGCATGTATGATCTTCCAAAAATATCTTGACAATGTAGTTCATTAGGATGATCAGTCTATATTCGTCGCATTTCTCCGCAGATGGCTTATTGGGGAGGTTACATTCCATTCTGCTGGCATTTGTTCCGTATTGTAGCTTTGATTAAATAAGTCAGTGATGATGTTCAGTAATTCTGGGTGCGAGTTGCAACATAACCGAATCATTTCAGAGTGGAATTTATATTATACTGCTTACGCATTCTTCATTGATGCTATGTCTTTTTGAACTTCGTCTTTTGTAATGGCCGGTCCGTCGTTATTAGCAGCGGTAATATTATGGTGGTCTGATCTTGTGTGATGGAAAAGCTCTTGTACATACTTTTCCCATACCTCCGCTTTGTTTGTACCTTCAGTTACATGTCTGCCATTATCATCAGTTAAACTTGATGGCGTTTTTTTTTCCTGTTGGTTCTCGTCATTTCCTTTACTTTGCATATGAAAGTTATCAAGTGTGGAATCCAGTTGTTCAGTTTCAACACATTTAGCTGTTAGCCATCTTTCCTTAACCAGTCTTATATGTATTCTTATCTTTTTATGAACCTCTTTATATCTGGTGGTATTTAGCTCTTTAGCTTTAGTTTCCTTTGACTTCCAATAACTGAAGAATTTCTTTCGTCATCAATTCTTTTTTTTTTATGTTTTTTGGTACTTCAAGTACTTTTGGCTCGTATTTTGGATAAGGCGTTTTAAGACGTTCCACTTTTCTTCTGTTTGTGTTACTGATGTGGTGTTATTTATACCATCGCTTAAAGATTGGCACAACTGTTCATTAATCTTTGAGTCCTTCAACCTTCTCATGTCTAGTATCGGAGCGCGGGCTTTTCGTGCTACTTTGATATTATGGTTTGAATATAAAGTATAAAAAAAGTATTAAAAAATTGCGCAATTTGTTTTTAATTTTAATTTTTTTGCACCTAACTCTGGCCCGCGCTTTCTTCTTTGTTTTGCTTGTGTTGATGCTGAGCCCGCTTTCTTTGCCAGCTGCTTTTGGTTGGGCATAGGTCCTCTGCGCTTCGTCGGCCCTTTTGCTCATAATATTTATGTCATCGGCATATTTTCCGCTAGTTGCACTGTTTTGTTGGCTATGATGTTATCCCTACCTCTACCCAAACGTCTTGTAACAAATTCCAGCGCTAGGTTGAAGAGTATTGGTTCTAGCCCATATAAGGTTGTTCTTGCGCTGCACACTATTAGATCATAATATTTACGCCATTGTATACGCCATTGTGCGTCTTATTTACTGCTAGGACTCGGCCTCTTACGTCTCCGTCTTCGATACCATCTTTGTTGATTTCCACATCCAGATATATAAATTTGTTGACATCCTCAATGTTGTCTGGCAACTGTAATTCTGGCCCGCGCTTTCTTCTGTGTGTCATCACCTTTGTTTTGCTTGTGTTGATGCTGAGCCGGCTATCTTTAGCAGCTTCCATTCCAGCGCTTGGTTGAAGAGTGTGCGTGCTAACCCATCCCCTTGTTTCAACTTTTGGTTATTTTCATGGGGTCCGTCAATTGGTTTTGGACACGCACCCACGGCTTCAGTTCTCTATAACTTTCTCCAGCTTAGTTGGTATCTTCAACTGCTGTAGAATTTGGTAGAGGTAGTTGCGGTCGATCGAATTGTATGCCTGCTTATAATCAATGAAGATGCTGTGCACATCTATGTCGTATTCCGATGCTTTATTCAAAATTTGCCTCACTGTAAAGATCTGGTCCACCGTCGATCTTCCTCTCCTGAAGCCTGCTTGATATTCCCCTATCAGTTTTTCTGCGTACGGTTGAAGTCGTGCGTTAATGATATGCGTTAGTATTTTGTGGAGTGTGCATAGCATACTAATTTCGTGGTAGTTATCGCACTTCAGTTTGCCTCCTTTTTTATGGATGGGGATGATCATTGCTGTTTTGAGGTCCTCTGGTAGGAAATTTAGTTTAAGAACTAAAATCGGTTTGGTTTCCTGGGCTTTTTTTGGGAAAAGCATCTTTGGTTTTGTATAAAATTTGGAGTTACTCCTCGATTTCAGAAAAACTGTTAATTGGGCTTTGGACCACACCATGGAGAACTGATGCAGATAGTAGATTTTACTTGAATTTCGGAAAAAAATCTTTATATAAATTTTGTTTCTGGTCATAACGAAAAGAAGAAGTTGGAAAAATGTTGGAAATTGGAAAATTTAAAGTTTTCGCTTGACTTTGGACAAGATTATGGGAACTGAAGAATTTAATTTAAAAAAATGAGTTTTTAGAATATCTATTTGGATTTTGGAGCCATCCTTGAGAAACTGAAAAAGTTTTCAGAAAATTTGGAGTTTTCCTTTGATTTTTGGGGAAATTGCTAATTGGATTTAGTTTTTTTATCAAACCATGGGGAACTGAAGAAATTGTCGCAAACTTAAAAAAGCAGCTAGTATTCTGGACCGAGCATTGATTAAAGAATTTTCCGAAAAAATTTCTCTTTTCCCAATTGGCGCTTGGACAGAAATCGCGAAACCAAAAAGGAATGAGAGTTCGAGTTACCGTTGACGGTCGGATTTTAAATTTGGATTCTGACCAGAAGAGCTGAAGGAAAATTATGACCCTCTGAAAAACTCGCATTTGGAAAATTTCTCATTTGTTCTTTGCCTTCGAAAAAACTAACAGCAATATTTTGTAACGAAAAAAATATTTTGTATTGTAATTAAAGACCTAGCCTACACTTTGGACTGCGCAGCACTAATCAAAATTAGAGGGAACACTGTTTACGGCCCATTCTTCTTTGATGAAAACACGGTTAACGGTCAGCAGTATCTCGCCATGTTACAAAACTCGTTGTTTCGAGGCTCCACGAAAACAAGTTCATTTTCCAACAAGGCGGGGCACCCCCTCACCGGATTCTTCAAGTGCGTGAATATCTGAATGAAAGTCTACCGAACCGTGGGTATTAATACCGTAATAATTATTATAACCGATTGATTGGTCGTCAAGGAGTTGACGACTTAGCATGTCCCAGCTGAGCTCCGCGGCCACAGGATTTGACCCTGTGATTTCTTCCTGTGGGGTTTCGTTAAAGACAACGTTTATGTACCACCACTCCCACAGAACCTGGAAGAGTTGAAGAGCAGGATCCGTACTGACGTCTGTATTCGTCACACTACCTAAGAAAACGTGACCAAAAACATAAGGAGACTACCGCATGATAAGCATAATGAGCCATACGCTGAAGATATTCCTTAAAATAATACATGGACGATTATATCGTAAATGTGAGGAACACCTCTCTGATACTCAATTTGGATTTCGTTTCAATTTGAATTTCGAGATGCCGTGACTTGTCCACCGATGTATACGCGTGTTTACTCGATTACCAGAAAGCGTTTGAATGTGTTGACCACGGGAAACTTGTCAGCATTCTTCAGAATATGATCTTAGATGATAGCGACGTCCGCATTATAAAAAATCTGTAATACAACCAAGTCGCTGCTGTCAAAGTTGAGGACATGACCACTGAGTACGTTCCCATGCAGCAAAGTGTGAGGCTGCAAAGGGTGGCAAAGGGTGTGTCCTTTCTCCACTGCTCTTTAAAATGTACTCTTCGACAAATCTTCGCCGAAGCACGGAATTTGACGCGAAATTGGACGAAGCACGAAAAGGAATTGTTTGGAGAAGTAATAAATAAGTTTGGTTATGCGGACGAAACAGTTCGGCTGGCAGGAAGTGCTGATGCAGGCGCTACTGGATAGAGAGAGAGAGAGATGTGAAACCGAGGTGCAACTAGAAGTCATGTTTACCATCAAAAAACGCTGGAATAGCTGGAATATTTTATACACCTTATGAGAGGTGAAAAGTACCGTATCTTGCAGAATATCAAGCAAAGCAAAATCCAAGGTAGAAGAGATCCAGGAAGAAGACGCACGTCCGTCAGTTCTACTAGCCTGTTTCGTGCCGCTGCTGATAAAATAAAATTCATTATGGTGATCGCCGACGTCCTCGGAGGACATGGCACGTAAAGAAGAAAAAGATGAAGATCCGTACTGCCATAACATCCGTGACGAAGGACATGTTTTCCCGAGTATAGGAGGAATTTGAATATCGGTGTGATATTGTTCGTGTCGCTGATGGGGGAAGGTACTCAGTGTATTGAACGTATGTAATCTAAACTTGAGGGATTCGTAAATATGTGTGTAAAGTTTCAAATCCATATGTCTTAAAGTTTAATAAATATACGCATGCGAAATACGGATATTCTTTTGGAAACACCCTGTACAAAGTGACCAAGCCCTTCGATACAATTTTTACAAAAACACTGAATCTTTATGAGTCCTGTGAAGTTAGCAACCGAATTTGCAAAAATATAATATTACATCGGAGTTCCCGGTAGATATGAAATAATTCTAGAGTACTTTGTGTAAAATTTCAATATTTCTGCAGAATTTCGCGAAAAAAAATGGAAAATACCAAAATTGAGCTAGCAACTACTTTTCATAGAGTCATATATATATATATATATATATATATATATATATATATATATATATATATATATATATATATATATATATATATATATATATATATGACTCATAGAGTTCTATCAAAAATCTTTATAACATTTTTCTTTAAAATTAAATATTAGAAAGATATGCGAAGAATTGGACTTCTCCGATGCGACAAAGCGCAGAGAAGAAAATCGCGCAATAGTTCTGTTTGCAGTTCCCGGTAGAACACTTAGAGTTCTATCGAAGACCATTATGATATTTTTCTGTAAAGTTAAAGAATGGCAATATATGCGAAAAATTAGACTTTACCCATGACGAAGTGAAAAAAAATCGCGCAATATTTCTGTTTGCAGTACCTGGTAGAACTCTTAAATTTCTATCCATAATCCTTACATCATTTTTCTTTAAAATTGAAGATTAAAAAGGTATACGATAAAGTTTTCACTAATGAAGTAAATAGCGGTAAAATCGTTCATTTTTCTCTGAAATATTTTTAATTTTTTAAGGTAATTAGAAGCAAATTATAGCTTCAAAACTTTCATCTCTGATTTTTTCACAGCATTATCAAAGTTATAATTTCACACACACATTTTGAACTCTTTTTTAATACAACTTCTCACATATATCTTTCAAATTTTTATTTTTAAACATAAATGGGATTTGTAGAATAATAAATTAGTATTAAGAAGAAAACGGATTTTCGATAGAACACCAGTTCCATATAGGAGTTAGTTCTACCAGTAACAGAACCGTTGCGCGATTTTTTTTTCCTTTTCATTTCGTCGCATCGGTGAAGTATATTTTTTCGCATATCTTTCAAATTTTTAACTTAACAGCAAAATATTATAATGGTGTTCAATAGAACTCTAAGAGTTCTACAAGGAACTGCAAAGAGAACTATTGCGCGATTTTTTTTTTTGTTCAATTCCCCACATCGGTGAAGTCTAATTTTTCGCATATCTTTCCAATTTTTAACTTTACAGAAAAATGTTATAAGGATTTTCGATAGAACTCTAAGAGTTCTATCGGGAACTGCCAACAGAAGTGTTCCGTGATTTTTTTAAATTTTCATTCAAAATAATGGGTCCCTTATTATTGCAAATATCTTTTGTACTAAGGTTTTTATCAAAAAATGACAAAGGGATCTTCTATAGAACTCTTAGGGTGCTATTCCGATTCGCGAATGGAACTGTTTTTGCAATTTTCAAAATTCAATTTTTTTGCAAAATGTCATTTTTTGCAGAACTTTTGCAAAATTGATCAAGTACTCCAGAACTATGGTCGATGTACAGGAATATGTAAGAAACGCACAGATTTTTGCACAATTGTTGGCTGGCTCAATTTTGATATTTTCGATATTTTTTCGCGAAATTCTGCAGAACTATTGAAATTTTGCACAAAGTACTCTAGAACTATTTCATATCTACGGGAACTCCGATGTAATATTATATTTTTGGAAATTCGGTTGCTAACTTCACAGGACTATCTTTAGGTGCTTTCTGGTAAGAATTAAAAACCGAAAAGCCAATAATTATTAAAGAAGCATTGAAAGTATTTTTCAACAACATATATATGTGAGGCTGGTGTTTTAGCTTTGTGTATAATCAAAAAAGAATACCGGAACAAGTTACGCCCTGAAATAGATATAAGGTGCTCCATAACAAGCATTCAACAGAGGTTTAAATATTTTTCAAAATGTATTCAAGCACAAGGTTCTCATTAAAACTGTATGATTTGCATTTAAAATTTAAATGATTTTCTTTTTATAAGAAAAAAAATTACAAATATTTTCAAAAAGTTACAAATATATTTTAATTTTGTCATTAAAAGTTATTAAAAACGCTTGATTATTCATTAAATTTTCCTTGAAAAAGACGCCGCGATATGGGATATCGGGCAGTATGTTTTGAGAGTTCGGCGAGTCCGCTACATTTTTCGTGCGTCTGACCTCAGCCGACATGTTGGCCACGCTCGCCTTTGGTAGTAAATTTTGGCGTCAATGCTTATCGGGTGTCCGATCACCGCGTGGAAGGCAGCGTCGGTTTTTCTCCCGTCCGGAACAATTTGATGTAAGGGTTTCCATCCCTGTATTTCAATGCTCATATTATTTCTTCCTATTTCCTCCTTTAAATAAGTGATAGAAGGAGGTCCATCTGACCGGGTCAGAGACGGTTGCAACCTGAAGGTAAGTGACGGGACCATCCCGATTTAATATACAAACGCTAAATTTATCGTTAAATACAGTCCATTCATGTCGAATAACAATGTTGTGACCAATTGAAATTTGGACGAATTTGACGAACAAACTTCTTTGGTTTTAGGATCATACTTTATGAAATAACTTCGGTTTCACCAACCTTGCTTTCTGATGGAAATTTTTTATTTAATATTGAAGAAAGTTGCCAAAATTTTGCAAAAAAAAATTGCGACCAATTTTGACCAATTAAAATTTGGACGAATTTAACGAAAAAACTTTTTTGGTTTTAGGATCACTTTTGGAATGACAACTTTTTGGAATAACATCGGTTTCAGCAAACTTCATTTCTGATGAAAATTGTTCACTTAATATATAACAAAGTTGCCAAAATTTTGCAAAAAAATTGCGGATGAAAAGTTTAAACTATTTTAAATTTGGAATTGAAATGCCATTTTATAAACATCTTCGGTTTCAGCAAAAATTCTAAAATTTTGCAAATTTTGTGTTTTACTCTGAACAAATTTAAAATCTGTCTATAGCTAAGTAATGAAGCCATAACCATTTGATGTTGTGTCCAAAACTTGATAACTTTTTGTCGGGCGCGGCTGAACAAATCGGCACAGCAATAACCTTACGCCTTCCTCCTAAAGGTGCTAGATCCCCATATCCGTTTGTTTACTAACTTTTTGAGTTGAACTGACTCCACATGGTCATTTCCCTCTCCCACTTCCTGGGATACAATTAAGAGACCCTTTGGTCTAACAGACTCACCTCGCCCAGAGTTGTTTTTTTTTCGTAATAGTATTATTATACAGGATGTTTCAAAAAGAATATACATATTACAAAGTATTATTTTGTCCAAACTATCGATCGCTGTGCCTCGGCTCGGCTATTGGAGAAACGAATGCATAGTTTAGTTTATATCAATAGCCGCTAGAAGCTCCGCGTCTTGTTACAAGCTCTGCGTCCTGATGATAAACGCAAACGTGTGGCATTTTGTAACGAGATTCAGGATTCTATTGACAATGATAACACTGATTGATGAAACGACTTTCCATGTTAGTGGTCCGGTAAACAAACACAATGTTCGAATTTGGGCCCTACAGAACCCAAATGCAGTAATAGAACATGTACGAGATTCGCTCAAAGTCAATGTGTTTTGAGAGATATCCCGATCATCTGTTTACCGCCCATTCTTCTTTGATGGAAACACGATTAACGGTCAGAAGTATCTAGCACCTTGTGTAGAGCACTATCCGTAAGGCCGCAGTAATCATAGCGATTGTTTGGGGCCCTGCCGATTTTATGCAAGTACTGTTTGAAGCACCCATACCCAGCTAACGCCTGAGTGAAATGATAACCCACTTCTCCGTGTTTTGGTGTCACCCATGGTAACAGATCTGGGATTAGCTGTCTATTCCACTGGCCTTTGTAGAAGCACTCCAGTGTCTTTGCCAGTTTAACGAACATCTGGCACTTGGCTTTCTTTTTCGGTTTCTTTTTATTTCTGCAGTCCCCGTGTTTTTTAGCGCTATATAGATAGGTCCTTTCCTCGGCCATGAACTCTATGAGCGATATGTACGCGAACAGGCGCGAGGAAGGCGTCCCACGACACCATCCTGTATGCACTGCACACCCGTAGAGCCATTTTTAACGTGGCAAGTTTCTGTCTTATGCTTGCCTTCTTCATCGCCTTTTACCACACAAGAGCCCCATACAACATTGCTGAATAGGCCACCGAGCATATTCATTTTCTCTTGCGGCTTCTTTCGAGAAGCGTTTGCCCCAGCGTTTGGCACTATTCTGCCCAGAGCTGCTACCGTATTTAGCCCCTTCGCCGCGGCTAGTGTGACATGCTTATTAAATGATTTTTTTTTTGTCAATGGTAACTCCTAGGCATTTAACCGAGTCTTTAGGTGTAACTGCCACATTTTTCACTTTGAATATAATTGGGCCTATGTGTCCTTGGGCCTATGTGTCCTTGGGCCTATGTGAGCAGCACCGGTTCGCTCTTTTCTGGCGCCAGCTTCAGCTGATTTTCTTGTAACTACGAGTCCCCAGTTCTTTGGCATTGTTAGCTCTTAGCATCAATCCCCTTTCGTTTTTCCCGTTACAACAAGAGCCACTTCGTCGGCAAAGCCGACCATCTTTACTCCCTGCGACAATTCCAGCCTGAGAACCCCGTCATATAGGATATTCCACAGGGTAGGTCCTAAAATAGAGCCCTGTGAAACACCCCTGTGAAACACCACAAAAAAACCTTTCGTTCCGCAGATTTTTCTGCTGCTTCCATTATTATTCTGCGTTCACTTAGATAGCTATTAAGCAGTCTTAATAGGTACGAAGGGAAGCCTCTTTCTGCTATCTATTCCAGCACGTTTTTCGCCAGACAGTAGAATTGAACACGTTTTTCACATCCAGCGTGATTAGTGCGTTCATCTTCCGTGTCTCCCGGCTGCTGCCTCTGTAGCAATTTTTATTGCTTGCATATTTCTCAAATTTGGGTCGCAGCATAAAAAGATTAAGAACCACTGATTTAAGCGATTGATGCTAAAAGAACTATTTTGGATCATTCTAGAATTAATACATATTATTGTTCTAAGTTACAGAATAATTACAGATTACAATATGTTATTTCAACATCATCAACATTTAGGAGAGCTGGATCTACAACTACTAAGAACAAAGGACACGCTTGAGGACTGCAATGTGAACAGTCTCAATCTTCCACGTGTCCTGGTTTAAAGCAATTATTACTCGTGGAGGATTAGGTAGTACCCTTGAAACCACTTTTTTGGAGAACCAATGGTTTTTTGAGTAAGACAAAAATAGAACTGACACTTTTAAAAACTGTTATGCAATTTGTTTAGATTGGTATAAAATATCCGAAACAACTTTAAGTGATGCGATTAGAGAAATCATTAAACATCTTGTATATTCAAAAACTGTTCGATTATTTTTAGATATTTATAAGAACCGAACTATGAGTCAGTCAAGTATGAATCAGTCAGTATGAATCAGTTTATTACGTTGAATATGTTATAAAACTTAAATAAATAAAACACTAGAAATGTGGAGCAACATAATTATATTGGTTTTAATACATATTACTTAACTTAGCAGTTTGTAGTCTTGCAATTATTCTAAAAACATTAACAATTTTAAACTTCGTAATTAAAATAGTAATAGGTGTCAACGAACGCAAGACTAAAACAGGTTTCTAACAGAAAATCTAATACGTATAGGAATGTTTATTCCGCTTAGTTAATATATATTTGACCTTCAATGTTACGAAAGCAATTTATCTGTTTATAAAAATTTATGTATGCGTCATAAGACGGAGACGACTTTTTTTAAATCGCCTCAGTTGTGTAAGATCCTTGGTCTTGAGATGTTCAAGTTCGCGTTGCTGTTTTGCGTGTTAATTGTGTGTGGTCATGGTGCGAAAATCTTGGGAGTTTTTCCATTTCCCAGCCGAAGTCACCACATATTAGGAAGTGCGTTGCTTAAGGAATTGGCTGCGCGAGGGCATCAAGTCACAATGATAAGCCCTTATCCCTTCAAAAATCCACCGAAAAATTATAGAGACATTCCGTTGCTGAAAGTGGATGAATGGAAATACGAAAATTTTAAGGAAGTGTTAGATCCAAAGACTTCGTTTTTGAAGAAGCTCTATTTATTTTATTCGCGAATACATGGTATGAATAGATTGATATTTGAAGAGGAACATCTTGTGGCATTTTTGAAATCAGGAGAACAATTCGATGTGGCTATAAATATGATGGGTTATAGTGAATCAGTTCTGGCTATTGGACATGCGGTTAACGCAACTAACATTGGATTTGGTATTATGGGAGGTATGCCAATTATTAATTACCACTCAGCTATTCCTACTCCGTACGCATATGTTCCACACACTTTTTACATTTACACCGATAAGATGACGTTCTTTCAAAGAGTAATCAACACGTTATTTACAATTGGATTTGACTTGTTGCTTCATTTCAAAGCTTTGCCTAATCAACGGGAAGTAATGAAAGAAAAATTTCCCAATGGTCCAACTTTGGATGAACTGCTAGATGACTTGGATCTTTATCTGATAAATTCTCATCCCGCACTTGAGAGTCCCAGACCGTATCTTCCTAATACCATT
This sequence comes from Phosphuga atrata, assembly GCA_944588485.1. Lineage (NCBI taxonomy): Eukaryota > Metazoa > Arthropoda > Insecta > Coleoptera > Silphidae > Phosphuga > Phosphuga atrata. Next base: position 59,435,535 of record OX155898.1, read on the forward strand.
CAAATCGGTGGATTCCATCTGGCAGATAAAGAAACTTTGCCGGCAGACTTGAAAACTTTTATGGACACATCAAAGTATGGAGTGATTTTCTTTAGTTTGGGAACAAATCTGAAGAGTTCGGAATTGGCCGCAGCTACTTTAGATGGGATGTTGAGGGCTTTCCAAAAATCAAAATTCGATTTCCTTGTTAAATTAGATAAAGATATCCCCAATAAACCAACAAATGTAAAAATCAGTAATTGGTTGCCCCAAAAGGCTATCTTGGAACATCCTAAAACGAAAGCTTTCATAACTCACGGCGGATTAGGAAGCATCGCCGAATCGGTTTACAACGGTGTCCCGATGATTTGCATTCCATTCTTCGGAGATCAACACAAAAATGTAGCAGATGTCGTCCTGCAAGGATATGGCCTCAAACTGGATATTAAATCTATGACTGAAGAAATCTTGTCTAACGCTATTAAAGACATTACTGGAAACCCTAAATATTTGTTAAACGTGAGACTGAGGGCTGACGCATTTAGAAACCAAGAAATGCATCCGATGGATAAGGCTGTTTTCTGGGTCGAGCATGTTGTTAAGCACAAAGGAGCCAAGCACTTAAAATCCATGGCAAGTCAACTCAAGTGGTATCAATATCTCTTGCTAGATGTATTTGCATTTATTGGAGCTATTTTACTGAGCGTTCTCGCTATCGCCGTGTTTATTACAAAGAAGTTGTTATCGATTTGTTTTGGAAAGAAATCGATCCACGCAAAAAAAAAATCTAACATGAAAGTCAAAGCGCAATAGTTATAATTGTCATTGTAATTTTAAATCGAACAATTTTAATAAAGTATAATTTGTTCATCAGATCATTTATAAGTCTCTGTATCATTATGTGTCGTTATATTCCACACCAACTCATGTAATTGCAGCAATTTATTTATTGTTTTGGTTTTGTTGAGTTTGAAGATTTTATATTAACAATAAGAGTGAGACACAAATTTTCGTAATTAATTTTAATTTGGGACTTTTTAACTTTGGGAGTTTTTAACTTGGGACTTTACTTCAAAAATTATATTTATAATATAAATGTATACATTTCGTTAACTAAGTTAACATCGTCAGTATAACTCTGTTGTCTTAACGATGTTAAGACATCAACTTAGTTAACGAATGAGTTAACGAAATGTACACATTTAGGGTAAACCACCCAATCGTTGGCACTTTAAGAGTGAGCTTCGTATCAGTCTGAAATCAAATTACCATAAAATTTCATTTGCATGAAATAGTAGACAAAACAGTTGACAGTATCAAGGAAAATACTTTAATCTTTGTTTTTATAACCATTTTTGTGTGATTGAATTGTGTTAAATAAACATTTTATACTTAAATCCAAAAGACTACAGAAAATCCTATTATTAGCATAGAAATTTTCAATATTGGCATCTACTCGTCTAATTATTGGCATGTAGTTAAAGTAGGAGAAAGGTACCAATCATTAAAAATTAAAAAAATACCTATCTATATCTAGGGTAAAATTAGAACACTGTTGTACTAGGTACTCTGCTTTTTTTAGGTATTAAAGTATTTAAAGTTTTAATAAAAATATAAAAAAAACAACTTTCATAATATAAAAAAATTCTCTTATTCTACACGGTTTGGCAGTCTCACTTTATCAGTACTTAAATGTCTATTCTTGAGATATTTTAACTTTAGTACTTACCTACCTACAAAGTATTAATCAGTCTGAATACGAACCTACTTAACCTAATAATTTCCCTACCTATCTTAAATATTTTATGTAGTTCACAGTCTTACTGAAATCAATCAAAAAGTAACTTTTAAGCTAAACTCTATCATCGGTCAACATCTTCTATCACATTTTAACTTTTTTATTTAACACTGTTAAAATTAATATTCTGTTTACAACTATTTTCTGTGAAATTTTGTTTACTAATTTCTCTTCTCTCTTTATTAATTTTTTCTTGTTTTAATTCTACTTTATTTTTTATCTCTTTCTTGAATCAATTCAATTTCATTTTTATCTTCCTTTTTTTCTTGTTTATTCCTTGGCGCAATGTTAATATTTAAATTGGAAAAATATTTTGAAAACAACATGCTTTTTGCAGATTTCGTAGTTTCATGTTTCTTAACAACTCGTTTTTTGACACATTTTTCTTTCTTTAGCATTTGTTCAGTTTTGGCTAATTTTTGTTGTTGTCGTTGTTCCTTTCGTTTCTGTATACCTTTTTCCTTTTCTTTCTTTGCTTCAATTTTTTGGCGTTCTTCATCCTTGAATTCTTTTGACGTAATAACATAAGGTGTTTTCTAAATATGTCTCACTCCCTTCCTTTGAGGTGTTTTAGGTAACACTAATATGTCATTTAATTTTATTTCTCGTAGGTTTGTTTTCATAGGGGTAGTGACAGTTGGATTGCTTACAGTTTCCAAAACTACAATTTCTTCAAAATCTTGTTGAGCTGGGCGAACGACACTATTTATAGGCATTGATTTGTTTGAACTATTATCTAATCTGCAGTAATTTCTGTCGTTACCTGTTTCGATTTGTGTAGTATGAGTAACTTGTACACATTCAGTTGTTTGAGTATCTTCTTTGGATATATTACAATTAACATTTTCAGTGTTTTTCAGAAAAGAATCAGTCCGAGAATCATTTATATTCAGTCGTCTTCTGTGTTGTCAATAACAATTTCTTCAACCAGGACTTCTTGAGCTAGAGGAATATTACATGTACTAACAAATTCATCACACATAATTACATCCATATTTTCAATGTCCAAAAGGTCTTGTTCTTTAAGAGTAACATCTGAGGTTTTTTGCCTCATTTGCCTCATAGATTTATCATTTTTTCATAGATCTATTGATGTCTTTTCCATTTGTATTAGAGTTCTCTTTCGGTTTGCTTACTTCTTTTTCTTCAAAGCTTTCTTTATGTGTTGCTTGTTTTCGTTACCATCAAAAAAATACCACAGGTTTTTTTTAATTTGCTCAGCAGCTGTCAAATCCTGTTTGTTTATAAGATCTGTTATTGTAGACTGTCCTGCATATCTGATAAAATCCTATTTATTTATCATTCTCGAAGTTTCCGGTGTTTCTTCACTTTCGATCTTATTCTTCATATTCTTCCCCAATCATTTCGAGTAGCCTATAGCTGTTGAGTCCCACGGTAACAGACCGGTAGCCTGGAAACCATTAATAATTGTGTCTGGTTTTACGCATTTATCAATAGTTTTTTAAAAAAGTGGCACAAAATCAACTTTTGTAAGAGCTCGAGATGGATTGTCACGCCGCCACTGCAGCGCTGAAAGCTGAAACATCTGCAGGCTGAAGCAATTGAGTGCAATTGGGATAAAGTGCTATAAGCACAATATCCAATACGGAAGAAAGCTCACGGGTTTTGTGTCCATCTACAAAAAGAATTACTGGGAATGTACTTGATTTCGCACGAGATGCGGATGTAACACTTTTTCTATATATTCAGAGAAAATTTCTGTTTTCATCCAGCCATTGTCACTGAGGCCTATACCCCAATCTGATGGTACCTTTAATGCAATTTCACTTGGCAAGCGCTTGTACAGGAATATCACCATAGGCGGGGTGATTTGGCCATTGGCAGCAAAAGTAAACAACACTGTTAGTAAACTTTTAGCTGGGGCATGGTCGATTTCGTAAACATTCTTTGCACCCTTTGGAGTCAAGACCACGCCTGTCTTTGCGCAAAGAACGAAATTGGTTTCGTCCCCATTCAAGACTCTTTTCGGGTCTGATAGAATTTCAAACAAACCATGATCTTAAAAGCTATATTTCAATTGCTTGAAACCATCCTTTTGCAGCATAGATACGGCAGCATATGCCGCTGTTACTGCTTCGGGAGTTCTCACAACAATATCCGGATGTCACTTTAAAAGGAGTTTAAACTATTTATCTCCGGGAATGTTGTCTTTGAACGGGTTAGATCGGCCGCTTTTTTTATATAAATCCAGATACGCTACTCAAAACATCTTATTTCCGTTTAGGAAAACCCTTTGCATGACTAACATTTAACCAATTCTTTAATTTATTCTGCGTCAAGTACTGCGCTTGGACCAGGCTGAGGTTTATGATCTGTAACATAGCTCGAGGAACCTGATACTGTTTCGCCGCTTGCTTTTTGGCCATGGCATTTTTAATCGCGTCTAAAGCCTTTTTTATACTTTTCTCACTCTATTGTTTTCGTTTACTTTTTTCTATTTTTCCCTTTGACTTTTTTTTATCGGTTTCTTTTTCATTTCTCTCTTCATTGTTTTCGACGTACTCTAAATGAATAAAAAAACCTAATATTAGCACTCAATATTCTATTATGGGCACTACTGCCAATAATTAGCTGGTGCTATTTATTGGCACTGTGGGCCAACATTTGGAAATTGCTATTGAAGAAAAAAATATTCTATGCAGAAACCATAATTTATTGAAAACCTTTACAAATATATCATAAACTCGCTTGTTGATAATATTCGAAAAATTCCTATTATTGGCATTAATGCCAATAAAGGGATTTTGTTGAAATTATTGTTCCATATGTTGGCACATGTAATAAATGAAATGTGATAATGTAAGATATTCAAGAAATAACCGTGGAATCTACTGCCTAGAGATATAATTTAGTATATCAAATTATTTCGAAAGTATCAGTTAGCTAATTCTTGCGATATACTATGAATAATGAAGGTCTCACCTTAAGAAAATACCAAAATAACTACACCATATCACCAGCACAAAATGTCAGCTGTTATTTCTAAATCGCCATATTGGTTTTTGGAACAGTGTTGTCAATTTTCAACAGAAAAATAATACTATTTTACTCTTTAATGCATACCAAACTTGATTAATCAATGGTTTCCTTGTTTTTTCGAACTAAACTCTAAACTGCCAATATTTGGAGGAGTGCCAACGATTGGGTGGTTTACCCTATATTATAAATATATTTTTTTAAGAAAAGACCCAAGTGTTTCATTCTTAATATATAAATCTTCAAACTCAACAATCCAAAACATTTACATTATCTCTTACTTATTTTCTTAACAGTGCAAAGGAGAAAGTCTATAGAGAGAAAATATTTATTCTATACATTGTACAAAGGGCCATCGACCACTAGGTACTTCTGCCCGGTAAAGTATAAATTTAATATTAAACTAAATAAAGTCGGGACACAGCCTGAATATATAAATATATTCAACCTTTCCGGAAGTCTATAACATTATTGAGTCTTTTTAGGACTACCAAAACAAAGCTTATGTGAAATTTGTTTGTTATTTTATAGATTTTATTCCACCTTATACATTCCACAGATCATGTCTTTCCGATAAAGTTTTCGGAAAGACATGATCTTAAAAGAAACAATGTCATGAGATTTGTTTTGGTGGTCCTTAAGAGTTTTGGTAGTCATAAAACGCATCTGCAGATGGGCTATCCACTTAAGTAAGTGGATAGCCATCTGAAGACACGTTTTGAGATTTACCTCTCATCAGTGCAGCTTTGCTTTTATGAATTTTTTTTTCGATTTTACTTCATTTTTTTTTCATATTTTTTCCAGCTTGGATATATTACCTTTCGAAAAATTGGTTTAAACTGAAAAATCACACCAGGAAACACTGACGCGAAATAGCTGTTCTGACAGTTTGAGGTAACGTTTTACCGGCTAAACGAGAAGTGCTAATATTCATTTATTCGTAAGTAAGTATTTGTTTTTATTTTTCAAGCATCATTGACTGCAAGACAATTCTGTTGCACCCGCGATTCCAGAGATTTAAAAGTTTGTGGTTATATACAGAAATAAAGCGTTAACGTTTTGAAACTTTCATCAATCGCTTTTGCCTAATAGTGTATTGTTTGTTAATTGAATTGAAATAAGCGTTAACTTAAATTGGTTGCACCCACGATCGTTATTAGAATAATGCAACACTTTTTCCAATTGATTTTGCCCAACTATGAACCGCAAATAAATTAAGACTTTTTGGATTTTGTTCTTTTCTCCTCTCTCTTCTTCAGAAAGAAAAGAAGAGAACGCATGAAGAGGTTCTGCGTTCTCTTCTTTTCTTTCTCTCCTCTTCGGAAATGATCCGTTTGGGCCTCCTCATTGTTGGTTTCTCCTGAAATGCTTTTATACTCTCTACTCTCCTTCTAAACCCTCTTCTGTTGAGGGCCATCTGTAGTGTGATTCTAACTTCTGCCGCATTCCTTTTCACCTCATCTACCCATTTAGATGTGGACTTTAACCCCATGATGTAGTTTAAGACTCTTTTGGTTAGTCTGCATTCATCCATTCTTAGTACGTGTCCGTAGAACTTAAACCTCCGCTTCTTCATTGTGTCCGTGATCTTCTTAGTATGTTTGTAAAGTTCTTCGTTTTTCCTCATCCTCCGAGTCCCATCAGTAGTTTTCCGTGTTCCAAGTATTTTCCGCAGAATCCTCCATTCTTTCTTTTCGAGTTCTTGATCCTCCCCCTGTTTATTTACAATAAGACACTCCGAGGCGTACAATCCTTCAGGTTGTACTACCGATCTATAACGTCTGATTTTGGCCTTGTGGGATAATGTACTTGTTCTGCGTTAGCTTGTAGGCCAGGTTTAGTTTTCTGGCTCTTGCTTTATGTGCCTCCTTATCTTGTCCGTTGGGTTAGATCCATTCCCCCAGGAATTTAAACTTCTGTTTTCTCTTTATCTTCCCATGATTTACCTCCATGTACCTCTCACTTTCGTGCTTGTACTCCATTTATTCTGTCTTTTGATAAGAGATTTATTTGAAGACCCGTTTTTTTCTGCGACTTCAAGTAAACTTATTATGTGATTTATTGTATATTTTATTGTTTTTACATGTAATGTATGCTGATTATACATATTTAATAAAGTTTTCATACCTCAAAATTACCAGCAGAGCCATGCCCTAAAACAGGTACTGTCCGTGTCGCTGTCTTGCCGAAAGATATTTGTGCTGGCTTGTACGTGCTCTTACTGCAAATCCGGCAAAAAATCTTATTATCGGTATGTGGGGCTGTGTCAGAGCGATATGGATGAAAATTGAGAAATTAGAGCAGGTACAATTTTTGAAAAAGATTGATGGCTTCGCTGAAATCGTGAATGATTTAGGGGACGTGCAATTTAAAGACATTGTCACAAAGTCGGTGGCGCCAGAGATAAAGACTGATAGAAATAATATGTTCGTAAAAGTTTCGAAGAATCCTGACGGCTTTGAGAAGAAATAATTAACAAAAGTGTCAGTAAAGAGTACTGATTGGTACGTAAAATGGTATGATCTCTTATGTTGTTTCTATATAAGTTTTTATTGATGTTTATATTCAGTTAAATTAGATGGGTTGCACCTGCGTTGGTTTGCCTCAATAGTGAATAATTTAATTTTTATTTTGTGTGTCTGTCCGTCTGTCCGTCTGTCCGTCTGTCCATCTGTCCGTCTGTCCGTCTGCCCGTTTGTCCGTCTGTCCGTCTGTCCGTCTGTCCGTCTGTCCCTCTGTCCGTCTGTCCGTCTGTCCGTCTGTCCGTCTGTCCGTCTGTCCGTCTGTCCGTCTGTCCGTCTGTCCGTCTGTCCGTCTGTCCGTCTGTCCGTCTGTCCGTCTGTCCGTCTGTCCGTCTGTCCGTCTGTCCGTCTGTCCGTCTGTCCGTCTGTCCGTCTGTCCGTCTGTCCGTCTGTCCGTCTGTCCGTCTGTCCGTCTGTCCGTCTGTCCGTCTGTCCGTCTGTCCGTCTGTCCGTCTGTCCGTCTGTCCGTCTGTCCGTCTGTCCGTCTGTCCGTCTGTCCGTCTGTCCGTCTGTCCGTCTGTCCGTCTGTCCGTCTGTCCGTCTGTCCGTCTGTCCGTCTGTCCGTCTGTCCGTCTGTCCGTCTGTCCGTCTGTCCGTCTGTCCGTCTGTCCGTCTGTCCGTCTGTCCGTCTGTCCGTCTGTCCGTCTGTCCGTCTGTCCGTCTGTCCGTCTGTCCGTCTGTCCGTCTGTCCGTCTGTCCGTCTGTCCGTCTGTCCGTCTGTCCGTCTGTCCGTCTGTCCGTCTGTACGTCTGTCCGTCTGTCCGTCTGTCCGTCTGTCCGTCTGTCCGTCTGTCCGTCTGTCCGTCTGTTCGTCTGTTCATCTGTCCGTCTGTTCGTCTGTCCTACTGTCCGCTGCTCGTATGTCGGTCTGTCCGTCTGCCCGTCTATTCGTCTGTCCGTCTATCGGTCTGTTCGTCTATCAGTCTCTCCGTCTGTCCGTATTAGTGGCTGTTTATGGAATCGCAGCACCTAAACTAATGGACCGATTTTGATGAGGTTTTTTTGAAAGCTGACGTGATCGAGAAGGTCCTTAGCTATAATTTATGAAGATCTGTTAATGCCTTTGATGACCCTCAGCTCATTTCCAACTTGAGAAAATCAATCTGCAACCAATTTGAACAAATGTTTGTCTAGTTCGGTATATCCAAATTTGTGTTTGAAAGCTGAAGTGATCGAGAGGGTTTTTAGCATTTCCTACTTGACAAAACTTAAGCTTCATCGGCTTCATCTTGTTTCCTCCCGAGTTTGGCATTGAAGGCGCCTATCAGTAGAGTGTGATAGTTAGTATTTTCTTCAAATATTTTTTTTTATTTATTGATGTTGTCATAGAAGGCATCCATATCTTCTTCTGATGATGTTAACGTGGGGGCACACCTGTATGATTTTCAAATTGTGCATTGAGCCCAGTTTCAAAGTGTTTTACTACTTTACCCAGTTTTACTACTAGATTTGGTATAAGTTTCTTGTGTATGATCATTCCCACACCACTATTGGATGTTTCTTTTTCTCCTCCAGTTTTTCATCCAGTTTTCAGTGTTTTCTTGCTATCTCCTCTTCTTCTAACTTCACTCAAGCCTACGATGTTCCATTTTATTTTATCAAGCTGTGTTTCTAGTTCAGTTACTTTTTGATCCGATAATAAGGTTTGTATGTTGTAAGACTCAATGTGCAGTGTTCGTCTTCTCAAGAAGCCTAGTATACTCCGGAGATTCTTTGCACTCTCAGCTCGGGACCTTGCCTGATCGCTACCGTAGTCAGAGGTTTTTAAGCTGCCGGACACTGAGGGCCTTCTTTGGTTCCGTACTGTCATTGGTGGTATTCAGCCGTTTGCCCCTACCGCGCTGGCCATTGCGGGTTGGTATGGGGAAGGGAGGTAGAGATGTGTATGAAATAAAGAGAGAGAGACCCCTAGCCCTCGAGTGCTCTAATAGCGTCGGGGTCGGAAGAGATTAAGAGTTTGTTGTAATAAAAACCAGGACTGGACATATGTGCCATTAGTGCATATTCCAAAACGTGCCATTTGTCCCACGTTTTGGATAAATGCAATTGTTTTATAGTTTGTCCAGAAACTAAGGGTTTTTATTACCACGTTAAAATCTACCTCCCCCAAACATATTAGAAAACGTGCGATAGCCTATTAAAACCTTCTTATAGAGATTAACCATAGGACCAGACATTTTCAGGGATTTGGAGAATTTAAGCCTCGATTGTTCATTGGAGGAGCCAAGAAAATTCAATCTCCCCCTTATTTGAACTAGAGCAGGGGTCGGCAAAGTGTGGCTCGCGAGCCACATGTGGATCTTTTGGTGTGAGCTTATGGCTCTTCAGAAACATCGAAAAGAAAAAGAATCGAAAAGAAAAAATCACAAAAAAAAGAAGCAGCCTCAAATAACCTGCCCCTTTTCGGAAGTCTTAGGACCGCCGGCGCCAGTGGCGCCGCCGCCATGTTCATAACTCATAGTCACTCTTTTCACAATTTTAACAATAAACCAGATATTGGGAATAAAATCAAAAGCTTACCATTGTATGCCAAAACTACAATAGATAGGACAAAAAAAGGTCATAGGTCAAAACAGTCAAAAGTTAAATGCATGCCAACAAGATGAGGACGTTAAATTAGCATATGACATAAATGATACGGCACAAGTTGTCCATTTTGCTCGCCATATATCATTAGTTGGTTTCAAAGACTAGGAGAAGATGTAGCAAATACAGTGAACGAATGTCTGAATAAAAATCACATCGAACAGATGAAGCTAAAAGTATGGTGGGCAATAAAAAAGGATTTGTTACAATTTTAAAAGAAAAAATTAAACATGACGTGTTATCTTTCCATTGCATAATTCATAAGAAAGCACTTTGCGGACAAACATTTCCAGAAGATATGGGCAAAGTTATGGATGTGGTCAGGGTCGGACTGGGCCGGAAGGGCCTGGGCGCCTCGCCATAAACCCGGGGCGCGGTACGGGATATTGATAATTGTTCTGGATAAAAAGGAATGATAATATAATTCACTGTCATTTTGACAGTTTTTATCAGCTATCGTCATTTTGGACAGTAATTAGAATTTTTTATAGTTATTATCAATTTTGACAGCTATTACAATGTTATTTGACATTTATAAACAATTTTACGATTTTTACCACTTTTGACAGATTTAAATTATAAATGTAGCTTTAATGATTAATAATAACTAATTAAAAAATACACATAATTATCCAAAGATGCAAAGAATGTTGTTTCCATTTATGACAAGTTTTGGGAATATAAGTTTTCGATGAACTTAACGTAACGGGACGTGACGTATAACTTAAACACGTTCTTTTATATGCGGCTAATTACAATTGCTTTCACATAATTGCTTTCACAAAAGTTCAAACTTCGCATCCAGTTACGTTAGCTGATTAACATGACTCTTTTTGCCAATCAACGCACGAACGCCCATCATCGAATTCAAGAGTGATATTGTTATTGTGTTGTGATTGGTGATATTGTGTTGTGATTTATATTGTGCAATAGCCAGCAACTACAACAACAGAGAGAAAGGAAAATGTCGATGGACCTTTCACAAACATACAGTTAGTTAAATTCACGCCAAATCAGTTTACGTCGCGTCGCGTTCCGTTACGTTAAGTTCATCGTAAAGCCGGCATTGACAATCCAGTTCTGCATATAAATGAATGATAATGTCATTTTTGACAGTTATTATCAACTATTATCATTTTTATAGTAATTGCCATTTTTAACAGTTAATAAAATTTAAAAAAACTACTTTACTTACTTTACTACTTTACTGTTAGTGCTAGTAACTGCTTTAGACAGATTACAATAATAAATGTAGCGGCAGGCCCTGATAACCAGACCAGGGGGGTCGCGCAGGGGGTCATTCAGGGGGTCGCGCAGGATAGGGCCCGGCTGGCAAACGTCATCTCAACTATATGGCCAGTCCGACGCTGGATTTGGTAGTCAAAGCCAGCAATAATATTATATCAAAGGCGCTTAATCACAGCCAATTATGAGGAAAATTCAAAAATATGACTTTATGAAAAAAATTATCCGTGGCTCTTGATCCGGTTTAAAATCATTATAAATAAAAAATTGGCTCTTAAGTTTATAGAGTTTGCCGACCCCTGAACTAGAGGGATGATTTAACCCTTCTTACAGATATATTATACTAGGAATGGTATAAATACCATTCCCCAAATTGTAAGTAAGAAGTAAGAGAAAAGAAAGTAGAGTGGTAAGCTATAAGTTCTTAAGTTATTTCGTTGTATTATTGTTTAATTAAATTGTTAAAACCAACTCGACTATTATTCGACAAACTACGTGTCTTGCGAATTCCGGTGAACATTACATTACAAGATCCCGAGATATATAGATATATCTCAGAGTCCGAAGAATTGTTGGGCAGCAGTCCTTCGCTCTCAACATTGAAGTCGGCGGTAGTTCACACCAGAACCCCCTTCACAACATTGGTGGCAGCCCCACAACATTGGTCGCAGCTTCCCAACATTGCTTGCAGCCTCACAACAAGTTGATTAAGGGATATCTGAGAGGGAAGATAAAAGATAAAGGAGAGATAGAGGAGATAGAGGAGGAGATAGAGGAGGAGGAGAAAAAGATAGAGGAGTCTCACCAAAGACAAGTTGAAGTAAAGTAAGAATCCAGCTAGCTAGACGTGAACTCCCGAGGTTTGTAGACTATTTAGCCGTAATATAATTACGTTGCCGGTGCACCACGCGAAGGCTAGTCTACTTTGCACCCATTAGTAGTTAATAATAAATTTAAGTTAACAGGGCAAGAGATAATTTTTTGTAACTTTTTAGTTTTTTTGTGTCGGGGTTACTTATACATTTTAAATTTTATTTTATGTTATTTTAATTGATTAGTTTAATGCTTTACGAAATAACAAATTGTAACATAATAAACGTTTCACAATTAACAAACTTATGTGTTTTTGTCTTATGATCCAGAAAGGTCGGGCCAATTTTGTTGCATCCGCGATAGCACTTGGAACGTTCCTACTGACTGCATAAATATCAAATTAAAATTCTTGAAAGCGCATATAGAGTGAACATGTTAATTAATAATTAGTAATTAAGTAATAATTAGTAATTTTATAATAAGTAATTCTTCCAAGATTAATTTCATTAAAAATGATTTTTATTTTATCGCTCAGGAACTTTATATGTGTCTGAATGTTGCAACCGAACTTCTTAATTAAAATAATAATAGTCTACCAACGTCCAAACAACGTCCAACGTCGACCAAAGTCTAAGTGTCTACCAACGAAAAATTAAAAGAAATATAAAACAGGTTTCTAAAAGAAAATCTAAGAAGTATTTTAATATTTATTTGGCTTGTGTAATTCGTCTTTGACCTTCAATTTTAAGATAACAATTTATCTATTTATAAAAGTTGATTTATGCGTCAGCGGCCGCAGACAAAGGTTTCAATTTATTACTTCAGTTGTGTAACAATCGCCGTCTCGAAATGTTCAAGTTCGCGTTGCTGTTTTGCGTCGTAATCGCGTGCTGTCAAGCAGCAAAAATCTTAGGAGTTTTCACGTTTCCCAGTCAAAGTCATCATATATTGGGAAAAGCGTTGCTTAAGGAATTAGCTGCGAGAGGACACCAAGTTACGATGATAAGCCCTTATCCCTTGAAAAATCCTCCGAAAAATTATAGGGACATTCCGCTGGAGAAAGTGAAAGAATGGGGAGCCGAAAATTTTAAAGATGTCATGAATCCAAATACTCCGTTTTTGAAGAAGCTGTATCTATTTTATTCGAAAATGCATGGTATGAGTAGAGTGATATTTGAGGAAGAACATCTTGTGGCGTTTTTGAAATCCGGAGAAAAATTCGATGTGGCTATTAATATGATGGGTTATAGTGAGTCGATTCTGGCTATTGGACATGCAGTTAACGCAAGTAACATTGGATTTAGTATTATGGGAGGTATGCCAATTATTAATTACCATTCAGCTATTCCTACTCCATACGCATACGTTCCACACACGTTTTACATTTACACCGATAAGATGACGTTCTTTCAAAGAGTAATCAACACTTTATTTACAATTGGGTTTGACTTGTTGATTCATTTCAAAGCTTTGCCTAATCAACGGGAAGTAATCAAAGAAAAATTTCCCAATGGTCCAAGTTTGGATGCACTGCTAGATGACTTGGATCTTTATCTGATAAATTCTCATCCTGCACTTGAGAGTCCAAGACCGTACCTTCCTAATACCATTCAAATCGGTGGATTCCATTTGGCAGATAAAGAAACTTTGCCTGAAGACTTGAAAACGTTTATGGACAAATCAAAGAATGGACTGATTTTCTTCAGTTTGGGAACAAATCTAAAGAGTTCGGAATTGGCTGGAGATACTTTAGATGGGATGCTGAGGGCTTTCCAAAAATCAAAATTCGATTTCCTTGTTAAATTTGATAAGGACATCCCCAAAAAAACAAAAAATGTAAAAATCAGTAATTGGTTGCCCCAGAAGGCTATCTTGGAACATCCTAAAACGAAAGCTTTCATAACTCACGGCGGACTAGGAAGCATCGCCGAATCGGTTTACAACGATGTCCCGATGATTTGCATTCCATTCTTCGGAGATCAACACAAAAATGTAGCAGATGTCGTCCTTAACGGCTATGGCATCAAACTGGATATTAAATCTATGACCGAAGATATTTTGTCTAACGCTATTAAAGACATTACTGAAAACCACACATATCTGTTAAATGTGAGACTGAGGGCTGACGCATTTAGAAACCAAGAAATGGATCCGATGGATAAAGCTGTTTTCTGGGTCGAACATGTTGTTAAGCACAAAGGAGCCAAGCACTTGAAATCCATAGCAAGTCAACTCAAGTGGTATCAATATCTCCTGCTAGATGTGTTTGCATTTATTGGAGCTATTTTACTGACCGTTCTCGCTATCGTCGGGTTTATTATTAAGAAGTTGTTATCGATTTGTTTTGGAAAAAAATCGAGCCAAGCTAAGCAAAAACTCAAAAAACAATAATCTTTAGATATTTATAAAGTTTGTAAGTAAGTAATAATTGTAAGTATAAATTGTAAGTTAAACCGTAAGTTTTCGATTATAAAATGTTAATAAAGCTTGTATTTTTAATAACCCTGTATAAAGATGTCTTTTATTAACCTTCCCAAAGGTAATTGCAGTCAATTTGTTTCACAAGCGAGATAAATTTCCAGACAGATACATAATGTCGTAATTCTAATTGCATTTGAACGATAAAATAATTGAAACTCATTTTACAATAACAAAACGCTTGAAATAAATATATCTTATCTTATCGTGTGTTTTCAAAAATTATTTATTTTGTTAAAATAAATTTTAGTTCGCAAATAGACTTCAATCATGAGAATTCGCGTTTTTGTGCTGCTCTTAGCAATTTTTGCATCTTCAACAAACGGTGCTAAGATATTAGGAATATTCCCTTTTACGAGTAAGAGCCACGTAATTTTGGGCGGTGCCTTGTTGAAAGAATTGGCGAATAGAGGACATGAGGTAACTATGATAAGCCCGTTTCCTCTAAAGGATCCTCCACCAAATTTTGTCGACGTACCTTTAGTCAAGATATTCGAGAATCAGAAAACTATGGAAGACTTTCTGAAACCAGAAGTGTCAATATTCACGAAAATCGGTATATTCTACAACTTTGTTCAAAACTTTCCTAAATACATTTTAGAAGAAGAGAAAGTTACGCAACTGTTAAATTCTGGTCAAACGTTTGATGTTTCCATTCAACTAACGACATACTGCCATTTTTTGCTGGGAATCGGACATAAATTAAATGCTACCCCAATAAGTTTCAGCCTAATTGGAGGACTGCCTGAAATATCACAATCAGGTGTTCCAACACCTTACGCTTATGTCCCAAATTCTATGCTACCGTTTACCGATGAAATGACATTCCTTCAAAGACTCAGTAACACGCTCGTTAATATATTATTGGATATATTTATGAAGCTTGTAGTAATGCCACATCAAAGAAAAGTGGTACAAACCTATTTCCCACACGCTCCAACTTTGGATGATATGATAGACAGCATTGATTTGTATCTTATTAACACACATTTTGTGACGGAGACACCAAGACCGTACCTACCAAACACTATTCAAATTGGAGGATTTCATTTGCAAGAGACTGAGGAATTGCCAGGAGATTTGAGAGTATTCCTGAATCGTTCCAAATTTGGTGTTATATATTTCAGCCTTGGTACCAATTTAAAAACGTCGCATTTACCACAACAGGCATTACAAGCGATTTTGAAAACGTTTGAGAAATCTAAATACGATATATTATGGAAATATGACGGCGTGTTAATTGATAAACCAATAAATGTTAAAATAAGCAAGTGGTTGCCGCAGAAAAGTGTTTTGGCGCATCACAAGGTTATAGCGTTTATTACTCATGGAGGAATGGGTAGTACTGTTGAAGCTATCTACCACGGCGTTCCTATGATCTTCTTGCCATTTTTTGGAGATCAGCAAAAAAATTCTGAAAATGGTGTTGCAAGCGGTTACGGCTTAAGGTTAGATGTCTTGAATGTAACGGAGGAATCTTTCACGGCAGCTGTCAAAGAAATCACTGAGGATAAGAAGTATTCGGAAAAAATTAAAATGATGTCGGATATGTATAAGAACCAGGAGGTGAATCCTATGGAAAAGGCTGTTTATTGGGTGGAGCATGTTATTAAACACAAGGGCGCAAAACATTTAAGATCAAAGGCAACTTCTCTAGCTTGGTATCAATATATGTTGCTCGACGTCTTCGCGGTAATTGGAGGAATTCTTTTAGTGAGTCTTGCTCTTGGATATTGGTTATTGAAGAAGTTGGTTTCGGTCTTTTGGAGAAGAATTAAAACCAATAACAAAGTGACTCATAAGAAAGTTAAAAATAATTAAAACTTTTGTGTATTTATATAAAAGTTGCTTGCGTTTCCACATAAACAATATCATATATATATATATATATATATATATATATATATATATATATATATATATATATATATATATATATATATATATATATATATATATATATACAGGGTGTTTCATATATGTGCCATTAATTCCAGGGCGTCATAAAATAAGACAAAAAGTCTCTATAATGTGTCCGAAAATGCTCCTAACTGAGGTAAAGCCCTAACAAGGGTGTGGCCCGTCACAACATTTTTGCTAATATCTCAGACGCAACTTATGAGAGTTGATTCAAATTTTGTGTGTAGTCGTTACTGGTGCCGAACTACTGTTTGGCACCAGTAACTTACCACCAGTGCTTATTTTCGTCTGATAGCCAATCAGTGGCGGTACATACGGAGAACGACCTTTGTAATAGACCTTTTTACAGTTAGTTAAGCGCATGCGCATACGCCAAGTTTGAAAGGCGGAATATGAAAGTTTCGGGCTCATATATAGTTATACGTCAAAAAGTTCGGGCAATTTTGACGTATAACACGGCGGAAATTGACGCATGCGCACAAAAAACTTTCAACTATGAAAAGATCTATTAGGAAATGTTTTCTTTATAGGGACTTTTTTCTTATTTTAGGCTCTAGAACACGGCCTAGAATTTCTTCCAGATGTTTATGAAACACCCTGTATATGTAATTCCTTACGGTTTTAACTCAATATTTTTTAAACGCAAATCCATGAAAGTGTTTACTTAATTGAATGTTATTTAATAAATTGTAATTTGAAAGTTTCCAATATATTATTTGTTTTTTCATCTTTTGCAATCTTAATTATTCCTTTTATTAAAAAAATGTTTCTTAATTTTATCAAGAAACATTTTGATATAAGTCAATAAACGAGAAGGCAAATTAAGATCACACTTTGATCTCACAACAAATAATTAAATATGAATTGTTTATCTCATAAAATCCCACTTATCTGTTTTATTAAAATAATATTGACTTAATGTCTCTTATCTTTATTAATAAACATTTGAAATAAATCATTAAACGAGGACGAAAATTAGTCTTAAAACTTTGATCTCATATCAAATAAGTTGAATGTCATGTATTTAAATTAATAAAAAGTTGACCTAGAGATTACCAAATTAATTTAACAATTATTTCCTGTTGTTTATAAAAAAAAAATATTCTTATCTTTAATTCGATTAAACATTTGTAAAGCAGTCTAACGAGAATGTAAATTAAGAAATATTAAAACTTTGATCTCATCACAAATAAGTTAGATGTCAGAAGGTGTGTAAATTCATAACAATTTGACCTCGAGTAATCCACTTCAAGTAAATTCCTCTAAGTCAGGGCTGTATTGTAATTTACAAAGGCACGATCTGAATAAATATAGCTGAATAAATACCATTACACGTTACAAAAACAAGAGTTCAAGTAGACCAGACACACGTTATCTCAACACGCGTATCTCATGTTATTATTGTAATATTCATAATTTATCTGTTACGCTATTAATAAAACAATTCGATAAAACTTGGTTTACTTTTCTCATTGTGTAGTCCAAACAATAATATCGCAGTTTCTATTCGGGCGCTCGGCGTTGCAACAAACAGGAAACAAATAATTATTTAGAGTTTAACACAGTAAATACTATTTTAAATGTTTGTAAAAGTTGTTTATTTATTTTCTACTATATCATGAATCATCATCATTATGTTGTCGATTTATTACACTAACACTTATTACATAACATTATACCGAGCGATCCAAAAAAAAGAAAAATGAAATGTTGGTCTTATACCTTGTTGGTCTACCTAAATGTTGGTCTTATATTCATAATCTCTCCGTATCTTAAGGATAAAAGACGCCTTGGTGAAGGCTTCCTTGAATCTCAGAGGCGTCCTTGTTTCATAGTCACAACTGGGTTCTCCCTTCCAGAAAGAAAACATATTTAGGGATATGTGATTACTTATGGTGGTAAAACCGCTGATAGAAGCGCAACTCGGCTATATTAGAAACTCTAAACCTCTAAGGCTCTCGATTGTTAAGTTGTGTGGATTGATTAACGGAGTGTATAATATGACGATCAAGCGAGCCCGCCGTAGGCGGGCGAAGTTCGATCGTAATTATACTACACCTACCGTTCTCGATGATAATTTGTAGTAATGCTCATAATTGCTAACATTTCGTGAAACGTTAGCAATAAAGAGCATTACTAGAGACGTGTGGTATAACCTTAAAATTTAAGATAAGAATTTCAGTTGCGACGTGTGCAATTATACATGAAGGAAAAAATGTGCATTACACGGACCGCGAAAGGCTGCCAATTTTCAATCGATTTCCACAAGCTTAGTCTCTAAAGATGCTATTTGGATTAGTACGGATTATAGATTATTTTATAGATTAGTACGGTATTCTGCAAACTGCAACTAAGAAATTCCACCGCAGCAGCCACCAATCCGGAAGAGGACTGTTATATTTTAATTCACCGCTCGGTCAATTCTCAACCGATTTCGACAAGTATGGTCTCGAAAACTGGGTGAGGAATTGGGATAAATTATTCTGCAGCAAGATTTGCAAAAAGTGAGAGGAAATGGCAAAAAATGGCAAACTAAATGTAAAATAGGCCACGGTTGAATAACGGAGTGTATAATTGAACGATCAAACGTGCCCGCCTAAGACGGGCTACGTTCGATTGTGATTATACGAAACGTCTCGTTCGAAGATGATAATTTGTAGTAATGCTCGTCAATTTTGTGAAATGTTAGCAATGTCGAGCATTACTACAAATTATCATCGAGAACGAGACGTTTCGTATAACCTTAAAATTCAAGATAAGAATTTGAGTTGCGACGAGTGCAATTATAGATGAAGGAAAAAATGTGCATTACACGGACCGCGAAAGGCTGCCAATTTTCAATGAATTTCCACGTTTATTAATTTCCAAGTTTAGTTTCAAAAAATGCGTACGGTATTCTGCAAACTGCAACTAAGAAATTCCACCGCAGCAGCCATCAAGCCGGAGGAGGACTCCTACACTTTAATTCACCGCTCGGTCAATTCTCAACCGATTTCGACAAATTTGGTCTCGAAAACTGGGCGAGGAATTGGGATAACTTATTCTGCAGTAAAATTTGCAAAAAGTGAGAGGAGATGGCTAAAAATGCAAACAAAATGTAAAATAGACCACATATCGGGCATTTGGAGCATTTGCACGAAATAAATTGGAAAAAAGTGTTCAGCGCAACCACTTCCATCGGACGAACCGAAAAAAGGTCCAAATTTTTTTTTGAAAAAATAGCCAAAAACTGCTCACTGCTTGCGCAATTTTCAACCGATCTCCACAGGTTTAGTTTTAAAAGATGCGTACAGAAATCGGATAAATTATTCTGTGAGATATATTAGCAATAATTTACGTTCCTAGGAAGCTACCGCAACTAACAAGGGGGAGTCTCCTCGTCTCGTCATCACCAATTTGGCCCAAATTACAGCATATGTAGGGCTTGACTATAAATTAAAGTGACGCAAGCGGGAATAAATAATAAAAATTAAAAAAAAGTGTCCCCGCGGGGAATCGAACCAGCGATCCTCGTACTATGAACCCGAGCTCTTACCGCTACGCTGACCGGCAATTGAAATTTATGCTAACATAGTGGGCTTATGAGTTTATGAGTTACCGGTCGGCGTAAAAATGACCATCTGGCCCTCCCGCTTACGTCACTTTCATTTATAGTCAAGCCCTACATATACTATAAATTTTGGACAAATCGGTGATTACGAGTTGGCAGGCTCCCCTTGTGAGAAAGCCATCGAATCGCCTAAGGACACAGGAAGAGGATACATTTTATTTCATCGCTCTGTAAGAGTCGCTATTTCTTTTGGGTAAACTTGTAAAATTGTATTGAATTATAAATCATGCGGAACATTTTTGAACGGTAACAGCATTCAGGAAAGCTCAACATCTTTAAAACGCATGTTACTCCGATATTTTCTTTGTCCTTAGCAGGAGGTGGGAGAGGGATAGATCCAGCCCTAGAGAAGCTGAGGGAGCGGGCATGCTTACAGACGAACGAAAAAACGAATTGTTGAAGCAGAGGGACCAAAAGAATACCGCGTTTAATATTTTGAAAGGAAAAACCTGTGGGGATTTTTGGAGAGAAGATCTTGATAGTTTCAGTGAAGCTCTGGACGGTGTCGAAGAAAAGGAGAGACTCGACGAACTTGGAACTAAACCAGTTAAAAAAGTACCTGGAAAGAAGGGAAGCAAAGGAAAGCAAATTTCAATGAAACATTGCCGATACCGGAAAATCAAGCAGAGAGTGTAATACCTACAATATCTGAGGAAATGATGAAGAAGTTCGCAAATAAACACAAGAAAAGCGTTTTGGTTAAATGAGTAAAAGACACGGACAAATCCATTGATAAAGGAGATGATGAATTTGATGCTATATTGAAAGAAAAGAAAATGTGAAATCCACGTCGTCAGCAGAAAGCGGTGAAATAAAATCAGGAAGAGGAAGGAATAGGAAGACTGATGGGTTGAAACACTCAACTTTTCGAAAGCTGCTACTGGCAAAGGAAAAAGAGGAAGAAAGAGGGCAATATCTGATGATGATGTTGAATCTCCTTCAAGTGGTTCAGATGTTAAATTTGAAAGTGTTGTCAAGAGTCCTCCACTTCAAATAAGAGAAGGAACAAGAAGAGCAGCGAAACCGATCAAATATCAAATAGATGATTCTGATGAGGAAGAAAAGGAGCTTGAAAATCAGGAGCTTCATGATAATGATGCAGTTCTTCACGAAACTATTAACCAAGCAAAACTTGAAGATTCCGATAGTGATTACGAAACTAAAACTGCTCCAGCGGGATCGAATGAATCCTGCGAAGATTTGTTTGATTCGTTCGTGGGTAAAACTCTTCCGAAAGAAACGGCAAAGCAGAAGATGAAGACAATTGAAACTGACAGTGAGAGTGAAGTTGAGAAAAAAAGCGAAGGTTGAAGACAGTGGCAGCGGAGATCAATTTGATCTCATGGTGAAATCGAAGAAAAAGCCTGCTGCTGACAAGGCCAAACCTTAAGGGAGGAAAAAGAAAGTAAGCAGTGATGAAGAATTTTCTCCCGCTAAAGGTTGGGAAACTGGGAGACCTAGGAAAAGAGTTGCAAGGTATAATGAAAGTAATGATGATGATAGGTTTCATACTCACAACTTGGCTCTCCCTTACAGAAGGAAAACACATTTAGGGATATGTGATTGCCTATGGTGATAAAACCGCTGAAAGAAGCGCCACTCGGCTATAATAGAAACTAACTAAAAATCTTCAAGGCTTTCGATTGTTAAGTTGCGTCGGTTGATTAACGCAGTGTATAATTGAACGACCAAATGAGCCCGCCCAAGGCGGGCGACGTTCGATCGTATTTATACGAAACGTCTCGTTCGAAGATGATAATTTGTAGTAATGCTCGTCATTGCTAAAATTTTGTGAAATATTAGCAATGACGAGTATTACTACAAATTATCATCGAGAACGAGAAGTGTAGTATAACCTTAAAATTTATGATAAGAATTTGAGTTGCGACGATTGCAATTATAGATGAAGGAAAAAATGTGCCTTACACGGACCGCGATAGGCTGGCAATTTTCAATCGATTTCCACAAGTTTAGTTTCAAGATGCGTACGGTATTCTACAAACTGTAACTAAGAAATTCCACCGCAGCAGCCATCGATCCGGCGGTGGACTTTTACATTTTAATTCACCGCTTAGTCAATTCCCAACCGATTTCGACAAATTTGGTCTCGAAAGGTGGGTGATGAATTGGGATAAATTATTCTGCAGCAAAATTTGCAATAAATGAGAGTAAAACTAAATGTAAAAAGGCAACATATGGAGCATGGTGAGCATTTGCACGAAATAAATTGGAAAATAGTGTTCAGCGCAACCACTTCCATCGGACAAACTAAAAAAAGGTCCTAAATTTTTTAGAAAAATAGAGAAACACTGCTCACTGCTCGCGCAATTTTCAACCGAACTCCACAGATTTAGTCTCAAAAGATGCTTACGGAATTCTGATCAATGATTCTGTAAGAAATATTTGCAATAATTTACGTTCCTAGGTAGCTACCACAATTAACAAGGGGGCCCTGTCAACTCGTCTACACCGATTTAGCCCAAATTTACAGCATATGTAGGGTTTGACCATAAATGAAAGTGACGCAAGCGGGAGGGCCAGATGGCCAAGCGTTAAAAAAACTCATTTTTTAAGCCGACCAGTAAGTTACCGACAACTCATAAGCCCGCTAGTTAGCATTAATTTCAAGGGCCGGTCAGCGCAGCGGTAAGAGCTCAAGCTCATAGTACGAGGATCGCTAATTCGATTCCACGTGGGGACGCTAAAATAATTAAATTGACAAATTAATAATTACAATTAAAAAGTTAAACAATACTAATAATATAAGAAAGTCATTTTAAAAATGGTAAATAAAAAAAAAGCGTCCCCACGGGGAATCGAACCAGCGATCCTCGTACTATGAACCCGAGTTCTTACCGCTGCGCTGACCGGCCATTGAAATTTATGCTAACATAGCGGGCTTATGAGTTGTCGGTAACTTACCGGTCGGCGTAAAAATGTCCATCTGGCCCTCCCGCTTACGTCACTTTCATTTATATTTAAGCCCTACATGTACTATAAATTTGGGACAAATCAGTGATTACGACTTGACAGGGCCCTCTTGTGAGAAAGTCATCGAACCGGCTAAGGAATCAGAAGAGGATACATTTTATTTCACCGCTCTGTAACAGTCGCTATTTCTTTTGAGTAAAATTGTATTGAATTATACGTGATGCGGAACATTTTTGGACGGTAACGGCATTCAGGAAAACCCAACATCTGCAAAATGCATGTTACTCCGAAATTTTCTTTGTCTTTACCAGGAGGTGTAGCAGGGATAGAACCAGCCGAACAGCAGCTAAGGGAGCGGGAATGCTTACAGACGAACGAAAAAACGATTTGTTGAAGCAGAGGTACCAAAAGAATCCCGAGTTGAATATTTTGAAAGTGAAAACGTGTGAGGATTTGTGGAGAGAAGATCTTGATAGTTTGAGTGAAGCTCTGGACAGTGTCGAAGAAAAGGAGAGACTCGACGAACTTGGAACTAAACCAGTTAAAAAGAATCTTGAAAGAAGGGAAGGAAAGCAAATTTCAATGAAACATTGCCGATACCGGAATATCAAGCTGAGAGAGTAATACCTTCAATGTCTGAAGAAATAGTGAAGAAGTTTGCAAATAAACACAAGAAAAACGTTTTGGTTAAACGAGTAAAAGACACGGCTAAGTCCATTGATGAAGAAGATTATGAATTTGATTCTATGAAAGAAAAGAAGAATGTGAAATCCAAATCGTCAGCAGAAAGCGGTGAAATAAAATCAGGAAGAGGAAGGAAGAAGAAGTCTGATGGGTTGAAACAAACTACACTCAACTTTTCGAAAGCTGCTCCTGGCAAAGGAAAAAGAGGAAGAAAGAGGGCAATATCTGATGATGATGTTGAATCTCCTTCAAGTGGTTCAGATGTTGAATTTGAAAGTGTTGTCAATAGTCCTCCACTTCAAATAAGAGAAGGAACAAGAAGAGCAGCGAAACCGATCAAATATCACAAAGATGATTCTGATGAGGAAGAGAATAAGCTTGAAAATCAGGAGCTTTACGATAATGATGCAGTTCTTCACGAAACTATTAATCAAGCAAAACTTGAAGATTCCGATAGTGATTTCGAAACTAAAACTGCTTCGAAACTAAACGTGCGAAGATATGTTTGATTCGTTGGTGGGAAAATCTTCTCCGAAAAAACGGCAAAGCGGAAGAAGAAATTGAAACTGACAGTGAGAGTGAAGTTGAGAAAAAGCGAAGGTTGAAAACAGTGGGAGCGGAGATCAATTTGATCTCATGGTGAAATCGAAGAAAAAGCCTACTGTAGACAAGGCCAAACCTAAAGGCAGGAAGAAGAAAGTAAGCAGTTATGAATAATTTACTCCGGTTAAAGCTAGGGAAGCTGGAAGACATAGGAAAGGAAAAGTTGCGAAGTATATTGAAAATTATGATGATGATAGCGACTAATTTAAGATTATGTAGTTGTTTTTTGTTTTGTGTTTCTTTTTTTAAAAATACAATAAGTAATTATTTTATAATAAGTTAATATAATTTTTATTAATTAAATAAAAACGTATGCGCATTCAACCGAATCAAACAACTTCTCTTTTTGAATTATTATTAAAATAATGAAAGAGCACACAAATATTTTTAATGTATGTTCTGGAAAATATGAATAAACAATCTAAATCTCTATATTCAAACCCACTACAAAGTATTTCTCTTGCACTAGTTGGATTTTGACATGCATTTAAGTAAGGTGAATTATAATGTTGCTGTCGAAGAAACGATGCTGATATTTGAAGTTGTAAAATTCTTATAAGAGATGAAAATAGGCAATTACTGTTGCCAGCAATGTTTGTGTCATGATGCAACGACATTTAGCATTGAACATTCATCATGTTCCTCGTATGGAGCTTGGAATGAGAACTGGGACTAATTACTTGCTAAGCTTCATTATTACCTGATGATTGAATTTAATTATTCAGAAAGTGATAAATATTACTTTTTCAAATTCTTCATTATTTTCGATTAAAATAGTCGGTAATGAATCATCTTTCGATGATTGAAATGATGCAGGTTCAACACGTTTCTTCTTTGATTTAAATTTATCTTTGTATATTTTAACGTCTTTAGCATATTCTAAATCTGTAGTTTGTAAAATTTCTTTTTCTCTGTCGATACTCTTTTTGATGCTGTGCTTGTGATTGCACTATCGTCTCTCTATAATGTATAGAAATATAATAAACAAATTTAGCTAACACTTGATTCACATGTACGAAAAACCCATGTAAACAGTAACCAATTGCATCAAATTATAAAATTGTAACCTACTTTTCTAAATCTGTATTTTGTATAATTCCTTCTTTTTTTTTTCTTTTTCCTTTTTTCTCTGTCGATGCTCTTTTTGACCCTGAGCTGGTGATTTCACTATTGTCTCTCTAAAATGTAAATGTCATAGTGATATAGATAGATTGTGTAAAACTGAGTTATTGCATGATCTGCCGACAGTTCGTGTATTCTATTTGAAATACTTGATACGACTAGCTAGTTCCTGATACCATCTTAAATATGTTTCTTTATTTATCTCTTTATTAATAGTTCTGATAATTAAGACTCGTAGCTTTATACTATCAGATGAGAGCACTTGGGCATTTCTGGAAACATCGAATCGGTAAGTAAGATAGTGTAAATCTCAGTTAAACAAGTTCCTCATAAAATCTCATGAGCACAGCTTGCATGAGATACACGAATTAGATGAACTACTCGAACTGCTGACAAATCATGCAATGGCTCAGTTCTACACAATCTGACTGATTGACTGATTTTACTATATGACTACGACATATATAGATATAGTAAATATCAATCACTCAAATTACTTGTACGATAAACATGTGTAAAAAGTTAGCAATTGCTCAAATTGTACAGTTTTATTTTTATAAATGCTGGAACATTTTTGGACGGTAACGGTATTCAGGAAAACCCAACATCTGTAAAACGCATGTTACGCAGAAATTTTCTTTGTCCTTATCAGAAGGTGGGGGAGGGATAGAAACAACCCTAGAGAAGAATTTGCGTGGGGCTTGCTTGCTCTCTCAATTATTAGCTTCCTTTTTTTTGAACGAATTTCCATTATGGAGGTCGCAGTAAGAGCGATTCGGCAGAAAACGTTACCTTATTGTCCGTTACGTACACTGCCTATCTCTTCCTCTCATTGTCAGTGTATATTTCTATACCGCGCGCTCTCTCTTTTTACTCTTCCTTCGGACGAACCGAAAGAAATGCCCTAAAATTTTCCGAAAAATCGCGAAAAAAACGATGGATGTTTTGATCAGGAAAAAAATGTGTTTTTAGTTTTATGCCAATTTCTCTGAAACTACAAATTCCAGCGAAATCATTTTAGGCACACTAAAACAAGAAGACAATGCGAGCAAATCGATGTACAAATTATTTAGAAAGATTCAAGTATTCCTGGCGAAATTTTGAATTCAAATTTTACAGAATTTTGACTTTACAAGTCTATATCTCGAGAACGGTTGCAGATAATTGAAAACCAATGATGGCACACTTTCTTAAACTGGGATCCGCGAACCCCTAGGTGACCCCGTAGTCACCGGTAGGGGTTCGCGAGACCGAGAAATATTAAAAAGGGTTGAAAACAAGAAGACGATGATATATTGTACACTTTTTAACTCTTTTTATTACTATTTCTGTTCTTATTTTTTATCTTTATATTTTTTTATGTTCATGTTTTTTATCTCTATATTTTTTATCTCTATAACTGAGCAAATTCTAACAAAAGACTTGGCTACCATTGGTAGATATTTTCGCGACTGGGGATTGCAGCCCAGTGCCGCAAAGACGGAATCGTGAATCGTGAAGAACGGTATCATGCTTCCACCTAAATAACAGAATGGCCAACTACCAACTTAAAATCAACTTTGAGGCAGACTTCTCAGTCACAATATGCACCCGAAATATTAAGGTGTCGAGAACATGCTCTGGTCAGGGAGTATGGAAAAATTAACGCCGACCCTGCGCTCCGCTCCCACGTTGTAATAACCGGCAGAACCATAAATAGGCTACGCTCACAAAAACCCCATCTATGAACTCTTATCGGAGAAAACTTCAACATAATTGAGGGGTAGAAAGAAGAATGGGAGAAGAAGGCCGCAGCTGCCAACCGGGATATGCCATACATTACAAGCAAGCCAGACGGTTTTGATCAACCAAGACGAATCTGGACAACACCTAATAAAATAAGGACGAATTGCGGCAGTTGCTCCGACTCACTTCTCAGATGGTGAAAAATACCTTCCCCAAATTGTGACTGCGGCGCTGAAAGACATACTATTAAACACCTGGTAGAGGACTGTCCAATTAGTTCTTACACTGGCAACCCATCCGATTTCCTGTTTGCGACAAGAGCGTCAATAGAATATATTTGTAACCTTAGTGTTTGTTTGTGGAGTTTAGTTATTTTTCTTATATACTTACCTGTAATGTACCCAAACGCTAAGTTAAAAAAAATAAAATAATTCTCTATATTCTAAGAAAAATGTTTGATGGGTCCTAATAAAGATGTCCATTTATTAAAATTACTTGAGATACATTTTTAGCAAATCTATTATAATATAGTGCCAATATAAGATTATTAAGCCGGATATAAGAAATTATTCCTCAAGAAAGACTAAAATCCCTAAGGTTTGGATGGGGTCCGCAAAACCAAAGTTGTTCAAGAGGGGATCCGCAAATACAAATTTGTTCAAAAGGGAGGTCCTCAGACTAAATAAGTTTAAGATCCCCTGGATTAAGGCATCGTTTTCAGGAGGTAATTTCCCTACGGACATACTTAAATTTCCTTAAAAATATTAATAAGTTTCAGAGTTATGTGCTCCGCAGGGCAAATTTTCCGAAATTTTGCTCGTTTTTTAAGAAATACGCCAAGTCATAACTCGCGAAGAGAATTGGCTAGCGAAGTGCAATTTACATGATTACAAGAGGCAGGAAAAACAGTTCCAGGCGCGTTTTGAAGTTTTGTATTTGCTTGAATAACGATTTTACTAACTCGCGGATTACACAACTCGTAACTCTTGACCGGCTCATTGAAGAGATTTCTAGTTAGCGCAAATTGATTCTGCGTCCCGAAATTAGTCGGAAATCGTATACAATATTCCCAAGGAAGCTTTCAGTTAAGAAATACCATGGCCACGGCGAGTCTAAACCGCGGAAACGACGAAATGCGAGAAAATCGATTTTGTCAAAATCTTTTTTTTTGAGTCACAAAACTTAAAAACGTTAATTAAAGCATTTTTGATGCTGATTATAGATATGCTAATTATATCTCGCTAGCTCTTTCCGTTCACTATCGCCTGCAAGATTTGAAGAAATTTTTAAGAAATTTCGGTAGAGATCTCGGTAAGTCGTGAATTTTCCGCGAAAAATTTTAGGGTATTAATAAGAAAATTGCCCTCTGAAAACGATTCCGAAATCCGTTTTAGATTATCTGCAACCGTTTGCGACAAATCTACTTAGAAAACCGATAATCGGGTAAATTTCTGTTTTAAATCTCTTGATGAATTGTTGAATATTTCCGGACAATTTTCACATCGACTTGTTCGCCTTTTCTGTGCAGCTTCTGTGTGCGGAAAATGATTTCACTGCTTTTTACAGTTTTCGAGACAATCGAAAAAACCGAAGGAGCATATTTCTCGAACGAAATGATGAAAATTTTTGTTGAAATTTTTTTTGGAAAAGTTTTTCCTGTTTTTTTTTTTACTTGAATGAAATCGACGTGCCGAAAACGGCTTTCCAATTTATTTCGCTCTAAAGCTACAAATAAACAAGTTTTATATATATTTTTGCTGGACATCATCTCGCATTTCCATCGGATTTCACGCTGTCATAACTTTTGAACGGCTCACGACAGAAACTAGTCGAAAACTAGACTTCTAGTCTTCACCAATCGATTCAGCGTCCCAAAATTAGTCGGAGAACGTATATAATATTCCCTGGAAAGCTTTCAGTTAAGAAATCCCATGGACTCGGGAAGTCTAGGCCGCGTAAACAACGAAATGCGAGAAAATCGATTTTTTTCAAAATCGTTATTTTTTGAGTCACATCAAAATTTAAAAACGTTTCTGAAAGCATTTTTACTGCTGATTACAGTTATGCAAATATATTTCGCTAGCTCTTCCGGTTCACCTTCGCCTGCAAAAATTGAAGATTTTTTTTAAATTTCGGCGCTCTAGTGGAAACCTCAAAAAGTCATGAATCGCGGACAATCTTAGTGTATCTATAAAATAATGATCTTCTGAAAATGACGCCGTAATCCGTTTTTAGTTATCTGCAACCGTTTCCGAGACATCTACTTAGAAATTCGAGAATCGGGTAAATTTCAGTTTGAAATTTCGCGACGAATTATTGAATCTTTCCAGACAATTTAAACATCGACTTGTTCGCCTTGTCGTGCAGTTTGTATGTACGCAAAATTAATTCGTTGGTGTTTCCCGTTTTTGAGAAAATCGAAAAAAACCGAAAATGCGTATATTTTTCGAACGAAATGACTGAAAATTTTTGTTGAAAATTTTTTTGCAATTTTTTTTTGGTTACACGAAGGAAATCGAAGTGCTGAAAACGGTTTTCCAGTTTATTTCGCTCTAAAGTTACAAATAAACATTTTTTATTTTTTTTCGCTATACACTATCGCATTTCCTACTGATTTGACGCTGTCATAACTTTTGAACAGCTCACCACAGAGACTTCTAGTCTTCACCAATCGATTCAGCGTCCCAAAATTAGTCGGTAACCGTATATAATATTCCCTGGGAAGCTTTCAGTTAAGAAATACCATCGCGACTCGGGAAGTCTAGACCGCGGAAACGACGAAATGCGAGAAGTCGTTTCTAGCAAAATTTAAAAACGTTTCTGAAATCATTTTTGCTGCTGATTACAGATATGAAAACAATATTTCGCTAGCTCCTTTGGTTCACTTTCGCCTGCAAAAATTGAAGAAATTTTTATGAAATTTCGGCGCTCTAGTGGAGATCTCGGAAGGTCGTGAAATTCCCCTAGACAATATTAGTGTATCCATAGGAAAATGACCTTCCGAAAACGACGCCGCAATCCGTTTTTAATTATCTGCAACCGTTTTCGAGATATCTATTTAGCAAATCGAGAATCGGGTAAATTTCAGTTTGAAATTTATCGACGAATTATTGAATATTTCCGGATACTTTACACATCGACTTGTTCGTCTTGTCGTGTAGTTTCTGTGTGCCCAAACTGATTTCGCTGCTCTTTACCGTTTCTGAAAAAAACGAAAAAACCGAAAAAGAATGTATTTTTCGAATGAAATGATGAAAATTTTTTTATGAAAATTTTTTCGTGATTTATTTTTGCTTACACGAAGGAAATCGAAGTCCTGAAAACGGTTTTCGAGTTTATTTCGCTCTAAAGTTGCAAATAAACTATTTTTTTTTTTTCGCTGTACACAATCACGCATTTCCTACTGATTTGATGCTGTCATAACTTTTGAACGGCTCACTACAGAGACTTCTAAGCTTCACATATCGATTCAGCATCCCAAATTAGGCGGAAAACATGTATCGTATCCATGGGTAGGTTTTAATTTAGAAAATCCCACCGCACCAGCCATCGATCCGGCGGCCGACTCTTACATTTGAATCCATTGAAAGATGCGTGAGAAATTGGGCTAAATTATTCTTTAGGCAAAAGTTGCAATAAGTTTAAAAAAACGGCAAAAAATGACACATGATAAATGACACAAGTGAATGTAAAGTAGGCCATATATCGGGTATTTTGAGCATTCGAACGAAATAAATCGGAAACTCGTATTCAGCGCATCCATTTCCTTCGGACGAACCGGCCCAAAAATTTTCCTGAAAAATCGCGAACAAAATCATCGTTTTGATCAGGAAAAACGTGCGTTTTCGGTTTTTTACCAATTTCTTTTAAGCTGCAAATCGCAGAGAAATAATTTTATGCAAAATAAAGCTAGACGACAAGGCGAGAAAATTGATGTATAAATTGTTTGGAATGTTTCAAGTTTTCATGGCGAAATTCTCATTTCAAATTTTCTAGAATTTAGAATTTACAAGTCTATATCTCGAGAACGGTTGCAGATAGTTAAGAAACGATTGCGGCATCGTCTTCAGGAGGTTTATTTCCCTAAGGATTTATACAGTTCTCCTAAAAATACGAATTAGGCTTGTCGCGTACTCGGTCCGCTCCGTTCAGCTCAGCTCAGCCTTTCATCCCAGAAAAATATAAAACCCGTGTATTTAAATAGAAACGCACATACTGCTTCCGCTCAGCTTAGCTTGGCTCCGTTCCGCTCCTCTCCGCTCCGTAACCCCTGTTTGTCACGAATACTAGGCCTGAGGTCGGATGCTGGCGGATGGTTCATGCAGGCGCAACACTAAAGTTTTCATATATGCGCTAAGTCATTTATGCAACCAGGATAGCAGCACATATTTAACTCTCCAGAAGGAGAGGTGGGAGGGGATTGAGTGTGTGGAAAAGTGACGTAGCTGAGCGGATGCAATATGTGGAAAAATGACGGAGCTGAGAGGAGCGGACCCGATCGTATCTGATGTGAGCTGAGCGCAGCGGACCCAGTGTGCTACAAGCCTTTGCTTCCTAGTTCTCGGTTCGGGCGACCAAATTTCGCTCGATTTTGCTAATTATATCAAGTCATATTTCGCGAACGAAAGCAGCTAATAAAATGCAATTTGTTTATTTACAAACAGAAGAGAAAATAATTTCATGCAGAATTTAAAATTATCTATTCACTTGATAAAGCCATGGCTGACATCAACATTCATTACTCTCCCAGGGAAACAGAACGCTAAATAATGCAGCGTCTATCGCACTATAAGTTTAATGAGCCATCTGCTAAAACTCTTCTTAAAAATATTTCATGGAAGAATAACTAAGATTTGCGAAGAAAGCATCAGCCGCACTCAGTTCAGTATCATAAACGGTATAGGAAAGAGGGACACATTCTTCATTGTGCAGGTTTTGATACAGAGATGTAGGGATATGCATTGAGTCCATATGTGCTTCATTGACTACCAGAAAGCGTTTGACCGTCCATATACTAAAACTCGTGGCTAAAATACTACTCGTGGCTAAAAAACCTTCGAACCTGGTTCAAGACAACAACAACAAATCTCTTGAGGGCTGCAACAAATAGATTTTTGTCCGAATTTGCATGATGATCGCCAAAATCCGAAGCGGATAGGCACCAAAAGAAGAAGACTTGTTAAATAATAATTTTAAGGAAATACATTTTCTGGCAGATTTCAAGATGTTAACTTTTGAAAGGCGTATCACAGAGACTTTTAGTTTTTACCAATCGATTCAGCATCCAAAACTACTGTTGTTATTATAAAAGATTTTTGATTAACTCAAGAGTAGTTAAACTAAATGATCAACATTCCGTTTTTAGATTTGCTTATCACTAACCCATTTATATATGAAATAAAAGGAATTAAATATTAAAAATCGCGACAAAATTCCGATTTTTTATCAGCTGCAATTTGATAACAGCTTGACCCAAAAAATATTTTGATAACATGTTATGCAAACATGTATTAATGCAATTTCATCGCATGAATTAAATTACACTCCTAACGTTTATCGACACTTTTTATTGCGTCCCAGTAAAGTTCGAAATAAAAACGAATTTATGCGGCAATAACATATTTTATTTGTATAAAAGGAATTACATTTTATGTGCTGAAATAAACATACACACTACGCCGTTTTTATTTTCCTAATACTTGCCGGGGATTTCTCACAACAAAGTAAACACATTCTTCTAACACTCCAGTAAAACACAACTGCAGATATCGCTAACACCACAGAAACCAACAAAAACACATCTAATAACAACCTTTGATAAAACGGCAACGCATTAACTTGCGGCTTTAAACCTGAATTAGTTTTATGCTTAACTACATGCTCAATCCAATAAATAGCTTTATCCATTGGATTCATAGCTTGGTTTTTATATAAATCAGACTTTAATTTAATGTGAGTTCTATAGCTAGGATTCCCTATTATTTCTCGGATAGCGTTTGAAAAACTTTTTTTATTAATCTCCGTAGGTTCTAAGTGAATAGCATATCCATTAGCGACACTATCAGCTGTATTTTTCTGTTGGTCTCCAAAGAATGGGATGCAGATCATGGGAACTTCATGGTAAACAGCTTCGGATGTACTGCCAAGTCCACCGTGTGTTATGAAAGCTATTACGTTTCTATGTGACAAAATAGCTCGTTGTGGAAACCATTTACTTATTTTAACATTTCTAGGTTGGTTGCTGTATTCTACATCTGATTTCCACAAAAAGTTGTATTGGTGGTATTCTTCGAAAACGGATAAAATGTCTTCCAGGTTTTGCGGAGTTAACAGCACGGAAGTTTCAATATTCGAACCCAAGCTAAAATATATCGTTTTGTTTGGGCTTTCTAAATATAATTTCAAAGCCTCTGGTAATTCTTGTTTATCTTGAAGAAGGTATCCTCCAATCTGGATTGCGTTAGATAGGTACGGGCGGGGAGTTTCAGTAGAAAAATGTGAATTAACCAAGACTAGTTCTATATTTTGTATCAGTTCTGATAGGGGTGGAGCGTCGGGGAAATATTTTGTAAGCAACTTTTGTTGCGTTGGTAATATCATGAAGTTCAGAAAGGATTCCGTTACAATGTTTACTAGCGTATTCACTGTGCGTTCCAAGAAGTTCATCTTATCCGTGTATGGTAGAAACACGTTTGGAACGTAGGCGTAAGGCAGAGGATTTGCTGATATGGTGCCGGTAAAAATATTGGAACCAGCTGCGCTGAATCCTATCACTGAGGCATTTAATTTATGAGCTACGCCGAGCAATGCTTCACTGAATAAAACCATGTGAATAACGACATCAACGTCTGGTTTCGAATCGACGTATTTCTTTAAATTCCGGCTTTGCAGCATCACTTCTCCAATCATATTACCAGCGTTGAACTTTCCGACCATTTTTTGAAACTGTGTCAATTTAGAGTCGGCAATGTGGCTAATATTCCTCTTCTCGTAGATGCCATCCAAATATATTTGTTTGTAATTCTTGATTTTGATTTCTTCGTGGAAAGGGCTGATCATTGTGACTTCGTGGCCTCTTTTGGCTAATTCTTTAAGCAACGCACTGCCCAGTATGTGATGACTTCGGGAGGGCAAAGGGAAAATTGCCGCAATTTTTCCACATTCACCAAACGAAAACCATCCGAGGAGGTAAAACAGCAACGCGTTTGATAACATTTCGTGGTTAACTGTTTAGTTGTGTTAAAAATTGCTACTCCCTGCTATATTTAGAACTAATTATTTTTTTAAGATTAAGGTTATCAGATATGTTTGACCTTTGCATGCTCCAATGTATGTAACACCAGAAAAACATATTTTTTGTGGATTTGAAAACTGAATGCACAAATATTGTTTTCTGAATGTTGTAATAAAATTTGTAGGGAATGTACTTTAAGAAAAGGGCTTTAATGCTCGTGGCTCCCCAGAGCGCCGAATTAGTTTAATTGGCCGTTTAAATGTACCGCTACAGTGAATGTCTCTGTTTCGACAGACGTTCCGCGTTTCGCCCGCGCCGGTTGCTTTTTGCCACTAATAAGATTTAATTCTCATTTAGAGAGAACAAACAGTATTTCCGTGTAAATTCACCGCATAATGGAGATGTGAGGGAGGCAGCGGCGCGGAGACACGACGCGGTGTGTGTGCCGTGCAAGTGTGTATATCTTTAATTCCCGTCGTTGCGAATTAAACTCGGTCGGGGGGCCGTCGGGGGGAACGCGAATTTTCCGCGCCGCTAGCTTCTCTCGCAACGGGGTCCTAAACCCGCCCCACGTCTCCCCAGCGACGACGAGACAACACACATATTTAATTTGATTCCCTTCTTGAGGTACTTACAGCAACGTCAAAGACCCAATTAACGAACGTCATTTTCCGGGGATTTTTTTTTAGAATCTTGTTTTAGTCTTTCGCGTGTCCTCTTTGCTACAATTATTCCGTCTGCGATTTCCCTCTTTAATATGTTAAGCAAATACTTAGCTTTGATGTAACTAGTTTTGTTTTCGCCTTAGTTAGACGACGCAGAAAATATTGTTTGGAATATTCACATCTCCAACATATAATTATTCGATTCATCCATAACATAAATTACTCCGGAAAGAAAATTCCTATGGAAAATATATTTCCAATAATGCATACTAATTATAAACTTGGCGTCTACCAATTAATTAGTCTTAAGTTTTGTTCATTTATTTATGTCATCAATAGTCTCTAACAATTAGTAGTAATTAGCTCCTTTCATCTTTAATAAATAAAACCAATACAAAAAGCAATCTGGTCTTATCTGGTTTGTATGGTCATGACTGGTTTGTCTGCTCTTGTCTGGTTTGTCTGGTCTCGTCTGGTCATGTGCGATCATGTATGGTCTTGTTTCGTCCTGTCTGGTCTTGTCTGGTAAGAGCTGAAAATATTACTGTTACAGCCAACATTATAGTGTGTTCTTTAAAATCGAATGTAAAGCTAGTATGAGGGAGGGTGTATGAAGAATGAGTTTTTCTAGAATATGTATATTCTGTGGAGATTCTATCGTATATACAGTGACAATATATACGGACATAAACGTGAAAAAAAATAAACTAGAAGAACATAAAAGGGGGAAACACGCAAAAGCAATATAAATGAAACACAATCAAATGTCCTGTATACTGATATATAAAACGAGGCCGGTCTTCCCCTGTGATGTGACAGAACCCGGAGGCGGTGGCTACAAAGAAGCGCGACGCATGTTCCATTCAAAGAAAAACCTTTCAACTAATTAATCTCCTCCCGAAAAGCCATTTATATAGCGGACACCAAAGAACAAGAAATTAACAATTTAATTCCGTAGATTGGATTTACTTTTTCTAAACGTTAGAATTGTAAATTCAAATTGGACTCCGCCCGTTCGCGGTTTTCGGCCGCCGGAAGTGTCGCGCCGCATATCTATGCGCGTCGAGTACATGACGGCGGAGGCGGCGAGGATGAAGAAAACAGGAGGAAAAAAACAATATATATGATAACGCAGTCGGAATTACGTAACGTGCGAGATAACGATTGTCAGGGGATTGGAATCGATAAATCAAAATATTGTTCGGGTTTATAGCTTCCGTGAGTTATCGCGAGAAAAAATATGTACTCGCAAATGTACACAAATGTAATCTTTATAGGTTTTCGGCGGACTTTATCCAATTGTTCATCTGTTATTAATGTCCGTCTGAGCATAATAAATATATTTAATTAACCGCAATTACGTTTCCAGTTATAAATACACATTTAATACACCTAAATGTAATTTAATCTGATTCATAAATTCATGCAGCCACAACGAGACAGTCATAAAAAGATATAATGTTTAAGCACAACACTAATAATTCTTCGTTGAAAACTTTTACTCGCGATGGAGATGTTTTAACAATTAATACTTTATATAAATCTAATGCAACAAAATCGGAACGTTGTTAATAACAACCAAAATTAATTTATTCATCCATAAAAATTCATATTGGAAAGTGCCAGATACAAGGAATATTTGTTGATTGAAACGCTTCATGCAAAAAGAGCTTCAGTCACATTTCACTAATTTTCGCAAAAAAATTGTTACAAAACTTTTCACACATGAATTGTAATTTATCTCAAACACAGAGTCATTGGGCTGAAGTCCTTTCAGGATGAATTGATGTAAATGTAAACGGTGCGTAAGGAGTGGACAATACACTCATCTCATGCAACAAACAAGACTAGGCGAGATTAAACAAAATCAGACAAGACTAGAAAAGACTAGTTAACATCAACCAACAATAGACACGATCAGACAAGAGCAGACAATAGGAGAAGAGAGCAGTCAAGACCATACAGGACCAGACAGGACCAGATTATTATAATTATACCATTATTTGCCAAAATGTGTGTCGCAATTGAGTAGTTTACCGTAAGCGGATGCTGTCGTGTTGTGCAGCTTTTCATAAAATATGTAAAAATTAAAAAATGGAATTTGCTGAAACGATGTTTCTGATAATAAATTGCAATAGATATTTGAATTTTTCGAATCAAATTATCTAAATTTACAGTAGATTAACAAGGAGGCTGAATCACCGCAACTTTACGAAAGAATTCTTCAAACAAAAAGAAAAAAAATTGAAAATGCAAAGAAACTCCGCCAAAAGTGGGAACTTATTGGTGGATGCGCAAGGTAATTGTATGTTGGGTTGCCTCTATAAAGCGATATCATTTTTTTCTAAATATTACAAAGATTTGTAATAAAACATTTTGGTACTTACGTATTAACGCGACCAAGGCTACATTTATAAATGCCGCCAATCTACACCTAATTTTTTTTTATAAATCATAAATTAAAACATTTTATCAAAAATTAAAACATTTTTAAAACACAAAATACTTTATTTTTTAACCCCGGTTAGATTAGGTTGCCCGCCGCGAAGCGAACTGATAAATCAAGATAACATACGTGCGAACTCTCGATACAATATATAGCAGTGGTTGCGTTAATACGTAACATTGATAATACCAACATTTTTCTTTATATTTTCTATTCACTTCTGTTGTCCAAGCTAATTCATAATCTACCGGATTATGTGATGACTTCCAGCAGATAATACAAAGTCGGTGTTGTCTGAAAATAAACTGACATCAAGGTAGTATAGAGCGTGTCACGTATAATATTTATCGATCAAAATCGATAAAAACAACAATTTTGATAAAAACAACGTTATTTATCTAGTTTTTGTTTTGAGTGCCATGGAGGAAACTGAATTCAAGTAAATAACAGACAAATATCTTTTGTGTTTCAACATGATTTTTTTTTAAAACAAAAATATGAAATATTCAACCTGTTCGTAAATCCACAAAATTAATTAATTAAAAATTAATTAAGTCCTAATAGGACTTTGACAAAGTCAACACAAGTAACATGGAAAACAGGGATGTTATGGAGCTACCGTAACCGTAACCGAAACTATCGGATATCCGAAATAAAAATCTATCCGTAACCGTAACCGAATCCGATATAAAAGTTTCGAATAATTTTGGATAACTTTGATTGATACGTTGTAATAATTCCTATACAGATAATTCAATATCTAATAGAAATTATTATTTCCTACTTATGTTGTAGTATTTACTTGTGTGACACATGATTGTAGTACCAAATTATAAAATAGAAATAAATTAAAATTATTTACTAATTATCAACTCTACTTTAACAATCCCTTAGAAATGTAATATCCGTAACAGAAACTATCCGAAACTAACGGATAATCCGAAAAAATTTCATATCCATAACCTTATCCGAAACCGGTATAATATTTTTCCTATATCCGTATCCGTATCCAGATCCGAAATTTAATATCCATAACATCTCTGATGGAAAGTGATTTCTATGGGGTACAAAAACAAATATGGAAGTTACGGAACCAGAAAACGGAAACAAAGGAATACATGGAAAAACAACAAATAGGGATTGCAGAATGGACAAGATACTTTACCCAACTATTTTCCGCGGAAAACTTCAGTAAAGAACGGGAAGAAAGGGAAGAAGAAGAAATTGAATTGAACGACATAAAAATAGTACTAACATCAGATGCACCTCTTCTGCATGAAATAAAGAAGCTAAAAAATATAAAATTTCCTGGTGAGGATGGAATTACCAACGAGTTACTAAAGTATGGAGGTAAAAAGCTAATTAATGATCTGACAAAACTCTTACAGAAGATAATGAGAACGCAAAGAATACCAATAGAGTGGAGAACAAGATCAGGATTTGATCAACTTCAATCGGGATCGGCAACGGGTTTGGAGAATGAAAACGTACGTTTTGTGTGACTTACAAGAGAATTTTTGCCGGGCAAAAGTAGTAAAATGTTAAAAAAAATCCCAGAGAATCGACTAATGTGATATATTGTGTTGCCGCCGAAGGAGGCGGGTGTGCGGCACAAAAACGAAATATCAATTTTTGGCCCGCTGGACGGCCGAATTTGGACCCATCCCAACGAAGGTGGTGCAATCGGGAGTACCGAATTTTTCCGCACAAAACTGTCGAACTTTCGAGCCCTCGCTGTAAGTTTCGAGATAATTAGGAAAAAACGACAAAAGGTGTGGCAAAAAAACGATTTTATTTCATGTTCTATTACGTTGGTTTGCGGATCCGACTTCGTAGGTTTTTTTCTCTAGGTCGGCGAATTTTTGCAAATATAGCCGTGCGGTAGATGTTTTTGCATAACCGGACCTTTGCGGCTGCCAAACCGGAAGGAGGTGAAATTTGCTTCTTCGCCGTTCGATGACGGTTGTTTACGTACGATATGCCGATTCGCAAAAACCACGAGATCGACCCGGGCGATAAAAGGAAACCGGTAGGGTGTCAATCCGCATTCAAGATCCGCAAAAGTACAAATGGCACAACTTCCTGTCCAAAAAATGGCAAACCGAGAGCATATCATACCGTATCATAGGCTATTAAAAGTTGCAAAAAGTTCGCAACTGGCAAAATTATTGCAAAATGAAATTCGCATTTTGCGTTCTAGCTGCTAAGTTTTTGCGAATTTTTCGAAAATGTTTACACTGTGTTCTTTGGCCGGGAATTGCCGATATTCCGAAACCAAGTTTGCTGGTTTCGCTTCCGCGGTGCGTCCGCCGAAGCCCTGCAAATCTTCGCCCATTGGTAGACTTTACTTTTAAGTCACACTCGGGTGGCAGCTTCTAAAACTAAAATGACGCATGCGCAGTAAACCGTGGAAGGCGGTGGTGGCCTAGTAATCAAGGTGTCAGACTTCGAAGCCGCAAGTCCCAGGTTCAAATATTGGATGGTAAAAATAAGCCACCGTTCTCCTGTAGATGGCTCTGGCAATGTCATCACAGTAAAAATTTGCCTCGAAACCTCCCCGAATAGTGAATCACCAACCACGTTAAAAACTGTAAGGGCTCCCTACCCTTGTGGCTAAGATCAAGAAACCCAGCACAAGTGTAGGCTGTGGTAGGAGGCCAAGGACCAATCTTGGGCTGTAGAGCCATGGAGAGAGGGAGAAAGATTGATTGATTGATTCATTTAGTTTATTTATGCCAAGGCGTATGGCCAAATGGCAATTTAAAGAACACAATATAAATTCAATATAGGTATCATTTTTAACATTTGTAAGTCTTACAGGTCAAACTCCAAAGATTCCTCCCAAAGAACAAAATATGATATAACAAAATTACAATAACAAAAAATGATAATATAATAAATAAATGGTAATTCATAAATAATTACATAAATACATACTATAATATGATACATAAACACAGATAGATTTGTAATGAGATTTAACCAATATACGACTTATGTTAAGATATTTTATACTAAATTTGTTCTATATCTACTCAATTTACAAGATTTGCTTAGATAGAAGGCGCCATAATTTTAAGGTATCACAATTTAGGATATCACAAAATGCGTTACTTTTGCTCTATACAGTTTTTCTCTAAGATTGAATACAGAGTCAAAAGTCCAGATTCAATAGATAGTCAAATATTTTGTTTTTAAATACTTCCAGACTACTAGAGTTTTCCATATCACTGGGCAATTCTTCCCACAACCGTATAGCAGTTACTACGAACGATCGCTCAAGGTAGGTGGTATCAAAATGAGGTAATCTGAAGTAAGAATGCTTTTCTGATGCTAATCTATCCGATCGTCTAACTTCAGTCTCCTCCACAAGTAATTCACGTAAATAACTTGGTTTACCTATTTTCAATAATTTATAAAAGTAACAAGCCATTTAGTAACGTCGACGATGTTTGATTGATAGCCACCCTATCTCTCGTCTATAAGGGGTTATGTGCTCATCTCGTTTCAGACTAAAGACAAATCGTATAGAAGAATTGACTGCGCGCTGCAATTTCAAATTATTTTCTGATGTAGAATCAATAAGTACAATTGTGCAGTAATCTATGAGTGGTAAGATAGTTGCTGAAACTAATAACTTCCTGATTGCCGTTGTAAAGATGTTTTTGCGAATTTTAAGGCAATGTAAGGTCGAATTTACTTTACTAATTGTTTGCGAGACATGATAATTCCAGGACAAGTTTTGACTTATATGTAATCCTAAGCAATTTGCTGAATTTACATAAGGTAATGCAAGACCATCTATTATAATAGGAGGTATCTCCCTTTGTTGTAGTTGCTTTAATTTACTATTCGAGCCCAATATCATTACTTTGGTTTTTCCTAGGTTCAACTCCAAGCCATGTTCCCTAGCCCAATTTGCTATTAATTGTGCATCATGAGTGACTTTACTAACGGCTTCCTCCAATTGGAATATTAAAAAATGCAATTATATATACTTGTCATCGGCAAATAACCCATGCTTGCAATAGACAATCCACCCAACAACTGAATTCATTACTATCAGAAACAATATCGGTCCCAGAACAGAGCCTTGAGGAACTCCAGAAAAGGTTCTCAAGAGCTGAATTGGAATCCCAAAATCATTTAAAATTGATTGAGATCGTTTTGATAAGTAGGAGAAAAACCAAACTATCGTTTCCAGTGAAAAACCAAGTCTGAATAATGCGGTTAGTATAGTTTTGTGGTCAACGTAGTCAAAAGCTTTGCTCAAATCAAACAAAACTAATAATGTTAAATGATTTTTATCCATAGCATTCCTGATATCATCAGTAAGCCGTAAAAGTGCTGACTGGGTACTGTGGTGTTTGCGGAAACCAGATTGAAAAGAATCTAATAATTCATTATCTTCCAAATAATTTACCACTTGATTTGCAATAATTCTTTCAAAAACTTTAGCTAAATGAGACAAATTTGCTATCGGTCGAGTATCGGAGGGCGACTTAGGCGGTGTGCTTTTATTTAAAGGTATGATATAGATGAGCTTCCATACGTCAGGAAATACACCAGTGTCAAGAGATCTATTGAATAAAGCTGTGAGAGTGGTAGAAATTTGAGGAAAATGATCTCTTAGCCATCTCAGATCAATTCCATCAGGACTTTTACCTTTCGATTTTTGCAGAGTAAGATGTAAAGCTTTAGTAACATCAACAATGTCTATTTTTGACCACTTAAATGAGCATTCAACTTCAGTACTGTATTTTAAAGGCAAAGTGTCTATAAAGTCAATACTGCAAGGAGGATGTTTTCGAACTATATTGGCATAATACTCATTTAGTTTAAGCGCATCAAAGTGATTTAGCGGAGAGGAAGGATTTGATTTTATGAGTCCCAGATGTTTCAATTTACTCCAAACAGTTGAACCAAGTGGCAATGTTGACAAAGCATTCTTTAGATATTCTTCACGCACACGATTCAACTGGTTTTTCAATTCTTTTCTTTTTAATTTATAGAGAGTAAGAAGATTTTGGTCTCGTGTTCGCTTAGCCTGTTTGTAAATTTTATCCCGCTCACAACACTTTGCCTTTAACTCTTTAGTAAACCAAGGATTACTACTTCGAGTGATCTTTCGGGTAAGCATCGGAGCAAACGAGTTTAAGACAGACAGTGTCTTAGTTAAAATGAAATCGAGAAGTTCATTTGGGTCCGAATTTTGAAACATTCCACTCTCAGTATCAAGAGAGTTCGTTAATGAATTTGACAAGGCAGTATGGTCACAATTTTTAAGATTCCTATAACTGATGATTTTTTCGGTTGTTTTTGGACTTGTAAGTAAATATTTGCACAGTAAATAGTCATGGCCGGCAATAAATGGAGTAATAGACTTCGAGTAGCTGGCTAACTTATAGTAGCTGGCTAACTTATAGAGAGGGTGAGAGGGTAGAGAGTAGAGAGGGTGAGAGAGGGAAAGAGAGGGAGAGAGAGGGAGAGAGAGGGAGAGAGAGGGAGAGAGAGATAGAGTGAGAAAGAGAGAGTAAACCTTAGAGCAGTGGTAGTAAAATCATAATCATTATAATTTCGTGCGTTATATTTAATCAGTCTTTGGAATTTGTAAAGAATATGGGAATTTCCAATTTGTTTGGAGTTGGCGGATTTTTACCATGAATAACTGTTACCAATCGTCCTCCGTAGTGTATTTGCAAACTTAGAGAGCCAAAACGAAGCTTCTACGTCGATTTATTCAAAAAATATACGGGTTTTTATAAAAAAAATGACATTTTTTTGACGCAACAGTTAATATTTTCCTTCACTGCCTAACTTCTCTCTAATTACTTGTCAAACAAAAAGTGCAGGACAAGCCCAACCGACGTTGCCAATTTTATCTTTTTATTTTACCTTGTTCTGGTAAACACTTCAATATACAATTTCTGCACTTACAACAACATTGAAATATCAATTTAATTTTTAATTCTAATTTTATTCTAATTGGTTTAACTCAGGTTAACCCAATACTTCTTGCAACTTTATCTTATTTTAGACCACATAGGCGCAGCAGTGCGTTTAAATTTATGGCCCTTGACGGTATTATTAAAAAAATACATTGCGTGCGGCAGCGCGAACTCTCTATCAAACCACATGCGCGCTGCGTGCGCATGTGATCGAGAGTTCGCGCTGCCGCGCTGTATGCAGTCTTGATCTATTATCTCTCGGACAACCTAACCTAACCAACTCTCAATTAAACCACATGCGTGCGGCAGCGCGAACTCTGGATCAGACCACAAACCTAACCTAACCAACTCTCAATTAAACCACATGCGTGCGGCAGCGCCAACTCTCGATCAAACCACATGCGCGCTGCGCGCGCATGTTATCGAGAGTTCGCGCTGTCGCGTTGTATGCGGTCTTGATCTATTCTCTCTCGGACAACCTAACCTAACCAACTCTCAATTAAACCACATGCGTGCGGCAGCGCGAACTCTCGATCAAACCAACACAAACCATCAAAATTAAATATATTTAATACATGTAACACTTAAATTGTAGCGACACAGAAAAAAAGTATAATCCCTGCAAAAGAATTGAACTTGGCAACAGCGGATCTGCTGCATAAACACATTTTCTGTCAATTAACTGGACAGAAGTTGCAGTTATATTTGTTGTTGTATTGAAAAATGTCAGTTATTTGGATTACAAAAGCCCGGATATTTCTTGAACCAGCCGACGTAGAAGATTCATTTTTACTTTTCACGCTTAGAAATACACTTTGGAAGACGATTAGCAACAGTTAGTGAAGGTAACTCCACAATTCCCATATTCTTAATAATAGCGCAGTCTTTCAACTTTATCAACTTTTACCACGGAAATTTGAAAATTCCAATTATTTTCTGCAAGGGTTGTAAATTTTGCCTCTTTGTCGGTTGCGGTTCGGCGAGTGCAAATTTTCTAAAAGTCCTTAAAATCAAAATTTTCTTACCATGACATTTACGCTGCAACGAAAAATACCAATCGGTGGCAAAAACATTTCCGCACTTTCA
This sequence comes from Phosphuga atrata, assembly GCA_944588485.1. Taxonomy (NCBI): domain Eukaryota; kingdom Metazoa; phylum Arthropoda; class Insecta; order Coleoptera; family Silphidae; genus Phosphuga; species Phosphuga atrata. The sequence goes on from OX155898.1 coordinate 59,479,927, forward strand.
CCTGCAAGCCTCGATGATTCGAATTTTCCATTTTTTCCGTACCAAGAATTCACCAACAAAACACACCAGCGCTACTGACAGGACGCAAACATACGTCAAACCAAACGTCAGTCAGTTGAAACCAACTACGATCGCGGAAAAATTGATACTTGGACAAAACTCAAATTCATGCAGAAACGTGAAGGTGGGGGCTTCACGTTTCGCTCAGAAAACCTTATTTCTTCGATACTGTCGTGTTTATCAGTGAAAATCTTTTTGAAAACTATGTAACTCGTTAAACTTATGGTACAAATAAACAATATAAACACTAGGAAAGACTAGAAAAGCCACGAGACAAAAGTTGGCAAGACAATAAGAAAACGATCATTTTTTGTTCTAGAGTTCAGATCTCGTTTTGAAGGCGCTTTCTTTTGAACCCGCTCAATCGCACTCTTGTCTTTAATAAGGGCTTCACACGAGAGTCTCGAATCTGATCTCGTCGTTGCCCGGATTCAAATTAATGTAGAAAATAAAGAAAAGAAAATGTTACGGCTGCCCAGAGCCGCGTTTGGACATTTTTTATTAATAAAATGGTTTAATTTATTAATTATTTAATTTAATTTGTACTAGTATAATTTAATTTCGTGGGGATTTTTGTTTGGTTTGCCGCCAAATATATACTCCACGTCATTCTGAGGCAAGACAAGTATGGCATACACTGGATGACACAGTAAAGATTGCTGTAGGCACTTTTGATGTTGCGTATAAAGGCGGCCACACACGATCCGGCAGGTCTTCCAGTTCAAACTGAACAATCCGCCTAAAGGTTATCATCATGACTTCCACTGATCACGTCTTAGCACTTTTCAGTTTAGCAGTCGCTTCTGTAGGTAAACGTCTGGGTCACGTTCAGGTGACCGGCCTTCAGGCGGACTGTTCAGTTCGAACTGGCAGGCCTGCAGGATCGTGTGTAGCCGCCTTAATCTTTATAGACAAAACTAAGTAGACAAAATTGAGTTGTACAAACCTTGACAGACAAAACTAAATGTTAAAAGAATCAATTGATATTAGTGATATTTCTAACGAAAATTCCGTCAATATTTGAGTCATAACAGTGATTATCTAAAAAAATTATCTAGTGTTTCAGAGACACTGGCGGATTGTATAAGGAAAATCTGGGTCGAGAAGATTTCAAAGCGTATTGTTTGTTAAAAGAACAATAGAGCGAGAGTGGTGCCAATAAGCTTTTCCAAGGCTTTGATTAATGCTGAAAACATTCTAATGTAAATAAGAAATTAATAACTTTCTCTGCGACATAATATTGACACGACGCGGCGCCTTGCGATGCCTTTCATTGCCTCTTACCCGGGCGCACGGCACATTAAAATTCATAAAATATGACGCAAAAAAACCGATTATCTATTTATTTTATAATATCAGCCGTCATATTACTCACAAGATAATCAATATTTGTTAAGCATAACTGGCTTGAATTAATTTGACTGATATACTACAGTCTTGACTGATATATTATAATTCAAATGAGCGAAGCTGCAGGCTATAGCTACTGTTAAATGCAGTGTCAATCAATTTTCTACAAAAAAATCCGATATTTCCAAAATTTAATATTCTCTATATTTCACCGGGGCTGACTGCAGCATGAATGAGTAAAGGGTCTGCAGGGGTCGCGGACCCGAACGCACTCGCATGCACACACAGCTTCGACAAATACCATGAATTGTTTATCGCTTAATCAGACTGCCGCAGAGCAAAAGGACCGAAACGAAAACAGAGGAGGAACGGGAGCGTTTAATGGTAAACGGCAGCATGTAATGCAAAGGGAAGTTATTTGCAATACAGGATAAATCTAATCTCGGTTTAAACGGCATCCAATTTTTGTTGTCAGATATATGTTTTGTAAATAGAGTAATAGTCAAACAGGGAAATATACTTGAATTGTTTTGCTGCCCCCAAATCATATTTAAGCAGTAATGGCATAAAATTATCTTTCCAATAAATTCAATGCCATGGTCGTTAACATGATTTTTATGAGTTTCATTGCAGTTCAAAGTTATATACCTCAAAAATACACCCTATATATAATATGTAATATGTAGAAATAGAAAACAATTATTCGTCCTATATAAACAAAAAAACATGTGCAATATATATTTTGGATTTCATTGGGTATCAATTGTTATTTCTTATTAGAGTGAAAAATTTCTAAATATTTTAATATAAAATTTTCTTTTTTTGGGTAAATTTATGAGAGTTTTCTAAACCAAAAGTCGACCAGTATATAAACTTAATATTTGATTTATGGCTTAATAGGGCAATGTAAAACCATAAAACTTGGTACTAGAAATATTTCCGAAAAACCAGTAGGTACCGCAAATCGACCCGATGACCATAAAATCTGGTCCAAATCTTGTAGTAAAAATATATTATGGGATCTATTTTACGACATTTCCAGACAAAATTTGTTTTCCGATAAAGTTTTATGATGTGCATAAGTTAGTATCTGCTCGATTAAAACCCACTGAAACATTGTCTGGAAATATATCTGAATAGTTTTTGAAACATTATTATTTATAATAGGGAATATGCATGTTTTTTTTTATATCTTTAATTCACTATTTACACGGTTATAACATAGTAAAAAATATCAATACTGCTTAAAAATGTTGAAACTAAGTTTAAAAAAATATTTAAAATAGTGAAAAATTTATTATAAATTTATTTTAAAAAAAAATTATTAATTTTATTATAAATTAAAAAAATTTATTAAAAAAAAAATTATTATAAATTATAATTCATTTAATTGTTTAAACGCCGCCATTTTCGTGCAGACTGTTGATGACGTCAATTACTACTGACAGTTCAGTCCAATCTTTATTAAAGCTGTTCTCATTTTTAACTTCACGTTTTTGACGTTTGTTTTCTAATCAAAAGACTGCAATGACATACAAATGTAAACAATAAGAACTTGTTTATATGTTATCTTACGTCATTTACGCTTTAACCAATGGTATTGCATTTTAGAAATTTGAATTTCCCTCGCTTAATTTGCACTTTTATTTATTGATTTTAAGTATTTAAAAAGATAGTAATTACAAAAATAATGGTTTAGTTCACATTCATAGTCCGGTCAATAAAAAATCGAGAAAAAAAATATTTCAAACAAATTTTCATGCATATTCACTTTATGGGTTGTTCTTGTTAAAAGGATTTCATATTAATATTATTATTCCAAAATAACCACACATTCTACTAATATCTTGACATACTATGACGTCTCTAAGACGTTATGTATCTATGATAAGATCACATGTATATGGACACGTCAACGCGCATTTTATTCGTATGACAACAGGTTAATAGGTGAACCATAACTAACATTTAACTAACACATCATACGTTATGTAAACTAAATCAAAAATAAAGTTTTAATGTTTTCAAATGTCAATGGGGTATATTTCTACCATCATTTACATCATTTGTTTTATAGAACACAATTTTTTCCTAGATTTAACATGTTGAGACTAGAAGACACACAAATACAACATATATTTCACCAATACTGATTGTCTCTGATGCTGAAGAGCAGGGCTTCTTAAACTATAGGTCGCGACCCTAAATGGGGTGGCTTAGAAATATTTCGCTTTCGATTTTTCAAGCTTTCGATTTCAGGTGGCAATATTTTAATGCAAAATATTCAAATACATTTGTGAGAGTTTGAAAATGCAAAGTTGAAAGTTGCAAAAATGGCAGAAAAAAACATATATTGTAAAGTTGACGAATTTTTAAAAATTGAAGGGTTAGAAAGCTGTAGAACATGCACGGATGTTGCAAAAGCAACGACAGGTCAAAATATTGGTTTTAAATCGTTCTTTCAAGCTGCTCATATAAGTTTTACACACTGCCTTGTTCATCGGGAGACTCTCACAGCAAAAACAAAATAGCAGTTTATAAACTGCTATAAATATTATGTAGAAGAAGCTTATAAATAAAATTTAGAAGAATTATTTAGAAGCTTATAAACAAAATTTAGAGGTTTATAAACTTTATTAAGAGCCATGTTCTTAACCCGCTTATTTTCAAATCTCTGTAAGGATACGGATTCCCACTATACAAATTAAAAAAAAGTAGCAAGATTACATTTTCGATTGAAAAATAATATTTCGATTTCGTCTTTTATATCAATAACAATTTATTGCTATAATTATATTTATAACAATAATCTTCTGAAACTTTGACTTCTTAATATCCATCTTACTTCTTCATGTATTTATCTTTATTTTATATTCCTTGTGTTGCGAAAAAATCATTATCATAAATGGGGTAGTGAATGGAATATGTTTAAGAAGCCCTGCTTTAGAGTTCTTCTTTTAAGTACAATTTGCTGCAATTACATAGTTGGTTTTTAGTTGAATGTGTATGTTTATTACCTGAAGAAGTCACAGTTGGTGAAACAAATGTTGTATTTATACAATAAATTTGAAACTTAAAATCATTTTATGTCTTTACCTTCAATGCTTATTATTAGGGCAACCAAAAATATGCAAATGCATATATTTTCCCATTCTACTTATAAAAGAATGGACTAGCCAGAAATGTGTTTCTGACCAAACTATGAATTTAGAGCCCTATTCGTAAGGGCATATTTTTGCATATTTCACCAATAAGAGCATAAATAGCATATCCTAAGACATATCTCGAAATAACTGAATAATTTTAGTGCATATTATGCTCAATTTGGTTTATATATTTATATTGATTGATCTGCTTTTTGACGGAAATATCAAGGCCTGGACGAAGAAGAGGTTGCATCAATCAAAAGAACTTCTAATTTCAAAAGAGCTACTAAATGACAGTGAAATAAAATTTTATTTAATTTCCATTGCCTTAAATTATGGATTCCTTAGTCCATCAATAAATTCGCTTGAAACGTCTGGGCTACTGCTTGCTGAACAGATTGAGGTAATAGAACATCCTCGGCAAGTAATTAATGGCGTTAACGGTGAAGCAGTTAACTTTGTGAAAAAAATTACTTTGTGAAGAAAATTGTGCGCCTATAACATCAGTTGATGTGGAACGAAGTTTTTCAATGTACAAAAATGTCCTACGATCAAACAGGAATAGATTTCTTAGAGAACTTAAATGAGTAATTTGTCATTTATTATAATACAAATTAAAAAAATTCAATTAAAAAAAATTTTTAAATTTAAAATATTTTGAAGTTTAAGAAATATTTTTCTTTTGTATTTATGTTTTCGTACCTAGAATTTATCATTTTTCATATTTTTTATTTTTGATGTAAGAGCATATATTTTTTTAAATGCATATTTTAAATTTTATAGAGCATTTTTTTTATTTTTATAGAGCATATTTTTATCTTTATAGAGCATATTTTCATTTTTATATAGCATTTTACATTTTAAGGGTTTAAAGCACTTTTTTATGAGCATATTTCTGGTTGCCCTATTTATTAGACATATATTTATTATTTCTGATTTCATGTAACTTAAACTATTTGCATAACGTAAACTATTTGTATAACGTAAACTATTTGCAATCAATTAAGTGTTATAAAACAAATAAAGAGTACAGATTGTGCGACCCAGATTGTTAGAAACAAATTAGGCCCAGTATTATTATTTTTATTTGTGTGGGGGTTGTTTGGCTGCAAAGCCTTTCTGCACTGCGACCAACTTGATCTATTGTGCATCAATAATAATATTGTTATAGTAGATTTAGTAACTAGGGCGAAAGGTTGTCAATATTACTCGAGAGCGGAAATATGCGCACGAACGTAGTGAGGAATTGCGCATTCGCTCGAGAGGAAAATTAACAATTTTCCCCTTGTTACAAACAATATTTTGGTCACTCATGCGAGGGATGTATCCTACAAGTTTGGGGTCCAGGTGCTATCCAAAAAAAATGAATAAAAAATGAATAATTTTCTTTTTAAATTGTCTCCGGTGGTGTGGATTCGTCACAAGAACTCTCCTCAGTCTCCGGTATCACCATAGAATTTACACTCACTTTAAAATGTTTAAATTTTAATTTTGTTATGAAAAAAAATTCTGACACTTTACGTGATTTTTTTATACCGAGGTGTTGATTGTATTCATTTTATTTTTATTTATCTATTTATTTTAATGTAACCTAGCGATATTGAATATTTGCGTGCGTTATTCAAGTTATGTAAAATACAACTAATATTGACAATTTATCGCACTAAAAAACGTGCAGCAAGATAGTAGTATTGTGCATGAGTGATAAAATATATATTTAGTCTATTTTGTTATTTATATATTGTTGAGTTTGAAGATTTTGATATTATTAAATAGCAACAAATATCTTTTCTTCAAAGAATATATTTCTAGGAAATCATTGTATACATATCGTCAACAAAGTTGACATCATTAGTATAACTAATCTTTTTAAAAAAAAAATTCTTAAAAACAACGTTCTGGTAAACACCACGACTGACAATGAATTACATTAGAAAAGTTTTTGGGTTCTATATAACCCCGTAATTTTCTTTCTCTCTAATAATCTTTGAAGAAAATATACAAATGTTACTATTTAATAGTCTATTTTAGTGGATAGCCATTTGTAACTGTTGGTGAAACTACAGATTATTATTTAGTCTAATCTTCAAAGTTTGTAACAGAAAAAGTTTCATTTCTATGATTCCCAAAAATATGAACCTAGTAGTTTTAGGAAATTGTAAAATCATAAAATTTCTTGCTAAATATCTTGCTCAAACCCCATCAAAGCACCGCAAATTGCCCCAGTAACCATAAAATATGGTCCGCAACTTGCAGTAAATGTAGGTATATTGCGGGTTATATTGGGCAGTTTCAAATAAAGTTGGTAGCTTTTATGATGCCAAGTAAAACAAATCCAAATTGAAATCCAACGAAATGCTTTTGGTTAAATTACACCAGAAGAATATATATGAATTTGTAAGGATTTATTTTAATATAATATAAGATAAGAATTTAATAAGAAATAAATTAATTGTAACAATTACTAAATTATTTAATTTGATATAATAATAACAATCTTTAGTTAGTTATACTAAGGGTTAGTACAAAGTTATTTTATTTCATATTCGTTAGTTTTTCAATAAATACAATTTAGTTTAATAGATGGATATATATATATATATATATATATATATATATATATATATATATATATATATATATATATATATATATATATATATAAATATATATATATATATATATATATATATAAATATATATATATATATATATATATATATATATATATATATATATATATATATATATAGATATTCATTTATTATTTGAAATGACCTGTAAAAAAATATAAAACTCTATTTAGCAAGCACATATTTATTAATCTTGTAAAATACCGTTTTATCTATTAAAATTTATCATCATTCAATATTTTATTTCTGAAAACTTGTCTATCAATGCCCAGTTTTTTGTATCAAGATTTATTATTAAGGTCTGTTTATTCAGTCATGTCTCTAAAGGCTTATCCTACAAAATGTTATCTATTAAGCTTGGTCAATCCAAATTTATAATTCAAAGTTTCATTTGTCAAATCTATCAAAGTTTATTCTATTTTTTCATTCAGTATTCTATTTGTGAAGACTTATTGCATCAATCTTGGTTCATGCACCGAAGCAAACGGAGATCATCTAATCGATGTAATTTTAGGAATGATTTGCTAATTTAGGTTTAAGCAATTAAGAAATACAAAAATTTAAAATGTTATTAAACTTTAAATTTTACTCTACAATTTTCAATTAAAAATGTCTGTTGTTTTTGATAATTAGAGATTAAAATCAGGACATTCTTAATTTGTCACTCTTTATATAAAAAACAAAAAATTATATAAACTTAATACGTCGGAACACAGCCTGAATATATATATATATATATATATATATATATATATATATATATATATATATATATATATATATATATATATATATATATATATTACTATAAATATATTTCACTTTTCCGGAGCTCTATAATATTATTGGGTCTTTTTAGGACTACCAAAGGGTCTACTATTTAGTAGCTTTCAGTCCACCTTCGTGGCACTCAACAAAAACCAGAAATATAACATTTCACAAGATAATGTCTATCTACTAAGTTAAGTGAATTTTCATCTGCAGACGCGTTTCGAGATTCATCTCTCATCTAATCATATACACTTAATAAAGCCGGAACATAGCATATTTCACATGAGATTTGGTTTCGTAGTCCTAAAAATACCCAATAATATTATAGAGCTTCGGAAAGGTTGAATATATTTATAATTTCAGGCTGTGTAATCTGTGCGTCTAACCCTGATTCCTTTAGGATCTAGCTGGGATTCAAGAATTGCGACTCCTCTTCGCTCAAGCAGTGGGCCTCAAGCTACATTTGTTACTTTCGGAGCAGTGCTCCGCAGCAGAGATTAGCATGGGACGAGTTTCTCGTCCCAGATCCCATCCCGTGGGACGTACCTATCCCTGTCACTGTCCCATCCCATCACATTTTCGTCCCAGTGTTCCATCCCACAAACGTAAAATTTCCGTCCCAGCCCATCCCATTCATCCCATCCCATCGTGGTTGCGCGGCCCGTTCCATTCATTCCAATTTTGCCCATACAGCAGACTTTATTTTCGGTTTTTCCACAATGGGTAATTCTTTTTCGTCGGAAACGGATCGGAAGATTTTTCAAGAACTACATCGTTATCCCAGAAATCTCCTGAGCTGGACATAAAATTTTGCGTATTGGCACGATAAACGTTAATTTTGGATTATTGTCTATTTGCAAACCAATCGCTAAAATCGATAAAACCAAAGCTGCACCATCTCCACTCTGGCAGCTGGTGCTATTTTCATGGATTAACTAGGACTTTTCTTTTTCACAAAAGAAAAATGCCTGCCGAAAAACTTAACTAAAGCCTACACAAAAAAGATATGCACTACAAAAATCTAGAAATAGCAAAACCAAACAAAATCTAAAAATAGCTAACAAAAATACAGTATTCGGAAGCCTACTCGTGTCTACAAACAAATTAAAATAAAAAGATTCTTATATGAAAGCAATTAATTATGCACGAATTAGATTTACTAGATTATCAAAATCTGTCCCACTCCATACCATACAAAATTGTCGTACCATCCCATCCCATCCCACGCAACGTTCATACCACTCAACGCATACTATGGGACGATGGGATGGGATGCGATGGGACAATGGGATCCCATGCTCATCTCTACTCCGCAGTCCTAGAGCAGAAGCATGAGGTTTCCTCTGCTGAGCTGCTCTTAAATGTATAGAAACAGAGACGAAATATCGATTTGTGACTTTGAAAATTTGAACGCGCCAATATGTTACCGAATGAAAATTGAAAACGATTTTAAAGATTACAATTCCATACCATTTCCGACCATGTTTTGATCTGAAAACGAATTTCGTGTTTGGTTTATTCTACAAATCTCGTTTCTGCTCTATCATCGTAAACTGTACAACACATAGAATATCTTCTAAATTTACTTCCAACTTACTAAATATTCAGAATAAGTTCTTTAGTCAAATTAATTTGAAGATCTGATTAATGAACAATAACTTAAGCAGTAAGAACAAAGCGTTTCAAACATTGTATGAAATAAAAAGTTTAAACAAACGGGACACAGCCTAAATATATAAATATATTCAGCCTTTCCTGAGCTCTCTAACAATTACTGAGTCTTTTTAGGACTACCAAAACAAATCTCATGTAAAATTTGTAAGATATTTTATAGCTTTCAGTACACCTTCGTGGCACTCAACAAAAATCATAAAAATAACATTGTTTGTTTAAGCGGATAGCCTCATCTAGCCACGCGTTTCGAGATTTATCTCTCATCAGCACAGCTTTGCTTCCAAAAACAACAATTTGTAAACCACTTACTTGAAACCCATGTGGGTGATTAGGGTTACGTTTTTAATTTGGCATTATGTGAGAGAGGCATGAACTTAGCAGGCTATTGATTGAAATGATAAGATAGAATTATAGAAACCATCCCACGTTATAGATAATCATACAAACCTAAAACAAACGAAACGCAACCTGAATATATAAAGTTATAGAGCTCCGGAAAGGCTGAATATATTTATATATTCAGGCTGTGTTCCGTTCGTTTTAAGTCTGTATGATTATCTATAAGAGGGGTCCGCAAAGTTTGGCTCGCGAACCATATGTGGCTCTTTTGGTGTGAGCTTATGGCTCTTCAGAAATATATCGAAAAATAAAAAAAATTACAAAAAAAGAAACAGAACTTTTTGGGAACTCCTTTTCGGAAGTCTTACAATCGCCGCCGCCAAGTTCATTACTCACAATCTCAGCGCGAATCTTGGTTGTTTCTTTTAGTCAAGTCAGGTGTGTTTCAAAATTGTGCTTGTTTGAACATAATTCAAAAACTCTAAATTCCTCTCAAAGTGGCTTCGAAGAAAAATTATAAGCAGCCGATCGACATCGTAAATTCAAAACTGAATGGGTAACCGAATCCATAAATAAGATATTGATAAAGTTATAGATTTGGTAGTCAAGGTCACCAATAATATTATTGCAAGGGCGTCTATTCGTACATCGCGGATTATAAAGAAAATTAAAAAATTGATCCAGTTTGAAATCATTTTAAATAGAAAAATGGCTCTTAAGTTTATAGAGTTTACCGACCCCTGATGTATGACGTAGGATTTGTTTTAGGATTGTTTCACCAATGCTATTGTATGAAAAATGTTTTCTCTGAATATTTGAAAATTGAAAATGTACAAGAAATATCCGATTTTACAAATTTATCATTAATTGAATAGTAGATGACATTGTTTTTAATTACTTGATTATATTGACATCTAATTAACATTATTTAAATCTCTTACAGCCAAAAAATAAATGTATAAAGAGTCGTTTTATTTATAACGTGGTTTTACTTTATTTATGTTTCATTTCAAGAATGGATATATTTGCATTTATATCGCTCATTTTATATACTTTGTTGATTAAAGCTAGCGATTTCGTCCACAATAAAACATTTATTGAAGATTTACGAAAAGTTTATCCACCAGAAGCCGACATTATTTTTACGCCTTAACAATAAAAAAATGCCCTAAAGCATCGCAAATAAATTTTAATCTCGCCCGTAACCATAAAATCTAATTAATCGCAAACTTTCAGCCCTTTATCTCAAACCGTTTCGTAGCAATTCCACTAACATCTCAACGTCTGTATGGTTGCAGGCTTTATACCAGCAATACTCCCAAACTGCCGCAGACTCACATAAACGAGATAACTCAAGTATTTATAAAGCTGGCGGTTTCATAGAAAAGTAAACTCGCTACTCGCGCACCGAAAGTACTCTTAAGTAAAATGGTTGCAGCAACTTCAGGAGTTACAAATTCTCTACGACTATCAATATATTTTACTTATTTAAGAGTATCTTAATAACACTATTCTAGTTTTATTCTATATTCATACACTTTCTTTAGCTTCTGGGTAAAATTAACGTTAAAATATTCAACATACAAACTAACTTTAGTATTAGAAATACCCAAAAACTTTTTCTCTTCATCGGGAAAATGGTTATTTAGTTAAAAACTATTATATACGCCGGCAATAAACTTTATCACGGGCAAATAAACTTTATAATGTTTCGTTTTAAGGATCGTAATTTTGACCACTGGCGGTGGCTTAGCGGCCGTGCAACCCAAAATTTAATCCCGGAATCCCTCGGTAACTTTTCCTACCTGCAGCCACAAAACAATTTTATTACTTAATTATTATATTGCGCCGCCCAATTACATTCTGCCCTGCCGAAATATTTCCGTAACTTTGTAAACTCGACGCCCAATCCCCATGTGCCTTTTGTTTCGAGCAAGCAATTTTGTTTTTGGCGTGAAAGTTTTGCGTGTAACGCGTGGGCGGAAATATTTATGTGCTTCTTATAGGAGGAATTTCTGGATTTATGTTTACATAATTCCGTTCGACGAGAGGTAACTTGTTTTCGCTAAAAAATGCAGCACTAAGGCGCAGGAAATTTGTCGTATTTATTTGACAGGAAACGTGTGGCACATACTTGGGAAATTATGTTTTCGCGTAATAAGAATGCAAATTGTGCGAATTTTACGCGGAAATTTTTACGCGCAAACAGGAAATTGATTCTAATTTCAGTTTAACTTTCGCAATTTCTAATCTAGCGATCGTTTCCATTTCAATATCATAATACTCGAGAGCATGAATATTAATTTTTGAAACAGTCAAGGCACAATTGAACCTGAGGCGAATCTAAACAAGCAGATCCGACGAATTCAAAGTTCAGTTTAAATCATATTAAACACTAATATTGAATGCAACATTTCTTTATTATATGAAATACAAAAATGTAATAAATTAACAAACATTGCAACATTGATAATTCTTTGTTGATTTGATTTCCAATATTTAGAAAATTTACGACCAACGATTTAGACCTGATAAGACTACAGAGTCTAAAAACTAACTTGTTCTTCGCTGGTCTTGCCTGTTCTTGCTTGTTCTTGTCTTATTTGTTTTGTCTTGTCTGGTCTTGTCTGGTTTTGACTGTTCTTGCCTGGTCTTGTCTGGTCTTGTCTGGTCTTGCCTGGTCTTTTCTGGTCTTATTGAATAAATAGATCAGTCGGAGTGTATTTGTTAAATAATTCAATTTGGTGATCAAAAAATGATGCTAAAAATAGACTTGTTTCTATAAGAATTGGAATGATTGAAGAAACGAAAAAATAGAGGAAGATTTTTATATGTTGCATATAGTTGATAAGAGATATTTTAATTCAATATTCCTCATTAAATTGAGGTATCTTAAAAATCATAATTAATGCAGAGTGATAACTTTATCAGAATCAGAACCAGAATGATCAGGAAATAGAGAGAGGAATCTTATAATGTGAATATAGTTAATAGTAATAGAATTTCAGAGGTTACAAAATAAGTGAACAAAATAATTACATATTTGGCAAGTTTTTCGTAGATTTTTGTTATAATTAAATAATAATATTCATTTTTCCTGTCAAATTCGTGGATTTTTATTATCATTTAAAATAAGATTTTCTTATCCCATAAATCGAAACGTTTTCAGTGAGACTAGAAGTAATTTGAAACAAACGGAGTTATATATATATATATATATATATATATATATATATATATATATATATATATATATATATATATATATATATATATATATATATATATATATATATATATTATTATATTATAGAATGAATAAGTTGTTTTAATTATGTTTAAAGCTATAACTTGAAGTACAGTAGCTTTCGCAAATAATGTTATTGGACTGAAAAGGAAATAAATTAGGTGAGCAAATTCTACATTTGGTATATTTTCTCGTGGCTGTGTTAATTGAAATTTAATTTGAATGATCAAGAGCCAGATACCACATCTTAAACTAGACAAGTTATAAAATAGTTAAATAATTTAATTGTTCAAAGCTGTGCTTATTTCTAAGATATTTTAGTTTTATATACTTTATTAATTCAAAATATCTTTAAAATAATAACTGTTTAAAATAATGTGACTATTAGAGCTTTGGAGCTTCAACCTTTAGCAGTTGTTTTAGTTATTTAGGTTTTACCAAAACTTTTTCAAAGCTTGTTTTTCATAATCTATAAAAGTTTGTTATTGATTTTGAGAGTTTGTAACAGACAGATAAATAGATATATTTAGATAAAACTTAACCTAACATAACTTTGAGAGTTTGTAACAGATGGACAGATATAATTAGTATAAACTAAGTCAATTTAGACCGCTTAGTGTATACTATGACCAGTAGCGTCGCTAGCGTCGGTCAATCGGGCGAATGCCCTGGGCCCACGGACTAGGGGGGCCCCCACAGTGGCTGCAGATCGATTCTGAGACGACTGACGTGTGGCGTTTCGCGAATTTCATATGGGGGACCGCACCACGTGGGTTTTAAAAAGGCCCAAATTTGACATTTTTATGCCGCCGCAGGCGGTAGATCTTGAGTATTTTAACCGCGCGTCTTCGATGACTTAACTGTGAATGTCCGTCCGCACGTTGCGCACCCCCAAGTTTCGTCCACCGTCCTGCCGCGCCCCTCCGGGGATCCAAAACCCACTCTAAAATCGTGTTTTTTTGCGGGAACGGCCCGACGGCAGCGGCGGCGGCGGTGCAAAACGAGAATGTACATTTTACCGGTGTAAAACCGAGATCCCCGTCGAGCGGTGCCGTTTTCGCGACTCAACTCCCCCAGGTTCGGACGCACCAGACAGAAAACTAAAATCACGATTTTACTTTTGAGGCACATTTTTTGGTCGGATGCCAATTTTTTTTCGAATCCTCTAGCCGCCGCCGCGCCAAGTTTTTGGAGCCCTCGCTCGCCGTCCTGCGACGTCCGATTCACCTGGTGCAAGAGCAAATAAATTATTTTTTGCCGATTTTGCAATCACTTCCACGGACTTATTTGATGGGCTCCAGGTCGCCGGTTGGGTTCGTTCTCTTCGGAACGCTCGCGCGCAACACTTCCGGCAAGAGTTTTTAAACTGCGATGACTTTTTGCGAATCTGCGGCAGTTTGAAGAGAAAAATGCGCAAAAAGTGAGAAAAACCAGAGGCGTTTTGCGGGGGTTCATAGAACTTCGGAACCAATTGACGGATCGGAACCGGATCAGTGCCGTTCCATCGGCCATAGAACCCTTTAGTTTGCTTGGGAGTTTCATTCTGATTGCGCCCAAGATGGCGTCGCGACGCCTTTAAAACGACGTTTTTTTGACATCCAGGAAAAGCCCCACGGAACTGCCAACTTGAACTCTGCGGGAACGGTTTCGCGCGTTTCCCGCAGGGGAACGTTTCATCTTTTACTGCAAGCGGCATCGCGCTGCGTCGTTTGCAACCGTCGCGACGCCCACCTAAACTCGCCGTATTTTATTTACTGGGGGCCCGACCTCAATATATATGCCCGGGGCCTCCAAATCCAAACGACGGCGCTGACTATGACTACACAAAGTTTGAAGCTTACTAGTACCCCTAGTTATTTAGGTTTTATCATAGCTCTGCCGAAATTTTACTAAGACATCATTGTCTGATTGTTGATTTTGTATGTTTGTAACAGACAGAAAAACAGATGGATTGAGACTAAACTAAGTTAATATAGACTCTATGGTGTTTATTACAACTAGATTAACTTTGGAGCTTCCATCGCAACTAGTTCCCCTAGATATTTAGATTTTAACAAAAACTCTGTCTAGATTTGTTTCTACTAATTAATCACAGACTAATTGTTTGTAACAGACATACGAAAAGATCAATTCAGACTAAACTTGATTCAGACTCTGTAGTGTTTATTATGACTAGTTTAACTTTGGAGTTTCCACTTGAACCAGTGTTTTATCCCCTTGTTATTTAGATTTTACCATAGCTCGCTGGAAATTTGTTCCTACTGATCCATCAAAGAATAATTGTTGATTATGTGAGTTTCTAACAGACATACGAACAGATGGATTAAGACTAAATTAACTTAATTTAGACTCTGTGGTATTTATTACGACTACACAAACTTTTGGGCTTCATCGCAACTAATTCACCGACTAATTTAAATATTACCAATGCTCTGCTGAAATTAGTTTTTATTAATTCATCAAAGCCTAATTGTTGATTTTGTGAGTTTATAATAGGCAGACAAACAGATGGATTAAGACTATACTAAGTTTATATAGACTCTGTAGTGTTCATTATGACTTTACACTAACTTTTGAGCTTCCGTTGCAAGTAGTTCCCCTACTTATTTAGATTCTACCAAAGGTCTGTCGAAATTTGTTTCTACTAATTCATTCAAATCTGATTGTTGATTTTGTGAGATTGTAACAGATAGACACACAGATGGATTGAGACTAAACTATGATAGTTTAGACCCTGTAGTCTTTATTATGACTAGTCTAACTTTGAAGCTTCCGCCTCAACTAGTTCGCCCAATTCAGGGGTCCCGAAACTTTTTCCACCTAATGCCGGTCGGGGAGCGGGTACCATTTATATTTTTCAAGATAAATTTATAGTTGGACATAGTTAATAACAAATCACAAATTTACAAAAGATATTTAATTCCATAAAAATATCATTTTAACAGCTTTTTGTTTATATTTTAATATACAATTAATAATAATAATAATGATGATGTTATAATAATAATGATGATAAGAATAATAATAATAATAATGTTGTAAATGTTACTCTTTTTTTCTAAAGATTTGTTTCAGTCAACTATATTCCATAAGTTGTTACCTAATACATTGGATTTTAGCACAACGTCGTTCTTAAGAACAGAAGAATTTCTTGTTCCAGTTTTTCGACCCTTGAACAAGCGCTGCAATGTATGCAGCTATTTCGGTTACATTTAGTTGGCAATTAAAAGGTTTGGAAAAAGAGTTGAAATTAGCTCGATTATATTAATCTGTTGAAATCTCTTCATCTTCATTCTGATCGTCGCTTATCAATTTTTTCATCTTTGGGAAATGCACAATAAAGTTTATCTGCAGATGTGATATCCACAAAACCAATTTGGCTTTGAACGAATTTACAGACCCTATCATTATAGCTACATGTTTGTCTTCTCTCTACTGCTTCAAGTTATTATATCCTTGAATCTAAATTTTGGAGGCCATTTCCTGGAGCCCATCAAACAAGTCCGTGGAAGTGATTGCAAATTTTTAACCAAAAATTTTCAAAACTATAATTGAAAACTTAATGTTTTTATCGTAGTCACACGACGCGACGGCGGGCACATGTAAAATGATAAACGGGCCCCATAGTGCCCACGAGCATAGGGTTGGGGACCTCAGGCTTAATTATTTAGGTGTTACCAAAGCTCTGTCGAAATTTGTTTATACTAATCCATCAAAGTCTAATTGTTGATTTTATGAGTATGTAACAGTGAGACAAACAGATGGATTGGGATGGGACTAAACAAACCTGATTTAAATTCACAATTTAAAAATTCACAACCTGAATATATAAACCTGTTCAAACTTTCCGGAGCTCTATAATATTATTGAGCCTTTTTTATGACTACCAAAAAAAATCTCATGTGAAATTTGTCAGTTTTAGCCCTCATTTTGTTACTATTTACTAGCCTCAGTCCACTTTCGTGGCACTAAATAAGAACTAGAAAGTAACACTGTTTTTAAAGTCATGTCTTTCTATTAACTTAAGTGAATAGTTATATGCAGACGCGTTTCGAGATTTATCTCTCATCAGTGCAGCTTCGCTGTTATGAACTGAGGCGATGAGAGCAAAAGTGGCCTAACCCACAAAAACATGAAAATACCAATAAATGTAGATTTTGCATCCCCAACAGTTGGGATGCAAAATCTACATTTATTGGTATATTTATGTTTTTGTGGGTTAGGCCACTTTTGCTCTCATCGCCTCAATTTTAATATGCAAAACACTTACTTGAAACCAGGGACTAAAAACAAAAATATTGCGTTCACATCTGATTAGAACGAAAACGGTAAAGTTGGTTTTCGTTATTTACATTCTCATCCAAATCATATTGTTTTCGTTTTTGTGAACCGAAATTAAATATCCGTTAAAACCGGTTTTGCAAATTTTACTATCACTATCTACTATTTATCACTATTTATACTACCTATACTATTATTATTTATACTTTCACATACTATCTATACATTTCACATACTATCACATCTACTATTTACTACTATGTATACTATCACATCTTCATTTCTCATCATCTTCTTCATCGCCACTAATATAGCTTTGTTGCTCTCCTAATAAACCTACCACTTTGAGCATATTTGCCCCATTGTCTGTTGTTATACGAAAGACTTTCTCACATTCTTCTAGGACGGCTAATATTATTTTTGAAAGATATGAAGAAGCATGCCTTTCCTTCAATTCCCTCATTGCCAAAGTCCTTAAAGCTAAACGGTTATCATTTCCGACAAATTGAACGTTGATTCCTAATATACTTCTACCAAAGCTACTTGCGACGTCAACTTTTAAATATAATAATTTCAATTTAAAAAAAAATGATTTCACAAATAATAATTTCAAAAGAATCAATCAATTCTTTATTTTTTCTTTTAAATTTGAAGCTTCCGATAACACCATTTTTTAAATATTTTTCTGGATAAATTTTATTGTCTACTCCATTTTTTATCGGATCGAAAAATTTTCGAAAACCCGAATCATTGATATACTGAATGACCTCCGTTAACTGTTACCAGTTCTGTACACACTTCCTTCAACAAATCAGTAGTAATGCTTACTGGAAAATTGGTATTTTGTTTTATAACAATATCATCTAAAGTGGTTTGAATATCTAGGCGGTTCTTTGTAGCTGGTGGTGATAAATTGGACGAAGGTGCACGTAACCTGCAGATATGTTGTCCCTGCATGATTTCCCTCATGATATGATACGATGTCTATACGATGTCCCTGCATGATATCGCAGCCTTCAACCTTGCAACTTGATTTATATGTTTCTGAGCCGTATACCACATTTTTTAGAATGGATTATTTTGATTTCTTCCCGTTCTAAGGCGGCTTAAAAAAGTTTAAGTCATATTGTTATTTCGAAAGTTTACCTTCTATTTTATGTACAATAACAACTTCATCAAATTTGGACAGTATCTTACACAAATAGAATATAAAACAGACCGATACCGACAACAGAATGTCACTAAATTGTGTAACAAATCCATTGGACCATATTTAGCGACCGTTGGCAAATAAATGTCCCTTACATTAAGGTAGTGGCGTTGGTATCAGAGTTTAAAAAGACTTGAACATTATAATAAGATAATTTTAACCAGTTATGGAAATAAAGAGCTGCAAAGATATTGATTATATACAATTTTTGCCTTTACCATTGATCTTTATGGGAAATCACAGATTTTATTTTATTCCACCTTCAGATTATACAGTGACATTATAAAACACGCATGTTTCAAAACAGTTTCGCTGTGGATTTCAAATTTTTAAATTTTTGAATTTATATTTAAACGATTCAAAAATAAAACATGTCAAAACCGGTAACCGAAATTATTTAGGTTATTTTCAATCATGAGTGAAAAATTAAAATTTAGTTTCCGTTTTCGTTCTTTCAAATATTTCGGGTAATTTTGTTTTCGTTTTTGGTCCGTTCTTAGTTCCTGCTTGAAACCCTCGTGGATGCTTAGAAGTTAGATATTTTTAAATTTACATTTCGTGAGAGAGAAATGAACTTAGCGGGTTATTGATTTAAATGCTAATTTACTGTTGGTAAAACCTAGGGCTTCACACGAGACGAGATAGGGCGAGAGTTTCAAAAATCTCGTCCCGCTCTCGTTTGTTTTCTCGGTTGTTTGTAAAAAATTACTCTCGTCTCAGTCTCGCTCTCGTTCTATGAACCGTTAGTCTCGCCTCGCTCTCGCTCTCGTAGCCGTTAGTCTCGTCTCGCTCTCGCTCTCGTAACCGCTAGTCTCGTGTCGCTCTCGCTCTCATAACCATTTGTCTCGTCACGCTCTCGTTACCGTTTGTCTCGTCTCGTCTAATCTCGCCAAATATCGTTCTTGCTAGAACTTATTGTTAAGATAGTCCAAAACTAGGTAATCAATTATTTTATTGTAAACTAATCACTGTCTCTTTACATAAATTTTCTATTTGATTACTATTAATATCTTCTAATTTCGCTTTGTTCCATCCACATGCAAAAGTAGCGATAACACACCATAAATGTCTGTTTATATAAACCTACTATTTCATTGACGATTTGAAATTAATAATAAAAACGAACATATTTTGAAATTGTCTACGACATCTATTTCATATTACAAAATCTGCTATTAATTAATTCACTTTAGATAATCATATAAACTTAATAAAGTCGGACACAGCTTGAATATATAAATTAATTCAACCTTTTCGGAGCTCTATAATATATTCACTTAAGTTAATAGAAGGACATGATCTTGAAAACTATGTTATTTTTCTAGTTATTGTTTAGTGTACAGGGCTAGTAAATAAGTGACAAATTTGAAATAAGATTTGTTTTGGTAGTCCTAAAATGACTCAATAACATTATAGAGCTCTGGAAAAAGCCGAATATGTTTATATATTCAGGCTGTTTCCGACATTATTAAGTTTATATGATTGTCTATAAAGTTGTATGGTTTGGCCAATAGTAAATTATCTGCAGGATTCATTATGACTAAATTAACTTTGGAGCTTCCATCTTAACTAGTTCCCCTAGTTATTTAAATTTTGCCAAAGCTCGATCGAAACTTGTTTTTAAGAACTCATCAAAGTCGAATTGTTGATTTTGTGAGTTTGTAACGGACTGACATACAGATGGATTAAGACTAAACTTAGTTGATTTAGACTGTGTTCATCTGTCCTCGTAGGAGGTGTAGTTGACAACATACCCGCCTTTCAATGCGGAAGACCCGGGTTCGAATCCTGGTCAGGGAGACAACAACTAGGGCGGTTTTCATTAACCGTCCGGGCTGGCCACCCTGAATGAATGCAAAATATGCGATACCTGGGTGGTCCAAGTGGTACTAAAAGCCAAGGTGGATAGGGGGTTTAGACTGTGTTCATCTATCGTTCATTCTGTAATCTTAGTATTAGAAGAATTTCTTATTCTAAGACTACAGAATGAACGATACACAGTACATATTTGTACGTAGTGTATACTTCTATATACTACTATATAATTTACTAAATGACTCTTCAATAAATGTACTTTATCGTTAAGCTTCAAGAAAATGTAAATTATTAACCTTCTATTTGTATTTCTCCCAAATGAAGAATAAGAGCTGTATATATTTCGCAGAGATTTAGTTAATTTCCAACCCAAAACTATAGAACGACTGATTCTAAATTGATAGCAGAACTTCTTAAATTTCCTTTTTAATTACCATTTTTATTTTCTTAAAAAAACAGTGAGAACTATTATTTTATTTTAATTTTGTATTACAGCAAAGTTTATTTTTCTTTTTATTCTAAGATAAAAGAAGTTATGTTAAATTTAATTTATTTCTTTTAAAAGACTCCTGGCTACGCACGGGCACTGCCTTTGTGGCCAGTATTTTCTGTAAATACTTGTTATAGTGTATTTGTATATTTAAAAGAAATACATTATTTATTTGATTAATTTAAGGAGGTTCGAGCGTAATGAGTCAAAATAGTGCTTGCATTTTTCTATATTTTCAATTATCCTAATTGTTGTTAAAATTCATTAGTTTTGTTTATAATAACATAACAAGTTTTAAAGTTGGTGATTATTATTTGTTTAATAAAATAAAGTTATTAAATGACTTCGTTATTTTTGATTTATAATCTGACATATAAAGATCTGGCAACATCAGTGTTATGAGTCGACTGGTTGTAACGGGATCAGAATTTTATTAGCTCAAGATGTTGGCCGAAAACCTCAAATTACCAGGAGACAAAAAATTATAGATAATATATGTAAAAAGCTGGAGTGTATTCTATCAAATAGTTCCACAGAGGTTCAAAAGTTCAAAATGTTTCCATGTTTTTTTTTTCTCTCACAATCAGCTGTTATCGCGACGTTGCCAAACCATCTGTCAGGTGAATTACTTTCGATAACAAGATTCAAAAAAAAACCTTTGATTATTTAAATAATTACATCGGGAACATCACATTGCTTTAAATCACATTGCTTTAAATACGTTATCGTGTTTTAATACTATCTAAGTTTATTGTATATAGTTTTTTATTCATTAAAGTTGGGAAATTAATATCGAAAAAAATAAATAAAGACGTGACGGAAGCTTGTCGGCCATAGGAACCAGTGTATAAGATTCGAAAAACATCGTTTTTTAATATTTTTTTCCGAATAAACTAAACGGAGGCTCACGTTCAAATTTGGAGAGGACATAAATAAAGTATTGATCTTCATGTGTAAAAAGTTTCAAAGCTTAAACTTGAAAAAAAATATTTAACATGGGTTTCGCTCGAACCTTAAACTCGAATTAAATAAATTAAACGAAATAAATTTGCTCCTTTCCCACTATTGTAAATAACACTGAAGAAGCTTCTTCCACTTTAGGTTTACCTAACAAAATTGAAACTTAACCCTTTGGGAACTAATTTTTGATTTATATAAAACAAACTTTTTTTTTTCGAAAAATGAATTTTTGGTGACTTTTGTAAGTAAATATTTTGTTAAAAGTTAATTAAAGAATAATTAAAAAAAAAACGAGAAAATGGTAATGGGATATATATATATATATATATATATATATATATATATATATATATATATGTATATATATATATATATATATATATATATATATATATATATATTTATATATCCGATGGGGAACTCGTCATGGTATAATTATTGATTTTATGAGTTAACAAACAGACAAATTATTATTAGGACTAGACTGACTTTAGAGCTTCTATTGCAACTAGTTCCCTTAGTTATTTAGATTTCACCAAAGCTCTTTCGAAATTTGTTTCTACTAATTTATAAAAGACAAATTGTTAAATTTCTGAGCTTGTAACAGACAGACGAACAGATAGAATTAAACTAAACTTAGCTGATTTAGACTCTATAGTGTTTATTATAACTAGACTAACTTTGGAGCTTCCATCGCAACTACTTCCCCTAATTATTTAGATTTTACCAAAGCTATGTCGAAATTTGTTTCTACTAAATCATCAAAGATTAATTATTGATTTTTTGTGTTTCTAACATACAGATAAGCACTTTTAAAAGAATTATTAATTACGGTATCATAATTTATTTTAGTGCATGTAAAAATACGTACAAAATAAAAATTATAAACAAAAATGTAATAAATAAAATGGAAAACTAAGATGTTAAAAAAGTAAGTAATCATATTTCTACACTTCATAATTATAACACTACTTTTATTTGCTAATTCTTTAACTTCCCACAAATCAGATTATAAAGGTTAGTTTGTGACACGGCAGATACAACTAGAACTAGTTCAATACTACTCCCTAAAACTAACAAAACTTTACACAAACATGCAAAATACTAAAATTTTTAATAACATCCACTTTCGGACAGCTTTACTAATTAAATCAAGGGAGGGACACGGAAATCTTCTGTTACTCTTTAGCACACAGCGCTTTAGATGCATTGTGTGAGCCTTTCGCTACGTCAAAGCAAGTAACGAGAAAGGTCAAGACCTAATATGTCAGGGGCTGAAGGCCATAGATTTATGTACTAGTAAAGTAACATAAGAAAGTTGTAATTTGTGTAACCTCACTCCTTAGGTAAAACGAGAAACCTCACCTTTGTTGGCGAGTTCTTCAGCAGTTCCTCGTCTCCGGACCAATTGTAGTATCGTGTACAAACCAAACAAAGGAATCGTATATCATGCATACGTCGGAAAATTGGACAACAATCGTGTCTCTTTATCTAAAGTTGCACACGGGACCCATGCAAAGCTTGCTTCTCGTTTTACCTAAGGAGTGAGGTTACACAAATTACAACTTTCTTATGTTACTTTACTAGTACATAAACCTATGGCCTTCAGCCCCTGACATATTAGGTCTTGACCTTTCTCGTTACTTGCTTTGACGTAGCGAAAGGCTCACACAATGCATCTAGAGCGCTGTGTGCTAAAGAGTAACAGAAGATTTCCGTGTCCCTTCCTTGATTTAAATAGTAAAGCTGTCCCAAAGTGGATGTTATTAAAACTTTTCAAATTTGAGTAGGCATTGTCTGTGTGACTGTTATAAATAGTTGTCAATTAGAACATGCAAAATACGTTGCAATAAAATATTTTATTTAATTTTGACTTATGAAGTTATGTTTAATTCCTTGGATACGGATCAATAAAGCATTGGTTTATTCACTAGTACAATAAAAATTTGATTCACTAGTGCAGTAAAATTTCTATTGCACTAGTGCTATAAACATATCTATGGCAACGCATCAAAATAACTCACTGTTGACAATTATGATATTTAAAGTCACGGTAGTCTCGGGAAACTTCGCTGATATTCTTCTTTAATCGCCAGTCACAGAGATTGTTATAATTTTTTTTTCTATATTCCTCTTGATTTATGCGGGAGTAATCGTTGTATCAAGAACTCTCTATCAAGGACCATCTAACAAGAACTCTTCTGATATATCCATTTTTAAATAATGAAACACAAATTAATCAAACACAACTTCTAACACACAATTTTGATGTACGAATCAACAATTTTATCGTAGTCATGGCAACAAAACAATCATGACCGGGCGACTTGCCTCTCGTAAAAAAAAACACGGAAAATGGAAATTTTCTTTGAATTTATGTTTTAAATCAAAAGCAAAACTAAATAAAAGTTTGTGTTACACTCGAGGATAAAATTAAGGTTTCAGTCGCGAATTTAACTATACGCTCGTTAAAGCTTAATTTCAGACACTTGAATAACTATTAATCTATTATAGCATAATTTATAAATATTGAATTGTAAAGGTAGCGGTTGGAAAAAAAGTCTAATTAATTGGGTAATAATATAAACTAATTAAACTACATTAACTAAATTAAATAATAATAAAAACTAATTAGTGTATTATATTATAGTGTATTATATTTTTTTTTCTAAGTGTATTAGGTGTCATTTAGAAATGCACAACATATTTGTATCTACTCACACACCAAAATGACCACATTAATAAACACATTATGGTATGTGAAGGATGCCATTATTATAATCGTGTGTAAAAATATCCAAATCGTCCAGTGTAAATCAAATGTTTCATTATTGAACGATATCTGATTGTTGTTACCATGGCAACAACTTGCGTCTCTAAACAAAAAACATGGACGTAGTGAAAATAAATTTTCTGACGTTTATTAAAATTGAATTAATTTTTCTTACTTTGAATTAAGAGTTCTCGGCCTCTCAGTCTGGATTTAGCTGGCTCTAATATACCTTAACCTAACCATAACTAGGGCTTCACACGAGAACGATATTTTTCTCGTTTCGTCTCGTTTTGTCTCGTAAAAGCGAGACTAGAACGAGACGAGGCCGCATGTGGTCTTGTTCTCGCGAGACACTAGAGTCTCGTTTCTGATCTCAGTTACGAGAGCGAGAGCGAGACGAGACTAACGGTTACGAGAGCGAGACGAGACTAACGGTTCCTAGAGCGAGAGCGAGACTGAGACAACAGTAATTTTTTACTCTCACCCTATCTCGTCTCGTGTGAAGTCCTAACCATAACCTAATCTAGATTAAATCTAGGTTAACCGAGAAAGGCTATTGTGCACTCATTGCGATTAAACCACTCGCATTCGGCTCGTGCATTAAACTTCGTAACTCGTGCACAAAAGCCCTTCTTCACACACTTGTATCTACTATTTTTATCTACTCACACACCAAAATGAACAAATTAATAAATAAATTATTGTATGTGAAGGATGCCATTATTATAATCGTGAGTAAAAGTATTCAAATGTTCTGTAAAAGTCCAATGCAAATCAAATGTTTTATTATTAAACCATCTCTGTCTGTTGTTACTATGACAACAACTTGCGTCACTAAACAAATAAAATAGATGTAGTGAAAATAATTTTTCTAACGTTTATTAAAATTGAATTAATTTTTGTTTTTTCGAATCAAGAGTTTATAAGATATAAGAACACATAACTTAACCATAACCTAATCTGGATTAAATCTAGGTTAACCTAGAAAGGCTATTATGCAGTCATTGCGATTAAACCACTAGTCTTCGACTCGTGCTTT
Source organism: Phosphuga atrata (assembly GCA_944588485.1). Lineage (NCBI taxonomy): Eukaryota > Metazoa > Arthropoda > Insecta > Coleoptera > Silphidae > Phosphuga > Phosphuga atrata. The sequence goes on from OX155898.1 coordinate 59,505,715, forward strand.
AAAGTTCGCAACTCGTGCACAAAAGTTCTTCTTCACACACTTCCATCATAAACTACTATAAAAAACGTTTTTTTTAACTTTTTTCTTATATTTTTAAAACTATATCTTTATCCTTATCTTTACCATTATTTTTACCATTATCTTTAACCTTTTTATCCATTATATTTTTTGTTTGCTTTATTTTTATCTCACTAATTATGTAAGTATCTTTATGTTCTTTTTATTACATTTGAGTTGCATGTAGGTTTGAACTAACGGGAGCAAGATATGCTACAGAAATAAGCCTGTGAAGTACGATCTATAAGGAAAACAGAAATGAATATTACATTTTGCATTTTCTTTTATTCCAGGTGCTATGAAAGTGTTATGCACCTTTATAGACATTGTATTTACTGGAATTAAATAAATTTATTATTATTATTATTAATTTATTTTTTTAATTATCTAACTGCGTTTAATAATCTAATTTATATTAGAAACTAACTATAATAGTTGCAAGGAAATATATCTTGTTTGAACATAAATAGTATTGCAATAATGGAGAACGCGGTGAAAGTCTGCTCTTATAACAATTTCTAAAATGCAAATTTCCATTAAAAATACTCAATTTTCTTTGTAAAATTATCAAACTGAATATAATGATCTAATTTATATTAGAAACGAGCAATAATAGTTTCAAGGAAATATGTTTTGTGTTAGCATAAATTCTATTGTAATAGTGGAGCATGCGGTGAAAGTATACTCTAATAACAATTTCTTAAAATGTAAATTTCCATTAAAAATACTTCACTTTGCATTCAAATGCGGCGCGATAAAAATCTCGATCCTACAAAATGCAAAATATGTGTTTTGTGCTTGTCCCCAATTTGCACTTTAAATACTTCGCAAAGCAGCAACAAAGAAACTACTTTCCTTTATCGCGACAGATCAATCCTTTTCAGGAAGTACCCAACACAATTTGTATATTCCCGAAACCACGGCCGAAAAACTATTAGACGATGCATTTCCAGAAATCCAAATAACATGTTGACTAAACAAAAGATTAAGAAAACTTTAGACATGTTTGAGCGAAGCTGAAGATTATTTCAGCAAATTAGAAACCTAAAAATAACCCGCAGGAAATTGTTCGTAATAATCCGAGTATTATTTTAGCGCAAAAATACCTTCCCGTTGTTTATTTTTAAAAACGCAGGTAGTTGTAACCCTTTGCAAACTAAAATATGTTATCTTTTTAAGCTTAAGCGGAATCTAATCGGTTTGCGTGCTAAATGCGGATTATTTTTTAGCCTCTGGAAGGAAATAACAGGTATAAGCAGGCTGGCTGAATAGTGGCGGCTCCAAAGCTAGTGAAAGCTGCGCGAACTAATCGAACGCATGCGCGAAATCAGAGGGAACGAGCGCACGGTATAATACCGCAGTAACGCTCCGAGGAGCTTTAGTGTTGCGTCGACTGTTCTTGCGGTCGTTACGTATTTCTGTCGTGTAAAAATTGTGATGTGTCGCGTTTGAGCGCATCGAACTTTTAAAAAAAAGTTTTTTTTGGATTATTATGTGCGAGAAATGTTAAACTTATGTTAGTTAGGACATGAGATATAGAACTGTGTTTTAAAAATACAAGAAAAAAGTTTTAAAAATGTTTTTAAAAGTGTTAACTGGAGCTATACTGCTCGGCTCGCTGGTAACGGCTAGGTTCGACGGCCCAGAGCAATGTGCTTGGCTACCAGATAATAACGACACGTCTGCGGCTCGTCTTGCAGTCACCTGCAAGTTAAGGACTCTCGATGGCACCGGAGCTAATTTAAGCACTTTGCCAGCTGAAGGAACTTCAAAACTTAGAATATCTTGTAGTGATGTTCTTTACTTCGAAAGTGCTCTACCAACGGCTGCGATTCAGAGGCTTCACGACCTGCAAGATCTCCAAGTTGAAAACTGCAAGGTTCTAAATTTAGAACCCAACGCGTTTGTTGGATTAAATAATATGAAGAAAATCACGATTAATACTTATAATTCGGATTGGAGTTCCGGGAAATCTTTAGATATGAGTGGTTCAACTTTTACTGGTTTAAAAGAATTGTCTGTTTTGAATTTGGCTGATAATAATATTCGCGGTTTGCCGGAAGGAGTTTTCTGTCCGTTAACGAATTTACAAACGTTAAATTTGACGAGGAATCGTATCCGCAATTCGGACCGTCTTGGTTTTGGAGACGGACAAAGTAGAATGTCTATGTGTAGTAGCAGTGATTTACAAATTCTGGATTTGTCGTATAATGAACTTCGGTCTCTGTCTGAAACCGCTGGATTCTCGCGTCTACGCCGTTTACAACAACTCGACTTGAAGTATAATAATATAAGCGACGTTTCCGGCGAAGCTCTCACCGGTTTAGTCTCGTTGAGGATTCTGAATCTGGCCAACAATAAAATAGAAACGCTGCCTCAGGGTCTGTTCGCTGGTTCGCGGGAACTTAGAGAGTTACATTTACAAAACAATTCTCTGTTCTCTTTGGCGAAAGGATTGTTTCACCGGTTGGAACAGTTACTAGTGCTCGATTTGTCCGGTAACCAGTTAACTAGCGGACATGTAGATGCTGGAACTTTCACGGGATTAATTCGGTTGATTGTGCTTAATTTATCCCACAACGCACTCACACGCATCGACGGACGCACTTTCAAAGATTTATTCTTTCTACAAATCCTCGACCTCAGAAACAATTCCATTGGATTCATCGAAGACAACGCGTTCCTGCCGCTCTACAACCTACACACTTTAAACCTCGCCGAAAACCGCTTAAACACAATTGCGCCGCTCCTATTCAACGGATTATTCGTGCTCAGTAAATTAACATTGAACAATAATTTAATTGTGAACATTGATTCCCGTGCGTTCCATAATTGCTCTGCCCTGAAGGAGTTGGATTTGAGTTCTAATGAACTCGAAGATGTTCCGGATGCTATACAAGAATTGACCTTTTTGAAAACGCTCGATTTGGGTGAAAACCAAATCACTAATTTCAAGAATGGGACGTTTAAGAATCTGAATCAACTAACTGGATTAAGGATGATTGATAATAAGATTGGGAATTTAACGAAAGGTATGTTCTGGGATTTGCCGAGTCTTCAAGTGCTTAATTTGGCGAAGAATAAAGTGCAGAGTATTGAAAGAGGTACGTTCGATCGGAACACGCAAATCGAGGCAATTAGATTGGACGAGAATTACTTGACTGATATAAACGGAGTTTTCGCTACTTTGGCCACCCTCCTTTGGTTGAATTTATCCGGTAACCATTTAGTTTGGTTCGATTACGCCTTCATTCCCAGTAACTTAAAATGGTTGGATATTCACGGCAATTTTATTGAACACCTCGCTAATTATTACAAGATCCAGGATGAAATCCGTGTGAAAACTTTAGACGCTAGTCATAATAGAATTAGTGAAATTTCTCCTCTCTCTATACCAAACAGTGTTGAACTTTTGTTTATAAACAATAATTTTATTAAAACTGTGCACGCGAATACGTTCCTAGATAAAACTAGTCTAGCGCGAGTGGATATGTACTCGAACGAATTAGTTAATCTCGATTTAAATTCTTTGCGGCTTCCCATGATTCCCGCAAACCGTTCGCTCCCGGAAATATATTTGGGTGGAAACCCTTTCCACTGCGACTGCACCATGGAATGGCTACAACGCATCAACAACATGACATCAACCCGCCAGTACCCCAAAGTCATGGACATCGACAATGTAATGTGTCGCATGACCCATTCCAGAGGTATGACCCACATGCCGTTAGTACGAGCCAAGCCAAGCGATTTTCTATGTACATATGAAACACATTGCTTCGCACTTTGCCATTGCTGCGACTTTGACGCTTGCGACTGCGAAATGACCTGCCCGAATAATTGTTCTTGCTATCACGATCAAACTTGGAATACAAATGTCGCCGATTGTTCTGGACAAAACGCGGTTGAAATTCCACACCGTATTCCCATGGACGCAACTGAAGTGTATTTGGATGGAAACGAGTTTAAGGAGCTTCAAAATCATGTTTTTATTGGCAGGAAAAATATGCGGGTGCTTTATGTGAACGGTAGTAGTGTCGAGACGATACAGAATCGGACTTTTAATGGACTGTATGCGCTAGAAATTTTGCATTTGGAGGATAATAAAATTTACGAATTGAAAGGATTTGAGTTTGAACATTTGGCTCATTTAAAAGAGTTGTATTTGCAAAATAACGTTATTTCGTATATTGGAAACGCGAGTTTGACGCCGTTGAAATCCTTGGAAATCTTAAGATTGGATGGGAATAAGTTGGTCGTTTATCCTGTATGGCAGCTGTCGATGAACACACATTTAACTGAAGTAACTTTAGGGAATAACCATTGGTCCTGCCGCTGCAAGTTCTTGCAGGAATTGACGTCTTGGGTTGCTGACAATGCTGCTAGAGTGATTGATAGTTCGGACATTATGTGCTATAACACAGATTCTAAACCTCCACAACGTCGCGAGTTAGATTTTAACAGCACAGCTTGCAGTGATTATTACGCCGGGGGTTCCGTGATCGACAGTATGCTTATCTCGGACTATTTGCCTATGGCAGTAATAACTCTATTTATAATAGTTCTCCTCCTAGTTGCATTTGTTTTAATTTTTGTGTTTCGCGACCCTGTCCGAGTATGGTTGTATTCCCGTTACGGTGTGAGATTGTGTAGTTTCCGGGCGGCCGCGGCGAAACAATACGAAGACAGAGACAAACTATATGACAGTTTTGTGTGCTACAGCCCCAAAGATGAGGAATGGGTTGTCCAATCCCTCGCTTCCGAGCTCGAGTCCGGCTTCCAGCTATGCCTGCACTACAGAGATTTACCGCACGCCGCCTACCTCCAGCACGCAGCCCCTGCCGTCCTAGAAGCCGCAGAAGCAAGCCGCAGAGTGATAATCGTCTTAACACGCAACTTTCTACAAACTGAATGGTCCAGGTTCGAGCTCCGCCAAGCCATACATGAAGCACTTAAAGGACGTGTCTTCAAATTAATTATCCTCGAAGAAGGACCCCTCCCGGAAGCAGAATTGGATCCTGAATTAAGACCGTATTTAAAAACAGGACACCGAGTTCGTTGGGGTGAGAAAAAGTTCTGGGAGAAGTTGAAGTACGCTATGCCTTCCGTCGAACCTCGCGGCAAAATCAACGCGAATTACCGAAGAAATATAAATAATTACACTATAGAATCCCGGGTTGTTGCCAATGGTACACACAATCACACATATCCCGAGAAGATAAAAGCCCCAGCGCCACCATCACCAGGCATGCAGATGTTCCCTCCACCAGCATATTCTGCAGGATTGGGCCCAGATGGTGACGAAGCGAATTATTCCTCGGCGACGACAGCCACGCCGTCACCCAGACCTACAAGACGAGCTCAAGCTCAAGAACCTAGACCATTGTCTGATCATATCTACTCAAGTATCGATTCAGACTACAGCACATTGGAACGTGGAGGTTCAGGCAGGAGAGGACCTCCGTGGAGGCCGCAACCGCACATGATGATGCAATCTGGAGGAGCCGGACAGGCCTACCTCGTGTGATAACCTACTTTTGACTGATTAGGTATATATATATATAAAAAAAAGAGACTTAAAATGAAAAATCGTGTATAAACTATTCATTTTTGTATAATTTTTGTACATTATTTGTATATAGATATATTTATTTGTTTTTTAATTATTATTTTTGTATAATTTTGTGTATATTTTTTACGAGTTGAAAGACGAAACAATAAAATGCGATGTGAAAAATTAAAAATCGGCTGTGTTTTTTGAATCTCAAAACAAACTCTTCAAGTGTGCAGTGTGCAAACTACCACCCCCTGTCTCGCTTCTTCTCTTCTTTCAGCGACTTCAGCTATCTATGGGTGAGTGTTTCGGTGTTGTCGAGTCCCTTATCAAAAGAAATGATTTATCTAAAATTGCCATAAAGTAGATAGATATGTGTTATCTTGAGATTTATTGTCGCGTATGAAAATATTAGTTTGGTGAAGATAGCAAAACCAATATTTGTGTACAAAAGGTACCAAAATTGAAAAAAATAAAATAGCACGTCTGAGAGATTTGATTTTGATAGATCAGCAATAGTTTCGTTTGCCACCATTCCATTTAAAAGTTATTTTAAAAACATTGATTGGCGGCCTAGTCCCTCAAAAAGCATTTTCCCAGATTTGATAATTGTATGTTAAGAAACTTCGTTTGACCATGTTTGCGCAACATATCTTTAATTCAATTTATTTCTTGTCAACTGACCACTATTTTTAAACAAGACAGACAAGACTAGACAGACAAGACAAGACAGACAAGACAAGACTAGACAGACAAGACTAGAGAGACAAGGCTAGACAGACTAGACAAAGAAGACTAGACAGACAAGACTAGACAGACAAGAATATATAGACAAGACTAGACAGACAAGACTAGACTAGACACACAAGACTAGACAAACAAAACTAGAGAGACAAGACTAGAGAGATAAGAATAGACAGACTAAATAGACAAGATTAGACAGACAAGGCTAGTCTGGCAAGACTAGACAAACAAGACTAGACAGACAAGACTAGACAGACAAGGCTAGTCTGGCAAGACTAGACAGACAAGACTAGACAGACAAGAATAGATAGACAAGACTAAACACACAAGACTAAACACACAAGACTAGACAAACAAAACTAGACAGATAAGAATCGACAGACTGAATAGACAAGACTAGACAGACAAGAATAGTCAAGACTAGACAGACTAGACTAGGCAGACTAAATAGACAATACTAGACAGACAAGACTAGATAGACAAAACTAGACAGACAAGACAAGACAGACAAAACTAAAGAAACAAGACTAGACAGACCAGACTATATAGACAAGACTGGACAGACATGATTAGACAGACAAGACTAGACAGACAAGACTAGATAGACAAGACTACACTGAAAAGACTAGACAGACAAGGCTAGACAAACAAGACAAGATAGACAAGACTAGACAGACAAGACTAGACGCACAAGTCTAGATATTATCATTTATAATCTAGATCAGTGGTGGTGAACCTATGGCACGCGTGCCACAGCTGACAAGTAGGAAAATTTTATTGGCACGAGAATTATTACTCACACATTCCTTCTAAAATTGTTACATCATAAAACTATCTTTTCGAAAATAATTTTTCTCAAAGTTTCTCAATATACTTTTGTGCAACATCAATGGTGTAAAATATAAGACGTGTTCAAAATCCGTCGATTGGTTTACCCGTAATTGCAAAATGCGCACAAAAATTTCAAATTTAAAAAATTCACCAAAGCCGCATTTACTAAGTTAGAATTTTGAAAATTTGGGAATTTGTGAGTTTCGCAAAGATATCAGGCCATACTAAGTTTCGTCAAAATCCGTCTAAAGGTTTGTCCGTAATTGCAAAAGGCGCACAAAATATTTTACAAACTTCAAAAATTCACAAAAGCCGTATTTACGAAGTTACAATTTTGAAATTAGGGAATTTGTGATATCTTGTAAGAATATCAATTCATACCAAGTTTCATCAAAATCTGTAGGTTTTTTTGTCCGTTATTGCGAAAGACGCCACAAAATTTACAAATTTCAAAAATTCACAAATGCCGTATTTACAAAGCTACAATTTTTAAATTTGGTAATTTGTGATATCTTGTAAGAATATTAGCTCATACCAAGTTTCATCAAAATTCGTCGATTGGTTTGTCGGTAATTGCAAAAGACGCACAAAAATTTACAAATTTAAAAAATTCTTGAAAGCCGTACTTACAAAGCTACAATTTTGAAATGTGTGAGATCTCGTAAGAATATCAAATCATACCACGTTTTATCAAAATCCGTCGATTCGTTTGCCCGTAATTTCAAACGACGCACAAAAATTTCAAAAATTCACAAAATCCGTACAAAAGCCGTATTTACAAAGCTACAATTTTTAAATATGGTAATTTTTTATACCTTGCAAGAATATCTATTCATGCCGAGTTTCATTAAAATCCGTCGATTGGTTTGTCCATAATTGCAAAAGACGCACAAAAATTTACAAATTTAAAAAATTCGCGAAAGCCGTATTTACAAAGCTACAATTTTAAAATTTGAGAATTTGTGTGATCTCGTAAGAATATCAAATCATACCACGTTTAATCAAAAGTCGTCTATTTGTTTACCAGTAATTTCAAAAGGCGCACAGAAATTTCAAAAATTCACAAAGCCCGTATTTACACAGCTACAATTTTGAAATTTGGCAATTTGTGGGACCTCATAACAATATCAAATCATATCATTTTTCAAAATCCGTCGATTGGTTTGCCCGTAATTTCAAAAGGCGCACAAAAATTTCAAAAATTTACAAAAGGCGTATTTACAAAGCTACAATTTTGAAATTTGGTAGTTTTTGATATATTGTAAGAATATCAATTCATACCAAGTTTCATCAAAATCCGTCGATTGATTTCTCCGTATTTGTAAAAGACGCACAAAAATGTACAAATTTAAAAAATTCACGAAAGCCGTATTTACAAAGTTACAATTCTGAAATTTGGGAATTTTTGTGATCTCTTAAGAATATCAAATCATACTATGTTTTATCAAAATCCGTAGATTGGTTTGCCCATAATTTCAAAAGGCGTACAAAACACCCCAAATATTCACGTTAATACGGTAACTGATTTTCACTATCACATTGTAAAAGTAGACCTGGCACGTCAGCATTACAAAACGTGAAAATTAAAAAAAAAATGGCACGCGGCCGGATAAAGTTTCGCCACCCCTGGTCTAGATCAAGGATGGCCAAAACGTGGCGCATGCGCCATGGATGCCGCGTTGGACGATTACAAGTGGTGCTTCAGTCAGATTCGAGTTAGAGTCTCTCTAATAAGTCTGTCTATATTTCCACCATATTTCAGTTATTTTTTAGAGCGAGAATTCGAAAGACAGATAGCAAGAATCTAAGACTTTTGGCAAGAATATAAGAGTCTAATAATAAAGTGTTAATTTACCGTAGCGTAGCTACAGATTACCGTATATTTACGGCATGAATAAGTTAACTAAACAGTTAGTTATTAAACATACGTCAGGGCCAGGATTCCTTGTAACAAGCAGAATAAACAGACAACTCAAAGTTCCAAGTTGAAGTCACTTTCAGTGCCAAAGTTATTCAAGTTAAAGTAAGTGCGTCAGGTTTAGTCTAGTCGAGTCTTGCATAGGCTAGTTGAGTCTTGTCTAACCCTGAACTATCATGAAGCGACCTTTCTCTCTCTCTCGTACAGGAGATGATCGCTGACTTTTTCAGATTTGTGCTGCATTAAACTGGCGTTAATTATTTTATCTGAGTAATTAAATTATTCCTTTTCTTCTCCTAGGCGAAGCAGATTATCGCCATATTTTATTTATCAACCGCTAAACATGAACGTAAGAAGGTATACAAAATGGTCGCGTTGCGCAACTTAGCTAGTCTATCAGAAAATTGGCGCAAAAGCTTGGCCACCACTGGTCTAGATTTATGGAAAAAATTAAATGTTGGGTAAACATGGTCAAAGGATGTTGATCAACGTCAAATGATCAAGATGAATAAAAAATTCATTTTCGGAGGGAGACTCTTTAAATGGTAGGCAAAAATGTTCAAACGAAGGGTTTTAAGATTCCATTATTAAATCTAGAAAAAAAATAATTTTGGAGGACTGGAGCCCCAATCATTTCTTTATTAAATATCTTTTGATGGGAATGTGGGCAAACAAAACTATTGGTGCACAATCGTGGACAAATGTATCATTTGGGGGGCAATCTTCACGCAGCTGAAAACATTAATGACTGGCGGGTTAAGCAAAAATAAAAAAAAAATATTTTAAATTGTTAAGAGATTCCAGCATAATAAATAATATGTTTATACGAACTGACAATATAATAAGTTGGCGGCTGTGCGCGTGATTTTCTTTTTAATTATACGCGGCTTAATAAGCCTCCACAATAATAAATGAAAACATATTCTTGGAGCCGCGAGTCGAGATGAAGCGCAGACACACACAAGCGACTGCACGGCCATCGCATGACTATGTAGATCGTGCCCGAGTCATCCCTGCGTCGTCTGGCTAGGATCAACATCATTAAGGACGATGACGCGTATCTCGCCTTTGTGCCCGACCACTTAGCGCATGTAATCCCCAGGACAATGGACACCTCTCCTGCCCGCTAACGGAGAAATCCACCTTTGTTTTACAACTAATAAACCCCTTGTACTATTTATGTGGAAAGTTTCAGCGCAAAAATTAAATCCCGACACGATTTTGATGAATTATAAATGAACTGAAGACGGTGCAAGTGAAAAATGATCAATATTATTGTTAAAACATTTATTCTTAAGACGGTGCAAGTGAAAAATTATCAATATTATTGTTTAAACATTGATTAGTTTTGACGGGTTCTATTTCTTCTATTTCTATAATCTTTGATTAGTCAAACGTCACTTAACACTTGAGAAGTCAAAAGTAACTAACAAAGTCAGATGTGACTTAATCTATAAGAATGTTGCATCTAATGCAAATATTAGAATTATTCTTATAACTAGCTAACTATAACTAGTTATAAACAGTTACATGTAACTAGTTATATACAGATCATACAGATTTAATCCAATAGTATAGAATAGTCTAGTCGAGTCTTGTCTGGTCAAGTATAGTCTAGTCCCAATCTTGCCTGGTAATGTATAGTCTAGTCGAGTCTTGTTTGGTCATGTATAGTCTAGTTGAGTCTTGTCTATTCATGAATAGTCTGGTCATGCACAGTCTAGTCGAGTCTTGTCTGGTTATGTTTAGTGTAGTTGACTATTGTCTTATCATGCATAGTCTAGTCGAGTCTTGTCTGGGCATGAATAGTCTGGTTGAGTCTTGTCTATTCATGTATTGTCCATTCGAGACTTGGATGGTCATGTTTAGTCTAGTCGAGCCTTGTCTGGTCATGAAAAGTCTGGTCATGCACAGTCTAGTCAAGTCTTGTCTGTTCATGTTTAGTGTAGTCAAGTATTGTCTAAACATGCATAGTCTGGTCGAGTTTTGTCTGGACATTCATAGACTTGTCTAGTCTTGTCTGGTCATGCATAGACTAGTCTAGTCTTGTCTGGTCATATTTAGTCTAGTCGAGTCTTGTCTGGTCATCTATAGTCTGGTAAAGTCTTGTTTTCTCATGCATAATCTATTCGAGTCTTGTCTGGTCATTTATAGTCTAGGCAAGTCTTGCTTGGTCATGCATAGTCTAGTCAAGTTTTGTATGGTCATGTATAGTCTAGTTGAGTCTTGTCTATTCATGTATTGTCCATTCGAGACTTGGCTGGTTATGTTTAGTCTACTTGAGCCTTGTCTGGTCATGAATAGTGTGGTCATGCACAGTCTAGTCGAGTCTTGTCTGGTAATGTTTAGTCTAGTCGAGTATTGTCTTATCATGCATAGTCTAGTCGAGTCTTGCCTCTCATGTATAGTCTAGTTGAGTCTTGTCTATTCATGTTTTGTCCTTTCGAGACTTGGATGGTCATGTTTAGTCTAGTCGATCCTTGTCAAGTCATGAATAGTCTGGTCATGCACAGTCTAGTCGAGTCTTGTCTGTTCATGTTTAGTGTAGTCGAGTATTGTCTGATCATGCATAGTCTAGTCGAGTCTTGTCTGGACATGCATAGACTAGCCTAGTCTTGTCTGGTCATGCATACACTATTCTAGTTTTTTCTAGTCATGTTTAGTCTAGTCGAGTCTTGTCTGGTCATCTATAGTCTGGTAAAGTCTTGTCTTGTCATGCATAATCTAGTCGAGTCTTGTCTGGTCATTTATAGTCTAGTCAAGTTTTGCTTGGTCATGCATAGTCTAGTCGAGTCTTGTCTGGTCATGTATGGTCTAGTTGAGTCTTGTCTATTCATGTATTGTCCAGTCGAGACTTGGATGGTCATGTTTAGTCTAGTCGAGCCTTGTTTGGTCATGAATAGTCAGTTCATACATAGTCTAGTCGAGAATTGTCTGGTCATGTTTAGTCTAGTCGAGTCTTGTCTGATCATGCATAGTCTAGTCGAGACTTGTCTGGTCATGCATAGTCTAGTTGAGTCTTGTCTAGTCAAATATAGTCCAGTAGAGTCTTGTCTCGACAGGTAAAGTCTAGTCAAGTCTTGCGTGGTCATGTATAGAGTAGTCGAGTCTTGTGTGGTCATGTATAGACTAGTCGAGTCTTGTGTGGTCATGTATAGACTAGTCGAGTCTTGTCTGGTAATGTATAGTCTAGACGAGTCTTTTCGGGTCATATATAGTCTATTGGACTCGACTAGACTAAGTCTTGTCTGTTCAAGCATAGTCTAGTCGAGTCTTGTCTGGTCATGCTTAGACCAGTCGAGTCATGTACAGTCATGTATAGTCCAATCTTGTCTTGTGTGGTCATGTATAGACTAGTCGAGTCTTGTCTGGTAATGTATAGTCTAGACGAGTCTTGTCTAGTTATATATAGTCTATTCGACTCGACTAGACTAAGTATTGTCTGTTATAGCATAGTTTAATTGAGTCTTGTCTGGTCATCCATAGACTAGTCGAGTCTTGTCTGGTCATGTATAGACTAGTCGAGTCTTGTCTGGTCATGTATAGACTAGTCGAGTCTTGTCTGATAATGTATAGTCTAGACGAGTCTTGTCTGGTCATATATAGTCTATTCGACTCGACTAGACTAAGTCTTGTCTGTTCAAGCATAGTCTAGTCGAGTCTTGTCTGGTCATGCATAGACTAGTCGAGTCTTGTCCAGTCGTGTATAGTCCATTCGAGTCTTGTCTGGTCATGTATAGACTAGTCAAGCCTTGCCTGGCCATATATAGTCAAGTTTTGTCTGATCATGTATAGTCTAGTCGCTTTTATTTTATTCTTTGTGTGGACTTAATAGACCGTTTGATAAAAAGTTACGCGTTGCATGTTTAGTATATTTTCTTTTTATCATGCAGGCAGATGTTTTACGTGTAATTGGGGAACTTAGTCACCATTTTGAATAATGTACAATTGCGTTTACCCCGACCGCCGCCGGATGTGAATCATACCCATTTTTTCCAGAAACGCATTGAAACACAATGTTCGTATTTATTCCGAGGGGCACGGCCTGCAAGCGAAAATGGTGAAAATAACATTTTTGATAAGAATTTGAAGGTCAAAGTTACGAACAATCATTTCATTCAGCGATATGTGGGTCACGTTTTATCAACAGCAAACATAGTAAGTAATGTTTGTTGAGAAGATAAAGCCTTTCGGGTTTAGTAAATCTATTAGCAATAATAAAATAAAATATCGTTTGAAATATCTTAAAAGTTTGATAATATCTTAAAGAAATATCTTAAAGTTTTGGTTCTCAAAGTATGATACGCGTATCATCGCTGGTACGTGAATATGGTACTTGTGAATTGGGATTGCCATCCGGAAAACAATATTCGTTAATCCGGCATTACTAAACGTTTAAAATGAAATTACATGAAAATGACCCCACATTGCAATCCCTATTTGTTAGTATTTTGAGAAATAAAGCAGCGACAGATCAATGAAGATGATGATTATGTTGTATTGAAGATCAGGTTGAAATTTTATAAAATTAACATTTCTAGGCTCTAACTATTTTCCTCACTGTGCGACTATTTGGAGGAACTTTAGAAATCTAAAAACAACAAGTTTCTGCAAAAAGTCCACATTTTCAAAATCTAAAACCAATTTGTTAATATATTGAAAAATAAGGCAATAACATATCAATGAAGATCAGGTTGAAATTTTACAAAATTAACATTTGTAGACTCTAATTTCGTCGCTGTGCGACTATTTGAAGGAATTTTGGAAATCTAAAAACAAAAAATTTCTCCAAAAATTCCAAGTTTTGAAAATCTAAAACCAATTTGTTAATATTTTGAAAAATAAGGCAACTACATATCAATGAAGATAAGGTTGAAATTTTACAAAATTAACATTTGTAGACTCTCACTATTTTCCTGACTGTGCAACTATTTGAAGGAATTTTGGAAATCTAAGAACGACAAATTACTTCAAAAAGTTCAAAAGTTGATAACTTAAAACCGTTTTGTTAATATTTTGAAAAATAAGACAGCCAATCAATGAAAATGAGGTTGAAATTTTCACAAAATTAACATTTGTAGACTCTCACTATTGTCGCGACAGTGGAACTGTTGAAGGAATTCTAACAATCTAAGAACCAAAAATTGCTTCAAAAAGTCCAAATTTTGATAACCTAGAACCTTTTCGTTAATATTTTGAAAAATAAGATAGCCAAAGATCAATGAAGATGAGGTTGAGATTTTACATAATTAACATTTGTAGACTCTCACATTTTGCCTCACTGCGCGACTATTTGAAAGAACTTTGTAAATCTGAAAACCACAAATTTCTCCAGAAGGTCCAAATTTCGATGATCTGAAACCGTATTGTAAATACTTTTAAAAATAAGGCAACGACAGATTAATGAAGATTAGGTTAAGATATGACAAAATTAACATTCATAGACTCTCATTCAAAATCTAGTGACATGGAGTTTCTCCAAAAAAAACAAATTTTGAAAATATGAAACCGTTTTGTTACTATTTTTTAAAATAAGACAGGGACAGATCAATGAAGATGTGGTTGATTTCTAAAACATAGGTCCGCGTTATAGGCGCACAAAAAGTAGGTTGAATTTTAGTAAGTTGATAAAACTAAATAGACATTTAAATATTATATTTCAATAATATCATATTTCATTAGACAGATTCATCATGATGTCCGTCATAAATATAAGAATAAGACTTGTTAGGATGCTCAAATACCTAATTGTTGTGATCTCAGTAGATTAAGTAAAGTTTATTATGTTAGATTTAAGTTCCACAGATCCGGCCGAATCCGTTCGGATCGGAGTAAATTCGGCCGGATCCGTTCGGATCGGTGGAAATTCGGCCGGATCCGCCCGGATCCGTTAGGATCGGTGGAAGTTAGGCCGGATCCGGCCGGATAGAAAATGACACCGCGTTGCAATCCCTTCGTGTGCCGCCTCCATGTTTAGTACCCGAGTAGAATAAATGTTATATAATAATAATAAAAGAGGAATATTCCAGGGTGATTCCTCAACCCCACTGCTCTTCTGTATGTCAATGATTCCACTTACAAACATGTAACATATAGAAAAGCTGGGATACTCACTAGAGGATGGTCAGACAATCAACCATCTATTTTATATGGATGATCTAAAGTTGTATACAAAGGATAAGAAACAGCTAGACCAGAAGATCGAGATAGTAAAAACTTTATGCGATGATATCTCGATGGAGCTCGGACAGGACAAATGCTCAAGGGCAGTGGTTCGCAAACTTTTATTGCTGCTGGCACCTCAAAATTATCAATCGAAACTCACGGCACCCTGCATCTTCTAATCTCCCATGTATAAGTATGGATATGTTCTTATATATTAAAACAACATCTATATTGTAAACACAAACAAGTTTTAGTTTTATTATAAGATAATTTTATTAACAAATATGTATACGAGATATATCAGCACTTGTAGATGAACAAACAAACAATTATTACCAATTTACTTATAATATGCTTAAGGAATTCAATGAGAAACATGCGATTGGTGCGCATATTTTGTAATGTCCGGGCGAATTTGAGATAGACATACTCTCATTACATCCTCGATTGTCTTGAGTCTTTCTCTTCCTTTAGTTTTGACGTTCACCAAAGCAGAACAGCCAAGCTCGCACAAATATGAAGTTGAGAATTGTAGGAGAATTTTGAGTGCTCGTAGTCCTATGTTGGATATTCTTTTTTAATCTCAATCCAGAAGCAGTTGACGTCTAATTCTTCATGTTTTAGTTTGAGTGTTCGATCATTTCGAATCAATTCTTCCTCTTCTATAAGTTCCAAATAATTTTTTCCATCACTGATGCCACGAATGGATTTCTTATCCATTCATAATTTTTCACATTGATATCGGAAAATTAATTATCAACTTTTGTCCCTGTTGTTAAATGCTCAATAATGCTCAATAAGTTGTTAAATGCTCAATAATGCGTTGCCGAATTTGGTTATTTTCCATATCTTTAGTTCTTGAAAACAATCCCATATTACCCTGGGTTACTTTCTTTATCCACAACTTCAACTTGTCTTTGAAAGCCACTATTTTGTCTGAAGAAGTTAAAATATTTTCATTTCTTCCCTGCATATTGGAGTTTAATTTATTCAGTTATTCAAAAATATCTGCCAGATAAGCTAGCTTTCTAAAAAAATAGTACTAATTCTGCTTTCAAATCGTAAAAAACGGCACAAAACACGCCCTTTTGAAATAAGATATCACTAAAATATAAAAACATTAGCAAAGCAAATTGTTTAATTATTTTTTCACCGCTATCAATAAATCGCGTGTTCAGTAATTAATGAGCTTTTCCTCTAGTACTATGATCAACTTTATGTCAGTACTTTCATCAACTTGCAAAGCGTACATATTAGCTTCTTTCATTTTCAAAGCAACATTTTCTTCAATGTTATCAGACATTTCATTAATACCTCTTCGTAATGATAAAGGAATTTTCTTGATTTCAGCTTCAGCTGCTTCTCCGAGCACTACCTTTACAATTGCTAAACAAGACGGAAAAATATATATTTTATATTTTGGGTACATTTCACACTTTGCAAGCGATCAATTTATTGTTTTTTTCTCTAGTAGCATCGGACCTCTCTGCGACTGTGCCTCTAAGTAACTGGCCTCTTGAACACGATCAGAAATTTTGGATTGTTTTATAAAATTACTGCTTTGTTTTGAACAAAGCAGCCTTTTAAAATATTTCACATTCTTTTTGAGAAAGATGAGCATGTTTCGTCGAAAAATGACGCAATAGTTTGCTAGGCCCCCTAGCTTCATTAGCCAGTACTTCTCCACATACAACACATTTTGGTTTAGGAGTTATCTTGTCACCACACCAAGTAAACAGAGTATTTGGGTTAAACGTTGATTCCGAAATACGTGAACTCGACCAAAATGAGGTCTACAAATATCTGGGTGTAGACGAAAGCGATGGTATTAGACATAGGAGATGAAGAAGAGGCTGCGCAAAGAGTACTATCGCCGAATCAGACTTCCTCGGTACAGAATTAAACTCCAAAAACAAGATCCAGGCCATAAACACCTTAGCAATACCTGTACTGCAATATAGTTTCGGAATAATTAACTGGTTGCGCTCTGATCTACAGCAGATGGACAGGAAAACTAGGAAATTGCTCACGATTCATGGATGCCATCATCCAAAGGCTGACATTAACCGACTATACATGCCCAGGAGTACTGGCGGCCGTGGTCTCATCGAGATTGAGTGTGCATATTACCGCACAATTGTAAGCCTCTCCGACTACATCTGCCAAGGCAAAGACAGATATACTCGCTTGATTAGGAGGCATGAGAGGACCAAGGTGAAAGTGCGCTCACTCATTAAACAAAGCCTCGAAATAAAAAACAAATATTTCAAGTCGAGAAAACACCAAAGGGAGACTCAAATCAGCGATACTAGAGAGAATCAAGTCGAAGCCCCTCCATGGACAGTTTATCAGAAATCTACAAAACAGCAATAATAAAACTAAAAGAAAAAAAATAATAATTAAAAAAAAGTTTTGAAAACAAAGTTTTGCATGGAAAATACCCCACAATATTAAACAACAAACCAATCTCGTTATGGTTGCCGAAGGGAGATCTTCTATACCCCGAAACGGAAAGATTCATTATTGCCATACAAGTTAAAGTTATTCACACCCGCAACTATATGAGACACATCGTAAAGAATGTTGAAATTCAGGATACCTGTAGAATATGTGAATCCCGTAATACGTAATTGCTGTTCAGCGCTAGCACAAACTATGTATTTGACAAGACATAATGAGCCAAAAATCATACACCGAGAACTAGCCCTAAAACACCACTTAATTGAGAATCCACCGCCATACTGAACATACTGCACAAGTACACAATCCGCGCAGTACTGGAAAACAACGAATCTTTAATGTATTGGGACAGGGCAATCCTCACTGACAGCTCTGTCCATTACAACAGACCGGATATAATTATCATCAACCAAAAAGAAAAACGCGCTTGGTTAATTGACATTGCTTGCCCGCTCAGCACCAACATAAAGAAGACGGAAAGTGAAAAAATAAGTAAATCTTTCTATCGTCAAGAAACACACTTGGCGACTGTCAGGTGTAATAGTTGTACCGATAATTATATCTGCTACAGGGATAGTGAGTGACGCGATAGCTAAAAAAGTATATACAAGATTTATCCCTACCTGATGACCTAATTAGACAAATGCGAAGGGCGAAGGGTATTATGCAAAACTTGCTATATCGTGCGTAAGTTAAAACTCAACGCAACGTAAACTAACAATAAGATAATTCTTCTCTACACTTGCTTACAACCGCCAACAGACTTATTCTGTGAATTGTAAATTAAAAATAACAATAATATTAATTCGGACTTTATTGAAAACACCAGATTCATGCGAAGGCCTAGCATATGTTTTCGCAAGGTAAACTTTCTTCTGAGATACAGTGGTAGACATTAAAAAACATTAAAACATTTATTAATATGAACATCAAAAAATCAACACAAAACTGTCAGAAATAACAATCCAAACTTTGACAATCCACCAGTCAAAACAAAATAAACGATAAAATTT
This sequence comes from Phosphuga atrata, assembly GCA_944588485.1. Lineage (NCBI taxonomy): Eukaryota > Metazoa > Arthropoda > Insecta > Coleoptera > Silphidae > Phosphuga > Phosphuga atrata. The sequence continues at coordinate 59,524,457 of OX155898.1, forward strand.
GACGCTTATTTTATCTTTTAAAAAATAACTGTCAATTTTGACATTGCTATTGTGCATTTTAATTTATTGTTTTACAATATTTTTTTGTTGCTTTTTCCTAACTAAATGTATTTTCTTTAGAGAAAAAAGAAAAAATAATTCTTCTTATCATTATTATCATCAAGTAAAGCGTACCTATCGCGTTTCTCTTTAAAAAAAACCTCAAAAACCTATTTAATAAAGCCCTAAAAACTATTACCAACCTACACCGAACAACGATGAGTCACTCTGGCCAACCTCGATTAGTTACAAAAACAAATATAACTAGAAAATTACTTGTAAATGTATATATTAGGTATGTTGCGAATATTCGCATCAGCAATTGCGGAGCTTCCGCATTGATTTGGAGATCTGCATCCGCATCCGCAATAGTAATTACATTGCGGATAATTGCGGATGTTCATGCGGATAATTGCGGATGTTCATGCGGATTTTATTTTGATTGTGGTCTTAAATATAAAAATTTCAATTTTGGTTTCTAAAGGTTTTTAAAGGGATTAAGATTACGGTAAAGCTACCAATAGGTCCCAACATCTGGTCGTGGTGTCGGGAATAATTTCTAAGTGCGTTTTAAAACTCTTTATGACGGCTACGTGTTTGGAAACTGTTTACTGGGCTAATTTAGGGCTAAAAATGGAAAGGCGGAAGTATTAGTTTTTATTAAATATAATGCTCCAATTTTTAACTTTAATTACTAATAACTTGACGAAAATATTTAAAATTACTGCTGTCTTATTATTTTATTTCTCCACTCATACAGTTTCTTATAAAATATCTTAAGATCCGCATCCGCATCCGCGGATGTGAGCCTTCAAATATCCGCATCCGCGGATGTGAAAAACTCTGCATCCGTAACATCCATAGTATATATGGCAATTAAATTTAACACATAAAACAAGCTCTAATAGAATTGAAAGAGATTTTTTATTCTTAACAAATTCAACTAGCGAATCTTTTCTGAAACATGATCTCTTTTTACCTAAGTTTATAGATAAACCTACAGCAGATACAATAAGTAATTATTTGTGAATGATATTATTACAAACTTGTGTGTAATTAATTTACATAAATACTGTAACAAAATACGTGGAAGTATGATATAATTGTGTATACATGTCAAATTAGATAACCAGCTTTAATTAAATCGGAGTAAAAGTTTTTATGGGCATTGGAGACATTTTTAGAGAAATTTCGAAATTAAAAATGCTCGTAAAATGCTCCAATATATTAAGTAATAATCACATTTATATGTTTCCTCATCTCTTTTATTGTCGGGTTTAACTGAAAAAACGTGTTGAATGTTTTATGTTGATTTTTATGCAAGGAAAAAACAACAAATTAATTTACAAGAAAAAAGTAGTTTTTTATTAGAGTTATTTGTTAATTAATAAATATGGAAGACTAGAGATATAAGATAACTATTATTTTTAATCTATTCCAGTCTTGTCTGGTCATGTATAGTACTTGTCTGGTCACAGACGAACGGAAGGATACAACTCAAACTAGTTTAAGTTAGTAGACTAATGATCTAGTTACAAATTGCGTTTAGTTTCTAGCTAGTTAGAAAAGCTTAGAAGTTATAAATCGATTAAGTTAGTTATCAAAAACATGACAAATAATTTGTGCTTGTACTGATGAGCTAAATTAAAGCTTCGAATTTTGTGCCAAATTTAAATTGCGTTTAGTTTCGTAGAGCTAGTTTGACTGGTTTAGAACTTATAAGTCGATGAAGTTTACTATCTAAAACGTGACGAGTAATGTTATCTAGAACGTTATCTGTAACGTTATCTAGAACGTGACGAGTAATTTGTGCTTGGGCAGACAAAATTATAACTTCGATTTTTGTGACAAATTTTGGAAAATCTAGATAGTTTTGCAAAATTCGAAGAATGCTATCTGGTAGATCATATAATATACTACATCTATTCCAAATTTAGTGCGTCTACCGCAACTAGTTTAGTAATTACTTAGGAAAGTCTAGATATATAATTTTTTTAGAGTAGTTGCACTAATTCCACGATGTATAGTGTGGTCATGACTTGTCTATTCATGCATAGTCTAGACGAGTCTTGTCTGGTTAAGTATGGTCTAGTCGAGTCTGGTTTGATCATGCATACTCTAGCCGAGTCTTGTCTGGTCATGCATATTCCAGTCGAAACTTGTCTGGTTATGTTTAGTCTAGTCGAGTCTTGTCTGGTCCTGTATAGTTTAGGCGAGTCTTGTATGCTTATGCAGAGTCTAATTGAGTTTTCGAGTCATGTATAGTCCATTGAAGTCTTGTCTGGTAATGTCTAGTCTAGTCAAGCCTTGCCTGGTCATGTATAGTCTAGTCGAGTCTTCTCTGATCATGCATAGTCTAGTCGAGGCTTATATGGTCATGCATAGACTAGTAGAGTCTTGTCTGGTCATGCATAGACTAGTTGAGACTTGTCTAGTTATGCGAAGTCTAGTCGAGTCTTGTGTAGTCATTTATTTTGTTTATTGGTATCAGAAGTACAAAACATAAAACATGAAAGATACATCAAATGGGCACAAATAAAGTTTGTAAATTTAAACATTTTCTGCCCAAAACTCAGCCACTTAGAGAGCACTTGGATTAGATTGAGTAAAATCTTTCATTGTACATCTGGATGGGCGCAACGGACAGCATACGAGGGGTTGTGTAGCTTGAACTGCTCCACAATTACATAGGACAGTTTTGGTTTTAAAATGCCACTTAAATAAGTTATCCAGTGATCTTGCAACTACCACCCACAGTCTGTTCAGGGACTTCCAGTTTGGCAAGTTCTCTGTGTGGCCTGGAGGTAGAGATTCCTTGGGTTCCATCTATTCAGACAGATTGCTAGTTCTCTCCTTCCACATAGCAACCTATGCTGCTGTTGCTGTTCCTTGCAATGGTTGAGTAATTGTTAGGAAGCTCTTCCTCGATTTAAATCTCTTTTCAGCGGGTTGATATCCGAAGAGTGGATGTGATGTCATAGTAGATGATTTACCCCTTTCATTGTTTGCAGCCACTTCACGTCTGATATCAGGTGGAGCGATACCTGCCAGATAGTTCACTTTATTGATGGGAGTTGGTCTCAAATAGTCTGAAAAGATTCTGAAGCTCTAATTTAAGGCAGCATCAACCTGCTTTGCATAAGCTGACTTTTACCATACAGGACTGGCATGTTCTCCATAAGGACAGTGCTGTTGTTCTTAATGTTTGAGGATGGGTACCCCAGTTAGTCCTTGACAGTTTAGGTAGGAGGCAGTTCCTCGAAGAGATCTTCTGCTTCAACTTAAGGCATTGCTTCTTGTATGTAAGTGTACGGTCCAAGGTAATACCGAAATATTTGGGATGGAAGCAATGATCTAATAACGAACTATTCCAGAATACTTTAAGTTTTCAAGTTTTTTTTTGTCTGGTAATGTATAAACTAGTTGAGTCTTGTCTGGTTACGCATAGTCTACTTGAGTCTTGTCTAGTCATATAGTCCATTCGAGTCTTGTCTGGTCATGTTTAGTTTAGTCGAGTCTTGTCTGGTCATGTATAGTCTTTTCAAGTCTTGTCTGGTCATACATAGTCTAGTCGAGTCTTGTCTGGTCATGTATAGTCTAGTCAAGTCGAGTCATGTATTGTCGAGTCGTGTCTGATCATGCATAGTCTAGTCGAGTCTGGTATGGTCATGCATAGATTAGTCGAGTATTGTCTGGTCATGTTTAGTCTAGTCGAGTCTTGTCTGGTCACGTGTAGTTTTGAGTAAAAGATTTTATGGGCGTTGGAGATATTTTGAGAGAAATTTCGAAATTAAAAATGCTTGTAAAATGCTCGAATATATTAAGTAATAATCACATTTATATGTTTCCTCATCTCTTTTATTGTCGGGTTTAACTGGAAAAACGTGTTGAATGTTTTATGTTGATTTTTATGCAAGGAAAAACAACAAATTTATTTACTAGAACAAAATCGAGTTATTTGATAATTAATAAACATGGATGAGAATTATAATCATTTTTAATCTATTCCAGTCTTGTCTGGTCATGTATAGTCTAGTCCAGTTTTGTCTGGTCATCCAGCACAGACAAACGGACGTATATAGATAACTCAATCTAGTTTAACTTAGTAGAGTAAAGATGTAGTTACAAATTGCGTTTAGTTTCCTTGAGCTAGTTAGACTGGTTTAGATCTTATTTAAGTTAAAGGTAGTATATTAGTTCTTAATTGAGTTATAAGTCGATGAAATTAGTTATTTAAAACATGACTAGAAATTTGTAGTTGCGCAGACGAGCTAAATTAAAACTTCGATTTTTGTGCAAAATTTGGGAAAAACTTGATCAGTAGTAGCCGAGCTTTTGCATACAACGCGCCAAATTTGTGACAGACGAGTTCAGATGCGCCATATCACTCGTCAATTTTTTACACCATCTTACGTTCGTGGTTAGGGATTGGCAAATAGAGATAAGGATAGAATCTGCTTCACCCACGCAGTTAAATTAATTAATTTACGCACCAATCTACAATAGTCAGTAATGATCTATACCAGACGGTAATCGCTACATGATGGTTCAACATTGGTGAAAATAACTATGACACTGAATGTGAGTTCAGTTTGGTTATCTGTTCTCTCTGCTTGCTAGAAGTAGTCCTGGCGCTGGCGGATGCTTCTTTGGGCCGCCATTCAAGGATTTAACATTTCAAAATTTCTCATTAATTTAGATTTGGAAAAACCATACTACAAAATATATATATATATATATATATATATATATATATATATATATATATATATATAATCATATACACTTAATAAATTCGGAACACAGCCTGAATACTCAACCTTTCAGAAACTCTATAACACTGATCAAAAACAAATCGCATGTGAAATTTGTCAGTTATTTTGTAGCGTTCAGTTCACCTTCGTGGCACTCAACAAACACCATAAAAATAACATTGTTTTTTAAGATCATGTCTTTCCGATACCTCAAGTGGATAGCCATCTCTAGACGCGTTTCGAGATTTAGCTCTCATCAGTACAGCTTTGCTTTTATGAACAACAATTTGTTTGAGTAAATACGGAAAGGTTGAGTATATTTATATATTCAGGCTGTGTTCCGACTTTATTAGGTTTATATTTCTCATTAGTCTTTTTTCACACATTTCTGTCAATAGTATTTCGGTTAACAATTGTTTTATTTCTTGTACTAGATTTATTTTGTTAGTAAAGAGATAATTTGAGTTCATCATTCAGCGTTTCTATTACCATAAGTTTCTTAGATATAAATATTGTTGAATTTATAACTGACTCGTTGTAAAAAAGGTTGCTCACCACTGCTACATTAAGAGTCTAAAACAAGGAAATAACGTTCTAATTGGGTCAGCCATATTTAGTCTATTATAGTAATGAACTAATCATAAACAATTATTTTAGAGCGCTAATTTACAATACCACAATTCTCAAGTTTTCAACAATTCTCTAACTTTTCAAATTAGAAGTAATTTTTAGTTGTTGTGAACAATAAAAGTAAAAAATTTAATATTAAATTATAACTGGCTACTTAAACCAAAAATTAGTTAATAATCAATCTTTATTTAAACTTGAATGCAGTTTATATATTACTTGCGATTTTCTTAACTTATACATGCTTTAGTTAACTCTTGCACATATCTGGCAATGTCTGGTCTGGCATGTCGTAGATATCCAGTAATCTTGAAGTTGTCTGAAATGAATTTTTTGATTCGTAGTCTTTTCCGAGTCTTTCTGATGATTCTGAGTCTTTTTTAATTTTCGCTCTACCAAATAGCTGACATATTGTGGAAGAGTGCAAAACTCTTACTAGAAGGTCTCTAACTAAGAACTAACTGAAGCGCCACTTGTAATCAACAAATGCACCAGCTTTAGTTTATGCGCCACGTTTTGGCCACCCCTGATCTAGATAGTTTTGGACAATTCGAAGGATGTTATCTGATAGATAATTTAATGGACTACATCTATTACAAATTTAGTCCACCATAACTAGTTTAGTAATTACATAGGAATGTCTAGATATTGCATTTTTTTAGAGTAGTCGCACAAATTCCGTGATGTATAGTCTGGCCAAGTCTTGTCTAGTCATGAATAGTCTAGTCTCGTCTGGTCATGTATGGTATAGTCGGGTCTTGTCTGATCATGCATAATCTAGTCAAGTCTTCTCTGATCATGCATATACTAGTCAAATCTTGTCTAGTTATGTATAGTCCAGTCGAGTCTTGTCTGGGCATATATAGTTTTGGCGAATCTTGTCTGGTTAGGCATAGTCTAGTTGAGTTTGTATAGTAATGTATAGTCAATTCCAGTCTTGTCTGGTCATGTTTAGTCTAGACGAGTCTTGTCTGGTCATGTATAGTCCAGTCGAGTCTTGTCTGGTCATGCGTAGTCTAGTCAAGTGGTGCGCAAACAATTTTCATTTCCCACTCAACATTTTCTATAACATTTTATCGCGACCCCTGGATAGAAGTAACATCATCTCCACAAAAGCTAAAACAAATCCCCAAATAAGTTTTTGGAAAAAATAAGTTCAAGGTTTAGAAATTCGATTTTCAAAGCGGAATTTGCAAAAAACTGAAATATTTCCTGAAATAAATATTAAAAAATTGGGAATATTTGCTAAATATTCCGGAACATTTCTACAAACATCTCCACAAAATTTGAAACAAATTCCCAAAACATTTTTTGAGAAAATGGAGTTTGAAAATTTCAATGTTTATTTTGATTTTCAAGGTGGAATTTATAAAAGACTTCAATATTTCCTGAAATAAATTTAAAAAATTGGGAACCTTTGCTAATTATTCCGAAACAGTTCTAGCAACATCTGCAGAAAATTTGAAACAAATTCCTAAATTAGTTTTTGAAAAAATTAAGTTTGAAAATTTCAATGTTTACAAATTTGATTTTAAAAGTCGAATTAAGAAAAAAACTGCCATATTTGCTGAAATAAATATTAACAAATTGGGAAAATGTGCTAAATATTCTTGAACGGTTCTACAAATACCTCCACAAAATTTGAAACAAATCGCCATATTAGTTTTAGACAAAATTAAGTTTAAAAATTTCAAGGCTTACAAATTTGATTTTCAAAGTGGAATTTACAAAAAACTGCAATATTTGCTGAAATAAATATTAAAAAAATTAGGATATTTTTTTAAATATTCCGGAACAGTTCTACAAAGATCTCCGAAAAATTTGAAACAAATCCCCAAGTTAGTTTTTTAGAAAACCAACTTTGAAAATTTCAATATTTACAAATCGGATTTTCAAAGTGGAATTTACAAACACACCAATATTTGCTGAATTAAATATGAAAATATTGGCAAAATTTGCTAAATATTCTGAACAGTTATACCAACATCTCTACAAAATTTGAAACAATTCCCAAAATTAGTTTTTGAGAAAATTATGTTGGAAAATATCAATAAACATATTTTAAATTTCCTTGTATTGAAATTTCACTATTTACTGCTACCCAAATAATTACACACGAAACGCCTTAAATTTTTTATGATTTCGACGACCCAAAAAGATTCCATATCTACCCTTCTGGCGGACGCAACCCATGATTTACGCACCATTGGTCTATTAGAGCCTTGTGTGGTAATGTATATACGAGTCGATAGTTTTGTCTGCTCATATATAGCCTAGTCGCGTCTTGTCTGATAATGTATATACTAGTCGAGTCCTGTATAGACATGTCTAACCTTGTCGAGTCTTGTCAGGTTATGCATAGTCTAGTTGAGTCTTGTCTAGTCACGTGTAGTCCATTCGAGGTTTGTCTGGTTTTGTTTAGTCTGATTATGCATAGTCTAGTCGAGTCTGGTCTGGTCATGCATAAACTAGTCGAATCAAGTACAGGCTTGTCGAGTCATCTTTGGTAATATATAGCCTGGCCGAGTCTTGTCTGTTCATGTATAGTCTAGTTGAGGCTTGTCTGGTCATGCATATTCTTGTCGAGTCTTGTCTGGTCAGGTATAGTCTAGTCCAGTATTGTCTAGTTCCGCCTATCGTAAATATCGGAATATTTAATTATTTTTAAACTATGTATACCTATGTATAGATAAGTTCTTATTTCTATAGCTTATATACCATATATAGCAACGTGTTATATAGCAACGTGTATTGACAATATAATTATTAAAACAAACTTCGAATAAACAACAGAGACACGAGAATTTCATATATCAGATCATAGTGCACAGCTAATAACTTTTTTAGATAGAAAACACAGAAATAAGGAGTTTAGAGTAAGTGGGAAATACACCCAAGAAAAACACGAATAAATTCAGAGAAATGCTAAGCAAAGAAACTTGGTTGCCAATTTATTCTATAGATGAAAAAGACATAAATAAAAAATGGGATTTATTTATGGGTACATTTTTATTAATAATTAACGAGTGCTATCCGAGAATAATTTGTAATAAAAAAATTAACAATTAAAACAATTATACACATCCGAATATAATAAAACTAGCAAGAAATATGGAACTGCTACATATATTATCACATTATAATAAAAGGTGCAAATTACAATACAATAGAGTACGCTGAAACTATGACAAAGTACTTAAAAACGCAAAGAGGATCAGTTTAGAAAATCAAATTAGATTTTTCCAAAATAAAATGAAAACTACTTGGAAGGTAGTAAGACAAATAGTGAATCTAAAGAAAGAGCAACGAAACACTGCTTATCCAACAGATAAAAGGGATATTTCCATAATAGCAAATGAGCTGAATGATTTTTATACAAGAAATCCAATAGATTTATCGGCAAAAATTCCTAACTTGAACTATACAGACAAAATCCTCATGAACACTCATTCGATTTTTAATGAACCTGTAATTAATGAAGAAATCTACAATATCGTGACAGGCTTTAAAAACAAATAAAAATAGTTCTGGTGATGATGAAATAACATTAGCTGTAATCGAAAATGTAATAGTGGAAATTGCTGAGCCTTTAACGTACATTATTAACAAAGCTTTTGAATTTGGCGTATTTCCGGATAAGCTTAAACATTCTGTTATCACACCAGTCTATAAAAAAAGGAAACAAATGTGAATTGGAAAACTACAGACCAATTAGTATATTGTCCTCCTTTTCAAAAATATTTGAAAAGGTGATAGCTGGTAGAACTATATCGTTTTTTAACAAGTACAACCTTCTTAACGATACTCAACATGGCTACATCAAAGGGAAGAGTACAGAAACAGCATGTTTCTCTTTCTTACATAATGTATTACAACATATGGACAATCGCGACATTCCTTGTGGCATTTTAATAGATCTATCTAAAGCCTATGATATGGTAAACCACGATATTCTCTTAGATAAACTTCGAAAGTATGGAATAAGAGGTGTTGCCCTAAATCTATTTCGAACTTATCTAACTAATAGAACATAACAGACTAAACTATTTAACACCGCTTATAGCACGGTCAAGTCAAAAATTACAACTATCAAATTGGGGATACCACAGGGTAGCATATTGGGCCCACTTTTGTTTACAATTTACATAAATGACTTACCTTTGGAGTTAAGTCAAAGTAAGTTAGTAAATTATGCAGACGATACTACATTACTAGTGGCCGGCAAAACCATGCAAGAGATAGTACATAAGTCAAAATTGGTAATAGAACAAGCAAAGACATGGTTCCGAAAGAATAAATTAAGGATAAATGAGGATAAAACTAATCTTATTATATTTAGATCTTATCGATCGAATGTAACCTATCCATAAGAATTAGAAACTGTCGGAGATATTATTGATGTAAAGACCGAGGTAAAACTTTTAGGGATATATATATATATATATATATATATATAAATATATATATATATATATATATATATATATATATATATATATATATAAATATATATATATATATATATATATATATATATATATATATAAATATATATATATATATATATATAGATCAAAATTTAAACTGGGAACACATATAGAAAAATTGTTAGTTAATTTAAACCAAACAACATTCGCTCCGAATCCTCCAAAAATGTGTAATCCCGGAACTCCTCAAAATTGTGTATTGTGCCAACTTTTACTCCCATCTACGTTATGGAATTATATTTTGGGGCAGAGGGAGAAACATAATAAAAATATTTAGGGTGCAAAAACAAGTGCTACGAATTATGCTGAAATTAAATTACAAGCAATCTTGCAGAGGTTTCTTTAAAAAGGCTAACTTACTAACAGCAGCAGGAGTATACATATTTGAAACGCTATTTTTTATATTTGAGCATAAGAGCTACTTCACAAACCATGAGAATCTCCACAGCGTAAACACAAGAAACAACAAAACCAGCTATATACCACCAGCACACAACTTATCACTTGTTGAAAAAGGATCCTATTATAATGCCATAAAATTATATAATTGCCTGCCAAATCACTTAAAGGATTGCAGAAATATTGGAACATTCAAGGAAAAAGTGTTCAAATATTTTAATGACATAGAACCTTATGTCATAGAAGACTTCTTGAGAGCAAAAGTTTAGCTCAAATAAGCTTTTTTAATATATTTATTTATTATTTATTCAATATGTTATTATTGTAGATTTTCTTTTTGTTTATTTGTTATTGTGACACATTTCTGTTGGCTACATGTATTTTATGTACTATAGCTTGATTATGGAAATAAATTGAATTTGAATTTGAATTTGAATTTATATACATTGTATATTTGGTGTATTTTGGGAAATAAATTGAATTAAAACAAATTAGATTAAATATTTAGAAATTAACTAAAGCTTTGTTTATCTTTTATTAAAAAAGGGCAACAACAAAGCAGTTTTGAATGAACGGTCGGAAAATGGATAAAGGAAACATTTTATTTTGAAGTTTTTATATCGCTCTAAATGTAGAGGTAAGTTGTAATAAATAACGAAATAAAAAGTAGCAATATAACATAAATTCTTATCTCAAACGTTAGCTTAATGAATAACGAATAAAATATTACACGAATTTGCATAAACATTGCGGGATCCGAGAATAAATTGCATTGATTTTCTCGCAAGAACAGGCGAAACCGAAGAAACCGAAGGCATTTTTATAAATCTGGCCAAGTTAAAATAGAAATAATAGGGCATCGTCCATATACAAAAGGGTGCTATTTTTTGGTCCGACAAAATTGGAATCATTCACTTATTTTTAACTAGGTCATTCTTAAATATAACTTTTAACACAGCCTGAATATATAAATATATTCAGCCTTTCCGAGCTCTATAACAATTACTGAGTCTTTTTAGGACTACCAAAACAAATGGTTTTTGCTGAGTGTCACAAATGTGGAATGAAAGCTATATAATAACTTACAAATTTCACATGAAATTTGTTTTGGTAGTCTTAGACTTAGTAATTGTTATAGAGCAGGGGTCACCAAATGGCGAACCGCGGGTCCGGATCCGGACCGCCGACCTATTTTGTGTGGACCTTAAGTAAACAGTAAAGTGTATTACTGAGTACTTAACTTAATACAATCTATCCCGCCCTTTGTCTTTCCGACCTTCAATTCGACAACGGACCAGCGAAGTAACGTGCAAGAGGAGGTGAGAGACGCAGTTCGCGGAGTACGGATTCACCAGTTGTCGCGGTGGTGCAGAAAAAATGTGGTGAGGCTTCTTTGCGTGTTTCTTGGACTCTTGCTAAGCACATAAAACAATTTACTGATGCTGACATAATTAAAGAATGTTTTGTCGAGGCAGACAATGTTCTGTGTGAGTACAGAAAATATATTGTTGATACAATTACGACAGATTCCGAGAACACAATAAATATACAAGAAATACACACGTTTTGTCAGAAGAAAATCATTGCGACGTGAAAAGGCAGTTAAATAATGCTATTACGCCTTGGCTATGGATCATGCGACGTGACTGATAAGGCAAATTTGGTTATTTTTGTACGCTTCCTGGACCAAATGAAAGAAACTTTTATTAAGGAGATGAGATGTTGGCTATTTTGCTGTTATTAGGAAGAACCCGAGGAGAAGACATGAACAACGCGGTGATGGATCATTTTGATAAAGACGATTTAGACCTGAAAAAGCTTTTAACAGTATCTACTGATACTGCGCCAGCAATGGTTGGGACTAAAAAAGGACTAGTTCACGTAATGAAGACCATTGCAAAATGTAATGAAAATTTGATTTCTCTTCACTGTATTATACAAGAAACTGTGCTTTGCTGCAAACATAATAAAAAGTACTATCAAACTTTTTAAAATTATGCAAGAAATGATTACAATGGTAAATTTCGTGCCAAATCATCACTGAAACATCGTAGGTTAAAATCGTTTCTTGAAGAATTGATGCACAATAGTACGATCTACTATTGAGAATAATAGGGAATGGTTAAGCAAAGGTGGCGTTTTACAAAGATTGTTCAGCATTTTAGAACATTTGAAGAATTTTTTTTTCAACAGTGATCAGATTTCAACAAATGGTTACCTAAGTTTTCTAATCAAAAAAGCAAATGTAGAATATTAATGACTTGAGTCTTGAACTTCAAGGCTAAGGAAAACTTATATGGCAGCTCATGTCAGCAGTAAAAAGCTTTTCACGAAATCTCGATCTTTTCTATAATGTCCTTGGTAATGAATGCCTGGCACTTCCCTGATTTAAATAAAATAATCAGCAGTGACGCTAAATTTACGTCGGCAATACAAGACGTTCATTAAGGATCTTAAATCGGAATTTGAAAAAAGATTCGCAGATTTCAAGAAAATTTAGAATGTCGTTGGAATCCTCAGCAACATTTACTCTCCGCATCCTGTTGGTGAATGGAGCAACGAAGCCGTCAATGTTTACAGGAGTAATAAAGCTGCTCTGCAGATGGAAATGATCTAATTCCAAGAAAACACATTATTAAAACACAAACATACGGAAGTGCCGTATGAAGAGTTCTGGATAAAATTTGTGTGTAATAATAAATACCAAGAATTACCTTGAAGCTTCTTACTATGTTTGGGTCAACATATATTTGTGAAGCAGCATTTTCGAAGATGAACTTCATTAAAAATAAATTTCGATCTCGACTTACTGATGAACATCTCCAAGATTTATTGACAATAGCTTGCACCAACTTTACTCCAAACTTCAGACAAATAGTTCAAGGCAAAACATGTTGGCTTTGGGCAAACAAGGCATTCACATTGATATGTTCCTTGTTACTTCTGTACATTATATTTGCATATTTAATTAACTCTAGTACAAACGGACCGCGATGGTAATTTTATTTAAAAAACCGAACCCCTGCAGAAACTAATTGGTGATCCCTGTTAAAGAGCTCTGGAAAGGCTGAATATATATCTCTATATTCAGACTGTGTTCCGTTTGTTTTAAGTTGTTTAAGTTATGATTATCAATAACGTAGGATGGTTTTACCAATTCTACCAAAACCTCGATTATTAATTGATTTAGCTTATGATTAATAATATATACCACAGGTCTCTAAAGATTGATTCCTAAAGGAATAGGGTGGGGTACAATAGATCTATAAAGGTCGCAGTACAAGTCACCTCTAAAATCTACAAATCTACGGTCTCCAAACTTTTTGAAAATCGACGAAAACATCGTCTGACGAAAAATATTATTGAAATCCTAATATATCCCGTTTAAATATTAATTTACATTGCAGGTGATAGCAAATATTGTTTATATTGACATTTACATTGAAAAATCACAAAATTGAGAGGGCTGGATTCGGCCCGCGGGCCGTAGTTTAGTTTAGTAGTAGAAATGTGCTCTATGTAGAAATGTGAACTATTCATAAATATGGGAGTATTTATTTATATTTTCTTTGGTGCATTTCAAATGTACAGTCGAACTTCTCTAAGTCGAATTGCAGTAGTTTATGAAAAAAAATCGAGTTATAGAAAATTGAAGTTATAGAAATACATAAATATAAAATGAGTAAAATGCACTAAACACAATTTATTCAAAGTAAATACATTACATATGTATATATTTATAAACAAAAAACAAACAAGAAATATTTATACATTATTAATATGATGTTTTAAATTTAATTAAAAATAACTTTAATTAGTATATTATTTTTTTTTAAATCAGTAATTTTTATTTTTTTTCCATAATATATAGCACCTAGTGGGTGATCTTCGAATATACCTTCCTAAATAGTAATCTTCCTAAAGCACACCCGCTGGTAAATTCTTAGTTTTGCTTTATTCGAGTTTTTGGTGACCATAAAATATGAAAAATAAAATGTTTAGGCAATATCCGGTATCATAAATTTTGGAAAATACGCGGCGGTTAAAAACTTGGAGTTATAGAGATTATTTTGTATTTAAAATTTTAGCATTGTACAAATTTTTAATACGAGTTATGGAAAAATTCGAGTTAAGGAAAATTTGAGTTATGGAAGTTAATTCATATGTTAAAATTAAAATTAATATATTGCAACGACATTTGCAAATTATCTTGAATTTGAATGTCGTGATATATACCAGTGGTTCTTAACCTTCTTAAGCCGCGACGCAAATTAGAGGAATATGTTTATAGCGTGATCTTTAACAACCAAACTTTTTTCCTTACCTTTCTTTAGACCATATTTAACAAAAAATCTTCAATTTTACAATAATTACCACATATCAAATACCACCAAAGTCACATATCGTGGGTGTACCGCCAAAAGTGACCAAGTCAAAAATTCCTAATCTTCCCAAGTCGTTTTAACGTCTGCTTCCTCTATATAAAAAAATAGTTGAAGCCAATATACCTAGTTAATTGTAATCTTCTAACATGGACCAAAAATGTTCAAATCTTTTAGATCATAATCTCAACAGTTAAAAGTGTCCATGTCTAATTAATCATTTTTCCAATTTTTAACTAGGTCATTTTTAAAGATAACTTGTGAAGGTATATGAATCTACACACTTTACATGACTCGAGTTTCGACTGTTACGGGTCATTTTCAAGTGAAAGATAAATAAAGCCTTCATCAGTCTCAGTCCTTCCTTCTCCTTCCTTTTTTAGATCAGAAGAAAATTTTATGAATGACCTAATAAATAATAATAGTTGATTACATAGATCATATATCTACTTTTTCTCATAAAATTAGGAAAAAAAATTCTTGTTCACCCCTTGGTTCGACCCAAGAAATATGTATATAAATATGTATATGCTACTGTGAAAGACCGAAATTTGGGGATTGTCGACTTTCACCGGTGAATGTCAACATTCTCATAGACGCTTGGTGTATGTCCGAAATATTTGTTAATTATCCTTATTTCTGACTTATACCGGTGAATATCGACATTCACCATGCACTAATGGTGAATGTTGAACATGTCGGAGATTTATATATTCTTGTCCGTAATTCAGTCGCTATAAAACGTCACAAGGGTGACGTAACTTTTTCGCTGCTCCTTCTGAGAGGAGTGACCAATAATTTAAAACCCACAGTACATTCTAAATGAGAAACGAAAATAACGGTAATGAAAAAATTACTTAATTATGTGATTCAAATCTTATTTATTGCATAAGACTAACATAAACCATAAATCTATAGCATAAGACTAACCTAACATAAGACTTAAACATAAGACTGATAAAGCTGATTGACTCCCAGCAGAATAAAGGATTTGGCGGGAGAGAGCCAGTCGCCTCTCTGACGGCATCTCCATTCTGGACCTCCACCAGAGCGCATCTGTGATTGTCGACATACACCGGTGAGGATCCGAAGGCACAACAAAGTAATGAAATATTCGATCTTTCACCGACGTATTTGGTATTTGTCGAGATTCACTGGTGAAAGTCGACATTCTCCAATTTCAGTAATTCACGGTAACATATATATATATATATATATATATATATATATATATATATATACATATATATACATATATATATATATATATATATATATATATATATATATATATATATATATATATATATATATATCTATATATATGTGTGTGTGTGTGTATGCGACCAATAGGTTAAGACCTACTGCTATATACCATTAGGAGCTTGGCAACATATTTTTTGTAATTTAATATTTGCCGTGCAATATACAATTTTTATCGCGTTTTTATATATTCCCGGATATAAAATACATGTAATAGATTATTTGGTATTTAGCTAACGTTATTATTCATTTCTTTCCTGTCCTACATATTCTCCCTAAAGTTCCTCAAAATTTGTTATTACTTTTGGAAAAGTTTGTAATGTGTTTTTAACATATTCCACTGGGAAATCTAAACGGATACGTGTTTTAAACAGGTTTGCACAAATAAATGTTGGCAATTTGACTAAATGTCTTCAGGTTTGTCTATTCTTGCCAAGCTTTGCCTACCATTGAGTAAGTCTTGTCTTAGTCTTGTCATGGTCCCAATCTTGTTCTCTATCGCACAGTCTTGTTTTATTTAGTCCAGTATAGTGTTGTCTAGTCCAGATCAATTTTCCTTACTCTTGTCCAGTATTATCTGGTCCCGTTTTATTCAGTCTTGTCTGGTAGTGCCTGATCGTATCTAGTACTGTCTGTTCTTGTATGATCCTGTATGGTTTCGTATGGTCTTATCGGTTCTTGCCTGGCCTTGTCAGGTCTTACCTAGTCTTGTCTAGTCTTGTATGGCATTGTCTTGTCTTGTCTCGTCTTGTCTGGTATTGTCTGGTTTATCTGGTCTTGTGTTGTTTTGTATGATCTTATTTGGCCTTGTCTGGTCTTGTATGGTCTTGTCTGGTACGATCTTAAAAATAATCTTGAAATGATCTTAAAATGTAAATTTTAAAAAAAATAATATGTCAATAAGATTGATAGCCTTTGTTATATTTTCATGTTGCATTAAATATGATTATTATTCTCAACTAGATAAATAACTACATCATTCAAAGCATTAGAAACTCAATTGGTTTATACATATATTGGCAAGATCTTGTTCGTGTTGAAATTCGAAATGATTGTTAGGATATAACGCCCATTAATTGTAATTGAAAAGCTTGACCAATATGAAAAGAAGTTAATTGAGTGTATTGCACGTAAGTTTTGTTTGTGTATTCAATCCAGCAAATCGGGTTTAGAATTATCGGTTTACAAAACAAATATTTCCATTGTGGGAAAGCACCGAATTATATAGTGAAATATGATTTCTTTGTCCGTTTCCCTGCGCGAGAAAAACGCCGTGTCGGATAAATTTTCATTTCTATATAAACCCATTTTAAAACCTTTAACTTTTTATATATAATTTCCCGAAGGTGGAATAACGTATTAAAAACAATTTTTTTATGGGAGAAAAAGTAATAGGCAATTTTTATGTACGCAAGTTTTGTAGAACATAATAAAAATGGTATTAAAATTTTAATATTTCCGTTGCGTAAAATGCTCTTGCTCTCATCCTTCGAACAAATACGTGCAAGCAACAATAATGAAAATGTTGAGAGATTATTCACCGATGAAATTTATTTGCCGTTGGAACATTCCCACGTCAATAAATAAATGATAAACAAAAATGTTGCTGATAAGAAAGGAATTTCAGAAATGTTCAATTTGATATCAACAAAATTGTGCTAATCTAAAAGATATTTAGTTGTTATGTAATCTCATTCAGTTATTATTCGGTTAAATTTAAAAAGTTAGATATTACCCTTTAGTTCGTCACGACTAGACAAGAACCAGACAAAGCTAGAGAAACGTAGACAAGACCAGATCAGATTTTGAACGAAAAAGGTTTAAAATTTTCGCAAAAACTAGATGATTTTATTAATTTACACAAGAATATAACACTGTAACTATTGGTAGATGGTCTTATCAAGATGGTCTTATTGACTTATTACTTTTGATAATTAAAAAACACATGAGAAATAAATTTACAGGTTCTTGCAACATTAAAAGTATATTAAAGAACGAGTTCAGTAAGCGCGGTTTTGCAGCACGCGTCCATGTTTAGAAAACGACGAGCGTAGCGAGGAGTTTTCTAATGGACATGTGCGAAAAAAACGCCTTATGAAGGAGTTTTCCATACTATTTTTTTCTATTTTGCGCCCTTTTATGCCATTTCTAAATAAAAATATCGCCGAGACATATTGACAAAATTGTATCGCACTCGGCGAGCCATAACCGCACGCATATGAGTACTGTTATGAGTCTATTACAGACGCAAAATAGAAAAAACTTTTTAGTTTAAAATCTTCTTGAAACCTAACTGTAAGTACATTTTTCTCACATAAAATCTATATCTAATAAGATCTAAAACCAGCAACATTAAATAATCAACGTAATCTTCTAATTAATTTACGAAAGCAGTTTTCACTGTTATAATTTAATATTCACATGATTCGCATTGTTTCGATCCATCAAGAAAAGACTTTCAAATCCAATAGAATTGATCGCGCGAAAGTTTTTACGCCCTGAAATTACTAACAATTAAAACAATTTCAACTAAATTAATTCGCGGAATGCTATCGGCTTATTAGTGTTTGCTATTGTCTGCTGCAGATAAGATATTGCAACAGGAAATTGTTTATGTATTTTACGTTCGTAACTGCATTTGTAAAATTGTAAAGCTTTATTATTTATTACTAGGCGTCATTTATGATCTCTCATTAAATGACTATGGTTAGGTCAACTGGATGGCGCTGTCCCTCCTAGAAAAAATACCTTGTTGGGTCAATACCTGAACTTCAACGTTCTTCATGATAAGTCTGATTTAGTTACGTGTATGAATAACTGGATCCTCTATAGCAGCGGTGGCGAACCTTTTTATGACCGCGTGCATTTTTCTTAAGTTTTTACATTATGAAATGTTGGAGTGCCAGATAACTTTGCCTGATTATCAGTTACCGTATTAGTCTGAATATAACATAATATCGTATTATTCTGAATATGATGTTTGAATATATCAGAGTCCATCCCGAAATAAATGGTCACAGTGGGATCCCTTTAATTACAGATGAATCTGTGTTCAAAGCCAATTTTCACGAAAATTTAAAAGACAGCTTTTCCGACTCAATTATCAAGTTTCTTGGAAAGCAATAACATGCTGGCAAACCGCCAATACGGTTTCTGGAAAAGTAGCACAACTCATACTGCTCTGTTGGATAGGGTTAATTTTTTAATTATGACCTAGTCAAGGATTTGACTCTTATGATAACACGCTCCTTCCACACAAAATTGAAGATATTTAGTCCTTGACACAGACCAACAGTCCCTGTTTGACCACATTAACCTATTTTAGATCGAGAGGTCGTGCGTTCTTGCATTATCCGCCGCTTCGCAGCATGCAACACAATCTAACCTAGGTTAACCCAGCAGTCCTTGCTACTTATTTTTAGTTCAAGAATTAGAGGCGTCTCCAACATCTGGGTAAAATTTTTCTTGCATCAAAGAGACGGAAAGGTGATCGTAAATACTTGAAAATCTGAAAGTGGGACCAACCCTATTCTTGATATTTATGAATGATCTGGCACAAACAAATAATGTTCAATGCAATTATATTTTGTACGCTGAGGATACCAACATTTTAATATCTAAACCAGACAGCAATTAGCAATTTAAAATCAGAAACGTTAGGAGGATGATCTATACATCTTTAACACGGTGACGCCAGCATGTACCACCGGTGGTATACGCATGTCCGCTACGTCGGGCGGTATGAGCCACCGGTGGTACATGCTGTGCTGCCATTTCATTTTAATAGCAATATCTTTCCCAGGTTTAACTGCCTTTGTTTAAATTGTTGACAATTTCGTTCATTATGTTTATAAATTTTTTAAGACGATTAGCTGTCACAGCCGTGTAAATGTTGCTGAAATGCAGGTATTTTAGGATTCGCAGAAAACGATCTCGTGCCAACGTTTGTTGAATTTGTTTATTCGAAAACATTTTAGTTGTTGGCTAATACAAACGAATTTCAGGTAACTGTGATATTCCTGTAATAAGCATAATCACAAGAAGCTTGCGTATTTATTGCAATGATACTGCTCTACACGTTTGTTGATGTTTTCAATTTGCATGTTCTTTTCCATGATTAGCCTCAGAGATCAGGCATTGAGTTTCATAGGGATCATTTTATAATCAACATTTGTTGCGAGCAACTTCTCAATGAATGCATATGGCGCATATAGCCTTAGTGCATGTGGCACTTTTACCATTTGTTCCCATGGGCGTCCGCACAAAAAATGTTAAAAACATCACGATAATACAGCGCCGGCGTCAACGCGTTAATGGGCGCAAAACATAATTCATGATTATATTTTGCTTCTAAGATTTAATCAAAAATCAACCAAAGGGTCCGAATCAATAAAATGTCTAGGGGTAACACTTGATCAAAAGCTAAAATGAGACATCATTATATTGTCATATTGAACAAACATGTTCGACATTAAGTACTATGTGATATCTGATTAGAAACCTCAGGGAATGTGCAAAAGATGATATTCTGCAAAGATTTTACCACGTCATCGTTCAATCTAGCTTGTCATGAGGTTCTGCTAATTTGGGGTCAGCAGCCAATATTGAAGCGGTATTTAAAATGCACAAAAAGATATTACTAGCGATGTTCAACGTTCGATATTCTTCAATCCGGACGGTCTTTGTTCAACCAGCACAAAATTTTAACGCTGCTTTCCTTCTCTCTCTTGAGACGCGGGCCATAGGTTCGCCCCCGCTGGTCTATAGCTGATAGATCGTTCTACTGCATTTCTTTTAACATCGAATTGAGCCTCTATGGACTACGTGCTAACAACCAATTTCATTTTAGTGTCTACGTCTTGTTGTTGTTCCAGCTTTGACTTCCAACCAGTATCTTCTCAGCCCACCAAAAAATGCCTGTTTATGCTCTTGGGATAAAGGTCCTCTCCGTCTTTTGGACATTGATGCCATTTTAAAACCTTGGTAGTTGTTCACCAATGTTTCAAGTTTGTTCCTATCATGAACGTTTCTCTCCGAGATACCGATCTGCCGAAGATCATTTTCACATTCTTCGAACCATCTCGGCCTTGTTTTCTTAGATTGGATGAAACTCCATATTCTATTAGTTAGTCCTCACCGTTTAACCTCATGAGATGACCGTAAAATAATAATCGTCTCTCCTTACTGGATGCTGTAATAGGTTCTGTCTTGCTGTACAAGTCTTCATTTGCTCTCATTTGGCATTGTCCATCAACCCATCTGTTCCCTAGGATTTTACTGAATATCCTACGTTCTCATTTATCCAGCCGCTCAGCTTAACCTTGCCTATTCATGGTCAAAGTTTCAGACGCATATAAGCTCTCAGGCTTTAAAACTACATTATAATATCTGAACTTGCCTCCTATACTAATAGACATTTTGTTATATGTATTCTTTGTCAGATGGTATGCCTGGTTTAACTTCCTTATCCTGACATTAATTGACTCTTTTTCTAATCAATTCTCCTGGATGACTTCACCGAGATGACTCGTCCAATTTTTCTTGGATTGGTGATAATCCATTCAGGTCCATCGTAGATGTTCGTCCTATATTTTGTCTTTTTAATAGAAACCTGGAGTCCAACCTTTTCAGCCATTTCTGACAACCTATTGTTAGCAAAAATGGCCAGGTCATCTGCAAAAGGCAGGCCGTCAATGTACACGCCTTTGTTCTTAGGACCAAGTCTGAATCGCTCTTCATTAGTTTCTTCTTGGGCTAACAGCTTTCTCCACTCTCTAATGATCATTTCAAAAAACGCAGTTGAAAAGGATTGAGGACAATCCATCTCCTTGTCTTACGCCCGTTCTGATTGTAAAGGGTTCTGAGATCTCACCCATAAATATTATTTTTGACACTGTGTTAGTCAACTGTGTTAAACCACCCCAAACTGTTCCAAAATATTTATTAATGACTCTAGATCGATGGAGTCATAAGACTTGTGAAACTCAACAAACACGACCACGTAGTTGTTTCCTTCAGTTTTTTTTTATACTAGATGATGTTCTTTAGGTTAAAGATCTGTTCTGGACAAGAACGGCTCTTTCGGAAACCGGCTCAATATTCCCCAATCAGTCAAGGTGACCTTCTATTCTGTTCTGTATTGCTTTGGAGAGAATCTTATATGGAACAGATACTAATGAGATGTCCCTATAGTTATTAACATTATTGTTTGTGTAGAAGATGGATTAAAGCTGATTGCCTTTCAGTTGGTATCATCCCAGTTCTCCAGATCTCCTCAAAAAGCTGGACTAGTACATCTAGAATTTTATTATTTACAGCTTTAGTAGTTTCGCCGCTATGGCATCCTCTCCAGCTGCCTTATTATTCTTAAGGTTGTTGATGATCTCTTTGATCTCCTCTTTACCATGTGCAGATGAGTTTGGTAGTTTGTAGATCGGGGCGCATGCAGGAAACCTTTCTTTCAGTTCATCACAATTAAGAAGGTTTTCAAAATAACGAAACATGATCGGGTAGTTTTCTTTGTTAGTCAATCCCAGTTTTCCATTTTCGTCTCTAAAACAAAGACTTGTGGCTTGGTATCCTTTCATATTAGACTTGAACGTCTGATAGAAGTCTCTGGCATTGTTTTTCCAAAAATCCTGATCGATCTGTTCTAATAGCTGTTTCTTATATATTCGCTTAATCTTTGCTGCATATTTCCGAACTTCACGAAATACATCTGTCTTCAGGTTGCCTGGTCGAGCAAATACTACTGCATTATTATTTATTACTAGGCGTCATTTATGATCTCCCATTAAATGACTGTGGTAAGTTCAGCTGTACGGTTGATCTCCCTAGACAAAATCCCAAGTTTGGCCAATATCTGAACTTTGAACATTTTTTACGATATGCCTGTTGATTTATTTATTGACGTGGGAATGTTCCAACGGCAAATACATTTCATCGGTGAATAATCTCTCAACATTTTCATTATTGTTGCTTGCATGTATTTGTTCGAAGGATGAGAGCAAGAAGATTTTTACGCAACGGAAATATTAAAATTGTTACGTGTTACGTAATCTTGTTACGTGTATGAATAACTCGATCCTGTATAGCTAAGTTAAATCTTTAGATTTCAGGGAATAGGAGACCGTCCTTTAGCCACCACAGGGAAGGTTTGTTTACCTATCGACTTGCCATTCAATATTGTGGGGTATATTCCATATACCACTTTGTTCTACCAGTTCATGCCCGGTTCATTGTTCACTTCGTCATCTCAGGGTATTGCTGCTCGTTGGGAACAACAGATTATTATAATTTATAATATTATTATTAAGAATGAAACACTTCTTTCTTCTTCTTCTTTTCGTCAAAAATCAAATTTGCAATATAAATGTATACATATCGTTAACGTATATTGTGTTATTATTATACTTTATACTTTATTTATTAAACTTTATTATACGTATATAACGTATACTGACATTGTTAATTTAGTTAACGAAATGTATACATTTATATTGAAAATATAATTTTTAAATAAAAGACTCAAGTGTTTCATACTTTGTTAGTATAAAATCCTTAAAATCGGCAAGTCCAAGCCTTATCATTATTAATATAAAAATTATTAATAATAAATCGTTACATTATTATTATTTTTATTCATAATATATCATAATAATAATATTATTATTATTCATAATATAATATTTTCTAATTCAGTAATTTCCGTTAAATTATGTTTACGAAGATGACGAATTTACTCGGAGACTCGACTGGCTAATTGACACTATTAATTAGACACTTGATAGATCGATGCAGGAACAGCTGTGGATATAACCTGTTTTGACAAGAAACGTCTCAACACATTTGTAGAACTCGTTCGAGAATATTCATAGAAAGGAATAATTTAAACACAATCTAAATATACTTAATATATACATAATTAAAATATTTTTTTCTTGTTTAGTTTTTAATTACAAATTTTTCTTAAAGAATTACAAGACATACAAGACTAGACAGACAAGGCTAGAGGGACAAGACTGGACAGACAAGACTAGACAGACAAGACTAGACAGACAAGACTAGACAGCCAAGACTAGACAGCCAAGACTAGACAGCCAAGACTTGACAGCCAAGACTAGACAGGCAAGACTAGACAGACAAGACTAGACAGACAAGACTAGACAGACAAGAATAGACAGACAAGATTAGACAAACCAGACTAGGCAGACAAGACTAAGCGCACAAGATTAGACAGAAAAGACTAGTCAGACAAGACTAGAGAGACAAGAGTAAACAGACAAGATTAGACACACAAGACTAGACAGACAAGACTTGACAGATAATACTAGACGGACAAGACTAGACGGACAAGACTAGATAGACAAGACTAGACAGCCAAGACTAGACAGCCAAGACTAGACAGCCAAGACTAGACAGACAAGAGTAAACAGACAAGATTAGACACACAAGACTAGACAGACAAGACTTGACAGATAATACTAGACGGACAAGACTAGACGGTCAAGACTAGACGGACAAAACTAGACAGACAAGACTAGACAGACAAGACTAGACAGACAAGACTTGACAGACAAGAATAGACAGACAAGATTAGACAAACCAGACTAGACAGACAAGATTAGACAGCCAAGACTAGACAGACAAGACTAGACAGACAAGACTAGACAGCCAAGACTAGACAGCCAAGACTAGACAGACAAGACTAGACAGACAAGAATAGACAGACAAGATTAGACAAACCAGACTAGACAGACAAGACTAGACAGCCAAGACTAGACAGCCAAAACTAGACAGCCAAGACTTGACAGCCAAGACTAGACAGCCAAGACTAGACAGACAAGACTAGACAGACAAGACTAGACAGACAAGAATAGACAGACAAGATTAGACAAACCAGACTAGACAGACAAGACTAGACAGCCAAGAATAGACAGCCAAGACTAGACAGCCAAGACTAGACAGCCAAGACTAGACAGCCAAGACTAGACAGCCAAGACTAGACAGCCAAGACTAGACAGACAAGGCTAGACAGACAAGACTAGACAGACAAGAATAGACAGACAAGATTAGACAAACCAGACTAGACAGACAAGACTAGACAGCCAAGACTAGACAGACAAGACTAGACAGACAAGAATAGACAGACAAGATTAGACAAACCAGACTAGACAGACAAGACTAGACAGCCAAGACTAGACAGCCAAGACTAGACAGCCAAGACTTGACAGCCAAGACTAGACAGCCAAGACTAGACAGACAAGACTAGACAGACAAGACTAGACAGACAAGAATAGACAGACAAGATTAGACAAACCAGACTAGACAGACAAGACTAGACAGCCAAGACTAGACAGCCAAGACTAGACAGCCAAGACTAGACAGCCAAGACTAGACAGCCAAGACTAGACAGCCAAGACTAGACAGACAAGACTAGACAGACAAGACTAGACAGACAAGACTAGACAGACAAGAATAGACAGACAAGATTAGACAAACCAGACTAGACAGACAAGACTAGACAGCCAAGACTAGACAGCCAAGACTAGACAGCCAAGGCTAGACAGCCAAGACTAGACAGCCAAGACTAGACAGCCAAGACTAGACAGACAAGACTAGACAGACAAGACAAGACAGACAAGACAAGACAGACAAGACTAGACAGACAAAACTAGACAGAGAAGACTAGCCAAACAAGACTAGACAGGTAAGCTCAGATAGACAGGACCAGTCAGACAAGTTTAAATAGATTGGTGGTCAAGGTTAATTAGTTTTCATTTGACAGTCAAGACTTCAGTAAATCGATGGCTGGCTGAGTTTATAAAGTTTAAGTTTTCAAAACAACCTTTATATGTTTTTTGAATAATAGGGATCTAGAATCGATTGGTGCAAACTAGAAGCTTCTGTGATAAACCGTTTAAAAGTTATGGCATCGTGAAATAAGTGGAAAATGTAAGAAAATTATTTTCACTAAAATCTACTAATCTAGACATACTAACTTAATATACGAGCTTTATTGATCGACAAATTGTTAGATACAGTTTGAAATGTTAGATAGAGCGCGTGGTTTGCGTATATGAGTGCTCATAGAGAGATGGTGTATAAACTATGTAAGGGGGTATAACACAAAGATCTTACGTGATGTTATACTTTCTTACGGATCACATCTACCGCAAGCTGCCTAAGGATTTTTGTTCCAAAAATACAGAACAGATAGCAGAAACAATAACGTAAGTTTGTAGCATTAAATAAGTACAGTAGATTTCCGAATAACGCGGGTAAGAGGATGCGCTTTATATTCAACCGCGTTATAGAAAATATGAGAATTACGAGCAATTTTATTAGAGCACAAGTAATCTAAATTTATGTATTCGCTCCAATTTATGTATTCGCTACAAAAAATATTTAATTTATTAAAATAAAGGATATTTCACAGCAAAAAAATATAGGTTTTGTAATACATCAATTCTTTAATAAGATACTACCGAGATAATAATTATAAAATAAATTCATAATGGATAAAACAACTGGCTTTGTAACAATTTTCCACTCTATTGGCTTAAATAAATAAAACATGCGAATGGTGTAATACTAAGTGAGATTAACGACGTTATTGATGTTGAAGAGTTTAGAATTAAAAATCAAGGAACTACAATTAAATGTAAGGTTTTTCGTCAAACTAATGTTAATGAAGCTCCTATAAAGTACAGTTGCAAGTAAGTTGAGATTATTTTTATTAAATAACTATGTCACAATATATAAAAAAAAATCGGATTAAATTTTTTATTGCCAAATTTTTCACATACATGTATATATACGTATTATACAATATATACGTAACTACACATGAAGTTCTTAAAAGTGTCACCTTTGGCGCTAGTGCTGCTGCGCTCGGAGCGAATAGCACAAGTAATATAAATTTTAAGTGAGGGATTTTTTTGCACTATTTTTCAATGGCGTTATACGTTGGGTGTGCCATACGTTCCGGTTTTCCGGGATTTATCCCGTTTTTAACATTGATGTCCCGTGACAGATACTTTCGGGACAGTCAGTTCTCCCTGTTTGTAATCCATACGACTTTCAGTGCCCTTAAATATTTTTATAAACTTCACAAAGTTTCTAAATTTGAACAAAAATTATCCAATATTAGAGGCAATGCTCACGTTTTACATGACAGTGCTCGAAAAGCATGTGAAACATTTACTGTGCAGAATGCAGAAAAGGTGGTCATAAAGATATTTCCATTTTTTAAATCATTTACTTTGCATACATAACCTTCTGTTCTACTGAACCCTGGAAAAAAACCCAGTTAAAGACACTCGACCACAGCGTCGGAACGAACGGACACCGAGGGTGGGTTGTTAGGTTAGGTTAGGTTAACCTAACAACCCACCGTCGAAAAAAAAAACCACTTAAAGACACTCGACCACAGCGTCGGATCGAGCGGACACCAAGACGACGACCTAAGCAACGAAAAAAGAAAAATTCTTTGCACTGGGCGTCACAAACTGGGAAGCGCGAGCGCTAGAACGCCAGCAATGGCGGGCCATAGTCGAGTCGGCCAAAATCCACATAGGGTTACGATAGCTGCTAAGTAAGCAAGTCAAAGGTTCAATCCCAACATTTAGATATGTTGCGGCAATCAAATAATATTTAAAAACTCCATTTCTTGTCAAATGTCATTTATTTGTGATTCTATCTTGAACTTATGCAAAATTACTTTTGTTTACAAATTATTAACAGTTTTATTCATAATTGCTCTGACTTCAAAGATTTTTTCTTTTTCAACTGGTTGCGCAACGAAACTACGAAGAAAATACGACAACTAAAGTTACGACCTACGCAACGAAAATAAAACGAAAAGAAAAATTCTTAAAGTAGGTCGTCGTCTTGGTGTCCGTCCGTTCCGACGCTGTGGTCGAGTGTCTTTTACTGGGTTTTTTTCCGAGGGTGGGTTGTTAGCCCTCGCAACAACAACTCAACGCCACTCTTTTGTCCGGGCTTGGGCCCAGCAGGAGCGGTTCTTGGACTACTCAGTTAGTAGGGAAAGAACCTATGTTCTATTCCCACCTTTACTACATGACCATGGGGTGTGGGGTTACATAGACCTCACACCGCCTTTAACGTGGGGTTAGATAGACCTTACACCCCCCGGTCAAGTGGTGGTGGTGGGAATAGGACATAGGACCTTTCGCTACTTCAGTTCATCCAGTTGCTACGCCAGACAAAGTTTCTTTGAACCTTTTAACCTAACCTAACCTAACCACCCAACCTCGGAAAAAAAAAAACAATTGAACACACTCGACCATAGCGTCGGAACGGGCGGACACCAAGACCTACGCAACGAAAAAAGAAAAATTCTTACAGTAGGTCGTTGTCTTGGTATCCGTCCGTTCCGACGCTGTGGTCGAGTGTCTTTTACTGGTTTTTTTCCGAGGGTGGGTTGTTAGCCCTCGCAACAACAACTCACCCCCACTCTTTTGTCCGGACTTGGGCCCAGCAGGAGCGGTTCTTAGACTACTCAGTTAGTATTGAAAGATCCTATGTTCTATTCCCACCTCCACTACATAACCATGGGGTGTGGGGTTACATAGACCTCACACCGCCTTTAACGTGGGGTTATATAGACCTCACATCCCCCGGTCATGTGCTGGCGGTGTGAATAGAACATAGGATCTTTCCCTACTTCAGTTCATCCAGTTTTTAGCCCAGGCAGAGTTACTTTGAACCTTTGAACCAATTTTTATTTCTGCAGTGGATGTTCTTAGATGAAGTGCATCCATGAGACGAGGTATCAGTGTGTTAGGAATCACGAATGTAATTTCCCTCAATGAAGATATATTGTACAACCAATTCGGCTATATTAATGATTTCATACAAACTGAAACTGCTGCTGACAATGATATATGGAAATCTAAGAGCTGCGTAGAAAAATGGATGAACATTTGGAAAAATTCAATAATTGGAAAATAAATCGCTCGTGTGGTTATCCATTTTCTTTTCCTAGTCACAATTCAGGTTGTCCACGAGAGATAACTGGATATAACCACAGTAAATGCATTAATATCTTGTGTGCTTAATACGCGAGGAATAAAGTGTACTGAAAGAGTGTCAATCCGTGTGTGATCTATACAAATGCGACGCTTCATGTTGAAATTGAAGAAGGACTAAATATGAACAAAATAAATATAGGGAAAGGAGTAGGTCAGTGGGATACGATACACCCAAAATTATTTACGGTGAGCTTAGAAGACGTCTTGAAGAAACTTTATTGGGAGCAAAAAACAAGTAGACGGCATGTTTACGGAACAGGTCAAACATTTCGGAGGGAAAACTAAAACCTGGCTACTGGCTCTTCTTAACAACTGTTTGAAATCATACACAATACCCAAAATGTGGCGAAGAGGAAAGGTAATTGCCATACCCAAACCTGGGAAGAATCCAGACCTGCCAAACAGCTTTAGCCAGCTATACCATCTCTTTAAACTCGAACGAACTGCTAATTCTCTAGAGAATTCAGAAACACATAGACCCTCTGTTAATACCCCAACAAACAGGCTTCAGAGCTGGAAAATCATGGTCAGGTACTAAATCTAACAGAACGCACAGAGGAGGGTTTATAAAATAACAGGAGCAATATTCATCGATCTCATAGTCGCTTACAATACAATAAACCATAAAACCCTGCTTATCAAAGTCTACAAAACTACAAAAGATTACAAACTAACGAAAGCTGTTTAATCAGTACTACAAAACAGAAGGATAAAACCTTCTGGAACTTCAAAATAATAAAAGCCGCCAAGGAATAAAAAAAAAATGGTCTCCCACAAGGAAGTGTTCTGGCCCCACTCTATTTAATATATACACCAATGACCAGCCTATAACAGAAAACGCCAAACAGTACTTGTACGCTGACGACATAGCTATCACAGTTCAAGGTCAAACATTCTGGGAGATAGCGGTAAGGCTGGAGGACGCAATGGAAACTATGGCCAAATACTATTAAAAAAAACTAGCTAAAACCGAACCCATAAAAAACCGAAGTAAGTGCTTTCCATTTAAATACCCATAAGGCTCACAACAAACTAAACGTGCCCTGGGAAGGAAAAGAACTAGAATACGTCGAAACACCAAAGTATCTGGGTGTAATCTTGGATAGAACACTAACTTGCAAACAGCACTGTCACAAAACCAGACCAAATGTAGTTGCTAGAAATAGCCTTGTACAAAAACTAGCCGGACGAAAATGAGTGAGAACGCTAAACAGAATAGGAATCGGCTTGGCACGCGTAAAAACAAACAAACCTAAGTTGATAATTGCGGAAGACCAACAATGCCTCTGTGAATGTGGGCAGATACAAAACATGGGCCATCTGATGGGATGCACATTATGCCCTGCAACGTGCTCCATCGATGAAATGTGGATTTCAAATGAAAATGCCATAGACGTAGCGCGGTACTGGGCAGTAAAATGATTGGGGCAGATTAATGGGCAGATTAATGGGCAGATTAATGATTTCGGACTGGAAAAAGTAAAGTAAAAAGTAGGGAGCAAAAAGGTATAAAACTTGATGGGACTTATCAAAACCATCCGCTTCGCCGACGACGTAGTCTTACTTTCGAAAGACCCAATGGATTTGGAAGAGATGCTACAACAGTTAAATCACGCAACCAGTGAGATTGGGTTAAAAATGAACATGGGAAAAACAAAGATCACGAGTCCAGAGATTCCCCACATTGTGCTCGATAAGATAACCATCGAATACGTGAACCACTACAACCACCAAGTTGGTAAAGAAAAACCTAACAACTGAAGTGACTACGCAGATTGCTTTTACATGGGCTGCGTTTGGTAAACTAAAGAACATCCTGGGAAGCAAAGATATGTCAATGAACCTAAAAAGTGAAGTTTGTAGCTCCTGCAGATAGCCAGAAGGGACATACGGTTTAGAAACTATTAGCTTAATGAAGAAGAGTTCCGATCGATTAAGCATAACGCACAGGGGCTGGGAGCGATCAATGATTTGGATCTTACTAAGAGACAACAGTTAAATCACGCAACCAGTGAGATTGGGTTAAAAGTGAACATGGGCAAAACAAAGATCATGAATCCAGAGATTCCCCACATTGTTCTCGGTAAGATAACCATCGAATGCGTGAACCACTAGACCCACCAAGTTTGGAAAGGAAAACCAAACAGATGAAGTGACTAGACGGATTGCTCTAACTTGGGCTGCGTTTGGTAAACTAAAGAACATCTTGAGAAGCAAAGAGATGCCAATGAACCTAAAAAGCGAAGTTTGTAACTCCTGCAGATTGCCAGTAGGTACATACGGTTTAGAAACTATGAGCTTGACAAAGAAGGGTTTCGATCGATTAAGCATAACGCACAGAGGCAGGGAGCGATTAATGATTGGGATCTTACTAAGAGACAAAGTCAAGAATGAGATTATCAGAGGAAGATGGAAAGGATCCAAAGTTATTGAACGCATAGCGCAGTTAAAATGGCGTTGGGTCGGATATGTCGCAAGGCTAAACAACAACAGGTGGACTGGCAGAATTACCCAGTGGCAACCTAGAAGAACGACA
This sequence comes from Phosphuga atrata, assembly GCA_944588485.1. Lineage (NCBI taxonomy): Eukaryota > Metazoa > Arthropoda > Insecta > Coleoptera > Silphidae > Phosphuga > Phosphuga atrata. The sequence goes on from OX155898.1 coordinate 59,555,999, forward strand.
AGGAGCAGACTACAAAGAAGGCGGTTGGACTAGATTTGTACGACATACGAAGTGGCTTATATCCAGGAGTAGACGATGGAAAGCCGCTGAAGAAGATGAAGAAAGTGTATAGTATTTTTGAAGGAAATAGAAAATAATACGGAAGTGTTAACTACAGCAAAATGTTCTGCAAGATACTCGTTTCCTCATACTCGATACCTCATTTTATAAAGTCATATATTTTTAAATGTTTAACCCTTTCGCTGCTCCAACCGTATATACTCGTAAAATAAATGCGTGGCCCATACGCCCCGAGCGAGTTAACTCGCACCTTGTTTTTAAATTGATCCCTGCTCCACATGAGTATTTACGCTGTGTTTATGTGCAACTCAAGTACCTACGAGCACGTTGCTACGCGTTGGTGAACGTTGCAATAGTATTCATATGGTGTGGTTCCGCACAATTCAGATAGGTTTTTTTCAGATAGGACATTTAGAAGCTGCCATTTCGCCATTCCGCCTAACTGCTAGACATTTTCCAACATTTCTGCCAGCTTCAGAATCAAAATCGAATCCAACAAAACGCTGCATTGTGTGTCTAACAAAAAATAGGAGAAAGGAATCTCGCTATTTTTGTGAACCCTGCAATGTTTCATTATGTGTTGTACCATGTATTGAGATTTTTAATACAAAAAAGAATTACTAAATCTTTGATAGTTTCATACTTAGTATATCATATAGCTACATATGTAAATAAATTAATAAAATATTTTTGACTGTATTTTGGTATTCATTCACTCGCATGTTTTCCTAACATTTCAAGAAAACTGTTAACTGCTCTACATGTACAAACTCGCAGCACTAGATGTTGATTATTTGCTATATACGAAGAAACTCGCAGCACTAGATATCGGCGAACTGCTTCACATGAATAAACTCGCAATCTACAAAATATATGCGCACAGCTAGCACGAAATCTCAAAACGTGTTGCGCAGCGAAAGGGTTAAAATGTTTGTTATTTCTTTAAATTTTATATTTGAATTATTTTTTTGGGTACTTACGTACTAACGCCACCGCAGCTACATGGATGGTTAGATTAATTTATAACTGAGCAGATAAATCCAGACCACATATCGCGCGATAGCTCGACCTCTCCATCCGAAATAAGAAAAAAATTTGGATAAGGGTTAGATTAGATTATATTAGAGCAGATAAAAATAGACCACATATCGCGCGGCAGCGCGACTTCTCGCTTTGGTGGCGTTAATACGTAAATACGTTTTTGTGTTATACACTAATTATTCAAAAAACTAAAATACTAAATGTAATATTGAATTAAATATATGGTGCAATCATCTATTTTTTTCTGTCGCGTGTCCAAGTTGTGTCCTGGGGAAAAATGGACATCCTATTCATGCGTGATTTTACTGTACAAGTTTATTATTAATCATTAGAAACAGTACCGAGAACAGTCGTATATCTTTTAAGTTTCCTTTTAAACGGGATATTATTGTATTGGTATGTTCTTGTAAGGTTTATATTATTGTATTATTATAGTTGGCTTTTTATTACTTTTCGCAGGATGCTATTAAACAGAGAAAAGATGTAGTGTATTGTTGGCAACAGATTGTACAAGGTACATGCAACATAAATGAATGTAAATTTGAGATATATTACACGACTGACAAGACTAGACAGACAAGATGTCTAGTATGCGACAAGACATATGTTTAGATGCGACATACACAGACAGTGTAGACATATGTCGACATACATAGACAGTATAGAGATATGTTGACATCAGTGCGGATAATATCCAGTATGGATGACAGTAGAAGAGACAGTAGAAGGGAGAGAAGACAGTATGGATGACACACATAGACAGTGAATAGACAATATGTCGACATACACAGATAGTTTAGACAATTGTTCTAGATATGGTTAGTATGCGAGTACTAGACTTTGATGCCTATCGTGCCGCTTTAAAATTAATTTTTCTCCTTTCCTCTCGGAATTAATAAAATTTAAACGCTTAATGCAATCCTGTCAATCTGTGCGAAAATTAAGTTTTTTTTTGCCGCTGCTATTCATCGAGCGGGTTTTAATAATTAAGTGTCGAACGGTTGACGGTAACGTTTGTTGGTCGAACGAGAGACACAAAACGCGAGATAAGTGGATTAGAATATAATTTTAATATGTCGAATGGAAACTACCGTAGACGACAAAATACTGTATATCGGAGAGTCAACCAACCGGTCTGAAAACTAATAGACAGCATTCTTGCAGCTAATCATTAGAGTCCGGATTAAAAATAATCGAAATAAACGCTTAATAAGCATTTATATTTTTGTAAAATATGCATTAGGAATGCAAAATGTAGATAAAGTTAGAAATGAAATTTATTTTTCCGCAAAGAAATTTATTTGATGAATGAAAAATTGGATAAATTATTTTTTTAGTAGAAACAGGCAATAATTAAAGTTTTGTCTCCTGTCACTCAAAGTGTTTTTGTAATCCAAACTAATCTTTCCACGTCAACACTTGTTATTGGGTCTATTTACATTTTGCAACAATAATTGGGAGCATTTGTAAAATTGGGACATTGTTTCCGACCAAGACTGAAACTATACTGTTTAAGTTCTGAAATCCTTCGTTTGCTCTTCGATAGCTTTTGGCTATCCGAGAAAGGATACATGCAGCTCTTGTGATGCTTATAAGCATTCAAGGCTATCCATGGCTAAGGTACTAGATAAGGTGTCTCTAAGCTTTGTTTGTTTTGCTGGACCATATGAAGGGTTCAGGCAAAGTAGGGAGCAGGAAACGTCACAATTTCTTATTGTTTTTGTTTTGTAATGGTAACAAATCTTTTTTTTATGTGGTTTGGGGGAAGCTCTACCTGTGTGTGAGCCTCTCACTCACTAAACCCCTACTTCCACTTGGCTAAGTACGCCACCCCGGTATCGCTTGCGCATTCCTTCAGGGTACTGGTAACAAATCTAGGTCTATGGTGATTGCATTTTCAACGAATAGTTTTTAGTAACACCCAACAGATATCCCTAAGAACAATTTTTTAGATGTGCCCAAAGCGAAAAGAACTGGGAGAATGTCCATGACATACCGGTAACGAAAGAGGATTTTCCAAAAATTAATTTTAAAATTAATTATTAAAACATTAATTTCGTATGAGTCATACAGGCATATCTTCAACACACAGTTTAACTTTGATTTTGGCTATCTGAGAAAGGATACACGCAGCTCATGTGATGCTTATTTAGCCAAGGCTAAGGTACTTGAGGAACAAAACAAACTTTGATGATTTAAAACAACAATCAATTTTGAATAAACTGCATATAACGAAAGCTCATGTTTCATGAGTCAAAAAATAAAGTAAGAATCAAAAGGATTTTCTAGCAACAGCTATCGACCAAAAAAATATTTGTCACTGGTTCTGGTAGCAATGTAGTGTTAGGAACTTGTTGCTTGAAAACCTGTACCCGCAAAGTTTTTAACAAACATGTTATAAGTTCACCAACAAGAAGAAATTGGTGAATTATAGTTTTAGCAACTGTATTTAATCCATTACCTCATATATCAGTGGATGAGTTGGAGCAGCGACAACTGTCCGAGCAAAAGGGATTAGTTTTAGTAAATTTAATTAAAGCTCGATATTATAACAATGACCGATTCAATCGCTTTTTCGCGATCGAAAATAGACCGCAATCGACAGGTGGGTTTTTTCGCGCATCTATTATAAATTCCGCTCCGGCCGTTCTCTTTCAACTCGCTGCGTTTTTATCCTTCGCGCGAAAAAATCAACACACCACTTTGATATATCATATAGCGTTTTATTACCCATTGTTCAGAACCTCCGCGACTTATTCCGCTACAAAACATTTACTATATCATAACACACATTTCACAGCCAAGCATTCTATCCCATACCATTAACAGCGCAAAACAAAAACTCATCATCGATTATTTATCAATTCCATCTACTGCATTGTTTTATTACTTCGTGCTCATATGTTGCGCACATTTTTAATTAATGCCGGCTTTTTATGGGGCTAATTAAAATCGCACAAATAGCCTTTTAGCAGACGGAGGAAAAAGTAATCTACAATCAGGTTGCATTGTGTTCCGCAGCCATAGAAATAGGAGAAGAAACAATATTACAATTCGACGCATAAATATTCAAAGCAGAAATATTCAAATCGCTCACCATTCGGTGTCGCTCCGGTTCGAATGTTTCCAACAAGAAAATATACAATCACAACGTGATTACAGGCGCTGCGTATTGAGAATTTCAAGTCGCTCTAGGGCGCACCCACAACAACGGGACACACTTATAAATACAATTGCTTTTAAAAAGTGTTAATTTAACGTTACTTTAACGCGCAAATTTTAACAAAACTTTTCTTAATTAAACCGATTTCAATTCAAATTTATTCCACGTCGCTGCTTTCATTTACATCACTATATTTTCAAATCACGTTACTTGCCATCTTAAACGACTATTATCATAGATGATCGTCCATAATCGCTCATCAGTAAATAACATATTTTCAGATTTTATTTAAAAAATTAAGAATCTGTCTCGTTTAGGCAGACAAGACTATACACACAAACCTTTATGTCTAGTCTTGCCTGTATAGTCTTGTCTGCCCAGTTTTGTTTGTATAGTCTTGTCCATCCAGTCTTGTCTGTTCAGTCTTGCTGACAAGTATTCTGAACAGTCTTGTATAACAAGCACTCTCTGTCCAGTTTTTGTGTCCAGTCTTGTCTGTTCAGTCTTGTCTCCCAGTCCTGTCTACTAAGCCTTGTCTGCCCAGCCTTGTTTGTCCAGTCTTACCTGTCCAGTCTTGCCTATCCAGTCTTGTATGTCGAGCCTTATCTGTCCACTCTTGTCCGTTTAATATTGTTTAGTCTTGTCTTTCTTGAGTCTTAAGTCCGTCTTAGTTTTGTCTGCCATCCTCCTGTCTATCTTCGTCTTGTCACTAAACTAATGTCTTTTATGTTAAACGAGACTTGCAGGTGAAAGTGCGGAAATGTGTTACCGCCAATTGGTGTTCTTCGTTGCAGCGTAAATGTCGTGGTAAGAAAATTCCGATTTTGACGTACCCGAAATTTGAGGAATTTTGGAAAATTCCCCCTCACCGAAACGCAGCCGACGATGAAGCAAAATTTACAACCCTTGCAGAAAAGAGTTGAAATTTGCAAATTGCCGCAGTAAAAGTTACTAAAGTTTAAAGACTGCGCCTGCGACCAGCTCTGGGGGCGCACCGTGCAAGCGAAACGTGCAAACTTGGTTTCAGAATGTCGGCAATTTCCGGCTAAAGGACACCGTTCAAAAAATTCTGAAAAATTCGCATGCGCCTCTCAGCTAGGACACAAAATACGAATTTCGTTTTTTTGCAATATATAATTTTAATGCAACTTTGGCAATTGCGGCCTTTTTGCAATTAATAGCCTATGGCACGGTCCCGTCTTTTCTCGATCTGCCACTATAGGGCAGGAAGTTGTGCCATTTGTACTTTTGTTGATCTCGATTGCGGATTGACATCCTACCGATTTCCTACTATCGGCCGTGGCGACCTCGTGGTTTCTGAGAATCGGCAAATCGGCACATCGTACGCAAGATACCGTGTACTTCCATCGAACGGTGTAGAAGAAATTGCAAAATTCCACCCACTTCCGGTTCGGCAGCCTATAAAGTCCGGTTTTGCAAAAACATCTCCCGCACGGCCATTTTTGCAAAAATCGCACGGCCTCTTCGAAGGCCCAGATAGGAAGAACCTACGAAACCGGACCCGTAAACGAGAAGGAGTTCCGTTTAGCGGTCGGCTCGCAATAGGACGTCAAAGAAGGTGACGTGTTTTCGATATTTTTTTTCAGATTTTCGCACTTTTCTCCAAATTTTCAGCGGATTCTCGAAAATTCGAGATGATAGTTTTGTGGGAAAAAAATTGACGCTCCCGATAGCACAACACGCGTCGCGATCGGTCCAAATTCGGCCGCTCAGCGGCCGAGAAACGGAAATTTCGTTTCTGCGCCGCACCCCGGCCGCCTTCGGCGGCACCACAATATCTCAAAGATTATTCAATTGTCTGGAGTTTTCTAGACATTTTGCCATTGTCTCCCGGCAAAATTTCTTTCGAAAATGAAAGTCCGTTTTCATTCTCCAAACCCCATTTGACGCATTTCCCGCCTCCTCCCGGAAAGGCGTGCCAAACTATTTTAGTATAAGTAACTAATGTCATTTTCTGTCAAACTATTGTCAGTTTATGTCAAATTAATGTCATTTTCTGTCAAACTAATGTCATTTTATTTCGAAATAATGTCGTTTATGTCAAACTAATATCAGTTGGTGTCAAACTAATGTCGTTTCTGCCAAACTAATGTCATTTTCTGTAAAACCAATGTCATTTTCTGTCAAACTAATGCCAGTTTGTGTCAAACTAATGTCTTTTATGTCAAACTAATGCTATTTTCTGTAAAACTAATGACATTTAATTTCAAACTAATGTATTTTATGTCAAACTAATGTCATTTTCTGACAAACTAATTTCATTTTATTTCGAAGTAATGTCTTTTATGCCACACTAATGTCAGTTTATGTCAAACTAATGTCATTTTCTGTCCAACTAAAGACTTTTTAATGTCAAACTAATGTCTTTTATGCCAAACTAATGTAATTATCTGACAAACTAATTTCATTTTATTTTAAACTAATGCCATTTTATTTCAAATTAATGTCTTATGTCATACTATTGTCATGTTCGGTCAAACTAATGTTCCGTTCTTGGTGAAGACTGGTGCCAGGCCGTCTGTGTACGCCACAATACCCACCCCTGTGGGCAGTAACCGTCTCAGCTGAAGGCCGTCATAGGCGATATTCCACAAAAAAGGTCCTAAAACTGATCCCTGCGGACAATCCCCGCGGACAATCCCCGCTCGCGCCAGTCCTCCCCCTCGCCGTACCTGGTTCTCTTGCACAGGTAATCGGTAGTGAGCCTAAGCAGCGTCTCCGGTAGTTTCCACCTTGCTAGGGCCTCGAGAACGAACCACCATTGTACCGTGTTGAAGGCATTGGCATCCTCCGTCCCAGCCCCTTTAAGAAAGCCGAACTGCTTTGGAGCAAGTCCGCCCCCTTGTTATATGACGGCTTGTAGCCGCCATAGAAATAACCTTTCCAGTACTTTTGCCCCGCCGTCCAGCAAACAGATCGGTGTGTACGCACCAGCAGTCGAGGGATACTTAACCAGCTTTGGAATACGGGCCAAAATGACCAAAATTTTTCCAGCACCTGGGAAATACTCCTTCTTCCAGTCATCTGTTGCAGACGTCGTCAAGTCCTTCGAGGTGCCTCACTGCTGCCAAGCGGAACAGCTCGTAGGGCAGCCCGCCTGGGCCGTGTGCCTTTTTCACGGGTAGTAAGGCTACCGCTACCGCGAGCATACCAGCTGCAAATAGCGTCGGTGGTGATGTTCGTCTTCCTGGTGACGTTCCTGTTCACTGCCTTCTGGTGGATGTGCGACAACCCCCAGCAAGCAGAACAGCATACACTTCAAGAAGTTCTATTTCTCCTACCTGGCCGGGCACAAGCAAGAGCACATAGAGGTCTGCACCGGTCAGGACGACCAACTCTTTTGCAAGGAATACACTATCAAATACAAAGTCTACAGAGAGTGGGGATCCAGAGTCAGAGGCAGTAGCTGCGCCTTTTTTCACGGTGATAGCGTAGCTGCTGGAAATAGCGTCAGTGGTGATGACCTTCGTGTTCACTCCCTTCTGCTGCATGTGCGACTAACCTCCGGTTGGCCATCCAACAGGAATGCATAGAGTTCACACAGTTCTATTTCTTCTTCCGTGACCATGCGCGTGACCCTGAGCATATCCAGCACCTGTCGGTGAAGACAAGTACCATGTCGTCTGCGTACGCCACATTACCCACTCCTGTGGGCAGTAACTGTCTCAGCGTCCGCAGAAGGGCGTCATATGCGATATTCCACAAGAATGGTCCTAAAACCGAGCCCTGCGGAACCCCGGCAGACAATACCCGCTCGAGCCAGTCCTTCCCCTCGCGGCACCTTATGGTTCTGTCGCGCAGGTAATCGGCAGTGTGCCTCAGCAGCGTCTCCGGCAGTTTCCACCCTTCTAGGGCCTCGAGAACGAACCACCATTGTACCGTGTTGAAGGCATTGGCGACGTCAAAGCTGACGACCACACAATGCCCCCTGGTACCCTACGGTCCGCTGTTGGCTTCCTCCGCGACACGAAGGACAGCCCGAATGGCATCCTCCGTTCCAACCCCTTTACGAAATCCGAACTGCTCGGAGCGAGTCCGCCCACTTGTTCCACAAAGGCTTATAACCGCCATAGAAACAACCTTTCCACTACTTTTGCCCCGCCGTCCAGCAAACAGATCGGTGTGTACGCACCAAGAGTCGAGGGATCCTTAACGGGCTTTGGATTAAGGGCCAAAATGGCCAAAATTTTTCCAGCACCTGGAAAATACTCCTTCTTCTAGTCATATGTTGCAGATGTCGGCAAGTCCTTCGAGGTGACCCACTGCTGCTAGGCGTCACAGCTCTTTGGGCAGCCCGTCTGTGCGTGTGTCGTTTTCGCGGGTAGTCAGGCTACCGCTACCGTGAGCATACCGGCTGCAAATAGCGTCGGTTGTGATGTTCGTCTTCCTGGTGATAGTTCCTGTTCACTACCTTCTGGTGGATGTGCAACAACCCACAGCAAGCAGGACTGCATGGACTTAAAACAGTTCTATTTCTTCTTCCCGGCCGGGCACAAGCTAGAGCACATGACGGCCTGCACCGATCAGGACGTCAAACTCTTTTGCAAGGACTACACCTCCGCCGCAATCAAATACAAAGTCTACAGAGAGTGGGGATCCAGAGTCGGATGCAGTATCAGCTGCGCCGTTTTCACGGTGATAGCGTACCTGCTGCAAATAGCGTCGGTATCATGTTCGCGTCCCTAGTGATAGTGACCCTCGTGTTCACGGCCTTCTGGTGGATCTGTGAGAACCCTCCGGTTGGCCAGCAAGTAGGAATGAATAGACTTCACACTGTTCTATTTCTTCTTCCCTGCCAGGTACAAGCAAAAGCACATGGGAAGTGGGTACTTCCACCGAATACGACGTCAAGCTCTTATGCAAGGTCTACGTCGATAATGCCGTTCATTTTGGCCACCGTATCGTTCATTATTTGATGTGCCTTGCGGCAATTTACGCTTATATCAAGGATCATGATAAGATGTTGAAACTGCAGGATTTGCATCACCTGACCGATCCGGACATGAGGGCGAAGGGTAGGTTTTAGAATACGGCCCAGGATCACGAAGCCCAGTGCTAGCATGCAACCCCCGATCACCACAAATTTTATGTGGACTGCCTCGATCCAGAAGAGTCTCGGCTTGAAGACTGGCTCCCCGCCAAACAACAACACCACCCCCAGCACACACACACACACATTATGTTAGCTATGAGGGTGGCATACGCAATCCGGCTTATACCTGCATCACAACCACTCATGATTCTCGATGACCCCGAGACTGTCAACCCATTGGTGAGAAAGCTGACAATAATTCGAGGACTTGGATAAATCTGGTCTTATCTTGTGTGGATTTGCATGGTCTTGTCTGGTCATGTCTGGTCTTGACAGGTCTAGTCTGGTCTTGTCTGGTCATGTTTGGTCTTGTCTGGTCTTGCCAGGTATAGTCTGGTTGTGTTTGGTCATGTCTGGTCTTGTCTGGTTTTCTCTGGTCTTGTCTGGTCTTGTCTGGTCTTCTCTGGTCTAAGTACTTATCATCCTCTACAGAAGAATACAAACAAATGTGGCATTATTAGTTGTTTCTGTTTAACTTAAATTGTAAATTATTAAAGCTAAATATAGTTTACTCACCATTTAAAACTGCTAATACACTATAAAAACATTTAAATATTAAAAATAGTTTTAAACTTATAAATTACCCACAGATATGAGTGTAGGGGATTATACAGACTAAACTAATTTTCTTGATTTATTACCTTTTATCTCTATATTACCTTTTATATATTCTATAACCAGATGGATTGAGTTTTAAGTTAATTTAGTTCTTTTTTAGTAAAAGAGATCGATCTAATGATCGTCCCACGCCTTCGATCCAAGCGGAGAGGACGAGGCGAGTTGTAACTGCTGCTCGCTGGACTAGTTCTAAGGTCATTTAACCGACGTCGGGGCTACCGCTCTGGCAAGAAACAGCAACGGCGACGATCGCCAATAATTATTTATTATCATTGACGTGGCGACGGACTCGAATTGAATTTAAACGCGCCGCATCTCCCAGTTTATCTTTATATGCGCGTTATGTAACCGGTGGCACCACCATCCCCCACGATTTTAGCTATTCCGAAAGCGCAGTGGACATAAAAAGTAAATTCTTGAACCCCCAATAATAAATAAAAAACAACGTTGGATTACTAATATTTTTTTATTGCTATAGGGGAATTGTATATTTAATGTTCGAAACGTCGGCAATATTTTCAGTTAATTTTTTTATGAAGTTGTAAAAGGTGTCGAAAATTAATCGGATTCATTCCGGCGATTAACGGAACGTTTACGGCGGCTGTACAAATATTTGGCCGCTCTTAACATGTCAGAAATACTAAATATTTCTTAATTATCGCAGGAGAAATATGAAAGGATTTAGTAAGTAGTTGTGAAATGAGGATTTCCAATGAAACACTTGTTGATACAAGCGTGCGGCTTCATCCGGGAAATACTCGCCAGACTCGCGATATTTGTAACTCAAGCTTGAGAGAAAACAGAAAACGAATCTAGATTTTATATTGTTCGATACACGTAGTAATGGTTTCGTAAATACTTTTATTTCGGTTTAAAAAAAAAAATGAATTTATATTTGATGTTGTTCGATATACACGATTGTTTCTTTACATATTTTTACTTCAGTTCCAAATAACATCATCTACACTAAACTAATTCACATTATGTACATCTATGCACATCTACTTTATCAACTTAATTCATTTACTTAACTATTTATCGACTTTCAAAAGGCATCTGATAGGGTCCAGCATTCTAAACTCCTAGAGATACTAAAGAGAAGAAAAATAATAATATTAAAGAATAATATCCAATCTCTATTGTCACAAAACAGCGCGGGTCAAGGTTAGAGAAGATTAGGGATTGCAATCTGGAAAACGGGATCCGGTAATATGGCGGATCCGGTTACTAAACGTTTACCGGATCCGCTACCAATATACCGGATCCGGTCGCCGGATCCTACGATGCTAATTTTTGGTAAAATAATCGCGCTGTTGCATGAGTAGGTGCTTTATTTATTAGTATTTTGAGAAATAACAGCGACAGCTCAATGAAGATGAGGTTGAAATTTTACAAAATTAACATTTGTAGACTCTCACTATTTTCCATATAGCGCGACTATTTGCAGGAATTTTGGAAATCTGAAAACCACAAGTTTCTCCAAAAAGTCCAAGTTATGAAAATCTAAAACCAATATGTTAATATTTTGAAAAATAAGGCAACGACATATCAATGAAGATGAGGTTGAAATTTTACAAAATTAACATTTGTAGACTTTCACTATTTACCATATTGCGCGACTATTTGCAGGAATTTTGGAAATCTGAAAACCACAAGTTTCTCCAAAAAGTCCAAGTTGTGAAAATCTAAAACCAATATGTTAATATTTTGAAAAATAAGGCAACGACATATCAATGAAGATGAGGTTGAAATTTTACAAAATTAACATTTGTAGACTCTCACTATTTTGCTGACTGTGCAACTATTTGAATGAATTTTGGATATCTAAGAACCACAAATTTCTCCAAAAATTCCACACTTTGATAACCAAAAACCGTTTAGTTAATATTATGAAAAATAAGATAGCAACAGATCAATAAAAATGAGGTTGAGATTTTACAAAATTAACATTTGTAGACTCTCACTAGTCTAGTCAGATTCATCATGATGTCTGTCATAAATATAAGAATAAGACTTGTTAGCATGCTCAAAAGATTAAGTAAAGTTTGTTTTGTTAGATTTAATTCCACCGATCCGGCCGGATCCGACCGGATCGGTGGAAATTTGGCTGGATCGGGCCGGATTGAAAACGAAACCCGATTAAAATCCCTAGGGAAAATCTCAGTGAGGAGATTGAGTTACGTCGATGAGTTAGACAAGGATGTGTATTGTCACCTCTCTGTAATCTCAATATGTATAGTAAACGCGCCTTTGAAGAAGCGCTGTCAGAAGAAACCGGTGGTATTCATCAAAAACGGGGAAGAATTGACAACTTGCGATGCGCAGACGATACCGTTATCATAGCTAACTGTCTAGAAGGAACTATAACGACTTTGATTTAGTAAACAAATTCTGCAAGAGATATGGCCTAGACAGGAATCTGATGAAAACCAAAGTCATAGTATCTTTAAAAAGCCAAAACGCAAACCACAATAGACCATCTATAAAGATCAATAACGATGGGTATTTTCCTATAAATATATTAGCAGATGGATAAACGAAACAGTAAGATGCACGAAAGAGATCAAGTGTCGAATTGAAGTGCCTCGCAACACGCTCATTAAAATGAATAGAGGTTTGCACACTCAAATCAGAAAACATCAAGAACATAGAGGCAATTTAAATGTGATGCTATAGGAGGATGTGAATACCATAGGTCTAATACCATAAGGTTTTGAACGAAGAAGTGCTACGTCGAATGAATAAAAAAAATAAAGAAATTAGCAACACTTTAAATCTAGGAAAGTAGAAGAAAAATATCTTAAATCCAAGTAAACAAAGCTTGATAAATACCAATAAATGAACAAAATTTAGACTTTTATGGTCCAAACAATTTGAACAAAATTTAATTATACGAACTTTGATAGACCATAGTTTGGTCGATTTTCAATTTGGTTTGATTTAGAGCTAAAACTATTTGAAGAAAATTAAATTGTAAGAACCTTGACGGACCATCGTTTGGTCTTGATAAACCATAATTTGCGTAATCAAGGTTCGTACAATTCAATTTTGTTGAAATAGTTTTGTTTATCAAAGTTTCCACAACTAAATTGTGTCCATTTATTAACACTATACAGGAGGCGCGGTTACATAGGTGAACACCGCGAGGAGCCGACACCTTTTCGGCTTTATCGGAGAAATTTCCGGTTCAAAATATTTCCAGAGCTAGTTCTTGCAAAAGGCAAAAAAAATTGGGATAGCCAGCCGCAAACAGCCAGATGGACAAAACGACTCATACCGATGATAAAAACATGGACAGAGCGGAAGCACGGAGAAAACACAACACAAGCCATTTCAGGACACGGGACTTCCAAAAGTATTTAAAGAGTTAATTTCCGTTTCAAAATACTTCCAGAGCTAGTTTTTGCAAAAGGCAAACAAAAATTTCCTAATTCGAGTTTTCCCAAGGATCTTTATACTGTCTTTTCGACGATCTTTCTGGAGGATTTTCCGTTCGCTTGGTCGAGATCAGAATCTAAAATCCGCCACAATTTACAAAACACAATTTCTTTTAGGTTTCGCGATTTCCCGTCGAAACAACAATTGGGAAAAATCGAAATTTTCCGGTATATTTTTGAGCTACTCAAGGTTCGGTCCAAAGTCCTAGCTATAGTTTTCCATAAATCAAGATTTTATTTTCCCACAATTTCTTCAGTTCCCAATATCTGGTCCATAATCCAAGTATCGATTTTTCCTAATTCGAGTTTTCCCAAGGGTCTTTATACTGTCTTTTCGACGATCTTTCCGGAAGATTTTCTGTTGGGCTGTTCGAGATCGAAATCTAAAATCCGCCCGTCAACAGTTCACAAAACCCAATTTCTTCTAGGTTTCGCGATTTCCCGTCGAAACAACAATTGGGAGAAGTCGAAATTTTTCGGTTAATTTTTCAGCTACCTAAGATTCAATCCAAAGTCCTAGCTGTAGTTTTTCAAAAATCAGGATTTAATTTTCCTACAATTTCCTCAGTTCTCCATGTCTGGTCCATAATCCAAGTATCGTTTTTACCGAAAATCTAGAGGAAACTCCAAACCTTCCAACAACTTTCGCAGTTTCCAAAGATTTAATCTATAATCTGAAAATCTTTGCTGGTCCAAAATAAAGGGTAAACAAATTTTCTAGCTTTTTTATGTTCTAATTTTACAATGACATCTTATGTTCTTCATGGTCTAACTCAAACTGTTAGTAAAGATTTTTCCGAAAAATATGAAAAATCTCTAAACTTCTTCAGTTCCCCATGGTCTTGCCCAAAGCCCAAGTAGCAGTAGTACAAAGATTAAATTAAAGACTAGGGGAAAGATGTCATGTTCTGGACCCACCTCTGCCCCTGGCCTTGAACTTGACCTCGGCCACTTTCTAACACCCTGTTTAACGTGGTGTTACATAGACCCCACACACTGTTTAGCGTGAGGCTACATATATCTCACATTGTTTTAGGGTATTAAAGCTTAAAAGCTGATTAAAAGCTGTTTATTAGCTGTTCCTTATGGTCTAACTCAAAATGTTGCTAAAGATTTTTCCGAAAAATAAGAAAAATCTCCAAACTTCTTCAGTTCTCCATGGTCTCCAAAGCCCAAGTAGTAGGGAAAGATGTCATGTTCTGGACCCACCTCCCGCTCTCACCTTGAACTTGACCTTGGCCACTTCCGCACACCCTGTTTAGCGTGGGGCTACATGGACCTCACACACTGTTTAGCGTGAGGCTACATAGACCTCACACTCTGTTAGGGCATTAAGCACAAAAGCTGATAAAAGCTGATTAAAGCTAATTAAAGCTGATTCGGTCCAGAGTCCTTTCTGTAGTTCTTCAACAAATCAGGATTGAATTTTCCTAAAATTTCTTTAGTTTCCCATGTCTGGTCCATAATCCAAGCATCATTTTTTCCAATAATCTAGAGGAAACTCCAAACCTTCTAACAACTTTCGCAGTTTTCAAAGATATGATACATAATCTGAAAATCTTTACTGGTCCAAAATCAAGGGAAAACTTCAAATTTTACAATGACATCTTATATTCTTCATGGTCTAACTCAAACTGTTTCTCCAAACTTCTTCAGTTCCCCATGGTCTTGACCAAAGCCCAAGTAGCAGTAATAGGGAAAGATGGCATGTTCGGCACCCACTTCCCCCTCTGACATTGACATTTGCCGCTTCAGGTGACCTTGACGACTTCCGTCGCAGGTTAGCATTAGGTTCGGTTAGAATTAAGTCAGTTGGGTTAGGTTATGGGAGGTTAAGACTGAAGCGCGCTTCATATCTTGTTTAGCGTGGGGTTACATAGACCTCACACCCTGTTTAGCGTGGGGCTACATAGACCTCACAGCCTGTTTAGCATGAGGCTACATAGACCTCACACTCATTTAGGGTATTTAAGCTTAAAGGCTGATTAAAAGCTGTTCAAAAGTTGATTAAAGCTGATTAGAAGCTTTTTAAAAGCTGATACAGCCTAGCCTTCATTAATGGGTTTTTTACGGTAGTTAGCCCGTCAATTGAGGATTATGTGGGAATAATAAGTATTCATGTGAAGGGCTGTAAGGTATTTACCTAAACGGAGACAAACTTCATAGTGGTGCCGTGTGAATATATGAGACTGTTAGATCCATTGAGAATTATATCTGGGGTCATTTGTTGAGAATGCGGATTATTGTGCAATGGCTGTTCAATTTACTAATAAAACTATCTACATCAATTCCTGAACTATTAATTCTATAACTGGCTACTCTGTTCTTAAACTGGCACAAGCTTGGATGTTCTGCTGGACGGGCACGTTTTCGTAGAAGAATCAAACATTTGGAAAACTTGCTGGGTCCTATACTGAGAAAGTAGCATCGGATCGATTTATTATTGATGTTCAAGGATTCAATGTGAATGGAAAATTTACGCCAAGAGTTTTCAAGGTCAGAGGGGAAGGTGGGTCGAGAACATGACATCTTTAACTACTAGCAGTTTTCTAGAAAATCAAGGAAAAACTCTAAATTCACCACAATGCCAAGATTTTGGTTTTTCTAAGGAAAATTTCTAAACATTTCAAAAGAAAATTTCTCCAAACCCCAGGAAACTAAACCGATTTTCCAAATCCGCTCCTTGCAAATATTCGAGAGCGAAACAGAAAAATGCCGAAAGTTCTGCAACCTTGGATGAAAGATTTCAGATAAAAAATTACTACGTCAGATTATTATAAATCCACTTATTAAGAAAAAACCTATTAGTACATTAGAGGACAGTATTGTGTTAAGATTTGTCTATAATTACTAGTACGGTGTGGCTCCTGCATTTTGATTCAATTTGAGATTATATGATAAGTCCATACTGATGAAGCCAAAAGGCAGAAACGCGTCTATAAATGTTCATAATTATTTTTATCTAGCAAGTTATGTAATTTTTTTCTGTTTAGGGTTTCTCTCTTAGGATGAGTCCTCACGACGCGTTACGTATGCCGGAGTAGTGCCGCAACGTCACCCTATATACAAATAGGCATATAGGCATAGTGTCATGTCACACGATGCGTTGGGCCGCCGTGCGGCGTCGCACCGCAGGCGCTTGTGAGCTGCGAGACGAGACTGGGAGGGGTGATGCGCTGCGGCGCCGGAGTGCATCGTGCCGCCACCGCACTGTTGTATCGAACGTGTTTATTTTATAAATATTAATATTTAACTTTCTTATGATGAGTACCGATAATATTGATATTGATTTCTTTATATCTTTAGTACAAGAAAGACATGCATTATTGGATAAAACACACGATGATTTTAAAAATAAGTTGAGTCATTGGCGTTGCGGCGCCGCGCAGCACCGCGGTAAACAGCGTTCGAATGCGGTGCTACACCGCCCGTGTGGCACGAATTATGGCATCGAATTGTGGCATTGTGTATATTTATTAAGCATTGGACAGTGCGGTGCCGCACCGTTAACGCATCGTGTGGCCTCGCACTTAGCAGCAAAATGCAGGAGCCACACCGTACTAGTAATTATATTTATTTATCTTATTAGTCAATTTGTGAATTATAGAACATGGTATATTTTCCTAAATTCTTTTCTTTGTCTATTTATTTTGTTTTGTCAATTTATTAAGCATTGTCTATTTGGTTTTAACTATAAATAGGACAAAATGGAGTTGCGAACAATTTTAATTTGTAATTGGTAAATATGGAAAAATTAACTTATTGTTGTAATGGTAGCATGAATGTTTAGTAGGACATTATGTAGGTGCTAGTATCGCGTTGATAATAACCCTATAATTAGTATATTTGTTAGTTTATTACAGAACTGATGTTAAAATTACAGCCAGGTCTATACAATTAAATTATTTAACTATAATTGTCACTTTGGTATATTTATCCCACAAATTGAATACGTAAAATATTTGTAGGAACAATTATGGAAACGGTGTCAGTTTCCGAGCCTAATATTCAACAAATATTTAGAAATTCAATAAAACACCAAAAATCCAGACCTGCTGATACCCCAGTTAATTGTTAAACAAACATTTTCCAAAATTACATTTTAAGTACATATTTTATATATTCCAGCCGTAACAACAAACACGTTTTTCTTTTGGCGCACGAACGTTTATTTTCTCCATCATCCCATTGTTGTTTTAATACTCGAGCAGTCCGAATTTCGATGGGACAATGCAGGCGATCAAATGAAAAATAAACTTTGCACAAACATACATGTGCACAGGCGGACGTCACAAGTGCGGCCACTTTACGCGCGTGATTAATAAACGAATTCCATCCGGGGACACGGCCAAACACTCCGATCTCCATCACCGAACTCGTTTATTTCCCGCACAAACGGCACATAGCGAAGTGTTTAGTTACGCGCGGCGCGAAAAATCAGTCAAATTGTAAACGAATCCATTTCCAATCAACAAATCATTCTCACGTTTCACACACCAATTTCTGAATTCGTTTGCCTTGCCTACGCATGTTTAGAGATAATGTAGGCGTTTTATCTCGTACATTTTTGTTCTCTCAGCAAATCAAATCTTGTATGCTGTGTAGGGAAAGAGTTTACGATGCTGTTTCTGCCAGACGGATGTCTTGTAACGAAATCTAAGAGTTTTTTTTGAGATATTTAAACAAATTCTCGCGGTCGATTGTCAATGGGAGTTTAACAGATTACGAAATCAAACGATAAAGTTGGAAAAATCAATAATAGGCTCAAACAAATAAACGAAAAGACATTTGATGTTCTTGTCCGTCTGGTCTTGTTAGTCTTGTCTTGTCAGTCTAGTCTTGCCAGTCTAGTCTTGCCAGTCTAGTATTGTCAGTCTAGTATTGCTAGTCTAGTATTGCCAGTCTAGTCTGTAAATTTTTATTTGCTTGTACAATAAACAATATTTATGTCTTTAATTTTTTTTTTGTAATGATAAATGATTTTAAAAAAATAACAGTGTTTAGAAAAATACTTTTTCTGCAGAAACTTTAGTATTCGTCATTGAATGGATAATACTTGTGTCATTTGGCATCATCGAAACCACATGTCCCTCCATTGCAATCAAACGAATCTAAATGGCCCATGTCTTCAAGAGAGAGAGTTCGAAATCGAAGATTGCAAAATTCTCAGCAATGCGAGATTTAGTAATGGATTTTGGAATGGTGATTAGTCCCTTTTGGACTTGATATCTTAATACAATTTGGGCCGCGGTTTTCTTGTACCTATCGCCTATCGCCTATTGCCTTAAATTTTGGATCATTCAATAACAGGGAACAAAGTATGGAGAACATTCAACCTGATTGGTAACTGGAACAACTGTTGCAGTTTTAAGCAATCTTTCAATTTGTCCTTTATTAAAATTAGATATACCAATCGATTTAGTAAGTTCTTTCTTGGAGACTTCTTCCATAGCTTTCCAGGTATCAATATAATCCTCATCAGATAATCCGACATCTGATCCATCGGCCTTAAGGGGAAAAATATTGTCACCTTCTTTGAATCCAAATGGCCAGCGCATGAGGTACAAGTCCAAATATTCGAGTCCTAAGTTTTGCAACTAGACTTGCCAGTCTAGTCTTGCCAGTCCAGGCTTGCCAGTCCAGGCTTGCCAGTCCAGTCTTGTCAGTCCAGTCTTGTCAGTCCAGTCTTGCCAATCCAGTCTTGCCAGTCCAGTCTTGCCAGTCCAGTCTTGCCAGTCCACTCTTGCCAGTCCACTCTTGCCAGTCCAGTCTTGCCAGTCCAGTCTTGCCAGTCCAGTCTTGCCAGTCCAGTCTTGCCAATCCAGTCTTGCCAGTCCAGTCTTGCCAGTCCAGTCTTGCCAGTCCAGTCTTGTCTGTCAAATCTTGTCTGTCCAGTCTTGTCTGTCCAGTCTTGTCTGTCCAGTCTTGTCTGTCCAGTCTTGTCTGTCCAGTCTTGTCTGTCCAGTCTTGTCTGTCCAGTCTTGTCTGTCCAGTCTAGTCTGTCAAGTCTTGTCTGTCCAGTCTTGTCTCTCCAGTCTTGTCTGTCTAGTCTTGCCAGTCCAGCCTTGTCTGTCCAGTCTTGTCTGTCCAGTCTTGTCTGTCCAGTCTTGTCTATCTAGTCTTGTCTGTCCAGTCTTGTCTGTCCAGTCTTGTCTGTCCAGTCTTGTCTGTCCAGTCTTGTCTGTCCAGTCTTGTCTGTCCAGTCTTGTCTGTCTAGTCTTGTCTGTCCAGTCTTCTCTGCCTAGTCTTGTCTGTCTAGTCTTGTCTGTCTAGTCTTGTCTGTCTAGTCTTGTCCGTCTAGTCTTGTCTGTCTAGTCTCGTCTTTCTAGTCATGTATATCTACTCTTGTCTGCCTAGTCTAGTCTGTTTAGACTTGTTTGTCTAGTCTTGCCTTACTAGTCTTGTCTGTTTAGTCTTCTATGTCTAGCCTTTTCTGTCTAGTCTTGTCTGTCTAGTCTTCTCTGAACAGTTTTGTCTGTCTTGTCTGTCTAATCTTGTCTGTCCAGCCTTTTCTGTCGAATCTTGTCTATTTAATCTTGTCTGTCTAGTCTTATCTATCAAGTGTTGTCTGTCTGTCTATAAGCAAAACATGTCTGGCAGCGAAAAGGAAAGTCACAAGGGCAAGAAGAATGAACGGAGATTCTGAAGAAAGCTCTCTGGATTTTCGAAGTCTAAGGAAAGAACTATAAAGATTCATCTTAAAGAAACTGCTGGAAAGAGTTTTGCAAGACAATTGACGAAGACGTTTGGAGCGAAGGATACCGTATAGCAACGAGAAGGATAGAAGCAAGAAGACGATGGCAAGGCATCGAATGAAATGAAATGATAGCGGTGGCCCGGTATTTGCAGTGAGCGAAGATGTGACATTGATAGACCCACGCATCGAGAGAATCCAAACTTTTAACACAGAAGACCTACAGAAAGGCGCGAAAAAGATAAAGACGTGGCGGGCGCCAGGTCCAGACCAGATACCACCAGACGTTGCATATAAAATTGCGCAAGAAATGCCAGAGATGCTTCTAGAAGTATACAACGCGCTTCTCCAAGAAAGAAACTTCCTAGGTGCATGGTAAACGGCAAAGTTAGTCCTTCTCACAAAACCTGTCTAATGCGGCCTGTCTGGCCTGTGTGGCCCGCCTGGCCCGTCTGGCCCCTCTGGCCCATCTAGCCCGTCTGACCTGTCTGGCCCGTCTGACCTGTATTGCCTGTATTGCCTGTCTGGCCCGTCTGACCTGTATTGCCTGTATTGCCTGTCTGGCCTGTCTGGTCTGTCTGTTCTGTCTGGTCTGTCAGATACCGTATAGCAACGAGAAGGATAGAAACAATAAGTCGATAGGAAGATATCAATTGAAATGAAATGATAGCGGTGGCCCGGCATTTATATGCAGTGGACGAAGCCGTGACGTGGATATAACCATCGAGAGAATCCAAATTTTAAAACAGGAGACCTACAGAAAGGCGCGAAAAAGATAAAGACGTGGCGGGCGCCAGGTCCAGACCAGATACCACCAGACGTTGCAAATATAATTGCGCAAGAAATGCCAGCGATGTTTCTAGAATTATACAACCCGCTTCTCCAAGAAAGAAACTTCCTAGGTGCATGGTAAACAGCAAAGTTAGTCTTTCTCCGAAAACCTGTCTAATGTGGCCTGTCCTGAACGCCTGGCCCGTCTGTCATGTCTGGACCCTCTGGCCTGTCTTACCCTTCTGGCATGTCTGGCCCGTCTGGCCCGTCTGGCCCGTCTGACCCTTCAGGCCCTTCAGGCCTTTCAGGCCCGTCTGGTCCGTCTAGTCGGTCTGGTCGGTCTGGTCGGTCTGGTCGGTCTGGTCGGTCTGGTCGGTCTGGTCGGTCTGGTCGGTCTGGTCGGTCTGGTCGGTCTGGTCGGTCTGGTCGGTCTGGTCGGTCTGGTCGGTCTGGTCGGTCTGGTCGGTCTGGTCGGTCTGGTCGGTCTGGTCGGTCTGGTCGGTCTGGTCGGTCTGGTCGGTCTGGTCGGTCTGGTCGGTCTGGTCGGTCTGGTCGGTCTGGTCGGTCTGGTCGGTCTGGTCGGTCTGGTCGGTCTGGTCGGTCTGGTCGGTCTGGTCGGTCTGGTCGGTCTGGTCGGTCTGGTCGGTCTGGTCGGTCTGGTCGGTCTGGTCGGTCTGGTCGGTCTGGTCGGTCTGGTCGGTCTGGTCGGTCTGGTCGGTGTGGTCGGTCTGGTCGGTCTGGTCGGTCTGGTCGGTCTGGTCGGTCTGGTCGGTCTGGTCGGTCTGGTCGGTCTGGTCGGTCTGGTCGGTCTGGTCGGTCTGGTCGGTCTGGTCGGTCTGGTCGGTCTGGTCGGTCTGGTCGGTCTGGTCGGTCTGGTCGGTCTGGTCGGTCTGGTCGGTCTGGTCGGTCTGGTCGGTCTGGTCGGTCTGGTCGGTCTGTCTGGTCTGTCTGGTCTGTCTGGTCGGTCTGGTCGGTCTGGTCGGTCTGGTCGGTCTGGTCGGTCTGGTCGGTCTGGTCGGTCTGGTCGGTCTGGTCGGTCTGGTCGGTCTGGTCGGTCTGGTCAGTCTGGTCAGTCTGGTATGTCTGGTCTGTCTGGTCGGTCTGGTCGGTCTGGTCGGTTTGGTCGGTTTGGTCTGTCTTGTCTGTGTGGTCCGTCTGGTTTGTCTGGTTTGTCTGGTCTGTCCAGTCTTTTCTATTAAGTTTTGTTTAGTCCGTCTACTTTTGTCTGTCTAGTCTTGTCCGTCTAGTATTATCTGTCCAGTCTTGTCTGTCTGTTTGTCTGTCTGTGTGTAAAAAAGTTTTTTGATTTTAAACCAGAAGGAAATATTAATATAATGGTCTGTTACACAAATCTCTTACGCATGTAAATACAAGGAAATATTTTTGTCTTCAGTACCAACTTTCTCTGTGTTAATATTTTCGGAAAATCGTTCCGTTGGCCCAATAAAACGAAAATATTTGAAATAAGGTAGCGAAAACTGTGGCATGCTTAGCCCCCTATAGACCTTAAACGGGGAAAAAATGTGTCAAATCTTTTCTTGTAAAAATTTACGACACAATTTGTCCCGCCTTAAAAGAAACCTACCCCAATAAAGTTTTATAGCGCCCCGCACTAAATAATATTATTCCAGCTTTCTAATTTATGTGCGTTCGCCTACTTGAGAACGTTCAGCTGACCAAACTTGAGTTACGACAGTTTGCTTTTACTAGAGCCCTCGTTACGTTTTCTGCGAAATTCTGTCTGACAATTAGGTCGGGTTCTAAGTAAACACTCGTCGCCGGGGCATTATATTCAGAGCCTGACAAATTCAGGGTTACCCACTTCACATTTCCATCCCGACGACGGAGAAGAGGGAAACAAATCTATATTATCAAAGTTTCCGAACACGCGTCCGTGCGATATTTCTGGATCCTTTATCCCGTGCTCTCTAAATACACGTAGGTTTTCCTGGCTGGCGCGAGATGAATCGCGTACTGGGGGGAATCTGGCCCAGGAAATAAATTGTGGCACGCAACGTAACAAATCTGAAGGTTGAGCACACGTACTCCACTTTTTGATTTATTCCACCCGGAAGATTACTAGGTCAGGGGATTAGGACAAGATAAAAAATTTAGTTTTAACTAAGTTTCGCAGAAATGCGAAACGTTGATACAATAATGGGGTATATATGATTATGCGTTACGTGATCCTCATACGTGTAGCGGTGGATGTATAGAAATCGACCAGTTGGAGTGATGGTGTTGTACGTGTGGCTGGAATTGCTTGGTTTGCTGGGGTTATTATTATGCCAGTTCGTATACATGTCTGCTCGAAGTGACATGCTTCAAAGTCAATCTCTTGACGGTTGACATTTTTATTAAAGATATCGATTCGACGGAAAACCGGGCCTGCTTTGCGACTGCTCACCCGGCACAAAAATGCATCGAATGCCGAAATATATGTGTAATATCATTCACGTCTTACCAACACACTTTTCCTCAAATATTTGAAAACCATTTCATTATTTCCATCGTATCCATGTATGTATATCTAGATAGATAATGTGAGATTATCTATGTGTATATAAATGCACGGACAGAGGTGTGAATGCTGTGACAGCTAATCGTTTTAATAAATTTATAAACATAATGAACAAAATTATTCATAATTTAAAAAAGCAGTTAAACCTGGGAAAGATATTGTAATTGTTATTAAAATGAAATGGCATGCTGTGCATGTACCACCGGTGGCTCATGTCGCCCGAAAGAGCAGACATGCGTGTACCACCGGTGGTACATGCCGGCGTCAATATGGCGTCGTATGTGTTTTTCAGATTTAAATCTATCCAACGTATTTGCCTACTTTTTAATATAAAGTGAGAATAATGTTCGCATTCGAAGCAATTGGAATTGATTACAGGAATGATTTTTAATTAAATTTAAATTTAACTTGCAATTATTTCAACGTTTAGGTTATAAAGATGTGCAGATGGAAATGATTTTAAATTATTTGTTTCCTTCCAGAATTTAATTAGAGAAAACCTGGCTGAAATAATTGATGTGTGAGAGATTACAGGGAGAAAAAGAAACGTCTATGTATGTTCTGCTTGTAATAGAATATTAAGGAGTTGCTTTAATCACCTCGATTACTCTGCTCTTGGTTAATATAGCAAAAGGATAAATTCATTTGGAAATTGAACTTAAAAATTCCATTTCAAATTGCGTGTAATTTAAACATCGTATCTCGAATGGAAGCAAATAGCTTGTTGATAAAATATATCATTTATTTTTGGAAATATAAATATATTTGGTTCAATTTTAAAAAGCGGGGGAAAAAACACATTTAATTTAATATTAAAATACAATTTGAGTAACAATGTTTCTGTATTAAAATAACATTTCGTGTGATTTAAAAATAATAAACAACAACGGTATGTGAATTAAATGCAAATTTAGGAAACAAATTGTTTTTATATTTTATTAAAAAAATATGAGATGTTTTGGTAAGCGCACAGAGAAATACTAATATAAATCGTTAAATTAGGATAATATCTACGAAAACATGTTTTATGATAATTTTATAGCAAAAAAATTATTAAAAAATAATGATGTTGGGGCATCAAGCGGTTTATATGTATAATAGCACATGTCACAGGAATATTATTCAGCATTAAAACGTTTAGATCAATTAGCAGACTGGAACTATCGCCTTTAGACAGGTAAACAATTTTGATTAGCATACAATCTAAATATGCATGCTCAGTAATTATGAGCTCCAGAAAAATGTATAAACACATTTATTTTATTACGCAACTTCCAAGACATGCTTGTATTTAATTAATCTTGTCTGTTACACGTAATCTTGTAAAGTTTACAATCCTTGATTTAATTTAAACGATTAAAAACTATTAATTTTATCTGCACTCATAAGTAGCAAAAGTTGCATTTGGAAATGAAACTTTGAAAATTTTGGAATTGACATTAGATTTTGGAAATGAAACTGAAGACATTTTGATAAACAGTCTATTAATTGTTATAATATCAATTTCTCTTCACCAGCGCGCTAAAGCTCTGCTTGAGCCGTGACCTCCATCATCTCCTTCTTCCACTCTTCCTTATTCATCGCTTCTCTTCTCCACTCTCTATTATTTAGCAAGTTTTCGAAATCCTCGTTAACTGCATCTTCCCACCGTTTTCGTGGTCGAACTACTGGTTTTCTCCCTAGCATTTTTCCATTTTCATTCATATTTCGATCATTATTTCGTTCATATTTCCATTTTCATTCTATTTTCGGTCATTCGTATGATATACCCTGCCCACTGCAGTCTTTGCGTTTTAGTGTACCTGGATACCGAGGGTTCTTCGAGCGCGCCCGGTAAATTTCCCTGTTACCGAATTCTAAATACTTCGTTTTCATACACTGGGTCCAGGATTCTAAGCATTATTTTCTTTCAAAGGTGTCTATTCTTGCTTCGTTGCCCTGCGTGAGGATCCAAGTTTAACATCCATATGTGAGGATGTGTCTGAATTATGGTTTTGTACACGCTTGCCCGTATTCCTGTGTACGTGTTTCGATTTGAATCCGCTCGCCTGATCTATATTGTTCTGTTTGGCGATAGGGATTGCTCCTTGTCTGGTTTGTATCATGCATTTTGTTTTGTTTATGTTTACCTATAGTCTTATTGATACGGCAGCTTCTTTTAATAGGTTAGGTTTGGTTAACTTCGTTCGGCACATTATACTAAAATCGTCTACATAGGCCAGTGGTGGCGAACCTATGGCACGCGTGCCACAGCTGACACGTAGGAAAATTTTATTGGCACGCGAACTATTACTCACACATGCCTTCTAAAATTGCTAAACTATCTTTACTAAAATAAAATTTTAAGTTTCTCAATCTACTTTTGTGCAATATCAATGGTGTAAAATATAATACGTGTTCAAAATCCTTCGACTGGTTTGCCCGTAATTGCAAAAGTCGCACAAAAATTTTCAAATTTAAAAAATTCACCAAAGCCGTATTTACAGAGCTACAATTTTGAAATTTGGAAGTTTGTGAGATTTCGCTAGACAATCAAATCGTACCAAGTTTCATCAAAATCCGTCGAAAAGGTGGTCCGTAATTGCAAAAGGCTCAGAAAAAATTTACAAACTTTAAAAATATACAAAAGCCGTATTTACATAGCTACAATTTGGATATTTGGGAATTTGTAATATCTTGTAAAAATATCAATTCGTATCAAGTTTCATCAAAATCTGTCATTTGGTTTGGCCGTAATAGCAAAAGACGCTACAAAATTTACAAAATTCAAACATTCACGAAGTCCGTATTTACAAAGCTATAATTTCGAAATTTGGGAATTTGTGAGATCTAATAAGAATATCAAACTATATCACGTTTTACCGAAATCCGTCGATTGGTTTGCCAGTAATTTCAAAAGGTCCACAAAAGTTTAAAAAACTCACAAAACCCGTATTTACAAAGCTACAATTTTGAAATTGGGTAATTTGTGATATCTTGTAAGAATATCATATCATTTCACGTTTCATCAAAATCTGTGGATTGTTTTGCCTGTAATTGCAAAAGGTGCACAGAAATTTATATTTTAATTTCAGCAAAGCCGTATTTACAAAGCTACAATTTTGAAATTTGGAAAATTGTGATATCTTCTAAAAATATCAATTCGTACCAACTTTCATCAAAATCCGTCCATTGGCTTGTGCGTAATTGCAAAAGAAGCCACAAAATTTACAAAATTCAAACATTCACGAAGTCCGTATTTACAAAGCTACAATTTCGAAATTTGTGAGATCTCGTAAAAGTAAAAATACCAAATCATACAGGTTGTATCACAATCCGGCGATTGGTTTGCACGTAATTTCAAACGGCGCACAAATATTTCAAAAATTCACAAAAGCCGTATTTACGAAGCTACAATTTTCAAATTTAGTAATTTGTCATATCTTGTAAGAATATAAATTTATGCCAAGTTTCATCAGAATCTGTCGGTTGGTTTGTCCGTAATTGCAAAAGACACACAATAATTTACAAATTTCAAAAATTCATGAAAGCCGTATTTACAAAGCAACAATTTTGAAATTTGTGAGTTTGTGAGATCTCGTAAGATTATCAAATTATACCACATTTTATCAAAATCCGTAGATTAGTTTGCCCCTAATTTCAAAAGGTGCACAAAATTTTCAAAAAATCACAAAAGCCGTATTTACAAAGGTACAATTTTTAAATTTAGTAATATGTGATATCTTGTAAGAATATCATTTCATACCAAGTTTTATCAAAATCCGTCGATTGGTTTCTATGTAATTGCAGAAGACGCACAAAAATTGACAAATTTCCTTAATTCACAAAAGCCGTATTTACAAAGGTACAATTTTAAAATTTGGGAATTTGTGAGATCTCGTAAGAATATCAAATCGTACCACGCCTAATTAGAATCCGTTTATTGGTTTGCCCGTAATTGCAAAATGCGCCCAAAATTTCAAAAATTCACAAAACCCGTATTTACAAAGCTACAATTTTCAAATTTGGCAATTTGTGGGACCTTGTAGGAATATAAAATTATGTCACGTTTCATCAAAATCTGTTAAGTCGTTTGCCTATAATTGCAAATGGTGCACAAAAATTTCCAAATTTCACCAAAGCCGTATTTACAAAGCTATATTTTCAAATTCTGTAATTTATAATATCTTGTAAGAATATCAATTCATATGAAGTTTTATCAAAATCCGTCGATTGGTTTGTCCGTAATTGCAAAGGACTCCACAAAATTTACAATTTTCAAAAATTGACGATGGCCGTATTTACAAAGCGACAATTTTGAAATTTGGGAATTTGTGAGATCTCGTAAGAATATCAAATCATACCACGTATAATTAAAATCCGTCTATTGGTTTGCCCGTAATTTCAAAAGGCGCACAAAAATTTCAAAAACTCACAAAACCCGTATTTACAAAGCTACAAGAAATTTGGCAATTTGTGGGACCTTGTAGGAGTATCAAATCATATTACGTTTCATCAAGATCTGTTAATTGGTTTGCCTGTAATTGCAAAAGATGCACAAAAATTTACAAATTTCAAATATTCACGAAAGCCGTATTTACAAAGCTGTTACAATTTTGAAATTTGGGAATTTGTGGGATCTCGCAAGAATATCAAACGATACTACGTTTCATCAAAATCCGTCGATTTTTTATTATTATTTAAGAAACAAATAAATTTAGATTATTTAGAATATTGGAAATTATTTAATTTTTTAATGTGGGTACTCACAAACTTTGACGTTGTTAGGGTTCGGTTGTTATCAACAACGAACCCTTATATAGGGTTTCTGAATATCCGCACTTTTTCAAAACCGCGGTTTTCGGTTTTTGAAAATTAAAAACCGCGGTTTCGGTTTTAAAGAACTTTTGGTAGTGGTGTCTGATATTTAGTGTTTAAATACAGGTGCAACTAATTGTAAATAAAAGCTGAAAAATTGTATATATGAATATAAAGTTGTTTATACATTAATATTTGTTTAATTATAACAGCACCACAAAGTGAGCAAATGTATAAAACCTAGTAAATACATATGTTTAGACTTTTAGAGCTTGTAAACATTGTACTTCGGTAGAGTAGTAATTCAATCAGGTCACCAGCTAGGACTTTTTTGCATGTTCTGATGAGGTTTCCTATCTAGCTGAGGTAATCTATGAAGTGTTTTTTTTGTGGTCTTGTTTGGGGAAATATAGCATCTTATTATTGGCATGTTTTTGAGCTCTACCCATGCGAAGCCTTTGTTATTTGTTCCTTTTTATTAGGATTTGCCATTCTGCGTTGAAGGTTTTAATCGCGACGTCCTGATCTCTGTTCGTAATCCAGTCTTTTTTTTGTTTTGCTTATATTGGGTTCTGCTACTGTTCTCTTCGTTCGTTCACGTGTTTGTAGAGTAGGTCTTTTGCCTCTCTACATCGGTCCAGATTGGTTTGTAGTATTAGCATTTCCATTGCCTGTTTGGGCCTCCGTCCCTTCATTGTTTTTATTGTCTTCTTGTTTTTCTTTGCTTATCTTCTTTTTTTTCATTTTTCTTTCTCATCCTCTGCCTTAGCCCTGTCTAGCTTTTAGAAAATCCTAACATAACTTAACCTAACCCAACCTAAACGAAACCTAGGAAATACATATGTTTAAATTTTTAGAGTTTGTAAACCTTGTAGTTCGAAAGAGCACCAATTCAGTGTATTTTATTTTTAGATATTTTTCGATAAAACCGAAAATCGCGGTTTTTTATGACGGTTATGCGGTTTCGGTTTTTGCACAGAAAACCGCGCTTTTGCGGTTCGGATATATCCGAACCAGAGACCCTACCTACCCTTATAGTTTCGAAATGTCTGTCCGTCGGTCCGTTTAGCTCAGAGACTATTAGAAAGAAAAAGCTGTAATTTGGCATGGATATACAGATTAGTCACGCCGACAAAGTGGTAAAATAAAATCTTGAAAAAAAGTTTTTTACGGTACCTCCTTTGCCCTAAAAAGTGAGGACGTTTTTTATTTTCGTCTACCCCATGGTGTAGGTTGTCGTTGGATCGGTATTTCAAAAATATTACAGGTTTGTGAAAGCAATATTTCGATTAAAAATTCCGTTTGTAAAATATTAAGCTTTAAAGTGATAAGTTTCGTTAGAGTCAAGTGTCCCCGTGGGCAAACGTAAAAACAATTTTGGCATAGGTACGTGAAATATGTTTTCATTAATTTTCAAGGTAATTATATTTTTATATTATTGTATTTTATTGTATTTATATATTTTTTGGTAATTATCAATTCTCCATGAAATCTAACTTTCAATTTTTGCCCCTTATGTAAACAATACAACTTTTTTAAGTCAAACACTATTAAAAGCAAGAACAACAGTTTTCCAACTCAGCCGGAAAATACTCACTACACCAAACCACAAGTAGCAATGGAGAAAGACTATGTCATATTGTAGCGAGCACCAACTTGAGAATTAGCAGTACGTGTTTTCCATACAAAAAAATACATATAGGGACGTGGACTATGCCCGGTGGCAGAGCAGTGAAACAAATAGACCACGTCCTGGTTAACAAACGCAGAGCAACCATGGTCACGGATGTCAGAGCGCTTCGAGGAGCCAACTGTGACTCAGATCACTTCCTACTAAGAGTCCTAATCAAACAGAAAACCTCCAACGCACTGGAAACCAATACCAGTACAAACAAATGGCATACGGATTATCTTAGATAGGAATTAAAACAAAACGAGTATAAACAATACATTGCGAGAAGATAACTAGCAAATAATGCAAACACTGGTGTTGAACAAGAATAGCAACATAAAAAGACGAGTATACTTGAAGCTGCGGATATTACAATAGGAAAACAGATAAAAGTCAGAAACTCATGGTTTGATAATGAATGCAGAACAGCCCTACCCGTTAAAAATGAAGCACGGGAAAAGGTTCTACAAAGTGGAACCCGATCCAACAGAGCTAACTAGGAGCACCTCAGGAGAATAACTTCAAAACTTTGCAAAGCAAAAAAGAAAATAATGTTAGCTAAACAAGTGGAAGAACTAGAACAATACAACGTAAATAAACAAAGCAGGCAATTTTATAAAGCACTACAACAGCAAACAACGGCTTTTCAACCTAGAACCATCGCGTGTTTAGATAAAAACGGGACAATACTAACCGACGATGACAAAATACTCCAAAGATGGCATGAACACTTTAGCGAGCTAATCTCCACTAAAATCCAAAGGAGTGAAAGAGAAAAGGAAATCGTTTGGCACAATGAAGCACAACCCGAAATCTTCGAACCGAGCTATGAGGAAGTTACCGAAATAATACACAATCTTAAAAACAATAAATCTCCAGGAAGTGATACATTTCCCACGGAACTTCTGAAAAATGGAGGTACATCACTGTGGGAAAGGATCCATAAACTTATTGTCAGAGTGTGGAATGAAGAGATTATGCCAAGTGACTGGAGAAAAGGCATTAGTTTTTCAATACACAAGAAAGGAAACAAGAAAGAATATTCCAATTACCGAGGAATTACTCTTCTCAACGCCACTTACAAAATATTATCCAGCGTAATATACAATAGACTATCAATATATGAAGAGGAGATACTTGGTGACTACCAAGGAGGTTTTAGAAGGAATCGATCAACAACGGACCAAATAAGGAAAATGCTTTAAAAATGTTTTGAGCATAACAAAACTTTGTTCCACCTGTTTGTTGACTACAAACAAGCTATTGATAGCGTGTCTAGAGAAGAACTATTGTACCAGTTACTTGCCCTTTGAATTCCTCAAAAACTTATAAGAATGGTAAACTTAACTCTAACCAATACACGTGCTCAAGTATTAGTAGCATCCAAACTCACGGACGAATTCTACATCAGGACAGGGGTCAGGCAAGGTGATGCGCTATCTGCTATGCTATTCAACGTTGCACTTGAATCAGTTATTAGAAACCTGCACATAGAAGGCCACATATACACAAAATCTCAGCAGCTATGCGCATATGCCGATGATATAATTATATCAGCAAGAACAGCAGAAAGCCTAAAAGAAGCTACTGCCTCCTTAGAACAGAAATCTAGCGTAGCCGGACTAGTAATAAACGTGAATAAAACCAAGTTCGTCAGAAGTACCAGGGATCCAACACCCTGGTCAGAGCCACTACAAGTCAACGCATTTAATTTCGAAGAAGTCATAACTTTCTCTTACCTAGGGTCGAAAATAACTAACGACAATAGAATCAGCGAAGAAATCAGTGCGAGAATTGTAGCAGGAAAGAGAGCTTATTACGCGAATAAGAAGCTACTGGGAGAGAAGCTTATAAGTGTCAAATCAAAGTTAAAGATCTATAACACACTCATTAGACCCGTCATAACATACGCGTGTGAAACATGGACCATATCTACGATCAACGAAAACATAATCAAAAATAATTAAAAGAAAGTGGACAAACA
This sequence comes from Phosphuga atrata, assembly GCA_944588485.1. NCBI lineage: Eukaryota > Metazoa > Arthropoda > Insecta > Coleoptera > Silphidae > Phosphuga > Phosphuga atrata. Next base: position 59,587,870 of record OX155898.1, read on the forward strand.
TGGTCAAACGAAGTTTTATAAGATAGCTTTATCAAATATATAAAAAATGCTTTTGGGGGGCTAGGCCCCCAATCATTTTTTTATAATATCTTTTGAACGGAATGTGGGCAAACAAAACTATTTTGTGGTAACTCATGGTCAAAACATGGTGAAACGTATCCCATTTAATTTTTTTTATTTTTTCAATTTTGGGGGACTATCTTCATGCAGCTCATGTCTGAGTACACTTGGTGTAGTTCATTCTAGACTGATCTGTCTACTGTATTCTAATCGAGTCCAAACCGTATTGAGTTTCTTATTTAGTCTAGTCTCTAGTCTTAGTTCTCATTTTACTAATTCTATCTTACAAACCAATCCTATTTATTCTCGTTTGTCTAGTCATGCATTTTATTGTTTACAAGTTATGTTTGACTACTGTTTATGTTTACAACTCTGGCTATATGCAGCCTTTGTCGTTTGTTATACTACTCTGTTTAATCCAATTTGTCTGTTGCAATTTCTAGTTGAAATGAGAATAGTACGAGATATATGTAGAGTGAATACACATGGAGATAATGGATGAAAACTAAGTTGCAATGTTCAATCTGTTATATGTAGGCATATAAGCACGAGTCTTCCAACTTGCATTATTTTAATATTGTAATGCATATCCGACTGAGATCTTAGACATTTCGCCTTTTATTGATTTCCTAGAAAATATAAGATTTAATCTTCCGCGCAGTAAACAATGTTATGCAAATATGTAGTAACATGATACAAGAGAAAAATTAATAAAAAAGTGAAATATAAAATGTGATGTAACAAAGTTGCGATATTTGCCTCGTTCCAATATCTCTCAACTTTATTTTTTACACCCCATAAGAGATAAAACATTTATGTAATGTCGCACGTAGTGGAGAATGTTTGCAGACTGCAACTATAAAACTAGTCACGTCCCTTTAGAACAACAATAAGCAACCAAATTTCTAACATTTCTCAAAAATGGGTGATAAAAGGAAGAAAAACGGTAGCCTTGTTAATTTGACTCACTGACCTAACTAAAACGGCCAGTCTCTAACCCAAATACCATTCCTAGTATTTTCAAACAAACACGAATTTAGATTGATTTACGACCCGAAAGATCTCCATTTCGGATAACTTCGATCGCATTTATTGCACATCCATTGTGTATTTATCGAGTTGTGATCATAAAAACGGTTTGTAGGACACCGCCGGATTTGCTACTGTTCCCGAAAACACGCTCCCATGAAGTTTCCAATACAAAAAATTAAACCCGACACACTTTCACAATAGTCGCATTTTCAACACGGAAGTGAGCACATAATTGCTAGTTAATAAAGACTATTACTATAAATGGAGATAATTAAATTCATAAAATCCATTAAGTTAATTGATATTGAAATAGAATGCAAATAAAATAATGATTTTTATTTTTTAATTTCTAATTCTAAGAAAATTACTGAATGATAACGTTGAAGTGCTTTAGAAATCAAGTTGTTTATAGATTATTTGTAAGTTTTTTTTGTCGTGGGAGTGGGTAGAGTATTGGACTCGAGTCAATTTAAGGCAGGCCAATATTTAATGAAGATTTATAGCCGGCACCCACATAATCCAGAAATCACAATCTCGCTACCCTAACGCTTATTGGGTCCTATTGTCACTTAGCTTTTAAAATACTTAGTTTAATTTCTGCAGATAATTACTGGCGTGATGTAGATTCGAAGGGAAGTTATTGCGTGCGGAGCTGATAAAATGAGTGTATATGGAAACGGTGATTTATTGAAAAATTAAGTATCTTTTAACATAATTAGCGTAAGGAGCTTTAAGTATTAATGGCATTAAAGCTTTTTAATGTTCTATTGAATAATTAATCGTTGCTGGGTTCCTTTCGAAATTTTTGCCGAAATTTATTTATTTGTAAAATTGAGTATCCGATTGAAAAATATTTAGTAATTAAATTCAATTTGCAGTGTATATATGGTCTCGTATAAAATTATTAAAGTAAAATTACATACAGACAAGACTAGACATACAAGACAATACAGAAAAGACTAGACACACAAGACTAGAGAGACAAGACTAGACAGACAAGACTAGACAGACAAGACTAGACAGACAAGACTAGACAGACAAGACTAGACAGACAAGACTAGACAGACAAGACTAGACAGACAAGACTAGACAGACAAGACTAGACAGACAAGACTAGACAGACAAGACTAGACAGACAAGACTAGACAGACAAGACTAGACAGACAAGACTAGACAGACAAGACTAGACAGACAAGACTAGACAGACAAGACTAGACAGACAAGACTAGACAGACAAGACTAGACAGACAAGACTAGACAGACAAGACTAGACAGACAAGACTAGACAGACAAGACTAGACAGACAAGACTAGACAGACAAGACTAGACAGACAAGACTAGACAGACAAGACTAGACAGACAAGACTAGACAGACAAGACTAGACAGACAAGACTAGACAGACAAGACTAGACAGACAAGACTAGACAGACAAGACTAGACAGACAAGACTAGACAGACAAGGCTAGACAGACAAGACTAGACAGACAAGACTAGACAGACAAGACTAGACAGACAAGACTAGACAGACAAGACTAGACAGACAAGACTAGACAGACAAGACTAGACAGACAAGACTAGACAGACAAGACTAGACAGACAAGACTAGACAGACAAGACTAGACAGACTAGACAGACTAGACAGACTAGACAGACAAGACTAGACAGACAAGACTAGACAGACAAGACTAGACAGACAAGACTAGACAGACAAGACTAGACAGACAAGACTAGACAGACAAGACTAGACAGACAAGACTAGACCGACAAGACTAGACAGACAAGACTAGACAGACAAGACTAGACAGACAAGACTAGACAGACAAGACTAAACAGACAAGATTAAACGGACAAGACTAAACAGACAAGACTAGACAGACAAGACAAGACAAGACAAGACTAGACAGACAAGACAAGACTAGACAGACAAGACAAGACTAGACAGATAAGACAAGACTAGACAGACAAGACAAGACAAGACAGGCAAGACCAGACAGACAAAACTATACAGACAAGACTAGACAGACAAGACTAGACAGACAAGACTAAACAGACAAGACTAGACAGACAAGACTAGACAGGCAAGACAAGACAGACAAGACCAGACAGACGAAACTATACAGACAAGACTAGACAGACAAGACTAGACAGATAAGACTAGACACACAAGACTAGACAGAAAAAACTAGAGAGACAAGGCTGGACAGACAGGACTAGACAGACAAGGCTAGAGAGACAAGACGAGACAGACAAGAGTACATATACAAGACTGGACAGACAAGACTAGATAGACAAGAACTGACCGATTAGACTAGACACATAAGACTAAACAGACAAGACTAGACAGACAATACTAGATAGACAAGACTAGACAGGCAAGAAAAGACAGACAATACTAGGCAGACAAAACTAGACAGACAAGACTAGACATACAAGACTAGACAGACAAGACTAGACAGACAAGACTAGACAGACAAGACTAGACAGACAAGACTAGACAGACAAGACTAGACAGACAAGACTAGACAGACAAGACTAGACAGACAAGACTAGACAGACAAGACTAGACAGACAAGACTAGACAGACAAGACTAGACAGACAAGACTAGACAGACAAGACTAGACAGACAAGACTAGACAGACAAGACTAGACAGACAAGACTAGACAGACAAGACTAGACAGACAAGACTAGACAGACAAGACTAGACAGACAAGACTAGACAGACAAGACAGACAAGACAAGACTAGACAGACAAGACAAGACTAGACAGATAAGACAAGACTAGACAGACAAGACAAGACAAGACAGGCAAGACCAGACAGACAAAACTATACAGACAAGACTAGACAGACAAGACTAGACAGACAAGACTAAACAGACAAGACCAGACAGACAAGACTAGAGAGGCAAGACAAGACAGACAAGACCAGACAGACGAAACTATACAGACAAGACTAGACAGACAAGACTAGACAGATAAGACTAGACACACAAGACTAGACAGAAAAAACTAGAGAGACAAGGCTGGACAGACAGGACTAGACAGACAAGGCTAGAGAGACAAGACGAGACAGACAAGAGTACATATACAAGACTGGACAGACAAGACTAGATAGACAAGAACTGACCGATTAGACTAGACACACAAGACTAAACAGACAAGACTAGACAGACAATACTAGATAGACAAGACTAGACAGGCAAGAAAAGACAGACAATACTAGGCAGACAAAACTAGACAGACAAGACTAGACAGACAAGACTAGACAGACAAGACTAGACAGACAAGACTAGACAGACAAGACTAGACAGACAAGACTAGACAGACAAGACTAGACAGACAAGACTAGACAGACAAGACTAGACAGACAAGACTAGACAGACAAGACTAGACAGACAAGACTAGACAGACAAGACTAGACAGACAAGACTAGACAGACAAGACTAGACAGACAATACTAGACAGACAAGACTAGACAGACAAGACTAGACAGACAAGACTAGACAGACAAGACTAGACAGACAAGACTAGACAGACAAGACTAGACAGACAAGACTAGACAGACAAGACTAGACAGACAAGACTAGACAGACAAGACTAGACAGACAAGACTAGACAGACAAGACTAGACAGACAAGACTAGACAGACAAGACTAGACAGACAAGACTAGACAGACAAGACTAGACAGACAAGACTAGACAGACAAGACTAGACAGACAAGACTAGACAGACAAGACTAGGCAGACAAGACTAGACAGACAAGACTAGACAGACAAGACTAGACAGACAAGACTAGACAGACAAGACTAGACAGACAAGACTAGACAGACAAGACTAGACAGACAAGACTAGACAGACAAGACTAGACAGACAAGACTAGACAGACAAGACTAGACAGACAAGACTAGACAGACAAGACTAGACAGACAAGACTAGACAGACAAGACTAGACAGACAAGACTAGACAGACAAGACTAGACAGACAAGACAAGACAGACAAGACTAGACAGACAAGACTAGACAGACAAGACTAGACAGACAAGACTAGACAGACAAGACTAGACAGACAAGACTAAACAGACAAGACTAAACAGACAAGACTAAACAGACAAGACTAGACAGACAAGACAAGACAAGACTAGACAGACAAGACAAGACTAGACAGACAAGACAAGACTAGACAGATAAGACAAGACTAGACAGACAAGACAAGACAAGACAGGCAAGACCAGACAGACAAAACTATACAGACAAGACTAGACAGACAAGACTAGACAGACAACACTAAACAGACAAGACTAGACAGACAAGACTAGAGAGGCAAGACAAGACAGACAAGACCAGACAGACGAAACTATACAGACAAGACTAGACAGACAAGACTAGACAGATAAGACTAGACACACAAGACTAGACAGAAAAAACTAGAGAGACAAGGCTGGACAGACAGGACTAGACAGACAAGGCTAGAGAGACAAGACGAGACAGACAAGAGTACATATACAAGACTGGACAGACAAAACTAGATAGACAAGAACTGACCGATTAGACTAGACACACAAGACTAAACAGACAAGACTAGACAGACAATACTAGATAGACAAGACTAGACAGGCAAGAAAAGACAGACAATACTAGGCAGACAAAACTAGACAGACAAGACTAGACATACAAGACTAGACAGACAAGACTAGACAGACAAGATTAGACAGACAAGACTAGACAGACAAGACTAGACAGAGAAGGCTAGACAGACAAGACTGGACAGACAAGACTAGATAGACAAAACCAGACAAGACTAAACAGACAAGACTAGATGGGTAAGTCTAGACGGACAAGGCTAGACAGACAAGACTAGACGGACAAGACTAGGCACACAGGACTAGAGAGACAAGACTAGTTTCACAAAACTAGACTTAAAATATAATCACTTGGTTAGTTTACCTTTCTAAATGATCTTGTTAAGGTTTCTTTATAAACCGTTTTTATTAAAAATATCTTTGCTTTTAATTTTCTTGTTAGCTTGAAATGTTAAAGGTAAAAAGTTGAAAAATGCGAAAACAAGAAATCGCTTGGTATATTTACATATTTTCAGCATTATGATTTTGTTGGCATAAAAGTAAGGAAAGTAAGAACATAATAAATATTGAAATTAAGGGCAAAAAGAGAATCTAATACCCTCGTTCGAAATGATTCCGCGCGTATTATTTACACAAAGAGTTTTATTTTGCTCGCAAGCAAATCGTTTTCCGTTCGAGCCGCGCTCCCACTTACATCAAAGATAGAAATATATATTGATATTAAAAGTTGCGATGAATTGGAGGTAAAGGGCCGCGAAAGTACGAAATGTTCGAGGGAGCCGACAATAACGGAACTTTTCCCCTAAAAAGCGGTTCCACAGAAGTAATTTAAAAACGTTCCGGTTTGTATTTAGTTAACAATAAAAGACGTTTTAATGAGTCGAGGAAAAATGCATAGTTTCGAACATTCCACCAAAAAAGGAACATTTCAATTTAATAATACAGGAAATATTATCTCAACAATTTATGTAAATTGATATTTTATCACATTTCTCTTTTACGGCACCTAACTTAAAACATCGTTGAAAATAAGAGAACAATGAATGAAATTATTTCCCCTTTTATTACATCCCTTTTTATATAATATTATCTCACGTATTAGTATCTCAAACACGCAGCCAATTTACGTGATATAATTGTTTAGGTGTAGGCCTAACCATATTCAATAGATAATTACAGTATCGATTGCTTCATATTTAATTAGTTATCGAACCCTGGGCTATACCTGACAGCGCACATAACAATAAAAACCCGAACAATATACAATATTTTTATAGCCTTTTCGGCAAATTTACAGCTAGTTCGGTAGCAAACTCGAAGAATGTTTACGACCGAAAAGTTAGAAATTAGTGCAATAAAAGCTACCCGGAAAAAGTATAATGAGAGAAATTTTTGTTTGGGTGCAGTATTTATGCAATTATATTGAGCTGTGATAAATCAATCGAAACAGCTTTGAATTAGGTGAAACTTTCACGATTTCCTTCAATTTAATTCCGTAGTTTCCGGAAGGAAATACTTTTTAATATATTTCGCCGGCGAGCTGAGAGTGCAACGAAATTTCCTTGAAATCCGAACTTGCGTAATAAAAGTAAAGATTTCCAGGGAAATTCAATCAATCGAACGCGGAATCAATACGACGAATCAAAACATTTACCCGCATCCAACTTTTATTAGTAACGATGGTAATAATAATAATAATAATAATAATAATACATGGATTTGAATTATTTATGTGCTTTGAATCTCACAGTATTATTACATTTATTATATAAAAAAATGATATTACGTAATGTATGTCTATTTTTTATTATCTTTGTATAAATCTAGAATAAGCTGTCTTAATAAACTAAATAAAATAATATACGTTATTTGAGTAGAAAACATGTGATTTTATATTTAGAAATTATATTTACATATTTTTATAAATAACTACGTATTTACATATACAGTGTGTAAAGTGATGGGGTTTCCTAAAGGGAAAACTTTTTTAATATGAGTTTTAGGGGAAAATTTTGTTCTTTATAAAAAAATTTGCTTGTAACGAAACCGCTTCTATTCATATGAAAATCTAGTAATCACTTAAAGATTCTAAACTTTATATCGAGTTTTTGATTTTAAATATGACTTTCTGTTTCTAAACAAGGATTGCACGAAACATTTACCATATTATTTTCGGAACAAAAAAATATTCTTTTTGATACAATAATTTAATTGTACAATTATTCCACATAGTTTCCTTCAGATTCAGTGCAATCTTCAACCCATTTTATAAATTGTTTGTAAACGTTGTTTAACATTTCCTCTCCAATGCGCATTTTTAGGAGGTTTACATCGTTTCCCTTTGGCTCCCTGTAAACTTCTTGCTTTAGGTAGCCCCAAAAAAAGAAATCTATGGGAGTTCAGTCCGGTTATCGAGCTGGAAAATGTATTGGTCCATGTCGTCCACCTAAATTTAAAATTTTGTTCACAATTAGGGAACTGTGAGCTTGGGTGTCCAGCTCACAGTTCCCTAATTGTGAACAAAATTTTAAATTTAGGTGGACGACATGGACCAATCTTCTTGGAAGTAGATGCGTCGCAATTCCTCTTGCTCAAATAATGGAAATAAAAAAATTCTGAATCACTTCCAAATAATTTTGGTGATTTAAATTCCTATTAAAACATAGGGTCAATTTTTTTTGTTAAACAGCATTCTGCACCAAAACATTGGCTTTTTTCATATCGCTGATTCGTGACGTTATTTCTAAAATTTGGATTATCTTTTGACCAATATCTACAGGTTTTTGACGAAACAATGCCATTTATCAAAAACGTTGCTTCATCACTAAACGTTAAATTTTGATAAAATAGGCGATGTTCTGTAGTGTTCTCACCAATCAATAAACAAAACCCGAGTCTAAAAGCATGATGTGCAATTTCTAAGGTGTGTCTGACAATGGGTTTATATGGATAAATTTTATTCGTGTTAGAAATCGTCTGCAATAATGTATGACTAACATTGAGTTCAGTTTTGTTGGAATTTTGAGTTTGAGTTGAAGTTTATTGAGAAAGCCCGACCTCCCTCGCCAGAGATATGTTTCAATTCTATCGTGTCTCACTTCATGTGTGTTTATTTTCAGTGCTGTCAATTCTTTTCTGTGTACCTAGTTTATAATTTTTCTTTTTGGTTATAAATAAACTTTAGTTGAATAGTTGTAATAATAGTTGTTCTGATATAACCCTGACAGGTTATGGGTCCAGAGTGCTGAGAAATAAACAGTAAATATATAATAAGTGAAACGTAGTTGAACAAAATGTCTGTAACGACGGATTTTACAAATATTGAAAAACTAACTCAAGGAAATTACGAATTATCGAAAGTGCAAATTAAAAGTGTCCTTGTGTTCAACGATTTGTGGCAATATGTTGAAGGAACGATTGTTAATCCGGAGGAAATCTTAGAAAAACAAGCATGGATGCAGAAAGACTCGAAAGCTTTAGCGCTGATAAACTTGAGCATCGCACACAGTCAGTTAAACCACATCAAGAGGGCGAGCACATCGAAAGAAGCGTGGGATGGTCTCAAAATGGTATTCGAATCTCGGGGACCGGTAAGGAAAGCTGCGTTGTATAGGCACGTGCTGAGGATGGAGAAGAAACCGAAGTCGCCATGATGCAATATGTTATGCTTTTCACACATATAGCGGAGCAGCTCGAAGAGACGGGAATCAAGATTCCAAATGAGTTATTATCAATAATGTTATTAGGCTCCTTACCACCAGAATTTGAACATTTTTGTGTGGCAATAGAATCACGTGATGATATACCAACCCTAGAAAATTTAAAACTAAAGCTTATTGAAGAGGAAGCGAGACAAAAAGACCGGATAATAAAAAGGGATGTTAATGAGTGTAAAATTGACGCATTATTAGTAAAAGGGCGCGATGAACAATCAAAACAATGGAACCTAAGTCAGAATAATTATAGATTTTCTGGTAATTGTTACTCCTGTGGAAAATTTGGTCACAAAAGTCAATTTTGCAGGTCGAAACCTAAAAATAATGAACCGAACCAGGCCTCTGATGCAATGACAACGATTGCATGTAACGCTGAACATCATCAAAATCAAACACTTGGTACCTAGATAGCGGAGCGACGCGACATATGTGCAATTACGAACAAAAATTTGTGTGTTTGAATGAAAATGACAATCTCAGAGTTATACTGCTGCTAATAACTTCGTCCATTCATCTAGCGCTGGTGATGTAAATTTAAATATCAAATTGAGAAATGGTTTCTTAAACAAAGTGAAATTAAAAAATGCATTGTACGTTCCTGATCTTCGAAACAATTTATTGTCAGTTTCAAGTGTTACAGATAATATTCAGTAACGTTTGACAAAGATCATGCCATGGTTAATATACAAGATGGTTCGATAGCTCTTTCGGCAATCAAGCAAGGTCTTTCAACTTTATGTGGTAAATGAAAAACAGGAAAATGCTTTTACCATGCTTGAAAAAGAAAACTTGGACTTGATCAAATGGCATCAAAGGTATGGACATGTTAATATTAATGCTTTCAAGAAAATGTTGAATGAGAATATGGTTTGTGGTATTAAATTTGAGTCCAATTCTTGCGAATGGAAATGTGAGGTCTGTGCGAAATGTAAAATTCATGTTTTGCCTTTTCAATAATCTGAGTGTCGAGAAAAAGAAACATTGGTATTGATACATTCTGATATTTGCGGCCCAATGAAAGTAGAATCGCTTGGAGGGGCAAAATATTTTGTCACGTTCATTGATGACTCGTCTAGATATACTGAAACAGTTATGCTTCGAAAGCGGTCTGATGTTTTCCAAGCATTTAAAATCGTTAAGAGGAAAGTCGAAAATCAAACAGGAAAACGCATCAAAAAGCTTCGAACGGATAATGGAGCGCAATACTTTCAAGCTCTTCTGGAAGAGGAAGGAATTTCGCGTCAACTGACAGTAGAATACACTCCTCAACAAAATGGCGTTGCAGAACGAGCAAATCGTACTTTAGTTGAAATGGACAGATGCATTATGTTGGAGGAAAATCTTCCAAATTCATTGTGGGCTGAGGCTATTAATACTGCAACATTTCTAATAGATGCGCAACAAAAACCCTACAAGGAAAAAATCCGTTTGAAGCCCGGACACAACCAAAACCGTATGTTGGGTTTTTAAGGACAATCGGCAGTAAAACGATTGCTTTGAAGAAGTTTAAGGGAAGAGGAAAGTTCCAACCAAAAGGGGAAGAGTACGTACTTGTAGGATACTCTGAGGAATCGAAAGCTTACAGAGTTTGGAAACGAGGAACGAAAAGTGTGATTAAATCTCGCGATGTGAGGTTTTTTGAGAAGATTGGATCGTCGTCTGACGAGTTAAAAGAAAAATTCATAATGCAAGACCCAATAATCGAAACACCAATTGAAGATGTAGAAGAAAGAAGCAGATCTTCTTCAGAAGAGGAAAATCTTAGCGAGGAAGAAGAAAATATTCAAACAGAACGTACTCCAGGTCGTCCAATAATTGTAAGAACTGGTCAACATGGTAGACCACGAAAAATATATCAAACACGCCAACAAACCCGCCAAGAACAACTTACAGATCCAGAATCAATTTCTCAAGTTCTCGAAAGAAATGACAAAGAAGATTGACTAGCCGCCATGGAGGAAGAATTTAGTACCCTTCAAGAAAACGGAACGTGGACCCTTGTAGCTAGACCAACGAGAAAAAAAGTACTTACTAATCGATGGGTTTTCAAAACAAAAAGAGACCAAGACGGAAACATTGAAAAATATATAGCGAGGCTAGTTGCAAGAGGACACATGCAAAAATTAGGTATAGATTATGAAGAAGTATTCGCACCAGTAGCAAGATATGAAACTATCCGTACTTTACTTGCTGCATCAGTGGAGGAAGATATGAATGTACATCAAATGGATGTCATCTCCGCCTATATACAAGGTGAATTGCACGATGAAGTTTACATGGAACAACCTGAAACATTTATTGAGCCTGGCAACGAAGATAAAGTATGTAAACTACTCAAATCATTATATGGCTTGAAACAATCGGGCCGCGAGTGGTACATAAATTTGGATGAATTTATCACGAAAATTGACGAACCCAAGCAGATCCATGCATCTACGTAATTGGTGAAGGGGAAGATCGAGTTATATTAATGATTTACGTAGACGATTTGATCTTCGCATCGAAAAATATCAATTACAGTGTGCTAAGTCAAATATGAATTCAATATTTAAGATGGTAGATCTTGGGCCGATCACCAACATATTGGGTATTAAGGTAGAGCGCAATGGTCCAACCGGGAAGATTCATCTCTCTCAAAAGAAATACATTCAAGAGCTACTCGAAGAATTTAACATGGAACAGGCAAAAACAGTTTCAACTACGGTAGAATCCAACGTTAAAATTTCAAAAGGTATATGTGCCCAGAATCCATAGATGTACAAAACAAAATGAAAAATTGTACATATAGGGAATTAATCGGAGGTTTAATTTACTACGCGAACTGTACTCGTCCAGACATTGCATTTGCTGCTAGCACATTAAGTAGATTTTGTTTCAATCCGGGTAAAGAACATTGTTTTTTGCAAAACGAGTTTTGAGATACTTAAAACCGACATTAAATTACGGAGTGACATTTGTTAAAAATAATGAAAATTTAAAGGTATTTTCAGACTCAGATTGGGCTAGAGACATAGATGATCGCAGGTCATGTTCGGGTAACGTTTTTATATTGGCATCTGGTCCAATTAGTTGGAAATCTAAAAAACAAACATCAGTGACATTGTCCACAATGGAAGCTGAATATGCTGCTCTGTCGGAAGCTTCTCGAGAAATTATTTATATAAAGCAACTTTTACTCCACATGGGTTTCGAAAAGTATGTAAGGCCACCGATAGATGTATTTTGTGATCATCAAAGTGCGATAGAACTATCAAAAAATGCTGTGTTCCATAAACGTAGTAAACATATAGATATAAGTTTTCATTTCACTAGAGAATTAGTAGAACGGAAGAAAATTATAATCCATTATTTGCGAACTGACTCTATGCCAGCAGATATTTTGACAAAATCATTATCTAAGTATAAACATGAAAGCTGTGTGAAAATGTTAAATTTAAATTAAGTTGTTTTGTTTATTTTGTTACTTTTATTATATATATATATATATATATATATATATATATATATATATATATATATATATATATATATATATATGTATATGTTGTATTTGAGGTTTTCGCGGATAGATACCTGTGTTGTATTGTTTACTCGGGGATTCCGCGTTGATGCTGAGGGTCGGTTCTTTTCAGAGCCAACCCTCAGCATCAACGCGGAATCCCCGAGAAAACAATACAACACAGGTATCTATCCGCGAAAACCTCAAATACAACATATACATATATATATATATATATATATATATATATATATATATATATATATATATATATATATATATATATATATATATATATATATATATATATATATATATATATATATATATATATATATATATATATATATATATATATATATATATATATATATATATATATATAATAAAAGTAACTTATTTTTACTAAGTAAAATTTAAATTTTCATTATTTTTAACAAATGTCACACCGTAATTTAATGTCGGTTTTAAGTATCTCAAAACTCGTTTTGCAAAAAACAATGTTCTTTACCCGGATTGAAACAAAATCTACTTAATGTGCTAGCAGCAAATGCAATGTCTGGACGAGTACAGTTCGCGTAGTAAATTAAACCTCCGATTAATTCCCTATATGTACAATTTTTCATTTTGTTTTGTACATCTATGGATTCTGGGCACATATACCTTTTGAAATTTTAACGTTGGATTCTACCGTAGTTGAAACTGTTTTTGCCTGTTCCATGTTAAATTCTTCGAGTAGCTCTTGAATGTATTTCTTTTGAGAGAGATGAATCTTCCCGGTTGGACCATTGCGCTCTACCTTAATACCCAATATGTTGGTGATCGGCCCAAGATCTACCATCTTAAATATTGAATTCATATTTGACTTAGCACACTGTAGTTGATATTTTTCGATGCGAAGATCAAATCGTCTACGTAAATCATTAATATAACTCGATCTTCCCCTTCACCAATTACGTAGATGCATGGATCTGCTTGGGTTCGTCAATTTTCGTGATAAATTCATCCAAATTTATGTACCACTCGCGGCCCGATTGTTTCAAGCCATATAATGATTTGAGTAGTTTACATACTTTATCTTCGTTGCCAGGCTCAATAAATGTTTCAGGTTGTTCCATGTAAACTTCATCGTGCAATTCACCTTGTATATAGGCGGAGATGACATCCATTTGATGTACATTCATATCTTCCTCCACTGATGCAGCAAGTAAAGTACGGATAGTTTCATATCTTGCTACTGTTGCGAATACTTCTTCATAATCTATACCTAATTTTTGTGTCCTCATGCAACTAGCCTCGCTATATATTTTTCAATGTTTCCGTCTTGGTCTCTTTTTGTTTTGAAAACCCATCGATTAGTAAGTACTTTCTTTCTCGTTGGTCTAGCTACAAGGGTCCACGTTCCATTTTCTTGAAGGGTACTAAATTCTTTCTCCATGTCAATCTTCTTTGTCATTTCTTTCGAGAACTTGAGAAATTGATTCTGGATCTGTAACTTGTTCTTGGCGGGTTTGTTGGCGTGTTTGATATATTTTTCGGGGTCTACCATGTTGACCAGTTCCTACAATTATTGGGCGACCTGGAGTACGTTCTGTTTGAATATTTTCTTCTTCCTCGCTAAGATTTTATTCTTCTACATCTTCAATTGGTGTTTCGATTATTGGGTTAATCTATTGGATAAATTTTTCTTTTAACTCCTCAGATGACGATCCAATCTTCTCAAAAAACCTCACATCGCGAGATTTAATCACACTTTTCGTTCCTCGTTTCCAAAGTATGTAAGCTTTCGATTCCTCAGAGTAACCTACAAGTATGTACTCTTCCCCTTTTGGTTGGAACTTTCCTCTTCCCTTAAACTTCTTTAAAGCAATCGTTTTACTGCCGATTGTCCTTAAAAACCCAACGTTGTTTTCGTTGTGTCCAGGCTTCAAACGGAGTTTTTCCTTGTAGGGTTTTTGTTGCGTATCTATTCCTTAGAAATGTTGCAGTATTAATAGCCTCAGCCCACAATGAATTTGGAAGATTTTCCTCCAACATAATGCATCTGGCCATTTCAACTAAAATACGATTTGCTCGTTCTGCAACGCCATTTTGTTGAGGAGTGTATTCTACTGTCAGTTGACGCGAAATTCCTTCCTCTTCCAGAAGAGCTTGAAATTCATTCGAAGTATTCCGCTCCATTATCCGTTCGAAGCTTTTTGATGCGTTTTCCTGTTTGATTTTCGACTTTCCTCTTAACGATTTTAAATGCTTGGAAAACATCAGACCGCTTTCGAAGCATAACTGTTTTAGTATATCTAGACGAGTCATCAATAAACGTGACAAAATATTTTGCCCCTTCAAGCGATTCTACTTTCATTGGGCCGCAAATATCAGAATGTATCAATGCCAATGTTTCTTTTTCTCGACACTCAGATTTTTGAAAAGGCAAAACATGAATTTTACATTTCGCACGGACCTCACATTTCCATTCGCAAGAATTGGACTCAAATTTAATACCACAAACCATATTCTCATTCATCATTTTCTTCAAAGCATTAATATTAACATGTCCATACCTTTGATGCCATTTGATCAAGTCCAAGTTTTCTTTTTCATGCATGGTAAAAGCATTTTCCTGTTTTTCATAAACCACATAAAGTTGATCTTGCTTGATTGCCGTGGCAATTAACCGTGGCATAATCTTTGTAAAACATTACTGAATAATTATTATCTGTAACACTTGAAACTGACAATAAATTGTTACGAAGATCAATGCATTTTTTAATTTCACTTTGTTTAAGAAACCATTTTTCAATTTGATCATTAAATTTAAATCACCAGCGCTAGATGAATGGACGAAGTTTTTAGCAGCAGTATAAACTCTGAGATTGTCATTTTCATTCAAACACACAAATTTTTGTTCGTCATTGCACATATGTCGCGTCGCTCCGCTATCTAGGTACCAAGTGTTTGATTTTTTAATATGTTCAGCGTTACATGCAATCGTTGTCATTGCATCAGAGGCCTGGTTCGGTTCATTATTTTTAGGTTTCGATCTGCAAAATTGACTTTTGTGCCCAAATTTTCCACAGGAGTAACAATTACCAGAAAATCTATAATTATTCTGACTTAGGTTCCATTGTTTTGGTTGTTCATCGCGCCCTTTTACTAATAATGCGTCAATTTTACACTCCTTAACATCCGTTTTTATTATCCGGTCTTTTTGTCTCGCTTCCTCTTCAATAAGCTTTATTTTTAAATTTTCTAGGGTTGGTATATCATCACGTGATACTATTGCCACACAAAAATTTTCAAATTCTGGTGGTAAGGAGCCTAAAAACATTATTGATAATAACTCATTTGGAATCTTGATTCCCGTCCCTTCGAGCTGCTCCGCTATATGTGTGAAATGCATAACATATTGCATCATGGCGACTTCGGTTTCTTCTCCATCCTCAGCAAGTGCCTATACAACGCAGCTTTCCTTACCGGTCCCCGAGATTCGAATACCATTTTGAGACCATCCCACGCTTCTTTCGATGTGCTCGCCCTCTTGGTGTGGTTTAACTGAGTGTGTGCGATGCTCAAGTTTATCAGCGCTAAAGCTTTCGAGTCTTTCTGCATCTATGCTTGTTTTTCTAAGATTTCCTCCGGCTTAACAATCGTTCCTTCAACATATTGCCACAAATCGTTTAACACAAATCCGGTTCTTTTCAGAGCCAACCCTCAGCATCAACGCGGAATCCCCGAGAAAACAATACAACACATATATATATACTGGGTGTCCCATTTTAATCGGCCAGTAGCGATAATTCTGAAACATTGCATTGAATCAAAAAGTGTTCCAAATGAAAAGTTAATGGTTCTGAGGGGGACATCTGATGCCGTAGACTTTGCCCCCCCAGCCCCCCAAGGGGGGCGGGAACAGGGGGCAACTTTAAAATCTTAAATGGAAACCCCTATTTTTTATTGCAGATTCTGATAGAGGGTTAAAAAGTATGTAAGTTTTATCCGAAACATTTTTTTTATTGGTCGAGAGATGGCGCTGCAAATGTAAAAATTAGGTTTTTTGTCAATTAAATTGCGAAAATCGTCACGTAATTAACTGTTATTATTACTTAAGACTTACTCACAACCTTACAAGGTTGTTTTTTTCTCAGCCTGCTCAAATACTAGCTGTTTCCAGTGCAATGGATTGGTCGCGGAGGACCTATTGTTTGGCCACCCCGATCTCCGGACTGGACATCGCCTGATTTCTTCCTTTGGGGTTACCTGAAAGACGTCGTCTTCCGCGATCCTCCAACCACGCGCGAGAACATGATGGTGCGGATAACTAATGCCTGTCGTGAAATATCTCCAAATACGTTGCGGGCGTGCGTGGAGAATTTCTCCAAACGAATACGAATGTGTCGAGACCATCAGGGACACAATTTCGAGCAGTTCTTGTGAATTGCAACGGCGACGAACTCACACACACGCACACGCATGAACACGCACACTCAAATGCCCATGTAACATACGACAACCAAAGAGACAAACACACAGGCAAACACACAAACAAACACACAGCCAAACACACAGTCAAACACCCAGCCATACACAGAATCACACACACAAACAAACACGGACAGGAACACTGACGCACACACACACGAGACGTAAATCCGACCGAGCAACCTCCTCGTGGTACGTCTTGGGTAACGCTAATGCCGGCAGTTTTAATTGAGTTATTTCAATTTAATTATGCCATGAAAAATACTGTTGCCGTTTTCAAAAATAGTAATCTTCTAAATAAGAAATTCGTTTACTGTGTGATAGAGAAATTCTTTTAATTTTTTCTCAAGTTTGCAGCGCCATCTATCAACAACTTTAAAAATGTGGGGGGCCCGGTCAAACACTGTTTGAAAAAAAAATGACATTCTTTTTTGAATTATTTTACCATTATTTAATTTGAAAAATAAGTACTCAATCGCTATTTTTGAGTACTTTACGTCTTTGTAGGGGGCGGGGGTAGTATTTGAGCAGGCTGAGAAAAAAACAACCTTGTAAGGTTGTGAGTAAGTCTTAAGTAATAATAACAGTTAATTACGTGACGATTTTCGCAATTTAATTGACAAAAAACCTAATTTTTACATTTGCAGCGCCATCTCTCGACCAATAAAAAAAATGTTTCGGATAAAACTTACATACTTTTTAACCCTCTATCAGAATCTGCAATAAAAAATAGGGGTTTCCATTTAAGATTTTAAAGTTGCCCCCTGTTCCCGCCCCCCTTGGGGGGCTGGGGGGGCAAAGTCTACGGCATCAGATGTCCCCCTCAGAACCATTAACTTTTCATTTGGAACACTTTTTGATTCAATGCAATGTTTCAGAATTATCGCTACTGGCCGATTAAAATGGGACACCCAGTATATATATATATATATATATATATATATATATATATATATATATATATATATATATATATATATATATATATATATATATATATATATATATATATATATATACTTTATTATTTTTGTCGGCATTTTCTCGATAGAAGAAGGGTTTTTCGGGTCCGAGTACCCGGACCCGGACTCGACGAGTCCAAGAGTAAATACCCGGTACCCGATACCCGATCTAAGACTCGACGAGTCTCGGGTCTTGAATGTTTGGCATTGTCTAGTACACCGCGTCGTAAAGAAGATCGACGATTTAGCATTACAATTGATAAATGGACAAGTATGAAAATTCGAACTTATCTAAATATCAATTTTGCATGGAATTGACTCTGAAATGTATAATCTGGGTTTATTGAGAATTTTTAACTCATGTACTGCTATACAATTTGTCGAAAAAGTAGAAAAACACTTAAACACATTTAATATAAAATTTAAAAAACGTATAGTTGGTTTAACCGGCGACGGTGCAAGTGTAATGATGAAATTTGGAGAAGAATCTTCTAGTCTTTATAATTTCTGTTTGAATCACACTATACACTTCTCTGTTAGTGATGTAGTATATAAAAAGAAAAATATTACCGACTGTCAAGATGATGATGACCATGGTCTAGATGATATCGATGAGGATCAAGATTAAAATTATTATTCTGATAAACTTTAGACAATTTAGAAAGGAATTCATCCATTTGCTTTCCGCTCATAGCCTCTTGTGGAGTTTTGTTTTATTTACCTATTCACCATAACATTCTGCAAATCCCTTGTTTCTCTAAGTCCCACTTAACTTAATCGGCAAGTTCGTACAGTATCGTTTGCTTTACCATATGCGTGAACATGAAAAATCCTTTCGTGTTTTTGTTTAAATTTCGAGACAGATTAGACTCGGACCCGGAACCGGTCCCGAAAAATCGGACTCGGACTCGACTCGAACTCGTCGAGTCTAAAAAGACCGGGTATTCCCAAACCCTAGATAGAAGGAGTGTTGGAATTTTGAATTTGAGTTCAAGTTTATTGAGAAAATGCCGACCTTTCTCGGCAGATATATGTTTCAATTCTATCGTATCTCACTTCATGTGTGTTTATTTTCAGTGCTGTCAATTCTTTTCTGTGTACCTAGTTTATAATTTTTCTTTTTGGTTATAAATAAAGTTTAGTTGAATAATAGTTCTTCTGATATAACCCTGACAAATTGCTCGCTAGCTAAAAGAAATCCTAGAATGTTCCGCAACTGATTTGATAGTTGCAATGATCACAGCATCATCATCACTGAGCGCTTTGCAAGTCTTCTTATTGTCAGCAACGGACCCCGTTTTCATCAAACTTTTTGATTAATTTTGTTAAAGCTGTTCTGCTTACACTTTTGGATATTTTTCATTAAATAACAGGATTGCATATTCACACTAGACATCTCCTAAACCATAACATTTCACTAGCTAGATTCGCTGTTCTAACGTTAACAGTGTTTGCATATTACGCTCGTAGAACTGTCAATAAATGTCACTGGCTAACGAGTAATACACGAGTAACACGATACTGATGCAACGTTTGGACTTTCATGTTTTTGATCTTATCCTAAATGATTAATTACTAGATTTTTCTTTGACTATGGGGGGTTTTTCAATAATAGCAAAACTTTTAATAAAGTTTTAAAGTTTTAGTAAAGTTTTAGTAAAGAATAATAATTTCTAGCAAAACTCATATTAAAAACGTTTTTCATATAGGAAACTTCTTTATCACTTTACACACTGTACATATATAAAAAATCCGCAAAAAAAATCCACCGTTTTTATCAGGAAAATCAGTGTCATTTTTGGCAAACTCAAACTAGGCCGAGACGAGCAAATTTTTGTATAAATTGTTGGGAAAGATTCAATTATTTATTGCGAAATTCGGAATACAAATTTTCCAGAATTTCGACTTAAGCCTATATCCCAAGAATGTTTGCAGATAGTTAAAAACTGATTGCGGTATCGCTTTCAGGGAGTCAGTTTCCTGGGTATGCAATCAGATTTGCTTAAAAATATAAATTAGTTTCCCAGTTCTCTGCTCGGCAGACCAAATTTCGCGAAATTCGTTCTATATTTCCTATTATAGTCATATCACACGAACGAAAGCGACTAGCAAAATGTAATTTTTGGCCTCCTGAATTGTAAAGCTAGCTTTGACATCGTGTATACATCAAGCGAAACTAGCATTTTACTCACTATGTTGCAAAGTCCGACTACAATGCGGTAAAGTCGCTTTCCCGCATTGTAGCCGTACTTTCCCGCATTGCGCCATATAAAATAATTTTCAATATTATAAATAATCTAAATAGATGGGAAAGATGGAAAGTTCGTTCTGAACCCTCCACGTCCACTTCCGGCCCCCCACCACGCTCCCACTTCCGGTTACCACTCTACGTCCGGGTGCCTCCCCCACTTCCGGTTCCCACTCACACTTGCGGTTCCCACCTTCTTTTCCAATTCAAACCGGTTCCGGAACCGGAAGTGGGTAATTTTTAAGAACCGGAAGTGGGATAGGAACTGGAAGTGGAGTAGGAACCGGAAGTGGGGTGGGAACCAGAAGTTGGGTGGGAACCGGAAGTTTGATGGGAACCGGAAGTTTGGTGGGGAACCGGAAGTGTGGTGGGGAACCGGAAGTGGTGGGTGTGAATCGGAAGTGGGGTGGGATCCGGAAGTTAAGAAGCCGGACGTGGGGGCGGGAGTGAGGAACCGGAAGTGGAGGCCGAGGGTCTATTTGTTAAATAATATTTGTCGGCCAAAAAAATTTATACAAATTTCGTGCGGAAATGATTTTACAGCGCTCCAGCTAATGGGCAACTCGCCCTTTGGGATCGTTCCCCAAACGAGCTGTCGCGTTGTAAAAACAAACTTTCCACACTCTAATGTAAATAGCTATTGTATATTTACAACCAGAAAGGAAAACACTTTCAAACACGTTTTAAAGTTTTCTAATCCCCTGGTTGGAAAGTTGTATATCTACAACCAGAAGGGAAAACAAATTTTTAAATTTTCCATTCACTTGAATAATAATGATTTTCAGGAAATACATTTTCTCATATTTTCCGCAAATTTCACGTCATTGCTTATGAATATTAAAACGCAAATACAGTCTGTCACCGGATTGAGGTACCCAATCGGGCAAAAATAATAAAATTTTCATTTTACGAGCAAAAGTCATTCTTTATAAAAATTTCTGCATGTCGAAAAAATGAATGGACGATAAGAAAATTTTAGATTAAATGTACAGGGTGTCATTAAATTAGGAAACTTTGAAAATGCTTCGAGGGATAAGTACCATTATTTATATTTTTTTACAAAAAAAAATTATAAAGCAAAGTTGTTTATAAACTAAGGTACAGTATGAATACAAATTTGGAAATAAAAATTCGATTTTTTAGTAATTATTCTACATAGCTACCTACCAACCAGTGTGTCCCGGGACTGAGGTACCCAATAGGGCAAAAATGTTTATTTTTCATTTTACGACCAAAAGCCATTCTTTATAAAGTTCTGCTTGTTGAGAAAATGAATTGAAAATTTTAGATCAAATATACAGGGTATTAATAAATTAGCAAAGTATGAAAATGCATCAAGGGATAATTACTATTATTTATTATTTTTTTCAAAAATTTGATAAAACAAAGTTGTTTATAAACTAACGTAGTCTGAATACAAATTAAAAAAAAAATCTGAAAATCTCTAAATGAAAATAAGTGATCAAAATATCGAATAAAAATTCTCGAAATTAATCAAAATTTCGACCAAAAATTATGAAAATTGGTCAAAATATCGACTAAAAATTATCAAAATTGGTCAAAATTTCAACCAAATTTAATATCTAAAATGCTTCCACCAAATTTTGGCGAAAATATTTATTTCGAAAAAAATTTGGCAAAATTGGTAAAAATTTTGACTAAAAATTCTCAAAATTGGTCACAATTTCGACCAAAAATTCTGAAAATTTGTCAAAATTTCGACCAAAAATTCTCAAAATTGGTCAAAATTTCAAACAAATTTAATAACTAAAAATGGTTCCATCAAATTTTGCCGAAAATATTTATTTTGAAACAAATTTGGCAAAATTGGTAAAAATTTTGACTAAAAATTCTCAAAAGTGGTCAAAATTTCGACCAAAAATTTTGAAAATTGGTCAAAATTCCGACAAAAATTCTCAAAATTGGTCAAAATTTCAACCAAATTTAATAACTAAAAATGCTTCCACCGAATTTTGCCGAAAATATTTAAATTCAAATTGTGAAATTTATTTTGATCGGATCATTGGCCCATATTTTATAGAGGGAAATTTAAACCAGCACGTGTATTTGAACATTTTGGAACATTTTGTATCATCATTTCTTTATACGTTAAAGCCAAAAGTACGTAATAATTTGTTTGGGCAACAAGTTGTTTATAAACTAACGTAGTCTGAATACAAATTAAAAAAAAAATCTGAAAATCTCTAAATGAAAATAAGTGATCAAAATATCGAATAAAAATTCTCGAAATTAATCAAAATTTCGACCAAAAATTATGAAAATTGGTCAAAATATCGACTAAAAATTATCAAAATTGGTCAAAATTTCAACCAAATTTAATATCTAAAATGCTTCCACCAAATTTTGGCGAAAATATTTATTTCGAAAAAAATTTGGCAAAATTGGTAAAAATTTTGACTAAAAATTCTCAAAATTGGTCACAATTTCGACCAAAAATTCTGAAAATTTGTCAAAATTTCGACCAAAAATTCTCAAAATTGGTCAAAATTTCAAACAAATTTAATAACTAAAAATGGTTCCATCAAATTTTGCCGAAAATATTTATTTTGAAACAAATTTGGCAAAATTGGTAAAAATTTTGACTAAAAATTCTCAAAAGTGGTCAAAATTTCGACCAAAAATTTTGAAAATTGGTCAAAATTCCGACAAAAATTCTCAAAATTGGTCAAAATTTCAACCAAATTTAATAACTAAAAATGCTTCCACCGAATTTTGCCGAAAATATTTAAATTCAAATTGTGAAATTTATTTTGATCGGATCATTGGCCCATATTTTATAGAGGGAAATTTAAACCAGCACGTGTATTTGAACATTTTGGAACATTTTGTATCATCATTTCTTTATACGTTAAAGCCAAAAGTACGTAATAATTTGTTTGGGCAACAAGACGGCTGCCCTGCACATTGCACAGCCTTGGTCAGATCATTTTGGCGAGAGGTGGATAGGGAGGTTTGACCCAAACCATTACCCAGCTAGGTCGCCTGAGCTTTCATTATTAGATTTCTTTTTGTGGGGTGTCTTAAAACAAAAAGTGTATTAAGATGATGTTCCACATGGTAGGGAAATATAAATACCACGCAAAGAAGAAGCAATCCATGATCTGAATCTGCTATGTAGAATAATTGAACCGGTCATTTGGAAAAGGGCTTGAGTCACACTTTTTTGAAATATCACTTTTTTACGCCATTTTATTCATTGAGGCGTTTTACATATTCCATGCGAAAAAAGTACAGTGCGAAAGAGTGCGTGTATGTTTTTTATTTAACAATCTCTATATTCAGTTTCTTCAGCATCAATGACTTTTTTAACAAAAAACATATATTTGTTGATTCTGAAAAGTTTTAATTCATGGACTTTTTTTGCCTTTTGACATTGACCTTTCCGAAATGACAGGTTCAAATATTAAAAATTCGAACATTTATTTCATAATTTGCATTCAGACTCTACGTTAGTTTATAAACAACTTTGTTTTATAAAATTTTCGTAAAACATAATAAATAATGTAATTTTATTAACATTTATTAACACTACATTAATAACATAACATTAATTTATTAATTTATTAACACCCTGTACATTTGATCTAAAATTTTCTTATCGTTCATTCGTTTTCTCGACAAGCAGAACTATTTATAAAGAATGACTTTTGGTCGTAAAATGAAAATTTCACGATTGTTGCCCTATTGGGTACCCCAATCCGCGGACACACTGTATGTTGTTTTTGAATTATATTGTTGTAGTATCGTTTATATCGTCGTACATATTTAATACATTAATGAAACCTTGTTACAACAAGAACCAACTAATAAAATTAATGGAAAAAGTATATAAAGCTTTCCTGATATACATAATTGATATTTTGTTGGTTTTAAGCAGAATTATTGTTTTTCAATCTATAAAATATTCAGTGAACATACAAAATTCAATAACGTTCGAAAAGTATGCACGCGACAGTTTCAAGCTTCCAAATCAAATTGTCTGCCAGAAATTGCGGCGGTGGAATGTTTACAAATCTCTTATCACTATCTACAGAAAAACGGAAAAAATGAAGAATACGATCCTCATTAAAATATAGGGTTGCGGACTTTTACCTGGTGTGACTGTTGTTAATCGTCTTTGGCGCTGTTTAACTAATTGTAAGATGGGAAAGCAAAAATGAAACTTCTACATTGCTTCGTTCAATAAATATTCGTGTTTCTGTTAAAAATAATTTTTGACATTTTTCAACAATTTCACGTGGCCAGAAATTTACGACCCGTTTTGTCAAATTTATCAATATTTAGTACAACAAAAACATGAATATTTATTAAAACAAGTCTTTTTTCCGGTACTTACGTATTAACGCCACCACCGCTACATTTTTAAATGCCGCCAATCTACATCTAAAATTTTTATGATAAATCATAAAATACAAGATTTTATTTAAAATTAAAACATTTTTAAAACTCAATATACTTTATTTTTTAAGCCGGGTTAGATTAGGTGGCCCGCCGCGAAGCGGACAGATAAATCAAGAGAACATTCGCGGCAGGGCGAACTCTCGATTCAGTATATAGCGATGGTGGCGTTAATACGTAAGTACCCTTTTTACTATTAACATGTCGTAAATATAACCTTTCTCTAGTACATATAATACATTGCAATAATGTTACTGTGGACATGTTGTATTTGTTTCCATTTCCAACATTTAAGTAACTAGCTTTTATCTTTTCTAGCCTGATAATGGCGAAACTTGTACATTAAATATTACATCGCCGAAACTAGTGGAAAGTTAATGTAGAAGCTTTACTTTAGCTTTCCCATCTTACAATTAGTTAAACAGTGCCAAGCAACAGTTACACCATGTAGAAGTCCGCAAATCTAAGATTCAATGAGGGTTGTATTTTCCAAATTACCTGAGAAAATAATCGCTTGATGTGATGGTTGTTGAACCACTATAGGTGAGAATTGAGAAATTTTCATTGCAATAGCTTCTCGCGTGAAAATCTTGTTTATATTTTAAGGAGGTTTCCGAAGGGAAATTCGGAGCATTTCATCGACGAATATCTTTTATACTCGTGTCAACATTCGACAAGATTTGAGGAAGGATGAGATTTTTTTATGTAAAAGTGAATAATGAAAATTGCAAGTGGCAGGTCAAAAAGTTGGGATTGGAGGAAGGGCATATCTCGCAATATTGTGCGAAAGACATGACCTTCGTGCTGAAGACATGACAATACATAAAATTTCATAGGATACTGACATATTATAATACTTATAACTTGATTTTCTTCTTATCTAGGAATGAAATGTTAATAAATTAATAAATATATTCTCGTATTCTATATTTAAGGAGGTTCGAGCGTAACTAATGAGTCAAAATAGTGCTTGATTTTTTCTATATTTTCAATTATCCTAATAGTTGTTAAAATTAATTATTTTTATTTATAATAACAACAAATTTAAAAATTGGTAATTGATATTCATTTAATAAAATAAAGTTATTAAATAAATTAAATTATTAAATGACTTAAAGGGATCAGAATTTTACTAGAACAAGATGTTGGCCGAAAACCTCGAATTACCAAAAGACAAAAAATTATAGATAATCTATGTAAAAAGCTGGAGTGTATTCTATCAAATAGTTCCACAGACGTTCAAAATGTTTCCATGTTTTTCCTTTCTCTCACAATCAGCTGTTATCGCGACGTTGCCAAATCATCTGTCATGTGAATTACTGTCGATAAACAAGATTCAAAACAAACAATTTTAACTTTAATTATTTAAATAATTACATCGGGGACATCACATTGCTTTAATGTTATCGTGTTTTAATAATATCTAAGTTTATTGTATATAGTTTTTTATTCTTTAAAGTTGGGAAATTAATATCGAAAAATTAAATAAAGACGTGACGGAAGCTTGTCGGCCATAGGAACCTGTGTATAAGATTCGAAAAAACATCATTTTTTAATTTTTTTTCCGGATAAACTAAACGGAGGATCACTTTCAAATTTTGAGAGGACAAAAATAAAGTATTGATCTTCATGTATGAAAAGTTTCAAAGTTTAAACTTGAAAAAAATATTTAACATGGGATTCGCTCCAACCTTCTTAAAGAATCATGATTGTTTGAAAATTGTAACATAAAATGTTACAAAAAGGTAAATCGATCCACAACCTTAAGTTGGTTTTTTTGGTTAAATTTGGAAAAATTATAAAGTCGAACCCACTATAGGTAAAGTTTATTGTATAATTAACTTTATATGCAAAGCGCTTTCGGCAAAAATGAGCCATCTTTAATGCCGGATTCTCACTGAAATAACTATTTATGCCCACGAAACTAGTCGGAAGTCTTTCAACTAATTATAAAGAATTGCTATTTCTAATCCGGTTTCCTTAGTCCAGTCATCTTAGTAAAAAAAGGGACCAATCTCGGAATCTAACGGAATAAGCTGAATTATTGTATAGACGTTTATATTAGAATTAGAAATGTTGTCTCAAAATTCACGTATGCTAACATGTGAGCGTGCTTAGACATTCAAGCTCAAAGGTCGCAAAAATCTGTTTTTTTTAAATATCTCGTTTTCTCTGCCTCCTATCGTATTTGCATTTATTATGAAAGTTGTAGAGTATAAAATTCTCTACAAATTTTATCTGGAACCTTTTTTTATACATCGATCTGTTTTTAAGACAGAAGGAGCAGAGTGTGGAGCGCTGATGAGCAGCCATTCGTACCTTATAGTAAATTCTGAATCCCAATATATTACATCGTTTTTATACTTAATTGCTTAGTAAATTAAATATCTATAATACTTAAATATCTATTTAATAATTTATACTTATATTTATATTTATTAGTTATAAAAAATTACTTTACAAAAATTACTACTTGACATACAAATAATTAAATAATGAAGTAAATCATTTTAAATTTATTTTAACGCCCATAACAACACCTGCATCAGATGAAGTACTCACTTCAATATTCTGCAACTGCAAGGATGGTTGTGGTTCGCGTTGTGGATGCCATAAGTTAGTGATAGAATGTTCTTTAGCTTTTGGTCTATGCAATGTAAAAAGAAAACGGTATAATACCTTGGGATTCAGGATTTGCCTTGCGGTAAGGTACGTATGGCTGAGCGCTTCACACTCTGCGTCCTCAAAAACAGTTCGACAAATAAAAAAGTTCTCAAACGAAATTTATAGAGAAATTTATTCTCTACAACTCTTATAATAAATACGGTAGGAGGCAGAAAAAACGAGATATTCTCAAAAAACTGATTTTTGCAATCTTTGACCTTGAATATCTTAGGACGCTCACATGTTGTCATATTTGACTTTTGAGACAACATTTGTAATGCTAAAATAAAAGTATGTACAAAAATTCAGCTTCTTGCGTTAGATTCCGGGGTGATATGCTAAAATGACTTGCTAAATTTCTAAAATGGTGTATATGCTAAAATGGTGTATAAATGGTTATTCCACTGAGAGACTGGCACTCAAGATGACTCATTTTAAGCAGAAAGCGCTCTGCTTATAATGTTAATTATTTAGTAAACTTTACCTGTAGTGGGCTCGACTTTAGAATTTGTACAAATTTAACCCTTTTGTCCCGAAAAGTACACATACGTCCCACCAAAATTTAAAATTACCCGAAACTTGAATTTAAAATTGTACGCGTAGGAGAAATTTAATAAGCATTGATTTACCAGAATAAAATAAAAAATTGTTGTTGCAAATAATAATAGACAAATTTGAAAAGTTTTAATAACATCCACTTTGGGACAGCTTTACTAATTAAATCAAGGGAGGGACACGGAAATCTTCTGTTACTCTTTATCACACAGCGCTCTAGATGCATTGTGCACTCACACAATGCATCTAGCTGTGTGCTAAAGAGTAACAGAAGATTTCCGTGTCCCTCCCTAGATTTAATTAGTAAAGCTGTCCCAAGGTGGATGTTATTAAAACTTTTCAAATTTGAGTAGGCATTGTCTATGTGACTGCTATAAATAGTTGTCAATTAGAATAATAGACAAATTTCTATAGAACAAACGAACAAGACCAAAGTGGTACAAACAAGTGGAGAGGGAACTAGTGGAGATGGGATCGCCAGATCTCATGAATAGAAATGTGATCAGGGATATTGTTCACACAAGGGGATTTGAGGTAGATCAGAAGAAACCAACACGACGTGTATGGTCGCAGGAACAGAAACTACAACAATCCATGCATATGAAGAGCTATTGGGTAAGGAGGAAGGCTCAACATACGTTGATTCCGCGTGGTCCTAATTGACCCATCCGCGAGAAGAAGAATAGACAATATGAGGCAAGATATAACACGACATGACAAGACAAGACTGGATCAGAATAGATCAGACCAGACAAGACTAGACAAGACAAGATGAGGCAAGACCGAACATATATAATTGACAAGTTTGGACAAGGCAATAATAGAATGAACCAAACTAGATAAGTATGTGTAAGAATGGTCAAGATTCAACAATGCTGGACAAACAGTGTGCAAAGTGGATAAGATTTTGGAACACAAACTGGACTATATTGAAAAATATCGGATGTGACTATCCACAGAATTTGACAAAAATGAATAAGATTAGAAAAAAAAATAGAATAAACTAGGGCTTAACAAGAGAGACGAGATGAGAGTTCGTCTCGCTTTTACAAGACGAGATGAGAGTTCGTCTCGCTTTTACGAGACGCGACGAGACGAGAAAAAATTCGTTCTCGTGTGAAGCCTAGACCAGGGATGGCAGGGAAACCTATGCCCAGCGGGTCAGACACTGACCCCCACAAGCTTTTTAAGTGACCTACGCATTGATTTCTATAAACTTTTAGAAATGTGCAATAAGAACATTATAATTATTAAAGCTTCTCAACTACATAGGTATAAATATTAATTTTTTTTTACAACTAAAACCAGTAATGTTGCGGTTAAAAAAAAAACAAACGTTACAAATCACCGACCATCCCAAACATAATGGTTAGATAAATAGATTATGTGTGTGTTTTGTAAAAATTGTAAATTTGTGAATTGGTAAAACCATACAACATTATAGATAATCAGATAAACTTAATAAAGACGGAACAAAGGTTGAATATATATATATATATATACTCAACCTTTCCGGAACTTTATAATACTAATGAGTCTTTTTAGGACTACCAAAAACAAATCTCGTATGAAATTTGTCAGTTATTCTATAGCTTTCAGTCCACCTTCGTGGCACTCAACAAAAACCATAAAAATAACATTGATTTTTAAGATCATGTCTTTCCGATACCTTGAGTGGATAGCCATCTGTGGACGCGTTTCGAGATTTATCTCTCATCAGCACAGCTTTCAAGGTATCGGAAAGACATGATCTTAAAAATCAATGTTATTTTTATGGTTTTTGTTGAGTGCCACGAAGGTGGACTGAAAGCTATAGAATAACTGACAAATTTCATACGAGATTTGTTTTTGGTAGTCCTAAAAAGACTCATTAGTATTATAGAGCTCCGGAAAGGTTGAGTATATTTATATATTCAAGCTTTGTTCCGTCTTTATTAAGATTATCTGATTATCTATAATGTTGTATGGTTTTACCAATTCAAAATTTATCATTTATATCAATAACCTGCTAAGTTCATGTCTCTCACAAAATGTCAAAATTAAAAACATCTAACCCTAATCAACACATGGGTTTTCAAGTGAGTGATTTACAAAATATTGTTCATGGAAGCAAAGCTGTGCTGATGAGAGATAAATCTCGAAACGCGTCCACAGATGGCTATCCACTCAAGGAATCGGAAAGACATGATCTTAAAAATCAATGTTATTTTTATGGTTTTTGTTAATTGCCACGAAGGTGGACTGAAAGCTATAGAATAACTGACAAATTTCATACGAGATTTGTTTTTGGTAGTCCAAAAAAGACTCATTAGTATTATAGAGTTCCGGAAAGGTTGAGTATATTTATATATTCAAGCTTTGTTCTCCGTCTTTATTAAGTTTATTTGTAAATTTGTAAATATGTGTGTAAAGTTTCATATTCGTATGTCTTACAGTTTAATAAACATATGCATGCGAAATACGGATATTCTTTTTGAAACACCCTGTATTTATAGCGAAGCATGATTTCTTTACTGAAGATTTGGAAATGAAAATCATGTAATATTTTCCTTTAATACAAAAACGTTTTCAAAACACAATCATTTTTTAAATACCCTTGAAATTCAAGTAAATATCATTAATTGTATATTACGTGACAAGAGGTGTAAGAAGCTTATTACGTACGAGCGGAACAGTTACGCACGACCCGCGTAGCGGGGAATTACTTGCGTAATTTGCAAGTATGTAAGGGCGCAAGTATGTAATTGCCTTACAACTCGAGTTATGTACTAAACTTTATCTACGACCACACTAATTTGTTTCTGTTTAATAAGAAAAATATGTTTGATATAACACCTTCGATCTTATTTAACTTGATAGAAATGAAAAGAAATACATAAATAATGGTTACATAAAACCTAACCTTTTTATTTAGTACTTATTTATAGTTTTCGTTAGATTTAATGATTTTTTGGAAATCACGGAGTAATATATTTAAAAATAGTATCAACGTGCAGCTCTCAACCAATCTAGGAATCGTAAACTAAACTTTCATGGGTGATTTCTAATTATTACTTAACGTTAATGTTAGATTGTTACATATGTGTGTGGTACGATGTATTTACATAGTCCACGAACTTTACAATAATGGGCATTTGCAATAATGGTCGTAGATAAAAATATTTAATGATTATACAGGACATAAACTAAGTTTCTGAGAAGATTTAATTAGTTTTAAAAGTTTGGAAAACATCCACTCATATATCCACAAATATATATATATATATATATATATATATATATATATATATATATATATACAAAATATATTTGTGATGAGTACCTCAAATCCCGGTAGGAACATTCTTAAAGTAAAATCTCGGATTTGGATAATGACATTTAATGTCAATTCCCTTTTGAAAACTGGGAAATTAAAAAATATCTTAAATAAAGCTAGAGAACGTAATATAAAAATTATTGCATACCAGGAATCACGGTACACAGATGAATGTCCTTTTGATTCTGAAAACTTTAGGATATTTAAAGGAAAGCCAGGAGAACGAGTCATGGCCCACTGTCCACAATTTGGGACCGGATTTATAGTGGATAAATCAATACTTGAATCAGTTGTGACATTCAAGTCGTACTCAGGACGCCTTTCCACCATAACAATAAAATCAGGGAACAAAATCTATACTCTAATTAATGGTCATGCACCAACTAACATAACTAACAAGGAAGCACCAGAGAAAGCTGAGCAATTTTGGAATCAATTAGATAATATTTTACAAAGAATTCCACAACATCATGTTAAAATTCTTATGGGTGACTTTAATGCACAAATTGGCAAAGAGAGGATATATCGATATTGGGTTGGGAAATGGTCTGGTCATAAAAATACTAATAAGAACGGCATGAGACTCATAGACTTATGCAGAAGTCATGATTTATTTTTCAAATCAACCTTCTTTAAGAAACTCCCTTCTAAAACAAGTACTTGGGTCTCACCTAATTCCTTATTGGGTGAGTATCAACTGGATCCTGTACTAATTTCCCGTTTGTATACTGCAGAAATCATGAAACTAAAAGTATTGAAAGGCCTGGACTTAGATTCTGATCATTATCCAACAAAATTTTCCCTTGATGTGATCTCTGAGAAACGAAATTTTACAAAACGAATTCCTCAATGTAAATATGATATAGAGAATATTAAAGGTAATGAAAACTTCATGAAAGGAACTGAAGAAATACAACCACAAAATTGGCCGCAACTTCAAGCAGGACTCTTACAAACAGCTGAAAATATAGCCCCGTTAAAAAGAGCAAGAAAACACCCATGGTGGACAGATGAATGTGACCAGTTAATACAACATAGGCAGCAAACCTGGCATAATTGGTCGTACAATAAAACTCCGACCACATTGCAAGAACTTGAAAACGTTAGGAAGATAGTTACAAAATCAATAAGGAGGATTCGTAAACAAAATGAAAATTTTAAATTACAATCAATAGAAGAGGACTTTAAGCAACATAAGTCACGAAATTATTATAGAACGTTCAAGCAAAAGTTGACAAAGTATTCTTCGCCATCGCTTCATTTTGTTAATGAAAATGGAGAATTGGCTTATACTATAGATGCTAACTGTACAATCCGTGCAGCATACTTTTCTAAATTACTTAATAGTGATTTACCACAAGAAAAATTTAAGTTCATTAATTCTTATAAAATTAATCAAGGTTCAACCCCACCGACTGTACAAGAGATTAAAGAAATTATTCAGTCACTAAAAAATAAGAAAGCTTCAGGGGAGGATCAAATAACTGCAGAATTGTGGAAATATGCAGGAGAAAATTGTATCACAAAATTGCACGAAATTATGTTGGACATTTGGGAAACGGAAAAAATCCTCTCGGATTGGAAGTTGGCGATAATCCATCCTATACACAAAAAAGGAAATAAAACTGACCCAAACAATTATCGAGGTATATCCCTTCTTCAGGTCACATACAAAATTCTTTCAAAAGTGTTACTAAACCGTGCAGAGCTGCAAGTAGATAATCAAATCGGTGAATATCAAGGTGGATTCAGTTAGGGACGGTCCTGTGCAGAGCAAATTTTGAATTTGAAAAACGTCATACAATATTTTCGCAACACAACTAACAAAAAATATGTCATAACGTTTGTGGATTTCCGGAAAGCATATGACAGTATAGATCGCTTATCACTCTTTAGTGTTTTTACAGAATTTGGACTTGACCAAAAAAACAAGAAATATTATCAAAGACACACTTACGGAGACAAAGGCTAAAGTAAAATTTATGGGTGGATTATGTGAAGAGTTTGAAATAAATACAGGCGTCCGTCAAGGTGATGGAATTTCTCCATTACTTTTCAATTGTGCCCTGGAAAAAGTTGTTAGAGAATGGAGAAAAGCAGGGGCACCATCTCACCGACTAGGGCCAAAGATTAAGGGTAAGACTGCCTAGCATTTGCTGATGATATGGCACTAATTTCTGAAGACATCTCTGATGCACAGAAGCAGATTATCATGTTGGAAGAACAAGCAGCAAAAATAGGGCTTCATATCTCTTATGAACAAACTAAATTTATGACTAACATAAAAAATGCCCCACATGAAATTTATATTAACGTTAACAAAATTGCTAGAGTAAAGGAATATAAATACTTAGGCGAATGGGTTACAGAAAATGGCAATAAAAATAAATCTGTAACATCAAGAATCCAGAAAATGGAGGTAGCATTTCAATACACAAAAAATGTTTATAACAAGCAATGCCTGTCATGGAATAGTAAAATTCGTCATTATTTAACAGTGATTAAACCGGAAGCTCTTTATGCTTCAGAAACGCTAAATTTACAAATTAAAACATTAAAGGAACAATTAAATATTAAGGAAAGGAAAATTATGAGAAAGATCTTAGGGCCCAGAATTAAGAATGGCATACACTATCCCAGACCCAATTCTGAAATATATAAAAAAAATTAAAAAATTACCGATACCATGAGAATGAGACGAATTCAATTTTTGGGTCATTTGGAAAGAATGAATCATACGAGGCTTACTTACCGAATCCACAAATTTCTACAGAACAAACGTACAAGTCCAAAGTGGTACAAACAAGTGGAAAGGGACCTAGTGGAGATGGGATCGCCAGATCTCATGAATAGAAATATGATCAGGAATATTGTTCATACAAGGGGATTTGAGGAAGATCTGAAGAAACCAACACGACGTGCATGGTCGGAGGAACAGAAAGTACAACAATCCATGAAGATGAAAAGCTATTGGACAAGGAGGAAGGCCCAGCATACGTTGATTCCGCGTGGTCCTAAGTGACCCATCCGCGAGAAGAAATATATATATATATATATATATATATATATATATATATATATATATATATATATATAATATATATGTATACAACGCTATTTTATATCCACGACGCTATTTTATATAAAACGAAATTTAGTAGTAAATCCCTGATTTAGTAGTGGAAATAGTCGAATTTAAGAGCAGCATAGTATGGAAAATTCAATTTAAAATTATTAATTGAAATTATTTATATTAATTGAATTAAATTTCCGTAGTAGAAGAAATAATAGTGTAAATGTGTATATGAAAATAGTGTAATTGTGTATATTGTAGACAATAATGATCGCAGATAACAATTTGAAAATGTTATATTAAACGTATGAGATACTTTACCAAATAATTTTAGATCAATAAAGAAACTTGCTATTGCACTTTTATCGATATTTCGGTCGACATATTCTTGTGAAAAATTATTTTCTTTGATGAATTTCGTAAAATATAAAAAATAACTTTTAAATGAATTAACTGGGAAATGTGTTAAATTAATGAATACGAAATATTAACCGAATATTAAGAAACTATCAGAAAATAAACAACAGATTTCTCATTCATCACTTAAATAAGAGTTTCTTTAATCCTTGCTCATTTAAAGACTCAATGCAGGGTTGCCTGCCGACTTAGCATGCTGTCACCTGGTGCGGTAATTCATGGTATCACCTTATTGATATACATTTTTTAACTTCAAAAACCTTTACTTCTTTGCTCTTCACTAGCAAAAGTAGAAGTTAAAATACAAGAAGGAAATTTAAACATTGTAGAAGCCTTTAAAATTGAGAACAAAAAGGTGGCCTTTAATCTTCCTCCTCTTTTCCCAATGATGCCACTGACCGGGTGACCCATGACCTAATCCAAAAAATATAATGAACAATATTTGACCCACCGCTCTAAAAAGTTCGCCATCCCTGCTTAGACTAAACTGGAGAAGAATACCTGTATATGAGATAAGAATATATATGTACCACTGATGTCCTGGGACAACGAAACAATGCTTTATATTGGTTTTATGGTGTTTATTTGTCATCAAATTAACAAAACCATGGGGAATATATTTCATGACCGCAATATTATTTACGTTCAGGGACGAAACGGTTAAATAAAATATAACATTATGAAACTTGAAAATTTATTTATTTATTATATTCTTGGGTAAAGAATTTAATAAAGGTAATAAAATTCCGATATATTGCCAACGTTTCGGTCTTTTTTAATTTCTGACCTTCTTCAGGGCTACAAAATTAAACAAAAACAATTACAATATTATTAATTAATATATAAATATCATAACTTATATCTAAATTTTACATATTAATTTACATTGTTTCTTGTTTTAAATTTAATAGATATGACAATGCTATTTTTGCGTTTGAATTTTGAATTTCGTAGTTGTTAGTTATGTTAGTTTTATAATGTGTGTTAATTTAATAGATTATTATAAAATATACTAAGGCCCATAGTGTCTTCTCTGTAATTAATAGTGTTATTTGTTTTAATTTGTATCATTTCACTAATATTTCTTCTTGTGCTATTTTTGTCAATGTCAAGAATTTCAAAATTGTCAAAATCAAAGAAATGTCCGTCTATAAAAAAGTGTTTTGTTAGTGCAGTTTTGTTTAAATTTTTAGAATTTTTACAATCATTTTTATGTTGACCAATGCGTTTTTTTATGTATTGTCCAGATTGCCCAAAATAACATTTATTACAGTTGTCACATGGAATTTTGTATACTGAACCTGATATCATATCTTTTGGAACTCTATCTTTGATTTTAGTGAATAATAATTTCCCTGTTGTTAGTATATTATACGGAGTAATCTTGATAATGTAGATTTTGTAGACCTGAAGAAGGTCAGAAATTAAAAAAGACCGAAACGTTGGCAATATATCGGAATTTTATTAGCCTTTATTAAATCCTTTACCCAAGAACTAAATAAAATATAATTTAAAAAAAAAGGATAGTACTTTATCTATTTATATTTCTATTTCACTTATTGTTCATAAATATAATAAGATATACAAAATATTATATATATATATATATATATATATATATATATATATATATATATATATATATATATATATATATATATATATATATATATATAGATACTTTATTCAAAATATGTAGAAATATATGTACACTAGTATATACAAATACCCACATACACACATAAAACAGAGAACCAAAGGACTCGTTTAGGCATTACTGCCTTCCACGAGCCCTAGCTTGATATGTAAGATTGAGTAATTAATTATTAAAAGTAATAATCATGGATCGAGGGAAAAAGTATCAGTAAGGACAGAAAGGAATGGGCTAGACTAGTCCACAACTAATATTAGCTTGCCATTTCTGTAACACTGTACCTAAGTCTATATAGATTATTACTTTAACACCTAACGGTAAACTAAGGTTTGGAATAAAAAAAAAAGAATAAAGTGATTGTTTATTAAAGTATATTAATTAATGTTAACAATCTATTTACGAAAAAACTTAAATTACAAAGAAATTGTGTAAACATTCATTAAATTTTGGAATGATGTTTGATTTTTTTTGTTACCAGCTATAACCCGCGTCTTCGCTCGCATGATTGTAGGGTACACCAGAGCAAATAGAGATAAAAGCTGATTTTTTTTGGCATCATATAGGTTAGTTAAGTAAAAAAATTTCCTATTAACATGTCGTAAACATAACCTTACTGCAGTACATTTATTACATTCCAATGATGTTTCTTTTAATAAGTTCTAATTGTTTCCATGGTATTTACGTATTAACGCCACCAACGTTATATATTGGATCGAGAGTTCGCGTTGCAGCGCGTATGTTGTCTCGATTTATCTGTTCGCTTCGCAGCGGGCAACCTAAATTAACCGGGGTTCAAAAATTAAGCATTTTGAGTTTTAGAAATGTTTTAATTTTAAGTAAAATGTTTTGTTTTATGATTTATCATAAAAATTTTAGGTGTAGATTGGGGGCGTTTAAAAATGTAGCGGTGGTGGCGTTAATACGTAAGTTTCAATTTCCAACATTTAACTAACTAGCTTTTATCTTTTGTAGCCTGATAATAGTAAAATTTTTACAATATAATAGTATACATCGCCGAAACTAGTAGCTGGTAACAAATTAATTAATTTGTTTAATTGTCCCAACGTAACCAGTAAAGAAATTTTCTAATCCTTATGAATAATATAAAGATTAATATTAAGATAGACTGTAAGTAAGATTTGAAATTTTTTACCGCATAAAATTAAGTTGAAATAAAATAAACATTAGCATAACTTGTTCTCCAATAGTTTTGTGTGGATTTCATTAAAACTTTGCAGACTTATTACTTATGAATCAAGTAAAAAATATTAATAAGCTAGAATTCAATCGAGTGGTTGGTTTCAAAACGATTGCTTATTGCAGACAAATATTGTAAATCTCGAGGTCGTTTTTGAACAATCTGCCTAGTCTTCATTTTTGAAACAATATTAATGAATCATAGTTCATCATTTTAAGGCTTTCTTAAGCTTTCAGAAAAATTACTTATTATACATATTAATTAAAACTAATTACGCTCTTTTTGGTACATTTTAAGATATCGTTGTAAGTATAACAAGATGTTGTTATGTATGTATAACATGATGTTTTGGTTGAAAATTGTTGGGATTTTTAAGATTATCTGACTTATTGTACAGTGAATTATATAATGGTTGGTATTATAGTAATCCATGTAAAATTCTGCGTATTTTGATATACAATATGTAAAAATCTAAGAGGTGTCGAAAATCGCGATTTTTTTAAAGCTTATTTAGCTTATTGTTACTTATAATATAATAAAAGCCGCGAAATTTTGTGTAAAATAAAAAAAGAATAATCTTTTTTTGTTTTGATGAAACGTTAGCTTGTGAATATTGCTTGATACATCAATCAATATTGATACATGATTGATACAATTGGCAATTATAAATACGCGTATAATAACATACTTTCGGATTTTTGCCCCAAACTTTTTTCAAAATAAGAAGTTAATTGTTTTACCTATTAATTTAACTATATGAAACTATATTTTAAATTATTTGAATAAAACTAATTAGCTCATTTGTTTCATGTGATCATTTATTTATAACTATAGTTTCACCAACATAATGGCATCTTCAGATCAATTACAAACATTTTTCAGTACTTACGTATTAACGCCACCACCGCCTCATTTTTAAATGCCGCTAATCTACAACTAAAATTTTTATGATAAATCATAAAATAAAACATTTTATTTAAAATGAAAACATTTTTAAAACTGAAAATACTTTATTTTTTAACTCCGGTTAGATTAGGTTGGCCACCGCGAAGTGGACAGATGAATTAAGACAACATACGCGTAGCAGGGCGAACTCTCGATCCAATATATAGCGGTGGTGGCGTTAAAACGTAAGTACCCATTTTTCTATTGCCTATATTTATGCAATTTAGGATGGGGTTGGTCATATTTTTAGGAGTGGTGGATGAATTCTGTTTGTTCATTGACAAATTAATTCAGGACAGCTATGTTTACTAAATATTGATTATCTTATGAGTAATAGCTTAATATTAAAATACACTAAGATTTTAAGTTATTTGAATAAAGCTAATTTGCTCATTTGTTTCATGTGATCATTTATTTGTAACTATAGTTTAGTTGTTCAGTTGTGAGACAATCATTTGAACTGTTATTGATAGTTTTCCCGATTTCTAAGGATTTCAAAAGGTCCAATTTTTCAAAATAATATAAATTGACTGAAT
The DNA here is from genome assembly GCA_944588485.1 of Phosphuga atrata. Classification (NCBI taxonomy): domain Eukaryota; kingdom Metazoa; phylum Arthropoda; class Insecta; order Coleoptera; family Silphidae; genus Phosphuga; species Phosphuga atrata. The sequence continues at coordinate 59,627,222 of OX155898.1, forward strand.
CTTTACCTAAATTATTCTAAATTAAGTGGAGACTAAAACTAAGTATAATATTTGCATCAATTGTATGTATCAATCAATATTTGAGAGGACTTTCATTTCGATTTTTCCACAAATTCCAACAAAGTTTTGTTAATTTTCGACAAAATTTCCAAATATTTGCAACAATTTTAACAAAACTTTATCTAAAGAAAAACCTGAAATTTTGCTTCAACACCTTTTCCTCTTATTCTTGAAATTTAACAAATTTTCATAAACACTTGGAGACACGGCGGTATTAAAAATGTCCCATCTTTTTATTGCGTAAACAGGAATAATGGGATACATTTAAACCATTTTAAAATATTGTAATAGCTACGTGCACATACAAAATTCCTTACAACATATATAGGTACATAGTATTTTTATTTAATAACGTTCTGTGTCTCAAAGCGTTAAATCTAGTTTATAAATCAATGCAAAAACTCACCCACCAAAGCAGAAACTACCACAGCAAATCCACAAACACATTCACAATATGTTTAACAACAATCTCACAAAGTTTTAGCACAATTTTCACTAAATTTCCGCAATTTTTGCTCACAAAACAATACATCCACGCCCTATAAACGCACGCTAATAACTAAAAACGTTCGAGATCGAATTCAAACTCAGTTTTTTGCACTGATTACGCTCGCTTCGATCCGAGGTGTTTACATTTTTTTATACCCCCAAGGTCAAGAAAACAATGAAATGCTAGAAATCGCTAAAATGTATTGTTTACCAAACAGAATATCTACTCAAATTATTAAAATAAAGGAATTTTGCGCCATAAAACCTCCAATCTTGTCCAACCACTTAGCTCCTTTTATACTGTGTATGAGTATGAGTGTTTTTGTATTTAGCTGATGAGTTTACATACATCTTCTTAAAGTTCTTGTTCTAAATATATATTATATATTTCTAGATTGATCGTATCGATCTAGATATTTCGTAATCGTTAATATTTTGGCAAACTCTCCTGTTTTTAAACAGCAAATTTTGGAAATATTTAATTTGCAATTTTTACCGAAAATTAATAATTTGTTATATATGTTACGATCAAAGCGTTACCACAGTCTGTCTATACCGTCACTGGTAAAAGCACGAAAAACTTGAAATGTTATTGAATAAACATGAAATTGGACATGAACTAATAATCACAGAATTAAAATTAAACAAATATTAACAAATGAAAATAAGAAAGATGAAAATTTGTTTCCAGAAGAATTATCGGTATTAACGCCACTACAGCGAGAGGTCGCGCTACCGCGCGATATGTGGTCTGGATTTATCTGCTCCATTATAACCTAATCTAACCATCCATTTTGTTCAAATCTGTAGCTGCGGTGGCGTTAATACGTAAGTACCGAATTATCTATTGAATATAATAAATAAAATTTAATTTGCGAAGAATTACCAAACATAAATAATAATAGACAGATACCATTAAATAAACGTAAATAGTGTAAAATAGAATTCGAATCATTGGTAACGTGTGTTATTTACGTTCACAACAAAAAAAATCCCGAAGAGAGACAAAATGCGAATGAAGAGCTTCAAATACAAGCCAAAGAAATGAAGCATATTTCTTATTTATCACACCCTGACGCAACAGTAGAAATAACTTTAAGAATATAAGTACCTGTTATTAACCAGGGCAATGGAGATGCTTGATCAATTCTATCATTTTGTCGAAAACTTCCAATGGTTATTGCCAATTGGGGACATGTATTGAAGTCATCCATATCACAGGCAACCTCCAAACAAGTTAGACCTACAAAAATTTGCTTGTAGAAATTATGTATTTTAAGAGGTAAGTTCACAGAGAGAGAGAAATTATAGTGAAAAACAAAAAGTTAAACCACCGCAGCAAGATGTCGCGCTACCGCGCGATATGTGGTCTGGATTTATCTGTTCTAATATAACGTAATCTAACCCTTATCCAAACATTTTTCTTATTTCTGATCGACAGGTCGCGCTACTGCACGATATGTGGTCTGGATTTATCTGCTCCGTTATTAACCTAAAATTAACCTAACCTAACCTAATCTAATCTAACCATCCTTTTTGTTCAAATCTGTAGTGGCGGTGCCGTTAGTACGTAAGTACCGATTGGTGTTAGTGTTAAGAAAAATTGTGTAAAAAACAAAGTGAATTGGTATACATTTTTTTTAGCTGGAAATGACAAATTAATTTAATGTCAAGTTTCCTATTTCTTTGTAGGTTTAAAAAAAATAGTAATATAATAATAGGTGGAATTATTTTCCAAACCGACTAATCAACCGCCTGTTCAAAAACCTTTTGGTAAAACAAGAAGGTTCGTACCACTTGATTGACAGAAACCGAGAAGGATATTAAAGAACTGGGAATCACAGATCTCCAAAACAGGCAGTCTGTGAGACGCGCCCTAAAGGAAGTCCGTAGATTTCAGGGAAAAAACCCGAAGGAAAGATACCCCCTGGATAGAAGAGGCGAAGGAGTTACACCGGCCGAAGATGCGATAATAATGGGCAAAGATCAAAGCCCAACAGTTGAACAAGCGTGGTCCAAAGTACGCAAATTCGAAAGAAGAAGAAGAAGAATATGTGTGATTACTGGAAGTACTAGAGAGTTTAGGAAATGCCATCATGGTCCTAAATTAAATGACAGGAAACACCTGTTCCTCACCTCCCCGTGGTGGAGAGGGGGCAACGTTAGGTGTATAGTTACATACTCAAACGGCTAACGAATACAGCGACCTAAAATCTCCCGCTATAAGGGGATCCACGTCCAACCTATTCTAACAACCGCTTCGGAGGGTGGAAGAGTGGATGGAAGTTTAGGCACTCTTTTGTCCTAGGAGTGAGAAATTGACCCTTAAGGCGGATGAGCTACTAGTTGGTCAACGGCTTGAGAATGCAGAAAGCAATGAGAACCTACTGCATTCAAGATCCATATGGATTTCTCTAGTAACACATCATGACTGTATTCAAAACCAAATGTGCTAGTCTATTCTTCAATAAAGAGGTATGAGGTATGTAGATGAATGAGGTATTTACCAGGGAAGAGAGGTGTTGGACGAAGAAGAATATCCTGGTTAAAAAATCTCACAGCCTGGACCTCAAAAACATCTACTGAATTATTCCGAGCTACAAGTGATAGGAAAAAAGCAGTCAAGATGATAGCCAACATATGGAACGGATATGAACCAGAAGAAGAAGTATTGAAGTCATCAAAGGTCTTTCTTCTAGATTACAATTTAGTGTTCCCCAGAGGAGATAATTACAGAAGAAGAAGTTCCTGAGGAAGAATTACATTTACGGCCAATTGCTTATAATGACCAAGGTTTTAAGAAATGCAACTGCTAAATAAAGTGCAATAATAAAAAATGTTCATGTATGTTTAAAATTGTAAAAAGCAGCCTACTTTGTAGTTCTAAATGCCATTATAGTGTGCCACGTTGGAATAAATATTTCTTTTGTAAATCTTCATTCCCTGCAAAAAGTAATATTTATATTTATATTTTGTTTCAATATTATTTTTGTTAAATAAATATAGGGATATTTTTAACTAGTCTGAGGATGTCTTCATCATTTTGTACAGATTTTTGAAGATATTTGAAAATCACCTATACCTATATTAACAGAAATGATTTATTTATACAATAAAGTAGTAGAACCTTTTTTAGATAGGTTAATTAATTTATGACAACTACAATAGCACATAGTGTGCACTATAGACAATCAAAACGGATCTATATCTTATACAATATCGCTACCTTGTTTGTCAAATTACATGACAACTGCAAACGCATTGAGGTCGATTCCCATATGCGCGACACTCAGCTACGCGACGTCGTGCGACAACGCCAGTCAAATAATGATTACATTGTTTTAAATGGGCACGTCGCGTAGCTGTCACGTAGCCATAGTGATAACGTGCCCATTTAAAACAATGTAATCATTCAGGCGATGTCGCGTAGCTGAGTGTCGCGTATATGAGAATCGGCTTTTAAAGTCGGAAGAGGAGTGAGACGGAGAGACAATATGTCTCCAAAACTATTCATAACAGTCCTCGAATACGCTTTCAAGAAACTCAATTGGGAGACCAGGGGTATAAACATAGACGGTCGCAAACTCAGTCATCTTCGCTTCGCAGATGACATTGTCCTAAGAACCGACAATCCAGGAAAGGCGAAACAAATGCTCCATGAATTGGAAGAACTATGCTCTGGTGTTGGACTGAAAATGAACTTTTCCAAGACTAAGATCATCTTGTTATGAGCGAGGGCATAAAGATCGGCAACACCACACTTGAAATGGTTGAGAAATATATATTCCTTGGCCATGAAATACGAATATTAAAGGACAACCAGACGTGCGAATTACATCACAAGAATCAACCTTGGATGGGCAGCCTACGGAAAATTAAAACATGCCTTTAAAAGCGCCCATCTACCTAAAGAGAAAAGTTTTCGACCAGTGTGTTCTGCCGGTACTCACGTATGGAACGGAGACCTTAACACTAACGATATCATCAGCGAGGAAGCATAGAGTGGCACAACGAAAAATGGAGAGATCAATGCTAGGTTTAGGTTTAAGGGACCACGTTACGAATCATGGCCTACAACAGAGGACCGGGGTAACAGACATCATCAAAAGAATAGAGACATCAAAATTGAATTGTCCAGTAACATTTCTGAAACGAAGGACGACAGGCGGACGAAGAGATTGATGGAATGGGGACCATGCGCTGATATGCGAAACAGGGAAGACCACCTACACGCTGATGACCCAAAAAGAATTGAAACCAACTGGATGCAGGCGGGTTAACACAGACAACAATGGAAAGCTATGAGGGAGGACTATGTCCGGTAGTAGACGTCAAGGCTGAATGATGATGATGATGATGATGACAATAGCGTATCATATCACTTTCTTGATAACATTATATGTAGTATAATTTTGACATTTTAAGGTTTGAAAATGTAAACCACATTCAATACTTCGCCGTGAAAGTAGCTCATTTTTCAATTAATACTTTGTCAATAAATATACGTAAAAGCGTACATTGACTGGTGGATGTATGCACTAACTGAATATTATATTTCAACTGTAACATATACAGTATAATGTCGATAATCCGACAGATATGACATACACATATGACAGACACATATGGCAGACAATCGCAGGATTATCAGAAAGAGTGGTGGGAGGGAAGGAAGTCTCCAGACCGCCGGATTACAGAACGTGTCCGAATAACCAACGGTCGAATTACCGAGATTATACTCTATATCTTAATATGTATATAAAACAAAGTCGGGTTTGATGTTAGACTTTTAAGAACTCAAGAACGGCTAGACCAATTTTTATTATTTTTGATTTGCTGGATTTGCCTCCACCTCTGCTATTATAGTAACTATTAAAATATGGGAAAAATTCACGAAAAAAGGTAATAATAATGAAAATAATTCATTTTCTCGTTACTCATTCTTATCACTGTGATAATTATGTTATATCATGATAATTATAATATTCGCCATCGTTTCGAACAACTGTGAAGTAATACATTTATAGCAAATTGATCTATTGAAGCGTCAGATTATCAGGAGTAGAATAGTAGTTTTACTGGTAGTAAGGGGAATGAATAGAATGGCTTTGTTTCGCTTTCGATCCTTCACAAAACAAACAAGCGTGTGATAGACAGGCTTGCGCCAATTCGGGAATTCTTGAGCGCATTCTTCGTGAATTGTTGAGAAAGTTATTTCCTTGGGGAACAAATAATTATAGACGGGAAACAAAGCTACATTTCGCTTAAATGAAATATATTTTTAAAAGATTTATTTTATTCATACCATAGCTGTAAATATTTGTTTGATTAAATCATTTGTCTATGGTGAATGGCTAATTAATAAAAAAGTTAAAATGAATAATATAATTTTCTAGTAATATCACATGTTTCGAAAAGTTTTTTCGAAACCTACAAGACAAGTCGAAACTTGTTCAACGAATTGTTGAATTTCATGCAATTATTTTTTTTGTTGATTCAACAGAATTTTAACATTCCTCATAGATAAAATATTGTAGGATACACGTGTGTAAAAAGCTTTTGTGCACTCATTGCTATTAATCTAAAAATTGCAACTCATGCACAAAAGCTCTTTTTTACACACTTGTATCATAAACCACTATTAACTTCATTACAGTGGCAATCGCATCGTATATGCACATTGAATACACGAGGTTATACTAGCTAGGGCTTCACACGAGAGTCTCGTTTCTGATCTCGTTGCGGGCAGCCGTAACATTTTCTTCATAAATTTGAACCCGAGCAACCCGAACTTGCCCGAGCCCAGAGCGAGCAGTCCAAATTTATGAAAAATTGTTACGGCTGCCGGTGTCCGAAACTTGTTACGAAAAATTGAAGACGAGGTCAGAAACGAGACTCTCGCGTGAATCCCTAGTATAAGCACGTGTATTCAATGTGCATATGCGATGCGATTACCACTGTAACGAAGTTAATAGGAGTTTATGATACAAGTGTGTGAGGAAGGGCTTTTGTGCATGATTTACGATATTTTAATTAATGGCAATGAGTGCACGAAAGCCTTTTACACACGTGTATCATACATTATTTTATCTATGAAGAATGTTAAAATTCTGTTGAATCTACAAAAAAAATATTTGTATCAAATCATTGACACAATAGGGTTATGTTAGGTTAAGAACGTTCTGCACCTCAGTCGCAAATCGCACAACGACGGGAACATCTTTAGGTCGTTGTTGATGTAATCTAGGTTAACCTAGATTTAATCTAGATCAGGTTATGGATAGGTATTAGAGCAAGATAAATCCAGACTGAGAGGTCGAGACTTCTTGATTCAAAAGAAGAAATAAACTTTTAAATTTATTTTAATTTTAATAAACGTCAGAAAATTACTTTCACAACGTCTACGCTTTTAGGGTTCCGTACCGAAAACGGAACCCTTATAGGATCACTTTGTTGTCCGTCTCTCTGTCTGTCTGTCTGTCAAGACCGTTTTTCTCAGGAACGCGTAGAGGTAACAAGTTGAAATTTGTATCAAATATTCGGGTCTGCGGTCTCCTTCAGCTGTAAAAATCAAACTTGTAAGTCAACGCGATCAAGAGAAATTGCGTTTATGTCGCATATTTTGTGATTTCTCAAGTTATCAAAACCTATAGGGTACTTCCCGTTGACCTAGAATCATGAAATTTGGCAAGAAGCGGTGTCTTAGAGCAAATGTAAAGGGAAAAATCTGAAAACCGTAAATATGTAGTTTAATTACAAGAAAAATTCAAATTTGCTATTAGAAACTTATGAAAATACACTAATGTGTATGTGCGTGGTATTGTCAGCAACCAGAACCATATGGGTTGCTTACAGTTAGGTCCTCCTCGGTTAGGTCCGAAGGTTAAAAAGTATGTGTTGGCACCAATCTGTTTATTCTGAATTTTCCTTGTTTATATTCGTTATGCATTTCATCACGTACGCTCTATATACATAATATATACAGGGTATATATTATGTCTAAATATTGCTTGTTTATAACCGACATGCGACATACTCAAGTCCCGTAACATCCTGTATATATTATATTTCGTCTAATTTTTGTTTATAATCTACATATACTTAAATCACGTACGCCCTATATTTTTTGGTAGTCAATTGCCCAAAAGCAGTCAATTAAACAACTGAATGTTAAGAGTATCGAAATAGATCTAGAAATAGTTGATATATTAGTTTATATTAGATCTAGAAATAGTTAGATCTTAATATAAGTTAGTGAATAAGTGTAATACTAAAATAAAGTTATCTTTTTATAAGTTTAAAAATATTCGCGTTATTTAAAAAAAATACCCTGCATACCTTTATACAGGGTATATAGTTATACAGGCAAAATTGAGCAATGAAAACAAATATTAAAGTTCCAGAACCCTTAAACACTCATAGTGAATGGGGGATGTATGGTAATAAAATATGGGATAGAATTCCATCGTACGACAGCGACATCTTGAGGTTATGCTTGCAGCGGTACTAAGATGGTCGTGATTTCAGGAGGGCCACTTGTCAAGTTAACTGAATGTGCTTGCTACGTCCTCCACAAAAAAAAGATACCTTACTTACAAGTTTGTACGGAACCCTCGGTGCGCGAGTCATAACTCGCACCTGGCCGGTTTTTTTTTGTTTAGTGACGCGAGTTGTTGCCGTGGTAACAACAAACGCAAATCGTTTAATAATGATACTCCATTTGATTTACATTGGAATTTTACGCAAGATTTGGATACTTTTACACACGATTATAATAATAGCATCCTTCACATACAATAATTTACTTATTAATGTGTTCATTTTGGTGCTGCGATAAAATAAAATTTGTTGATTTTTTATAACGCATAATATGAGTTTTAATAGATTAATATTAATTATCTTTTACATTATTTGTGTCTGTGTCTGTGTATTTTTTAATGGAATCAGAGGATTATTTTACCACAAAAAAATCTTGTAAATCCCATGTAAAATATGACAGGATTTGAGATAGGATACACTTGAGAAAAGATAATCCTAATTGGTTAAAAAACTTAAATAAACATTCAAAAAAGAAAAACGGTACACAGACAAGATGTCAAACGAAATTAATAAAAACATCAGTTCCAAAGACCTTGTATTTTCACGGAGAACTAGTACATTATTTCTCGAAAAATAAGTAAATAATTAATATTTTAATAGCTGTGAACGTATTGCGTGGGCGACCTAAATTTACAAACAAGTCCCAGAGGATTGCGTGCCGGCGATAAAAGCATTTCGCGTGCCCGTGTCAGTATTTTTGTCGTCTTCGACTCGGCCGATTAGAGTGAAAAGATACGTGAGTTTGGGATCGGACAGTGCGCGTGTCGTCCGAGACCATTAGTCGTCCAGGTCATTAGAAAGTGTCGCAACCGACAGCTACCGAAGAACCGTTTGTCAACGCATCCGCAACAAAACGCTCTGACACTGACAAAAAATTATAATAAGCAATAATAACACGACGCACTCCCACTCAACCTTAACATTTATCAAAGCTAATTACAAGTAATGGTCTCGTCCCACTCGAATTATCTCCGTTTGAATGGAAAATGCATTCAAATTTTTATTATTACCAAATTCCTTTCACCCGAACGAAATTACAAACACCTACTGGATGTTTATTTAGGTGTGTGCGAGTCTATAAATTTGAAATCGTCACAGAAAAATATTGTGATAATTACACGTTGGGCTGTTTTTATAAGCCGAAACGGCATTGTTCCGTTTCTTTTCGGAATAATAATTAACGGAATGAATATTTATGGCAGATTTCCTACGTTTCTGCCGCAAAGCGGAATGATATAGAGCTCGAGCCAATCACGCGAATATCTAATTCCGGAAATGACGGAGAAATTGATTTCCATAACGATTATAAAATATTTCAGTCAATTAACGTTTGATTCCTTTCAAATATTCTTCCACTTTAATCAAAGATTTCTATAAATAATATCCTGCGGGATGAATAATTTGGGGCGGAGGAAGTTCGCGAGAAAGTAACTTTTCCGAGGAAGAAAACCGCGGTTCCGTGTTACACACGAAATATCTTTATCGAAAATAGCGTATTTGCGGAGATCCACGATCGCTGGAATCTCATATTTTTCATTAAAGAGATTTTAATTACGCGAACTTTTGATTTACAACCCCGCGGCGAACACAAACACATTCCCGGCGATTAATTTAAACTTTAACCGAATTGAATTAACCGCGCGCCGGCGAAGCACCCCCTGTTCGCTCCGCATCGCCGCCAAAGCGCCAACTCTCACCCCCTTCGATCAATTTATTAATAATAAATATCACTATCGTGATAGATGCGGCGTATGCCAGCGCCGCCGCTTCCACAAAACACTCTGCAAACCAATTCCAATTAGTTCTTCCTTTCTGAAATACTTACACACCCAATGAATTTAATTCAACATTCATATCACAATAAAATAATAACAGTTATTTAACTATCATAGTTTTCGTTTGTATTCGATAGGCGAGATCTATAAATATTTATAATTGCTGTGGATATATGAAACCCTTTCGGATTTTAATGGGATTTATTTTAATTACTTTGTAAGGGTCAATAATATATTTTAGAACACATTTCTTAATATTTAAGAACTTATTAAAGAACATATTTCCTAGCATTGTATTATTGATCCTAATCACAAGCTCACATTGAAATATGAATCACACAATTCCTGATATATTTGAACTAATAGTACATTAAATATAATGATCTATGGATTGCAAAATATATTTTATTGTGAAAAATAAAGCAATTATCTGCTGTGTTTGCTTTATATTAATATTTGCAATAAGAAGCGACCGTTTTTCTGATCGGGACTTCATCTACATACTTGTTGAATATGAACCAAAGTTGTTGAAAATACAGTCTGAAGTAATCGGACAACGAGTAAGTTTGTGCGGCTGTTCTAGCTAAATTAGTCTAGCTACAGCTTCGAACTTAGATTTAGTTTGTTTATCCATCTTTAAATTACTTTTGTAGACCGCTAAGATTCCTCTGAGTAAATTTGTCTGCCCGTATTAGCTAAACTAATCTAGCCTCAAAAGGAAAAAAATACTTAGCTTGCCTGTTCATATCTTAGTTATTTAATTAGACGCTTTAGATTAGTCTGAATAAGTTGGTTTCTAAATCTAATCTGTTCTAAATCTGTTCCAGCTATATAAATCTAGCTACAGCATAAAATTAGATTTAGTTTGTCTGTCTGACTTTAATTTTTTTTTTCTAGACAGCCTAGAACTTTCTAGATCAGTCAGTCAGTCTGTCTGTCCTAGCTAAATTAATCTAGAGTGTTTGTCTTTCAGTTATTAAATTGGTCAGTCTGGATTAGTCCGAGTAAGTTGCTCTATTTATTCCAGCTGAAGTAGTCTAGCTACAACATGGTAATTAGGTTTAGTTTGTCTGTCTATCTTTTATTTATTTTTGTAGACAGTCTGGATTAGTCTGAGTAAGTTTGTCTGTCCATCCCAGCTAAAGTAATCTAACCACTACAGGCAATTAGACTTAGTTTGTCTACCTGTTTTCAGTTATTACATTAGACAGTCTGGATTATTACGAGTAAGTTGGTATATCTATTTCAAATAGGTTAGTTTTAGGAAAATTAGTTTCAGTTAAATTGACATTCTGTGAAATAATTCATTGAGATTCTATTAATTTCGCCCATTTATTAGTTTTTAGATAAATAACACTAGTCTTTATTGGTTCCTGTTCCTAGAAACAGAGTCGCCCTTAGGTTGAAATAATTGTTGGGCCTGCAAACCATCAATTCAACCCTTTCAAGTCGGGTTTACTTTCAAAATTAATTAGGATTTGTAAACAATCTTGCTCTAGCTAAATTTAGTTGATTACTTGAATGTTCTTGTAAACATACAGTTCTTCTGGTTCCTTCGCCAAGTCGTTTACTGTTGCTGGGATATATACGTCCCACTCACACATGAATAATGAACAAAAATAACCCGCAAGTTACCGCAGATGGATGGGATATACGTGGCCTGTCAGAAAAGTATCCGACCTTATTTTTTATTTTGAAAACCTGATGGATTTGAATCAAGTGCGCTTGCATGAGCGAACCATGAACCTTCGTGAACATGCGTGAATTTTTTCCCGCCTGTAGATAGCGTCAGTTGCTGTCGAGCAGTGTTCGAGTGACGTAGTGGTTAGTGCTCTCGTCGGTATTTCAATGCAAGTAAAAATCACTATATATTATAGCGATGTCCTACGTCGCCTACGTGATGCTGTGCGGCGCAAGCGACTGGAGTTGTGGTCATCAGGAAATTGGCGACTCCATCACGACAATGCTCCAGCACATTCTTCGCACTTGGCTCACATTTTTTCGGCGAAAAACCAGACACCTCTGGCTCGACAGGCTCCTTACTCTCCTGATATGGGTCCTTGCTACTTATGGCTATTCCCCAAAGTCAAGAGGCCACTGACAGGAACGCAACTTCAGACAAGAGAGAACATTATGGCTGCAACGACAGCCGAGCTAAGGTCGATTTCGAAAGAGGCTGTTTCGGAATGCTTCCAACAATGGAATTCCAAAGCGTGTGGAGTCCCAAGGAAACTACTTTGGGGGTGATTGGATTTCCAACGCTCCAGATATGCCATTTTTTTCACCGGTTAAAGGTCGGATACTTCTCTAACAGACCACGTATATGTCCCAGGAGACTGGAATCGGTTAAATGCGTTACAGCTTGAAGAGTATTTAGAAAAAATTAATTATAACTGCGAAAGAAATAGTCGTGTCTAACCTAATTTTTTCTGCCTAGACTGGGAAAAGAGGGACACAACCGAAATCGTTCTACAAAACACCATCCAGAAATGAATAAAACAACTGGCACATGTATTTTGAAAATGTTATGATAACTGACACCCTGAATGTTATGGCTAAAGGTGGTCCCCGGTTTCTAAGGTTTTGTATGAAATGAAATAAAAAAATCTTGTCTGTCTAGTCGTGTCTGTCTAGCTTTGTATTTCTTGTCTGTTTAATTTTGTCTGTCTAGTCTTCTCTGTCTAGTCTTGTCTGTCTAGTCTTGTCTGTCTAGTCTTGTCTGTCTAGTCTTGTCTGTCTAGTCTTGTCTGTCTAGTCTTGTCTGTCTAGTCTTGTCTGTCTAGTCTTGTCTGTCTAGTCTTGTCTGTCTAGTCTTGTCTGTCTAGTCTTGTCTGTCTAGTCTTGTCTGTCTAGTCTTGTCTGTCTAGTCTTGTCTGTCTAGTCTTGTCTGTCTAGTCTTGTCTGTCTAGTCTTGTCTGTCTAGTCTTGTCTGTCTAGTCTTGTCTGTCTAGTCTTGTCTGTCTAGTCTTGTCTGTCTAGTCTTGTCTGTCTAGTCTTGTCTGTCTAGTCTTGTCTGTCTAGTCTTGTCTGTCTAGTCTTGTCTGTCTAGTCTTGTCTGTCTAGTCTTGTCTGTCTAGTCTTGTCTGTCTAGTCTTGTCTGTCTAGTCTTGTCTGTCTAGTCTTGTCTGTCTAGTCTTGTCTGTCTAGTCTTGTCTGTCTAGTCTTGTCTGTCTAGTCTTGTCTGTCTAGTCTTGTCTGTCTAGTCTTGTCTGTCTAGTCTTGTCTGTCTAGTCTTGTCTGTCTAGTCTTGTCTGTCTAGTCTTGTCTGTCTAGTCTTGTCTGTCTAGTCTTGTCTGTCTAGTCTTGTCTGTCTAGTCTTGTCTGTCTAGTCTTGTCTGTCTAGTCTTGTCTGTCTAGTCTTGTCTGTCTAGTCTTGTCTGTCTAGTCTTGTCTGTCTAGTCTTGTCTGTCTAGTCTTGTCTGTCTAGTCTTTTCTGTCTAGTCTTGTCTGTCTAGTCTTGTCTGTCTAGTCTTGTCTGTCTAGTCTTGTCTGTCTAGTCTTGTCTGTCTAGTCTTGTCTGTCTAGTCTTGTCTGTCTAGTCTTGTCTGTCTAGTCTTGTCTGTCTAGTCTTGTCTGTCTAGTCTTGTTTGTCTAGTCTTGTCTGTCTAGTCTTGTCTGTCTAGTCTTGTCTGTCTAGTCTTGTCTGTCTAGTCTTGTCTGTCTAGTCTTGTCTGTCTAGTCTTGTCTGTCTAGTCTTGTCTGTCTAGTCTTGTCTGTCTAGTCTTGTCTGTCTAGTCTTGTCTGTCTAGTCTTGTCTGTCTAGTCTTGTCTGTCTAGTCTTGTCTGTCTAGTCTTGTCTGTCTAGTCTTGTCTGTCTAGTCTTGTCTGTCTAGTCTTGTCTGTCTAGTCTTGTCTGTCTAGTCTTGTCTGTCTAGTCTTGTCTGTCTAGTCTTGTCTGTCTAGTCTTGTCTGTCTAGTCTTGTCTGTCTAGTCTTGTCTGTCTAGTCTTGTCTGTCTAGTCTTGTCTGTCTAGTCTTGTCTGTCTAGTCTTGTCTGTCTAGTCTTGTCTGTCTAGTCTTGTCTGTCTAGTCTTGTCTGTCTAGTCTTGTCTGTCTAGTCTTGTCTGTCTAGTCTTGTCTGTCTAGTCTTGTCTGTCTAGTCTTGTCTGTCTAGTCGTGTCTGTCTAGTCTTGTCTGTCTAGTCTTGTCTGTCTTGTCTTGTCTGTCTACTCTTGTCTGTCTAGTCTTGTGTGTCTCGTCTTGAAAAGCCTATTCTATCGTTTTTGTCTAGTCTAGGATGTCTAATTTTATGTGCCTAGATTTGAAGTTTCAATTCGAATTGAATAAGTGAATATAAAATATTTGGAATTGAAATGTATGTTATGTAAAAGTGAGTTTAATGGCTTTTGTATGGACAAAGCGAATGGAATGCGCTGAGTTGATTGAAGATAAATTAAAATAATTGAGAATTTCGGAAATCGAATTTAAATTAAACTAATGATGATTTATTGGATTATTTCTTGAAGTTCCGTCAATTTGCATCAAGTTCGGTTTGAATTTCAATTTCAAATTTTATGCAATTAGTGTAATCCGAGGGATTTCGCATGGAACCTTGAGTCGGTTCGGGATCGAATGTAAAGGAGATAAGAGGAGAATGTATCGAGTTTAGAATCCCTTTTAAAAAGCGGCCAAAGTGAAAAGTTCATAGCTTTCCCTTAAACAGAGGGCGAATAAAAAAAAACTTTTTATTGGCCTAATAAAATGCTTTTGAAATAATGTCATCCATCTCCCGTGCAGTCCGCAACAAATATAATAACAAGTTAATATCTCCGCATGTTATTTTATTCCCTGTTCATAACGTTCACCGCTCCACAATTTTATTTATAAATTTTTACCGGTAATATACCCCTAAGTCATGGCAGAATTTTATTGGGGTTGACCCTTAGAACGGTCGGGTCGGTGAGTGTGTGTGTTTCCACTGGCATCGATTCCGACCAGCTTCCAGAGATATTTATTCTCTGGATCTGAATTTATGTTAATAGTGCCCCTAATAAAGATGTCATTCTTGGACCGAAATTGAACCCCAACCAATCCCAAGAAATATTGCCAGTGGAAAAGCGACCTTAAATTCACTCTGTATAACAATATTGAAAGTCATATTATGATAATCGGTTTTTATCTACTGGAATTTATCATATCACTAAAAAAAGAAAAAACGTCGTATCTTGGAAATTACTTTTCAAAGGGATTTACATTTTCTCATATATTCCGGAAATATTATTAGATTTTATTATTTTTTATCAGCTCGGAGATAAAATTGATTTTATTACGTGCCATGTCATTTATTTTAAATGTCCTACAAATCTTAAAACTGTTATAGTCAATATAAACACACATAGTCTATGCATTTCTAAATATGTACCACATTTTAAGGGTGTCTACGAATGGAAACCTGAACAGAAACCTTTTTTAATAATAAATTATGGTTTTAATAAAGTAAGATTAAGGAAAAAATATTAATCTTGCCCTCGAAATCTTGAAGCAGACCTAGAGATTAAGATCTTTGGCGGCCTCCTACCAATTAAGAAAAACTATATATTACATTATTAAATCTTACAATAATATCAAGAATTTACTATTGGCAATTTGTTTAAAAATATCGAGGAATTAATGTATTCTCCACGGGTCTGTCTTTCAATCAAAGACGGAATCAATTCTTCACGATTATCCTGGAAGGCACTTATCGTACTTAATGGACAATTTTTTTGGTTATTACATATTTTTTTAATTAACGTAATTTATAAAATGCTTAGCGGGCCACATAAAATGAAGACGCGATCTAGACTAAAGCTCCCGTCTTATTTTTAATATTTAGCTTAAAATTTATAGTTTGTTCTAAAATAAATGCTATCGGCAAATGTAACTTTTTCCATTATATTTTCTTTATATTAAAAACTCAAAGTATGTATAAGGCTTGGTTGTATTTCAGTTTCATATTTGAGTTTTAATTTGAATACAAAAAAAATATTCCTAGGTCATTGTATAGACGAATGTTGTAATAGTTCTGTGTAGTAACAATGACGAAAATGATGTATTAAGAGCGATAGATCCATCCGATATCAACAATGAGTTTTCAAAAGCAATGCAGGACGCGCGTTGGCCAACACAAAGCGAAACAACAATCGGCCGACGAGAAGGGAAAGGATCGGGTTGAGGGCATCGTCTGTAATTCAAACGGGCCCTAATGAAGCCCGAGTAGGAGGACCATACAAGGATCAATTAAGGGCATCGTTAAAGATACAAATAGCAATTGCACTATGACCCTTCTGGGTCGCGTTTCGAAATTGAAATGGATTTTTGTGTGTATCTGCCCTGTAAACAACTACCTGCTTCGGAAAGTAATTAAAAGAATGTTGCCCCTCGCTGTGTGTTGCCCTGGTTGGTTCCCACCCCGCGGGGTACGTGATTGAGATCTTTGAAAAATTTTAATTTGAAATTTTTTTTTTGACCCGTTCAATCCGACGCGAAATTAAAGTTGTCACATTCTGCGCGAGTAATGAATTTCAAAACTGGATTTAACGGCGAATAAACTACGAGTAATAAATGCAAATTCATTCATTTTGATTTTCATACGGATTAACGTCCATTTCATGCGGATCCGTGGCGTGCAGACTATATAAACGCTTTCTAGTCTCTCTCTCTCTGCCCAGCACACATCCATCAAGGATGGCTACACGTCCACAAAACATATTATTAAACTAGTTTATATTAACTTTGCAAATTTTGATTCAATTATTAGCATTGCGGCGCCCGCATCCAGACGCCGCGACGACCAACTCAAACCGTGTCTGCTTGGAATATTGATAATATCCTATGCAAACAACTAACTGCGTATGTATCATTGTAGGAGGAATCGCCGCATTACTCCGGCAAATTAGTTTAACAGAAAAATAAACAAAATTACCATCGTAGAAACTAGTAATGGATTCTGAATTATATATTTTCTGATAAAAAAGGAAGTGAGGTAACGTTTCTAGAAATAAGTAATAATCATACTTATTGCTTTCCTATAGGCGATCCGCCGGGATATAAAAAGAATAAAAGCTTGAAAGTTTCTTGAAAGAGAAATTTATATTCCAAAAAAATAATTTGCCTCGCGGCTGTATTTATTTAAATATGACTTGCATATAAGTAGTAATTACAAGGTTTGAATCCAACATCTACTGCATTTTCGAAATTACAAATTATTTCTAGATTACCAATTTCAAACTTGCTTGCAATTACAGTTCGAAACACGTTAAGTCGAAATAATCGTTAACTCGAATTCAAAACTATCGGTAGCCCATTTAAGTGAAATTTATTTCGGAAAATTCCCGAAAAACTGAGAATACGCTTAGACTCATTCCAACAACTGAATTTTCTACGAATATCGATGACAAATTAGCACTTGATTAGATTGAATCAATAAATTATTTTTATTTTATGTCTAAATTGTCAAAATACATGCTGTTTTTTTTTACAAAATTCGCGAAATATTGATAAAAGAAATAAATATTCTTAATTGTCTTATTTTATGCGATAAACAAAATCAAGTTCCCGTTAGATCCCTTTTAATTCCCTTTAGATTAACTAATTTATTTGTGACAAGCAAAGAAACTTACTCACGCTTATTCAGATTGTCTTTATTAATAACTAAAAGATGGACATAGCTGGAATGGATAGATCAATTCGCTCAAACTTATAGTGTAATACATTTTATGTAAATGCAATTTTTTTCGTGATTTTTTTTTTGGTTACAGGAAGGAAATCGAAGTGCTGAAAACGGTTTTCCAGTTTATTTCGCTCTAAAGTTACAAATAAATTTCATTTTTTTTCGCTGTACACAATCACACATTTCTTGCTGATTTGACGCTGTCATAACTTTTGAACCGCTCACCACAGAGACTTCTAGTCGATTCAGCGTCCCAAAATTAGTCGGAGAACGTATATAATATTCCCTGGGAAGCTTTCATTTAAGAAATACCATCGACTGGGGAAGTGTCGATCGCGGAAACGACGAAATGCGAGAAAATCGATTTTTCCAAAATCGTTATTTTTAGAGTCACAGCAAAATTTAAAAACGTTTCTGAAAGTATTTTTGCTGCTGATTACAGATATGCAAATTATATTTTGCTAGCTCTTTCGGTTCACTTTCGCTTGCAAAAATTGAAGAAATCATTATGAAATTTCGGCGCTCTAGTGGAGATCTCGGAAAGTCGTAAATTTGCCGAGGACAATCTTAGTGTATCCATAGGAAAATAACCTTCTGAAAATGATACCGCAATTTGTTTTTAATTCTCTGCAACTGTTTCCGAGATATCTACTTAGCAAATCGAGAATCGGGTAAATTTCAGTTTGAAATTTATAGACAAATTATTGAATATTTCCGGATAATTTACACATCGACTTGTTCGTCTTGTCGTGTAGATTCTATGTGCCAAAAATAATACGCTTAAAATTTAATCATCCAATATTCGATTAGAAGTATACAAAACTCAACATACAATAAATAGATGAAGTTCCACAATAAATAGCTGGATAAATACAAAAATAAATTAATCAATCCAAAATTCGGTTACTTCATACAAAATAAATTACTTCATCCAAAAAAAGGTTAATTCATCCAAAATAAAATGTAATCATCCAATAATTGTTTTTTTCGTACAAACTATGATTTTTCCTTACAATAATGCATTGAATCGTTCAACAAATTCGCAATTCACCCAAAAAAGGTTTTTTATTTTACCTAAGCAGTGCAAAATGAACAATTACGAGTGTTTTTAATGATTTTCACACTTTTATTATATAATATGTGTACATAGGTGTGCATAAAAATACTGAAATGAAAAATCTGTTTACCTTCTTGATGAGTGGATTAGATCGGAAATAAATTATGTATCAGAGTTAACACTGTAAAATTGCTAAAGACCTAATATGACAATAAATAACTGTGAATTATAATAATTGTAAAATCATCCGTTTTCCGTTTCTCTCGGATTTCTATATCACATTTTTAAGCAAGGCGGCAGAAAGAAGAAAGGTTTATGCTTAAACATTCGTCGCACAGTGGGCTGAATTGTCGAAAAACTGGACAAAAATCAAGAAATCAAAACTTGAAAAATACCTTTTTTTTTAGATTATCTTCTAGATGAAGCCTCTGTGCATCTATTAATGAAAGATAAAGCAGCTGGCTTCAATACCTACGGCTACAGAACATCCCGAAGTTATGCACTTTTGACGTATATATGACTAGTGGATCCGTTGCGAGAAACGGAGAACGCTTAAAGCGCTGCTAATTTTTTGTTTGAGTATGCAATATCAAATCTGCTCAATGCAGGGTGATCCTAAAAGTATGTAGAATATTTATATATTTTTTACATTATTAAATAATAGTTTATGCTCATTCGCGGGCTGACTGATAAGTTTGTTTGAATAATTTACTGACACAAAATTGTGAAAAGAGTTAATAGCCCAATACATCCCGGGCTAGTTTCACGTTTGTCCCGTAGGTGATACTCTATGAAATCAGAATTCTTAAGAGTTGCATGCCGAAACGTGCCTACATGTTTGGTACCGTGTGAATCGCTACTCTACGCAGTGCAAAGTCTGGAGAAGTGAGAGAAAAGGGTACGTAGCCGTAAAACATTCGTTGTGATTTTTGTATTGTATTACAAAACCGAATATGACCGTCACGGCCAAGTGGACATTAACAAAGTTGGGAATTTTTTATACTTTTTCTTCATACTGAGTCGGCAGATATGTTTCACATTTTAGAAGAAGTTCTGATTGCATGATTACTCTACTTTTATAATTCATCAATACGACAAAGATACCGTAAGAAAAATGTTGTCAAAATTGAAATCAAAGTGGACAGATTTCAATGTAAATTTCAAAAAAAAGATTTAAAATAAAAGAAACATTTAGAGTTGTTAAATACTACAGTTACATTTAAAGTGAGAATTAATGAAAGCAGTAAATGTAGACGTTACAAAGCTCCCTTACCCAAAGCTTACTTTTAGCTTTTTTGCATGTTGTTATAAAATAGGAATTGTTAAATGGCAGTCGAGTAAAGGATCTGAGCAGGAATTTGTGGAAGAGCGGAAGGGAAGAATTCAGGAAAGGTTCAAAAAGTAAATGTCGATCAACCAAAACAAGGCTTCGAAAGTTTTGACACCCCGAGACGCTCTTTTGAAAATGTTTTCCTTTTTGCAGAAATTTTGAAAGTTGATGAAAATTTAATTAAGAGGTGTTATACAATATTGCAAGTTATGTCTGTCGGATTTGCGATCAGTGTTGCTGCTATTGTTTGGAAACTGCGGATTTTTTTGTCGAGAAGTACCCGTGGTATTGTATGCCGACTACAATTCATAAAGTACATATACGTGGGCCTAAAATAATTGCCCCCACTCCCAAGTGGTCAGATGTCGTAAAACGCCCAAGAAGTACGTAATAAAGAAATAAAAAAAAATATCAATTGTAGAAAAGCTACATTGGAGGATGTATATAATATTCGCTTTGTTACATCCGACCCTTATATGTCGAGCATAGGCCGGAAAAACCCTAAAAGTAGTAAAAGTTTGTCTGCAGAAGCTTTGACATTGTTGTGCGTTTAAAGAATTTTCTATATTCATAATCAGAGGCTTGAGGAAATCCCAATGCACAATTGTCCGTCATATTGGACAAGCCATTCTCTTTTTTGAAATTCCTACAATTGTTTCCTGATCAACGACCTATAATAACTTCTAAATACGCAATCCTGTAAAAAGTTTTTCGAAAAATTGTCCGCCATATTGGAAGCGCCATTTTGTTTTTGAACAGTTTGATAACAGATTCGTGTTCAACGGCGTAGAAAAGCCCTTGTAACCAACATTTCAAATATGTAGGAAGAGCCATTCTATTTTTGTCCACTTTTTCGTCAATCCAGTCCACTGTGCGTCGGTTACATACTTCGGTTACCTTCGTCGGTTACCTATTTTTGGAACGAGGTTCCTTTAGGAGGTCTCGATATGACTGATTCGGCAGAAAACTTTATACGCCGCGTTAGTTTCTTTCTCTCAGTGTATATTTATATACATACTTAGGCTTAGAATAGGCCTACTTTGAACCACGCTTGTTCAACTGTGGGGTTTTGATCTTTGCCCAGTATTGTCGCATCTTCAGCCGGTGTAGCTCATTTATCTCTTTACTTTCCAGGGGGTACCCTTCCTTCGGGTTTTTTCCTGAAATACAAGGACTTTCTTCAGGGTGCGTCTCACAGACTGTCTGTTTTGGAGTTCTGTTACTCCAAAACAGACAGTCTGTGAGACGCGGGAGTTACTCTGGAGTTCTTTAATATCCTTCTCGGTTTCTGTCAACCAAGTGGTACGAACCTTTTGCCAGAACGTGCACAGACGGTTGGTTAGTCGGTTTGGAACGTGGCCATAGAAAGCTACCCTTCTTTTCCTTGCAAAGTCAGAGAGCCTCTCAATATGTTCGTAGAGCTCAGAGTTATGTCGTCTGCGAAATTCCCCATCTTCCTTTACCGGGCCTAGGGTCTTCCTGAGAATTCTCCTCTCTTTGATTTCCAATTTCTGTACTAGACCTCTTCGGTTCAAGGAAAGACACTCCATGGCATACAGTGCTTCTGGTCGTAAGACTGATCCGTTTGCGCTGATTGTGCTCTCTTTTTCGTTATACGCCGCGTTAGTTTGAACTAAAGTTTGAAGGAATCAAGTCGTTGTTTGAAAAAATCGTTTATTTGGACGAAATAATTGTATTTTGTATAAAAAAATTGTTTGTAATGAGCAATCAAATTTTGGATGGACCAACCTTTTTTGTACAGTTAAACCTTTTTTTGGGTGCATTGATTTTATTTTGTACAAATCCATCAATTATTGTACTAAACCATTATTATTTGTAAGAATCAACCGATTATTGGGTGTTTATAATTTATTTTGGACGAAGTAACCTTTTTTTGGATGAAGTAATAGCTTTTTGTATGAACAAATCCAATTTTGTATTTTTCCAACTATTATTTGTAAAAAAACACCTATTTATTGTACGCAAAAATCCAAGCCAAAATAATATCGCTGCTTTTTACCGTTATTGAAAAAATCGAAAAAACCCGAAAAAGCATGTATTTTTCGAACGAAATGATGGAAGATTTTTGTCGTGATATTTTTTTGGTCACACGAAGGAAATCGAAGTGCTGAAAACGGTTTGCCAGTTTATTTCGCTCTAAAGTTACAAATAAACAAATTTTATATTTTTTTTTCGCTATACACAAATTATTCGGAGAACGTATATAATATTCCCTGGGAAGCTTTCAGTTAAGAAATACCATCGACTCGAGAAGTCTAGACCGCGGAATCGACGAAATGCGAGAAAATCGTTTTTTTCAAAATCGTTATTTTTTCAGTCACAGCAAAATTTAAAAAAGTTTCTGAAAGCAGCTATCTATAATAAGCAGCAAAAATTGCTTATTATAGATATGCAAATTATATTTCGCTAGTTTTTTCGATTCACTTTCGCCAGCAAAAATTGAAGAAATTTTTATGAAATTACTGCACTCTAGTGGAGATCTCGGAAAGTCGTGAATTTCCCGTGGACAATCTTAGTGTATCCATAGGAAAAATGACTTTCTGAAAACGATACCGCAATCCGTTTTTTATTATCTGTAACCTTTTCCGAGATATCTACTTACAATTAGTCAAAAAGATAAGGATATTTAAAATAATTATAAATTTTTAAATTTCATATAAAATGTATTTAAATGAGCGAAGTGTTTTACATTCTTAACATAAACAAGTAAATGGAAATATTTGTGTTACCTTTAGTAGAATTTTCAATAAAACTTTCAAGGAAGTAACGAATTATGTCTGTTTAAGTTTAATGTAAGACAATAACGTTTTTAGCTTGACATGTTTCCTTAATGGCCGAAACATATAAATACATTAATGTTATTTGTTTAAGCAAACGATTTGAATTAAAATAATTATTAGTTTACTAAATGTTTGTAATCGATGATGGGTGGTATCGTGGGAATAATAAAAATGCATCGCCGCTTGCACAAAATATACATACACACTCACAGATATTCACATATGTCGGATTTTAAATATTCCGGTTGTGTCTGCAACGCGTTGTCACGTCCATGTGACTAAACATTTTATATAACCTTTAAACAAACTGCCCCGGCATGTAAATTCCATTGAAAATCCCCCACATCCAAACTATCCTTATCGATCCTGAACGTCTTAATACGTCTGCTACCCAACCCAAAAACACCCGGACAGAAAAAAGTTCGTAGGGAATTATAAATGTATCAGAAGCTTAATTTAATGTTTGCGTCATTATTCAGGAGTGTAATCTGTAAGGCTCTGAGGCTCCGGTGTGGGCATAAAGGAGGGGTCAAAAGGTGTCTCGGAGATCGATCTCCGGAATCAATCAGCTTCGTAGGCGGCAACTGGAAATCCTTTATAAATAGAAACCTAATTATATACTCGCCGATAATATCAAGGAAATTTTTCTTGGCCGTAAAACCCTCGCTAAAATTCTTCCAATACATAATAAGATAAACAAACAGCTAATTGATTTTGTGCGGGGGGATTATTAGTTATTAAAAATAGCCGGCTCACGTTCCTTGAAAGATTCCGTGTGTGGATGCCTTACAATGGACCGCTAATGGATTCAACTCGATTGATACATCGAGATAATGGGTTCCTTTTTTTGCTTGCACTCTGAATACAATAATTGAAATGATCAACACTGAATTAACTTCGTTTAAACTATTGTTTTATTAATTCAATTTATTCGTATAACGTTCCTCGACTCCGGCGGATAACAGTAGTTGCGTTATTAACATTCCTAAAAAAGACGCAATGAAATTTAAAAACGAACGAGCCATTGTTTTATTAATTTTTACTGCAAAATAGATTGTTATGCTATCTGCATACAATATCTTGTTTCATATTCAATTACATCATGCATTTTATAAAAATGTTTAAGTATATTTCGCTGTATAAATTTTTTTATAAAGACAAAATAACATCTC
Source organism: Phosphuga atrata (assembly GCA_944588485.1). NCBI lineage: Eukaryota > Metazoa > Arthropoda > Insecta > Coleoptera > Silphidae > Phosphuga > Phosphuga atrata. Next base: position 59,651,155 of record OX155898.1, read on the forward strand.
ACTCAACAAGTGTGTAGTTTAAGCGACAAATTATATATTTAAATTTTTTTTAATTTAATGCTTTCAGCAGCAAAAGGACAACAAAACTTGTTTTAAACAACATTGTGTTTCAAAACAGAAATGGAATTCTGCTAGGTTTAATTGTGAGTTTCTTCTTCTTCTTCCTATGGCACTACAGTCCTAAATGGGCTTTGGCCTCCTCTACAATGTCGCCCCATCTCGTCCTCTCTACGACAAATTCCTTTCAGTTATTCACCCTCATCTTTCTCATATTTGGTGCCGTTCAAGTTCGTCAATTTTAAATGGCTGAAGCAATGTTTGGATGTTCCAGGATCATATGCTGAGTTAGTTCCATTGGCCAATTTTATACCTTTTTCGTAGAACCGTAACCATTCCGTCATCCGAGGTTCTGTTGTTTGGTTTCGTAACTGTATTTTTTTCCGAGATGAGGTTAGCCCCACGCCCAACCCCCTTTTCAGAGGGACATTTCTCCAGTTATCCCTGCGGGTTGTTTGCCGCATCTTAGAGTAGGTTTAGGGTTTCTGGTTCGGATATATCCGAACCGCAAAACCGCGGTTTTCTGTGCAAAAACCGAAACCGCATAACCGTCATAAAAAAACGCAGTTTTCGGTTTCGTTTAAAGATAAATAAAAACAAAACATTGAATTATTGCTCTTTCAAATATTGCAATCTGTTGTTGCAAAAATAGCAACCACCGATGGTATATGTATTCGAGCAATTTCAAAATCTGCATTTTCTCGGAAAGCAATAGTTTTTTAGCCGGTTTCCCAAACAAATCTTGCCAAAATGTTCTTCAGATGTTATGACCTTAATTCAAAAAGAATACGAAGAAAGAAATGATTTTAAAGTTTCAAGAATTATAAGCAAATGGACAAAAAAATAGTACTACGCTAGAAGAGCGGCCTAGTCTGAGACGTCGAAGATACTTAAACATTAATATTACATGGAAAAAACAATTTTTATTCAAATTTAGGCTTTCTGCAAATTGAAGGAACTTGTTCTGCAAATAATATCGTAACGAGTGTTGAAAAACATTTAGATTAATTTAGTATCGGATTCAAGAATGATATTGTGGGTGACTTGGATTAGAAAGTTGTAGTTCGCGGTTACATCGCGACGCCGTTGTCAAAAATTTCGCAACGCGATTTATAGTCGCGCTTTACCACAAGCTTTCCCTTCCCCAAAACATCAAATTTGTTTCGCTATCTGTAAAATTGCGAAAACTACAGATGAAAAACCACCGCGAGTTCCCGAAATTCGACCTAGATTAGCAAGGTGAACTTTGCGGAGACGTCGCGTCGCGGCTGTCAAAGATTTTGCAACGCGGTTTTCACTACCGCTTCCTGACAAGCTTTCCCTTCAGCGAAACGTGTAAACCGTTTTAAACCGTGTAAAACCTGTTTCGCTAGTTTCAAAATACGAAAACTACGGCGGAAAAACCAACAGCCACATTAGGAAATTGAACTTTGCGGTGGCGTCGCGACGCTGCTTTTTTTTTAGATTTCACAACGCGGTTTCCAGTCTTGCTTTCCGACCACGATTTGCTCTAACAAAACGTCAATGCAACGTCAAATGCAACCAATCCTCGATAGATCTAACTTTGACGAGTCGTCGCGGCATTTGTTATCAGGCGATTTCAACGTGGTTTTCAATTTCTGGTCGCAAAAACCTCATAGTTTGATTAAATCTGGGGTTTATTGCCGTGGGATTATTGTTGAGTAAGATACTACACATGACGGTGCTCGGGTAATTAAAAAATGGTACACATTTTCCTGCTGAACAAAAAATTTGCATTAACCATACAGTTCAATTTACTGTATGCGACACTTTTTACAAGAAATTATCTCAAGCAGAAATCAGCTGCAGCAGTGAAGATGATTTATTTCCTGAAGAATCGCAAGAAGAAGATGTGGATAATGAGTATTACGTCAAAGAAGATGCTGATATTGAAAGTAATTTACAAATGCTAAGAAAACTTTAAAATTATTTTCGTTTATCTCCGATAAAATGAGTTTCCTACAACGAAACGTAAAAGCTCTTTTTAAAAAGGAAATTGAATTAGCAATGGACATCAAGTCTTCTATACTTCTATTGAACCAATATAAGCAAAATGTATTCTTCTAAAAGTCGTAATATTACAGATTCTAACAGATTTAAATTTAGTGCATTAAATTGATAATGTTAATTTTCAATTGTTATGAAACTTTATCTCTAGTAAGCGTGGCAGTAACTACATTAAACAGCGATGATTCTAACATATTTAGGGCACAAGGTGTAATAGCATTATTGGAAAAGAAATTAATTGGTTCTGATGTTAGCAAATTTCAATCAAAAATACCATGGGACGCTTGAAGACCCGTGAAAATCTGGAACTAACAGAATTGGCTAGATATTTACTAGATCCTTCGAAAGTTCCAACAAAGCCGGTTTTAATATTGCCGGAAAAACTTTTTGAACGACTTTATCCAGACAACAATAAGGTTGAAGTCGAAGGTGAATGTACGGCAAATTCAGAAGAATTAGAAGAAGTGACCAATCCAAACTATTCCTTGCAAGCCAAAGTACAAACAGCTATTCAAGAAGAATTAAACAAAAATACTTGCAACAAATCGATATCCTAATTCTATGAAAAAGGAGTTTGCTAAATATAAAAGAACTTCTGAGAGTACAAAAAGATTCAGCACTCTCTTAGCACTCCCTACAATTAAAGCTACATCCACCTACTCTGAAAGATCATTTTCCCTAAGCGGCAACTTTTGTACAAAATTAAGATCTCGTTTAAATAGACTACTACTACCTATATACTACAGACACTACTACCAAAAGTTCCTAAAAACCGAACCCGAAACCGCGGTTTTTAATTTTCAAAAACCGAAAACCGGTTTTGAAAAAGTGCGGATATTGAGAAACCCTAGGTAGGTTGCTCAGGTTTCCAGGGTTCACCTAGCAGAGGTGAGAATCGGGATTGGGTACGAGAGGCTATGCTATCTCTTGCTGAGTGATTGTCGTGTCGTGCGCATGCACTACTCAAAACCCCTACAGAATTGGAAATATATTCTAACAAACTGAGGATTTTATTAGACTATATTCCCAATTCAAAATAAATAAATAACGAAATAAAAAATAGAATGTTCGGCCAGAAAACAATACCAGAAGCTCATGAAATGTAGTTGAATTGGGCTTAGCAGAATAAAGAAGATGAGTCTAGAAAGACAGTATAAGATAGATAAGATTAGACCAGACCTGCGAAAATAGCGGCCCGCGGGCCACATGTGGCCCGCGTCTACCGTATATGCGGCCCGCGAAGCACTTTATAAACCCCTTTAATTGGAAGTGACATGCTTATTATGTTCACCAGGCCTCATACTTACTTTATTATCTACATGCCACTATTTTATAGACGCTGCACATATTCGGGTGTTATGAAAATATTTCGTTTTATAAGAAAAATATATTTTCTAACAACCTAGTACTATTAGTACTGTACTGTTATATACTGTTATATAATAGAAAACCGAACAATATTGTCTGTCTAGGCGAATATATATATATATATATATATATATATATATATATATATATATATATATATATATATATATGTATGTGTGTGTGTGTTGTATTGTTTTCTCGGGGATTCCGCGTTGATGCTGAGGGTTGGCTATAAAAAGAACAGGTTTCTCGGCGTTTCGGCGAACTAACATTCGCCATTCTCAAGAGATATATGCGTCCGTGCGGCTCAACCGTTAGACGCATACTGAGAGTTCGTTCGTGCGATGCGACTACTTATAGCTGTCTGGCTTCGGGTCATGCGCGTTGTGTGCGGTGCTTCGGTTCAGTTGTTTGTTTGTCTTGTTGGTCGTACATGAGTCTGGGGTGTCTGGGATTGCATTTTGAGGGTGGATATGATTGGTCGCCATGCTGGGGGCAGTCTCAAGGAATCGTCTCTCGTGTTCATGCAGTAGTCTCGTTTTCCTATCTCTATGGCTTCTCTGTATATTGGTTCCAATCAGACACAGAGACAAAGTTTCATCGGCACTTGTCCAACACATAAACACAGGTCACTGGATGGTCTTTAGAAATTCAAGGACTGTTGCAAAGATTAGCCACGAAATGTCACGAGTATACAGAGAAGCCATAGAGATAGAAAAACGAGACTACTGCATGAACACGAGAGACGATTCCTTCAGACTGCCCCCAGCATGGCGACCGATCATATCCACCCTCAAAATGCAATTCCAGACATCCCAGACCCAGACTCACCCCGACCAACAAGACAAACAAACAACCGAACCGAAGCACCGCACACAACGCGTATGACCCGAAGCCAGACAGTTATAAGTAGTCGCATCGCACGAACGAACTCTCAGTATGCGTCTAACGGTTCAACCGCACGGACGCATATATCTCTTGAGAATGGCGAATGTTAGTTCGCCGAAACGTCGAGAATCAGGTTCTTTTCAGAGCCAACCCTCAGCATCAACGCGGAATCTCCGAGAAAACAATAAAACACAGGTATCTATCCGCGAAAACCTCAAATACAACATATATATATATATATATATATATATATATATATATATATATATATATACATATATATATATATATATATATATATATATATATATATATGTATATATATTTATATATATATATATATATATATATATATATATATATATATATATATATATATATGCAACGGTCGTGGTATACAAATAAGTAAATAACTATTGTAGCATGACTTAATTTTTCCCGCCTCGGATGGACGTATCACACAGCCTATGCGTCTACGCTAAAAGGGATGATGCGCGGAGTATGCTAAGAGAGTCTAAGTAGAAACGTTGTAAACAGCGGTTGGTAGTCATTTTGGCGCCATTTGGTGTGCTTTGTGACATGTTTGCGCCGGTTGGTTTTCGAGTGCAACCGCGGTGTCCCTCGCGTTATAATTGTTTTAAATTACTATATAGTGCGGTTATTGTTTTTCCTATATATGTAATTCTTTTCCTTAATTAACTTTAAGTGCTATGTACTGTTGAATCCACTTATTTCGCCATTTTGTTGGTGCCACGTGTTTTGTTTAAGAATATTCCTTGTTTTGGTTATAATCTTAAGAATTGTTTACTTATTTGTTTAGCTTATTTGTTAAGAATCTTTCTTTTGTTGGTTTTTTTGTTTAATTATACCCTTGTTGCGTTATTTGGCTTAATAGTCATATGATTTACAAATATTGCTTCAACTAAATTATAATTAAATGTCAGGGGGAGATTATTTCCGTCCTTAGGAAACCCTCACCCTACAGTATTAAAATAGAAAAAAAATAATGCGGCCCGCGGTCAAATTTTCTTACGCAATTTGGCCCAAATATTTGCCCACCCCTAGATTATACGTACAAGACTAGGCTAATTAGATTGTAATGGACAAAATTTGATAAACCTTGGGGAACATCTAAATATGTTGGAGAAAACTTAGGACAGCAAATTGCGTTGGATAAAACTTAACAGATATAGGGTGAACAAATAGAGGGTGAATATGAGCCAAGAGGCACAGGACTTTTTTTTTTTTGGCGGTTATACACCTAACCGGGCAAGTGCCCCCCTCCCACCATCTGAAAACACTACCGTGAACTCTGGTACTGCTAGTAGCATGGCCTCGGGGTTACGGGTGAATTATTTAAATTTAATTTCTCTTTATCGTTCGTGCGCTTCATCGGTTATTTTGGATTCCATAATATAATGAATATATTTTTGTGTTTGAATCCAGTGTTTCTTTGGCTTTAAGCATATATCCAACTATCGTTTTCAGGTTGATAATTACTTCCACATTGGTTGCAATTTTGTGTCCTTCCATTTTTTATCGAGAACAGTCGAAGATTAAATATCTCACGATATTTATCACTACAACATACACACATCTATACATCTATACAAGTATATATAGTAACACTGGTCGTGTGCCGCGCTACCAATTTGGTGCAGGTAGTCCTTGAAGCAGCCGTGACCAGAAAACAGCTGGATGAGATAGTTACTATTTTCTCCCATGTTTTTTGTTTATCCAAGATTCAAGATCAGGGATAAGAAGTCTAGTCCAGTTCCCAACACTGTCTTAATCTCAACACATCGTCGTATAGAACGATCCACAAGGTTTGGCCTAACGTAGATCCTTGTGGAACACCGGCTGCTGATGCTTCTTTCTTCTATTTCCCGAACTCCTTGCAGAATTAATTTTCCACCGCTTAGGTAGCTCTTCACCATATGCAGTAAATACGGTGGAATACCGCTGGTTGTATTTTACATCCATCATTGTTCCGAGGCGGATTTTTGAAGATTTTACCATTTTTTTCGTTTTCCGAATGATGAGGTGTTGGCCCATCGAATCAACCCCGCAGCTTGAAGGACCAGGATTTTCTGTTAGGGTTTTCTCCCTAAGCCGCTTTTGTTCCGGTTTTGAAGCGCCGGATTTGAAGCGCCGAACTCCCTATTTACCCCCTTCCGTCTGCCACACCACGCACACCCTTTGTACGCGATGCATCCAAAGGCCACGACGAATACGTGGAAGTGGGATTTGCTGGATTTGTTCTTTTTGGGACTGTGGGTTAAGTTTTGTTGTAGTTTTGTAAGTTTTGTTTGTAGGAATAGTGGCACTTTCTGCTACCCCTGAGACCCATACCAGCCATTTAACCAATAACAACGTATGGTTCAGAATGTTGGCAAATTTCACAAAGGGATAGAAAAAGTATAGAAGTAGTAGAAATGTACTTTCTACGAAGAGCGAGTCAAACGTCCAAACTAGATCGTGTAAGAAATGAACATATAAGAAGACAGACGAGGAGAGTCTATAGCACTACAGACGACATAGAAGCATGGCAATTAAAGTGATATGGACACATGCAAAGGATGACTGGAGAAAGATGGCCCAAAATAGCATTCCAATATGTACCAAGAGCAAGGAGAAGAAGAGGCAAACTAACAATAAAATAGATATATGGTATTATGGAAACCATGACAGATAGAGCCATAGAAGGAGAGGGCTGGAGAGATAAGGCGAGGAGATGAGAGATCTGCCTCCAGCTGGCGCTGTTAAATGCGTGTCTAATAACGACAGTTAGCAGCGCACTAAGTTTTCTTGTTCCTTGTAGACTTGCGTGCTAGACATTTTCGGCAATCTCTAAGACGCGCGTCAATGGTGGATTGGTGGGTTGGATGGTGGTCTTAGCGCGTCAATGTTGGATTTTCCTTGCCTAGTGAGCTGTTGGTTTACTGTGTCGTATTGTTAGGAGATCCTTAGATTATCTGACTGTCAATATGCGCTAGTCAATTTAGCGTTACCCAGGGTGCACCGCGAGGAGGCGGACTAGCTTTTCACCCCATATTATCCAGATACTCTGCGGCTCGACATGGGCAGCTTAGGTTTCCATACTTAGATCGTCAGCTCTAGGCTTTGTTTATTCTGCAGCGGAGTACTGCGCCCCAGCGTGGCACAATTTTTTTTTGTGTGGGTGTCGTTTGGTTGCAAAGCCTTTCTGCGCTGCGACCAACTTAATTTATTGTGTGCTTGGCCATACTACAATTACCCTCCCAGAAATTCAACTTCGTGAACGAAGTCTAAGATATTCCTGAGACGCTTGCTACTCAGCTCAAAGGTGGTCATTCTTGCGACAAACGAATAGAAAAAGATACTTAAAAACAGGGTACTCCCAATACATAGCTATATTGGAGACGCCAATAAGAACGGACTACGCTCTAGAAAACCACCAACAAAGACCGCAAGAATTGCTACAGAAACTAAGTATAACATCACAGATAGGTGGATTTACGAATGGTCGGAAGCTCAGATGAATAACACCATGCCCTGCATAAAAGAAAGACCCCCTGGTTTCAATCTACCACGCAAAACCTTGTGCACGCTAAATCGCATCAGGACCCAACACGGTAGATGTGCATACTTCTTAAACAAGTGGGGTAAATTACCATCTTCGTCATGCGATTGCGGAGAGGTCCAAACGATCAAACACATAATAGAGGAGTGTCCCCACCGAATATACGAAGGCCGCCCCGATGATTTCCTGACTGCAACTCCAGAAGCGAATATTGATATTTGATTGTAAATTCAATAAATGTGTTATGTTTTGTAAATGTGTCTAAATACCATACGCTAAATAATACAGATTTCCTTGCCTGAAGCCAAATTATTTTTCTAGTAGTGCACACGTCCAGTCTCGAGTTCTCCTTTTATTCTGTTTAGTAGGAGACTTTTTCCGACACATCCAGTAGGCAAGTAGGTCTAAAGATCGTTTCCATGTGGCCGGAAAGTTACCCGCTGTGAACAGCGTGTTCATAGTGTCCAATGCAAAACTGTATTGAGGTTGAGCAGCTATTTTTATAACATCAGGTGGTATTTCATCAGGACCCAATGCACCATGTTCTTAATTCGCCTGTTTGCTAGCGATGATTTTTCAACGGCGAAGAGGTGTATATTAGTGACTTCGAGCTGTTGCCAATCAAGAGAGTGCTGCTATTGTTAACGGAGTTTTTGAGAAAATTTTCATGCTTACTCTTATGATTTGGAAGGCATCCCCCGTCATGTGTAGAGAGAGACAGGACTTGTTTGTTTTAAAGAAAGCCCCCTAAAGTTAACTTGACTGGGTGCACTAGTCAAGTTCTGTACTTCTAGTCTAGTCCGGTACTTCTTGAAACTGTCGAAACTTCTCGAATAGCCTCAAGATATACGTCCACCTTCTACCATTGGTGATTAGGGGTTCAGAAGAATTCATCAAAGAGATACCAACATTCCAAAGAGATACCAAAGAGCATTTTATTAAGAGCCTTCCCCACTCGCACTTTTTTTTAATGGACAAAGTATTTGTTATCATATTGGTCATTGCTGTCCAGGAATCTTTACTTGCAATTATTAGATCGATAAGACTTGTTTGGTTTACTGCATTACTTGTTATGTTTTCCCATGTATTTGCAATGCTTTGCAATGCTACAACGGTAGTCACTTGTGACATTCAAACACGGTATTCTGCACGCTATCTGCGAGACCACAGTATTCGCTGAGGTTATCATTTGCCTTTCCTATGCTATACAGATAATCCCTTTAGCAACCATGTCCGGTTAATACCTGGGTAAGGTAAAAGTTGTTTTCCCCGTGACCTCGTGCTGCCTATCGCTCGACGTCAGGGTTTAAGATTCTCGTCATTTGTCCCTTAGTTTCCAAATTCCTTTTCTTGACATTCTTTGTACAGCCGTGCTGTGGAAGCTCCCTGTACCATCGTTGTTTATTTGTTTCCCATTGAATTGTTCTCTGGGTGGTATATTTGCGATCACAAGCGCAGCATCAAGTGAGGCGGTCCGGTATGAATTACACACCCGCATATCTGACCCTGCACTGGGTGTGGCTTTGAGATGCCTTGGACATTGCTTCGGAGTCTTGTTTCGCTTCGGTGTCCTCTGCAGAGCCAAGATAGTAGATTGGAGGTTTGGTGACGACGATTTGTACTATGACCTTCATAGATCTATTACCCCACCCTCTTCCGCTAAACGTTGGTATAGTTACCCAGCTAGAGCGTCTCCTCTAGTCCTAATTCCTTTAGGAATTTCAGGATCTGGGTGGGATTCATGGACTGCAACTCCTCTGCTTTCAAGCAGTGGGCCCCAAGATACATTTGTCTCTTGAGGAGCAGTCGTCCGCAGTCTTTGAGCAGATGTATGGGGATTTGCTCTGCTGAACTACATAATTCGCATCTGTCATCTTCCTCTAGGTCTAGGGTCTTGAGGTGTTTTCCAAATCTGCAGTTTCGGGTGAAGCCTGAAGTCAGAATTCTAAGCTTGTTCCTGTTTAGTTTCAGGAAAGCTTTTGTTCTTTTCTTGTTTAAAGATCCCAGCATTACTTTTGTCTCAACCCTGGAAGTTTTTCCTTTCCCAGGTTTTCACCCATTGTTCTCTTCATCTAAACTTTTGTGGATGGTGCTCACACTTATACCGCAAAGTGATTCAGGTGCTATAAAGGGATTATTGGATCCTTAGTTTGCTAGGTGATTGGCTAGTTAGTTTCTGTCTATACCAGTGTGCCTTGGTACCCAGTATAGTATTACTTTATTTTCTCTGCCAAGCTTGTTTAGCTTGCCCACACAGACGCTTACCAGTTTGGATCCAATGATATATGAGCTAATGGCAAGGCCTAACTAATGGCTGCTTGGCTGTCTGACAGGATAGCAAGTTTCAGTTTTTTGCGATAATTCCTGTCGAGGTTAAATTGTGCACATCTTTCGATTGCGTGTACATCTGCTTGGAAGATACTTGGGAATATTCTCACGGATTCGAAGTATTTGGTACGAGGTCCAAACGCTCTTGCACCAGTATCTTCCTTTGTCTTGGAACCACCTGTATACCAATTGATAGCATTTTACTCTAAGTGGTCTGCTGAGGATTCGTCGCTCCAATCGGCTTTACTACTACACATTGCTGTGTAGTTTTTCTAGAAATGGTATATGCATACCATTTCTTCCTTTGGTGCTTTGAGCCAGGTGATCTTGGCAGCGAGGCTGTTCCGGTCTCTGCTCCCGATTAATTTATCTCTGCCTATTCCTTCCTTGCTGAACCATACACTCGCCGATCTGGCTTTCTTCTCCACGACAAGGTGCAACGGAGTCAGATCCAGCAGCGGTTCCATTGCTGCTGTAGGGCACGACCCCATCACCCCCGTGGTTCTACTTCCCCATGCAGCTGCCGCGTAAGTGATTGCAGGTCTTACTATAATGGTTTACATCCATCGCAGGATTGTGGGGTTACAACCCCACGTTTTACCTGCCAGATTTCTGCACACCATTAGAGCGCGTTTGGCTTTCAATTCCACTCCTTCAGCGTGTGTATTCCATATAAATTTGCTAACTAGTATTATACCCAGATATCTAATCTCCTGTTTGTGTTCTACTGCCCTCTCATCTAATAGTATGGGCTGTAGGCAGTTTAGTTTTCTCTTTTTAGTAAATGGTATCACCTTGGTTTTGCGTCTCACTGTTTGACACCATCTACTAGTTACTTTGATGCCAACCTGTACGATTTTGCAAAGCTTTCCCTCAAAACTTCTCTCTATGATCTCTCGTCGGCGTAATCTCTCGTCGGCGTAATCTTGACATTTGATATCTAAGTCGTTCAGCCTAGGAAATAAAGATTGTTTCGGCAACCAGTCATGATCAACATTGTTGGGATTACTCGCCGGTCTGGATTGGAACCTTGCGACTCTTACACTTACGAGCAACAGACTCCAACGTCTGTCGAACAATCACCGGCAACAAAACAACTCCAGCATACAAGAACACGTACAAAAGGAACATTACCCCATTCGTTTCAGGAACGTTACATCAAGACCTTCAAGTTTGACGAGTTGAATCGTTTTATTGTAGACGACTTCCTGGAAGGAAGCTCCTGAGGTGTCCTGGTAGTTCAAGTTGATGTTGAGGCCGGTAGTTCAAGGGCTGTCCGGCGAAAGATTCGGATGGGAAAAAGCTGTAGGCGAGGCTTATGTCTATTCGTAAGAGTTGCGTAAAGCATAGTGGAATCTACATTGGCTATGCACATAGCAAAGAACACGTACAAGAGGAGCGTTTCTTCATCAAGACCTTCTTCAAGTTCGACGACTTAAATCGTTTAATAGTAGACGACTTCTTGGAAAGAAGATCCGGGGGTGTTGCGTTAGTTCAAGTTGATGTTGAGACCGGTAGTTTAAGGGCTGTCCGGTAAAAGCTTCGGATGGGAGGAAGCTGTACGCGAGGCTTATGTCTATTCGTTTGCTTCTCCAAACCAGCTGCGCGGACCGGAGATTCGTAAAGCATAGTGGACTTTACATTGGCTATGTATATAGCCAAGAACACGTACAAAAAGAACGTTTCTTCATCAAGACCTTCTTCAAGTTCCACGACTTGAATGGCTTCATTGTATATGGCTTACTGGAAGGAAGCTCTGGAGGCGTCGCGGTAGTTTAAGTTGATGTTGAGACCGGTAGTTCAAGGGTTGTCCGGCGAAAGCTTCGGATGGGATGAAGCTGTAGGCGAGGCTTATGTCTATTCGTTTGCTTCTCCATACCAGCTGCCCAGACCGGAGATGCGCAAAGCATAGTGGAATGTACATAGAAGCCTGTACGAAGGGACACGACTAGGTAGATAAGACTTGACGGGCAAGACTGGGCTTACAACATTTTAATGGACCAAATTTGATAAATCTTGGCACATAAAACTTAGATAGATGATAAAACACACTGATGCTGAGACATCGCCACTCCTTAATTGGACCTTAAATAATTTTAGAACTTCGTCGTCGTTTCATTAAATCAGTTAATTTGTTTGTAAATTATTTTTTTTATTAAAACTTGAGAATTTATTAAAAGACCCTCAAGACTGAAGTCTAATTAGAGAGCAGCAAATTCCAAAACTAATTTTGCCTTTGACAAATTAGCCTAAGTAAGAGGGAAAATATTTTAGAAACGCAATTTTCTGTAATTAGTTCTTCAGCAGACGCGTAATACGAAAGATAACAAACTTGAATATCCAAAAATCGTAGTTTTATTTAAAAATTTGAAAATGATTTTATTTTAAACGAAATACTATTCACTTTACTTTAACAAAGTTTGTTCTATTTTCATTTTTCTTCAACATTATGTAGATTAAAAGCGATATTTAAATATTGTAATAATGCAATGTATTCAAAACGTGTTTCAGTTCAGCTTTTTAACGGCCTGGCGGTTTCTGGAATTTTCTCGCGAGAAAAAGTTTTCATCGAACAACAGTTCTCTTGCAAACTCTTGCGAAAACTCGCCGTTTATATTTCTATTACACCCGTTCTACACTAGCCAAGTCTTCACGAACATTTAAAGAAAAGACAATTGCGATTATCTCTGGGCTACATTTCAAATAAAAGCCGTTATTTCAAAACATTTTGATTAAGAATTCAATTTTAAGAGAGATTTGAATTTATAATTAGTAATGTTTCGGCAAGTATTATATTTGTGGGGAATTAAAATAGGCAATTATTATTATCTTGCTGAGAGTAGTTTGCGAGGGAAGATAAACTCGGCTAGCTGGAGGATAATTGAGTTTAATTACTGGGCTTATTTATTCTAATTAAAACTTTGCCTTTTATTTTTTCCTCCCATTACGTGGTATTTATTATAATCGCCGAATATGTACACATCACATGGGTAATTGCGGTGTGTGTTGCGCTGATAATATTTAAATAATTATAATTTCTATCCTAATTAACCGCAAGTTATTTAATAATTAATTCCTTAAAAAATTTCATAATGAGCGAATTAAAATCTCATTGCCGCTGTTGTCCTTGAAATACGTTCGCGCAATGTTTAAATCTACGTTATAAGAAAAATTGGAAGCTAAGTGAACATATTTTACATTTGAGCAAGAAACACGCAACATCCTCTCGCAATTAAAAAGCAAACCCGAGCAAGTAGAGTTTAACAATCAAGAGCTTTTCATTAACTTTCCTCCCCGTTATATGTATATCGGTTACACATCCAATTATAAATTTCTGCAACATTGACCGCTGCAAACGCTGCAGAAAAAGGAAACTTGCACACGAGCGAATTATACCGAGCAGCAGAAAAAGAGATCCCTTTATAACGAGCTTATTAGAACTATGAATTCTTAAATAATATCCAATCAATTTATAAATCCAATTAACTTAATAAAGCGGATGGAATTTCCTGCGCTACGAGCATTCCTCGCGTCCCGGTTTCTCCTACTTACTCTATTTGTCACAAAAAAACATTCTTCCAACTCATCAAAAAAAAAATCGATATTCAACGAAACTTATTTTTATTTTTCACCTTAATCCGAATCACTTTTTAATTCCGTCACGTATCGACCAAGTGCTCACTTTTGTTCTCCGCTCAAGAAAATACCCGCACGAGAAACGCCGCCTCGCATATCAAATTCTAAACATTTTTTATTCCATTATTATTAACACATTTCGTTGAAAAAATCCCGATAACAATCGTATATGTTAATTAAGCAGAACGCTATTGCTGGTATTGATGTTTCTTTTTTATTATTCACTAGTTACACAGTTAATCCAGAAATCTTTGTGGAAATTTGTTAAATCGATATTAAAAAGAGAGCCATGTTATAAAGTGCAGACGAGCCGCTTTGACTAAATGAAACTTCTGACTGAAATAGCCGTTAAGATTTGATGGTCAAAGTTTCAACGTCTTATCTTGCTTAGTTTTGTCTCTTCTAATTCTTTTCTAATATCTCGTAGGACGTTCATCCTATTTTGAATATTTTCTTCATAATCCTCCACCTTGAATTATTGGATTAGAATATACTTAAGCTTCTCTTGAACACACAAAACATTCATAAAATTAACATTTCTTCAATCTTCGGAGTTGCTGTGCTACCATTATTTTAACCAAGTGTTTAAAAGTTCATCTAACTCAGTAACTTCGTTTAAGTGAATTCAACAAATGACTTTAACTAAATAAATAATTCACAGACAATTAGTACAATCTTTTACATGGCCTACAAACACATCTTCATAGTTACCTCAGCTTAAAAATTACATCAATCAGCAAAAATACGTTTCCTTAAATATATCATAAAATTCAGATTTTAGAAATTGCCATACGACTATAAAGATATTTTCTTTAAATTTCGTGACTTCCTCATATTATTAAATCGTAGTTTTATCAACGAACTGGCTATTTTTTCTAAATCTTTTCTAATATCTCGCAGGACGTTCATCCTATTTTGAATATCTTCTTCATAATCCTCCACCTTGAATTTTTGGATTAGAATATACTTAACCCTCTCTTGAACACACAAAACATTCATAAAATTAACATTTCTTCAATCTTCGGAGTTGTTATGCTTCCATTATTTTAACCAAGTGTATTCCACTGCTAAATTAGCTCGGTAAGGTAAATGTGGGCGGTATAGACATTCTGGCGATCCATGGCAGCCAGACCTTCTGCAGTCTTCTTGCTGTCCATTCCTCTTGTCGCAATCACATCCGTAATATAAGAACCCAGCACGTAATTCCCTTGAATTGGCACGTTGTATAAACATTTTCCTACGTTTGGTTAGGTTAGGTTAGGTTAGGTTAGGTTTGACTGACTAAACGACTGACACGGAGGAGGGCAACATGGATAACAACACTGAGCAGGACAACATGGAGAGGAGTAATATTGTGAACATGGAGTGGGACATTGGGAGGAGAAAATGTGCAAACTCTCGGAGGCCAGGCGATCGTACAGTAAATCGTTCCACACCTGCGGCGATTCCCCCTGTCGACGACTTTAAAGATGACACGATAAAGCGGTCGCCGAAGAGAGTCAGCATCCAGTTGAAGACTGGTCCATTTCTCTTGTCGCAATCACATCCGTAATATAAGATCCCAGCGCGTAATTCCCTTGAATTGGCACGTTGTATAAACTTTTTCCTACGTTTGGTTAGGTTAGGTTAGGTTTGACTGAATAAACGACTGACACGGAGGAGGGTAACATGGATAACAACACTGAGCAGTACAACATGGAGAGGAGCAATATTGTGAACATGGAGTGGGACATTGGGAGGAGAAAATGTGCCAACTCTCGGAGGCCGGGCGATCGTACAATAAATCGTTCCACACCTGCGGCGATTCCCCCTGTCGACGAATTTAAAGACGACGCGATGCAGCGGTCGCCGAAGAGAGTCTGCATCCAGTTGAAGACGGCAATGAAGACGGCACGAGAAGGACAACATGGAGGGAGGCAACGTGATGGGGCCCCTTCTTGCTCTATTAAGGTAATAAACTGGTCCGTAGTTCCCCGTCCTTTCCTAAAACCCCCTTGTACTTCAGGGATCACTTCATTTTCCTCAATTTCTGTCTGGAATTTCTTCTCCAGTACTTTGGCATATATATTACAAGATGTATCCATGAACCTCTGTAATTTTCTGCTTCTTCCTTGTTGCTTGCTTTGATAATAGGTCCAATGTCTCCTTCCTTCCAACTCTCTGGTATTGCGTGTTTTTCTTGGAAAATCTGGTTGACTATTTTGTGGAGTTTCTTTTTCTATCCGGGACTGTCGGTTTCCTTCTTTTAAGAACTGACATCTTAGAACCTGATCCATTTCCTCCCATTTAATTTCTGGTTATTGGCTTTTTTTCTTTTTCTACCATCTCCAACTGTCTCCTCAGCTTCCTTCTCGTCTTTTTCATCCAATAACTGCCTAAAATGTTTTCTCCAACTTACCATCTTAATTTCAGTGCCATTGCTTTTTCCCATTTTTGGTAATGAACTAATGAACATATTTCTCTTTCTCTGTTGAGCTTCCTTGCCCCTTCCATTTGTTTTCTTTGCCACATTCTCTTTTGGAAGTTTCCATTGTACCCTCGTGTTTTATTTTAAAAAATCCGATTTTTTCAGCAATATGCTCTTTATCAACACATATACTTATTTGTGGTCACTTCATAAAAGAAAAAGGATGAATAGTTTTCTAAAACAAATTGAACGCCGTTCAAAACCAAACAATTTGCGTAAAAATTGATTTCTGTTGCACGCGTTTTTGATACCGCTACATTGTAGTTTCGCTTACAGAAATGTTATCTGTCCGTAGATCGTTTTATACGTATCTCGTAGATATATGATGATATGACTCAATTTTCCATATTATATTCTTCGAGTTCTTCGAGAACTAATGATTTCCGATATGCATATGAAAATTTGGTAAATAGCTGAAATATTCCAATATTTAATTTAATGAACATATATTACTAACATTACATATGTTAGTAAAATATGTTCAATTATACTTATTATAAATACTTAATAATCTTTGATAATAATATGCAGGTATAGATTGAAAAATGGTGGTTTTTAATTAAAAGAAAAGGCTTATTCGAGCGAAATTGGACGGATGCGAATGCACCTGAAAGTTGCGGAAACACTCTCATTATAATTATCATTCGTTTCCTGATCACAAAAAGATTATTAAAAACTTAATTGTTACATTTAACATCAGTCGGTGAACAATTAACGACGAAAACAAAAAAAATATAATGGCAAGCAATTAAACTGACCAGTATTTCAAATTGACCCAGCTGAATAAACTATAACAAGATGTATATGGGCTTGTTCATATATAAAATATACAAAATGTAATAAAATGCTTTATAGACTACAACAAAGCTTTCGATAAAGTTAGACTTGACCAACTCGTAAAAACGTAACTAAAGAGAAAGATAGACCTTAGAGACTTAGTTAAGAATAATTTAAAACCTCTACTATGGCCACAAAGCAGCTGCAGGAGTATTTAGCTTAACATCCGAAGAAATAGAAATACATAAGGAGTACGTCAAAGGTGTATACTTTCACCAACTCTTTTTAATTTTCATTGGATAATCAGCACTGGATAATCATAAGGCATATGTATTAAAATTAACGGCATGGCAATAAATAGTCTGAGGTATGCTGACGATATGGTTCTTTTATCAGGAACACTTGAAGAGTTGCAGACGCGAATTAATAAAATTGTCACAGTAAGTGAAGAATATGGACTATCACTGATCATTAGCAAACATACTAATAACAAAAACAAATGTAGATACGCGTAGAGTTTATGTAAAAAATGAAGCCATGGAAAGGGTAACATAATACAAATACCTTAGAACAACCATCAATGAAGACAATAAAAGCTCCCAAGAAATACGAACCAGAGTCGAACATGCAAGAAGCAGATTTACAAAAATTAAGCGGCTTTTCTGCTACCGATCTGAATTAAAAATGAATTAAAAATACGACTGGTGAGATGTTACACGGAAAAAAGTACACTTTAAAAATTACAGTTTAAATAGTAGCAGCAGCCTTACGAATACAAATTTGTAAAGGGTCGCACACTCTAATTTTTAAAACTTATTTAGCAATAATATCGGAAACCGTAATTTTAACAAAAGCAATTTTTAGTTTTTACAGTTTCAAATTCGTAAGGCCGCTGCTACTACTTGAAACTGTAATTTTTAAAGTGTAACTTTTTCGGTGAATGTATTGTCAATACTATACTACGGGATGGAAGCCTGGACGTTGAAAGGGGTCGACGTAAAAAAACTGGAGGCATTCGAGCTATGGATATATCGGAGAATACTAAAGATATCATGGGTAGAGGAAATTCCAACGTAGAAATGATGGGACACATCATAAGAGGACAAAAATATCAAACACTGCAAGTTATCGTCCAGGAAAAAATCAGAGGACAGAGATAATGATTGCCAAACTTCGGAGGCCACTACAAAAGAATAATAGAATATTTTTATCTGACAAATTATTTTTTCAGGTAATTGATGTCTAGTTATCTTTATACTATGCCCCTAATCCAGCGATTCCCAGCTATTAAACTATTTTTAAACATCGTCATTTTACAAGAAAAAAGAAAATCCATGGATATTTCATCAAAGAATGAGACTCATTGTGTGTTCCTCACTCATTTCAAATTTGCATTCTTTGCAATTTTTGATTGCATTATTATTTCAAATATTGACTTCGAGTGGAAATAAAATTGATAATACTTTTGCAAATGATTATTTGTAAATATTGACGAAAGAAATGGTGAAGATACAAAAAGTGTTGTATTTGTGAAAGCTGAATAAACTGTAGAAATGATAAAATCCATTACATTAAAAGACAATAATGCGCCGGGAATTGGTTATTTCCCTGCTGCCTTTGTCATATATAAATAACGTCGTCAGTATATTTGTCCGTAATCCAATAAGAGTTTATCGGCGAAAAGAGAGGAGGAGGAAGTCTAGAGAGCGTGCCAAGGTGGGCATTAAATCGATCCAATAAACTCTGAAGCAACAAAGTCGCTACACACTTTATAGTACACTAGTAGAGGTAACAAAATCAGAGTGGTATTTATCATTTTATTTATTTAAATGCAGCGAGGAATCGAAGGGAAATTGTCGAATCGGTGAGCGTCGATTGCTTTCTATTCCTAATTCGATTACGGATTTATATCGGGTTTTGTCAAGCGCAAAAGTCTAATTATTTCCGTATAAAGATTATAATTTCTTTAAGCCACAACTTCTTACAATTCAATTTGTTTTTATAAATGTAAGTTTTAAGCATCACTGATTTTCAAATTAAATATTTGTTCAATATTAAGACACTTTGCTTTTTAACACAAATTCTTCTCTCTTTGTCAATTTAATTAAATTTAATGTTTCTTCTATTTTATAAAAAAAAATAATCGATATATTTGTTAAAATATACAAAATTCCTGGAACATTTGTAATTTGCACGGGGAAACAAATTTTATTTTTTAGATAATTTTTAGATTTTCTGAAAAAATTTTTGTGTTTTGTAGTAATTTTACACATTTTGTGACAATTTTAACATTTCAAGTTTCGAAAGATTTTTCAAGACTAGACAGACGAGACTAGACAGACATGACTAGGCAGAACTAGGCAGATAAGACTATACAGACAAGACTAGACAGACAAGACTAGACAGACATGACTAGGCAGAACTAGGCAGATAAGACTAGACAGACAAGACTAGACAGACAAGACTAGACAGACAAGACTAGACAGACAAGACTAGACAGACAAGACTAGACAGACAAGACTAGACAGACAAGACTAGACAGACAAGACTAGACAGACAAGACTAGACAGACAAGACTAGACAGACAAGACTAGACAGACAAGACTAGACAGACAAGACTAGACAGACAAGACTAGACAGACAAGACTAGACAGACAAGACTAGACAGACAAGACTAGACAGACAAGACTAGACAGACAAGACTAGACAGACAAGACTAGACAGACAAGACTAGACAGACAAGACTAGACAGACAAGACTAGACAGACAAGACTAGACAGACAAGACTAGACAGACAAGACTAGACAGACAAGACTAGACAGACAAGACTAGACAGACAAGACTAGACAGACAAGACTAGACAGACAAGACTAGACAGACAAGACTAGACAGACAAGACTAGACAGACAAGACTAGACAGACAAGACTAGACAGACAAGACTAGACAGACAAGACTAGACAGACAAGACTAGACAGACAAGACTAGACAGACAAGACTAGACAGACAAGACTAGACAGACAAGACTAGACAGACAAGACTAGACAGACAAGACTAGACAGACAAGACTAGACAGACAAGACTAGACAGACAAGACTAGACAGACAAGACTAGACAGACAAGACTAGACAGACAAGACTAGACAGACAAGACTAGACAGACAAGACTAGACAGACAAGACTAGACAGACAAGACTAGACAGACAAGACTAGACAGACAAGACTAGACAGACAAGACTAGACAGACAAGACTAGACAGACAAGACTAGACAGACAAGACTAGACAGACAAGACTAGACAGACAAGACTAGACAGACAAGACTAGACAGACAAGACTAGACAGACAAGACTAGACAGACAAGACTAGACAGACAAGACTAGACAGACAAGACTAGACAGACAAGACTAGACAGACAAGACTAGACAGACAAGACTAGACAGACAAGACTAGACAGACAAGACTAGACAGACAAGACTAGACAGACAAGACTAGACAGACAAGACTAGACAGACAAGACTAGACAGACAAGACTAGACAGACAAGACTAGACAGACAAGACTAGACAGACAAGACTAGACAGACAAGACTAGACAGACAAGACTAGACAGACAAGACTAGACAGACAAGACTAGACAGACAAGACTAGACAGACAAGACTAGACAGACAAGACTAGACAGACAAGACTAGACAGACAAGACTAGACAGACAAGACTAGACAGACAAGACTAGACAGACAAGACTAGACAGACAAGACTAGACAGACAAGACTAGACAGACAAGACTAGACAGACAAGACTAGACAGACAAGACTAGACAGACAAGACTAGACAGACAAGACTAGACAGACAAGACTAGACAGACAAGACTAGACAGACAAGACTAGACAGACAAGACTAGACAGACAAGACTAGACAGACAAGACTAGACAGACAAGACTAGACAGACAAGACTAGACAGACAAGACTAGACAGACAAGACTAGACAGACAAGACTAGACAGACAAGACTAGACAGACAAGACTAGACAGACAAGACTAGACAGACAAGACTAGACAGACAAGACTAGACAGACAAGACTAGACAGACAAGACTAGACAGACAAGACTAGACAGACAAGACTAGACAGACAAGACTAGACAGACAAGACTAGACAGACAAGACTAGACAGACAAGACTAGACAGACAAGACTAGACAGACAAGACTAGACAGACAAGACTAGACAGACAAGACTAGACAGACAAGACTAGACAGACAAGACTAGACAGACAAGACTAGACAGACAAGACTAGACAGACAAGACTAGACAGACAAGACTAGACAGACAAGACTAGACAGACAAGACTAGACAGACAAGACTAGACAGACAAGACTAGACAGACAAGACTAGACAGACAAGACTAGACAGACAAGACTAGACAGACAAGACTAGACAGACAAGACTAGACAGACAAGACTAGACAGACAAGACTAGACAGACAAGACTAGACAGACAAGACTAGACAGACAAGACTAGACAGACAAGACTAGACAGACAAGACTAGACAGACAAGACTAGACAGACAAGACTAGACAGACAAGACTAGACAGACAAGACTAGACAGACAAGACTAGACAGACAAGACTAGACAGACAAGACTAGACAGACAAGACTAGACAGACAAGACTAGACAGACAAGACTAGACAGACAAGACTAGACAGACAAGACTAGACAGACAAGACTAGACAGACAAGACTAGACAGACAAGACTAGACAGACAAGACTAGACAGACAAGACTAGACAGACAAGACTAGACAGACAAGACTAGACAGACAAGACTAGACAGACAAGACTAGACAGACAAGACTAGACAGACAAGACTAGACAGACAAGACTAGACAGACAAGACTAGACAGACAAGACTAGACAGACAAGACTAGACAGACAAGACTAGACAGACAAGACTAGACAGACAAGACTAGACAGACAAGACTAGACAGACAAGACTAGACAGACAAGACTAGACAGACAAGACTAGACAGACAAGACTAGACAGACAAGACTAGACAGACAAGACTAGACAGACAAGACTAGACAGACAAGACTAGACAGACAAGACTAGACAGACAAGACTAGACAGACAAGACTAGACAGACAAGACTAGACAGACAAGACTAGACAGACAAGACTAGACAGACAAGACTAGACAGACAAGACTAGACAGACAAGACTAGACAGACAAGACTAGACAGACAAGACTAGACAGACAAGACTAGACAGACAAGACTAGACAGACAAGACTAGACAGACAAGACTAGACAGACAAGACTAGACAGACAAGACTAGACAGACAAGACTAGACAGACAAGACTAGACAGACAAGACTAGACAGACAAGACTAGACAGACAAGACTAGACAGACAAGACTAGACAGACAAGACTAGACAGACAAGACTAGACAGACAAGACTAGACAGACAAGACTAGACAGACAAGACTAGACAGACAAGACTAGACAGACAAGACTAGACAGACAAGACTAGACAGACAAGACTAGACAGACAAGACTAGACAGACAAGACTAGACAGACAAGACTAGACAGACAAGACTAGACAGACAAGACTAGACAGACAAGACTAGACAGACAAGACTAGACAGACAAGACTAGACAGACAAGACTAGACAGACAAGACTAGACAGACAAGACTAGACAGACAAGACTAGACAGACAAGACTAGACAGACAAGACTAGACAGACAAGACTAGACAGACAAGACTAGACAGACAAGACTAGACAGACAAGACTAGACAGACAAGACTAGACAGACAAGACTAGACAGACAAGACTAGACAGACAAGACTAGACAGACAAGACTAGACAGACAAGACTAGACAGACAAGACTAGACAGACAAGACTAGACAGACAAGACTAGACAGACAAGACTAGACAGACAAGACTAGACAGACAAGACTAGACAGACAAGACTAGACAGACAAGACTAGACAGACAAGACTAGACAGACAAGACTAGACAGACAAGACTAGACAGACAAGACTAGACAGACAAGACTAGACAGACAAGACTAGACAGACAAGACTAGACAGACAAGACTAGACAGACAAGACTAGACAGACAAGACTAGACAGACAAGACTAGACAGACAAGACTAGACAGACAAGACTAGACAGACAAGACTAGACAGACAAGACTAGACAGACAAGACTAGACAGACAAGACTAGACAGACAAGACTAGACAGACAAGACTAGACAGACAAGACTAGACAGACAAGACTAGACAGACAAGACTAGACAGACAAGACTAGACAGACAAGACTAGACAGACAAGACTAGACAGACAAGACTAGACAGACAAGACTAGACAGACAAGACTAGACAGACAAGACTAGACAGACAAGACTAGACAGACAAGACTAGACAGACAAGACTAGACAGACAAGACTAGACAGACAAGACTAGACAGACAAGACTAGACAGACAAGACTAGACAGACAAGACTAGACAGACAAGACTAGACAGACAAGACTAGACAGACAAGACTAGACAGACAAGACTAGACAGACAAGACTAGACAGACAAGACTAGACAGACAAGACTAGACAGACTAGACAGACAAGACTAGACAGACAAGACTAGACTAGATAATTAGAAGAGATTACACTCAAGACTAGAATAGACTACACTCAATAGTGTTATAGAGCTCCGGAAAGGTTCAATATATTTATAAATCTGCCTGTGTTCCGACTTTATTGAAGTTTATACCAATATAGCTTATTAAGCACAAAAATATACGTCTGTTAGCTAAAACGCAAGCTATGCAATGAACGTATGAATGAACACTCAGAAGAGAGCGAAGGATTGTAACCTCACATGTTCAGATTATACAGATATGTTCAGATCTCCCCTATAAAGAGCGTTAAAGCGAATCAGCGTAAACCGGGGCAATGTAATTAGGGGTATTAGTGTATATCGGATATCATAATGCGGAGAATATAATATGGAAAATTGACTAAGTATCATCATATATATCTAGGAAATATGTATAAAAAATCTATGGCCAGATAACATATCTGTAAGCGAAACTGCAATGCAGCGATAACAAAAACGCGTGCAACAGAAATCAATTTTATGCGAGTTGTTTTGTTTCAAACTTGTTCAATTTGTTTTGAAAAACTATTCATTCTTTCCAGTTTTGAAGTAGCATTGTTATCACCAGGCTATTACCATTCTTTCCTGTCATTCTACCATCTTGTTGATGGATGCGCTATGAAACAAAGTACGCACTTGTTTGTCTTCGCCTATATTGTGCGGACAATGACCAGTTGATGGGATTTTCTCTCATGTCCCACTAACAGCATTCAATATTTTCTATCGAATTGGGTGATTAAATCGGTTTCAATAGGTTAAAATCAATCGGCAATTTTCAATCGGTATTAAATCGGTTTTTTGAACCGGCGTGATTGGGGTGGCGCGCGCCACGATTGGGGGTCCGTAAAGTTTAGGCATTTTCTAGGAAATGTACTGAAGATTAGTTCAAGATAACTCATTCTTAGTTCGTTTTTAACTTTTCCTTAGGTTTTTTTGCGTTAAAAGACTGTAAATATTTTGATTTTTTGTTGTTGCACTTGATATTCATTATCGCAAACAATTGATTTTTTTAAGTGCTTCTGGGGAAGCACAGATTCATTCAGAGTGGGCAGCCCGGACGGTTGGTGAAAACCTTCCTAGTTGTTACCTCCCGGACCTGGAATCGAACCTGGATATCCCGCATTGCCTGGCGCAAACAATTCATCTCACTTATTAGCATTCTCTCTATTCAAATTCTAGATCAACCGCTGTATAACGGTGCCACTATTTTTTATTTTCAGTCAAGGGTGCCACGATTTTTTATTTTTTCAGTCAGGGGTACCACTCAATGAAAAAGGTTGAAAAACACAGCTCTAGAATATTTTTGAAACAGTTTTTAATGATTGTCAGTCCGTGGGAAAGTCCTTTCATTCAAATACTAAAATTTAATTTTTGGAAAATACTTTATCCAAACACGATTGTTTAAGTAGAGATGCTTCTAAACTAGGAGATGTGCATGAGAATGACATCTGCCTTGGCAATAGTTTAAATGACTTTAACGACCATCAGGCAATTGCAACATTAATTTGAGCCCGGAAATTTTAAAATACTCCTCCTCGTTTAAAAATAGAGTAAAACTGTATTTTTTGGAGTTTTAGTAATTTTTTTTTGCAACAGAATACTTGCTACCGATCAAAAAGGTCTTACTTTTTTTCTCTCAATTTTTCAAATTTTTATAAATATCTATCAAAGATCTCAATTCTTATATAAATTATGTTATTACACTAAACAATATTAATTGCGGTTTATGTGATTGATTGTATTTGTGAAACAAAAACTTTTTCGTCTCATAAATCCCTCAAAGAGTTAACTAAAAATCAATATCAAACAGATTCACGTGTTCGATAATCGAATGTGAGAACGTAGCATTAATTCGGTGCATTGTGCGGATGCATCAGAACGAGGGGAATAAATAGGGGCTGTCTGTCTATTGTGGTGGTTGGTCCTTTTTCCACCGCTAATACTGCAAATATGGGTTCATCGTGTTATGTAATTCTCTTCGTACAAAACAGAAATATTATTATTGATGAACGAATAATGGAGTGTAAAGTTATGGACAGTTCCCATAGCCCTTTTTGCTCAACGAAAATGATCCGTTTATTTACAATTATCTTTGAATATATTAATGGCGAGTCTCATTATAATTTTTGTAATATCGATTATAAACTTGCGTGCATAGAAATCAGCCCAATGTAAACTTTTGATATTCACTATTTTTTTCGAAACTACCTGTTGAGATGAAATAAAGGAATATGCGGTTTGAAAGACAATTTAACCCTTTGTTGACCAACGGTACTTAAGTTAAGTTCACAGAAAGTACAGTTCAATGCAAGTCAGCTTTGGACAGGCCTGGGCAACTAAGGGTTAATATGCTTTAATCTCAGTTTCAATCTATCTAGAATGCGTGGTTATAACGTGAATAATAAACTTGTGAAAGATAAACTTGTGCACAATATACGTTTTTCATAATTTCTTTTCAGAACTGTTAGTTTAATGCATACTTCACCGCAAAAAATCGCCCAAGTTTTAATTCTAATCGAAAATGGACTTAGCCAGCGAGCTGTTGCCCGAAAACTCGATATGAGTGCTCCAACGTTATGGGGAGACTGGTTCCTTTCATTTTCATAGACGACCTAGTACAGGCAAAATGAGATTTACAACGGCTCGGGATGACCGATTTATTGTGTCAACATGATTAAGAAATCGTCACCTTAATGTCAATCAGCTGCAACAACAGCTACGTAAAGTACGAGGAGTGGCTATTAGTCAGTAGAGACGTGAGACCAAGACTGCAGGAAAGTAACTTGACCCCTAAGACACCTGCAGTTTGTCCAAACATTACCCCAGCTCATCGTCAAGCATGTCTGCGTTTTGCAATAGATCATTTAAATTGTACGTTGTAACAAAGGGGGTCTGTTCTGTTTTCAGACGAGACTAGAATATGCCTCTATAGCGACAGAAGGAGATTCCTGTACAGGATATTAAGAGGGCGATTTGCAAAATGCTGCATTGAATAGCGGACTGCTTATGGAGGTGGTTCCTACATGATCTGGTGTGTAATTTCTATGGGACCACGAACCGACCCTGCTTTCATCATTAGGGGCGCTCGTGGTCACGGGAGAGGAGGTTAAACTAGTTATAGGTACAGCGATTATGAATTACTGCATCTATTATGAATTAATACAACTCATTATGCAGCGAAAAATATCAGGAAAGAGGAGTCCGGGAAGACGGATCTCCTGGCTCAAGAATTTGAGGGACTGGTTTGATTGCTCCTCTATAGAACAGTTTAGAGCAGCAGTGTCAAAAATAAGAATTGCCTATATTTAAAATCTACTAGATAGATAAAAATCTCCTAACCTCCGTTAGGAGAAGGCACCCTTAGAAGAAGAAGGTAGATCGAGGAGATTTTAGCATGTGGTACCTTACGTCGACTACATTGGAGAAGGATTTCTTCTTCTTCTTAATGGCACTACAACGGATTGCCGGTCTGGGCCTCCTTCAGCATGTTTCTCCAAGCGAACCTATCACTCGCCAACGTTCTCCAGTCCCGTACTTGAAGTTTTTGTAGGTCAGTTGTTACCGCATCCTTCCATCTCCCTCTTGACCTTCCGGCCCTTCTCCTTCCCTCTGGTTGGCCATTGAACAACTTTTTCGGAACCCTATGATCACCCATTCTCTGCATGTGTCCGAGCCAACCTTGATGAAACTCACAATATCTGGTTGATTGTAGAGCTGATATAGTTCGTGATTATATCTTCGGCGCCAGATTCCACGTTCTTGGGTCGCTCCAAATATTGCACGTAGCATTCTTCTCTCAAATACACTTAAAGCCTGTTCTTCGCTCTGTGTTAAGCTCCATGCTTCTGCACCATAGGTTACCACCGGTCTTATCAGTGACCTGTACAGTGTGCACTTATGCTTGGGGTGGATTGTTTTGGACCTAAAAAGTTTAAGTAGCCCATAATAGCACCTATTACCAAGAGTTATCCGCCTTGTAATCTTCTCGCCCATCCGGTTTACGCTGTTCAGTTGCGAGCCCAAGTACACAAATATATCTACTGTGTCAAAGTGCTTTCCGTCTAGTTCTAGCGTTGGTCCTACCTTCCGATGAGTTTCGTTAGCCACCATGTATTTCGTCTTGTTTACGTTGACAGTGAGTCCTAGGTTACTTGCTTCCTTCTCCAGCAGCGAGTAAGTAGTTTTGGTCGCCTGTTCGCTTCTGCAAATTATATCAATGTCGTCTGCGTAAGCCAATAGTTGTGTTGACTTAAAGTACACAGTGCCGTTAGTATCCACTCCACTACTCCTAACGGCCTTTTCTAGTACGATGTTAAACAGTAAAGTTGCCAGTGGGTCTCCCTGTCGTAGTCCTTCCTCTGTTATAAAAGTCTCAGACAACTTGTTTCGTATTCTTACTACAGACGATACTTCAGACAGTGTTACTCTGGTTAGGGCTGTCAGATTTTCAGGGAATCCGAAACTTGTCATTATCCCCACAGTTTGTGTCTTATAACGCTGTCGTATGCTGCTCTGAAGTCCACGAATAGATGGTGTGTCGTGATATTGAACTCATTACATTTCTCCAGGATCTGCCTAATGCCAAACAGTTGGTCTGTGGTTGACCTGTTTGTGCGGAAACCGCACTGGTATTCCCCGATATTCTCTTCTGCGTATGGTAGTAAGCGACGGTAAAACACATTAGCGAAGACCTTGTATGCAATGTTTAGCAGCGTTATCCCCCTGTAGTTAGAACAATCTAACTTATCACCTTTCTTGTAGAATGGGCATATTATCCCTAGCTTCCATTCATCCGGTAGCTTTTCCGTTCTCCATATATTTAATATGAGATCATGCATGCACGATATTAGGGCTCTACCTCCATACTTCAACAATTCTCCTGGAATGCCATCTGCACCTGGCGCCTTATTGTTCTTGATCCTGCGCACTGCAGCCTCTACTTCTTCTAAGGTGGGTTCCTCCACTTGCTCAGTCCCTAATATTGATGTTGATGTTGGCGTTATACTTTCCTCTTGGACTACGCGAGTGTTCTGGTTGAGCAGGTCCCTGAAGTACTGACCCCACCTCTTGATACACTTTTCTGTGTGTCCGATTACTCTGCCGTCCTTATCCTTACACAGAAGTGGCAGCTGTTTGTAGCCAAGTCTCGCATTTCTGACCTTTTGATAGAGTCCCCGAGTTTCGTTGGCATTACTCATTCTTTCTATTTCCGCGAAATCTTCTTCATCTTTTTCAGATTTCTTTCTTCGGAAGAGTTTTTTCTCAACTTTCCGTTTGTTTCGGTAATCCTCTACATTCGCTCTAGTATTTCGTTGTAGTACTTTTTCTCTGGCTTTGTTCTTCTCTGTCAGAGCTTCCTTGCATTCTTCATCGAACCAGTTAAGCCTTTGTCCCTTCTTCCACCCCACAACCTCTGCTGCTGTATCTTCGATGTCCTGCTTGATCTTTTGCCACGCTTCATTGACCTCTACTAGAGCGTTTTCTGGCCGTTTGCATATTCGTTCCTGCATTTGGTACTGAAATCTCTCTTTCATTTTATCGGTTTTGAATTTTTCCAGATCGTATCTCTTAACTGCCGGCTGTTGTGTGCGTTGACAATCAATTCTAGCCCTAAGCACCGCCCTTACCAAATAATGATCCGAATCTACATTGAGGCCTCGACAGGCTCTTACATCCAGGATATTTGAACAGTGTCTCCCATCTATCATCACATGGTCTATCTGGTTCACTACTCTACCACCTGGTGATTTCCATGTGGCTTTGTGAATATTTTTGTGTGGGAAATATGTGCTACTGACTACCATGTTGTTGGTTGTCGCAAAGTCTATCATTCTACTTCCGTTTTCATTAGTCTCAGCATGAAGACTGTGCAGTCCGATTGTCGGTTGGTATATCTCCTCGTGTCCCACTTTAGCATTAAAATCACCAAGGATGATTTTGATATCTCCTTTTGGCGCATTACGATATGCTTTCTGCAGTTCCTCGTAAAATTGGTCTTTCACGTTTTCTTCCTTGTCCTCAGTTGGTGCGTGGACATTAATCAGGGTGACGTTTCTAAATTTCCCTCTTAGCCTTATGGAGCATAATCGTTCACTTATTGGGTTAAAACCAATTACTGCCTCTCTGGCCTTTCCTGTGACAATAAAACCCACTCCAAATTCCTTTTTGCCGCTCGTTTTACCACCGTAGTAAAATGAGTACTCCTTACTGGTTAGTAAGTTCTTTCCAGGCCACCTTGTTTCTTGAACAGCAGTTATGTCCATTACGCCGATTTTTAGAGCATCCGTTAAGGTTCTCAACCCACCAGGCCTCGATAAAGTTACAACATTCCACGATGCAATTTTCCAATCGTTCTCCCTTTTCCGTTGCTTGTGTCGCTGCCGTATTTCCAGTCCATTCCGAGGCATTATTGAAGGTTTCATAACAGGTTTTGTTTTATGGTGCTGGTTGTTAACCACACGCCCAACCCCCTGATGATCGGAGGACCATTTCTCCCGCTCTCGCTAGCCCTGACCACCCTTACCATCCATACGGGTTGGTTACCGCATCTCAGGCTAGAGTGGTCAGGTTACCAGGGTTCACCAGACGTGGAGGTGAGAGTCGGAATTGGGTAGGAGAGGCTATGCGACAAACTCTTTCAGTCCGAATGTCGTGTGGTGCGCATGCACTACCCCCTTTGAACCCCCTGGAGAAGGATTTATGCGTGACAATGCGAAGCCAAACGCCACAAGAATCGTGCAAAATTACATTACAAAAATCGGTTCTCGCGTTATGGAGTGGCCAGTGTGCAATCCCTACCCATATTCGAAAATTTATGGGATGAGCTTAAAACAAGAATTCGAGCTAGGCCTCGAGCACTAACCTCGATCCCAGAGCTAATTGTTGCAGTAGATGAAGAGTGGCTTAACATCCCACAAAAGACAAGTTGCTAATATATCCCCCACACTCTTCACTGCGGGGCTGGAGCATGCAATCAAACAACTGAATTGGCAGGATATACATATAGACGGCGAACACCTATATCACCTTCGTTTCGCTGACGACATAGTTATAACATCCGGCAATCTAGGAGACAATCTAGGGTACAAGAAATGCTTGAAGACCTAAATCAAGCGGCAGCAAAAGTAGGAATGTATATTAACTACCACAAAACACAGTTTATGACAAACCTGTTGGCCAGCGGAAACCTGGTGACAGACGAAGGAGACGAAAAGAGCAAACGCACAAGTATAAATATTTCGAAAAAAAAGTTTTTCGGTTGCGAAAAACAAATCTGCAGAGACAACCAGACAAGTAAAGTCACGCATCGCATAGGGCTGGGATGGGCAACTTTTGGCAAACTAAGAAACACCCTTAAAGGTAAACTGCCTATACGTGGTGTGTTAGAAAAGTATCCGACCTTATTTACTTATTTTAAGTAAAGTCACCCATCGCATAGGGCTGGGATGGGCAGCTTTTGGCAAACTAAGAAACACCCCTAAAGGGAAACTGCCTATAAGTGGTCTGTTAGAAAAGTATCCGACCTAATTTTTTATTTTGAAAAGCCGATGGATTTGAATCAAGCGCGCTTGCATGAGCCAACCTGGAACCTTCCTGCGCATGCGTGATTTTTTTCCCGCTTGTAGATAGTGTCAGTAGCTGTCTAGCAGTGTTCGAGTGACGTAGTGTGTTGTGCTCTCGTCGGTTTTTCAATGCAAGTAAAATGACGGAACGACTGGGGCAGCCCTACTGCATCAAATTTTGCCAGAAACTGGGCGACAACCAGGTGGAAACCATTCGGAAGATTCAGACGGCTTTCGGTGACGATGCTATGGGCATCACACAGATTAAGGAGTGTTACAACCTGTTTAAAGATGGTCGCACATCGGTTAACAGCGAGCCACGCTCTGCTCTGCCATCAACATGCCGAAATGACCATTACCAAAGTGAACGCTGTGGTGATGCGGGACTGTAGTGTGACTATCCGAGAAATTGCGACTGGATTTGTGGTCATCAGGAAATTGGCGAGTCCATCACGACAATGCTCTAGCACATTCTTTGCACTTGGTTCACAATTTTTTGGCGAAAAAGCAGACTCCTCTGGTTCGACCGGCTCCTTACTCTCCTGATACGCCCCGGTGCGACTTCTGGCTATTCCCCAAAGTCAAGAGGCAATTGAAAGGAACGCGATTTCAGACAAGAGAGAACATCATGGCTGCAACGACAGCCGAGCTAAAGTCGATTCCTCAGGAGGCTTTTTCGGAATGCTTTCAACAATGGCGGCACCGCTGGGAGAAGTCTGTAGAGTCCCATGGAGACTACTTTGAGGGTGATTAGGTTTCCAACGCTCCAGATATTTTGCCAGTTTTTTTACCAGCTAAAGATCGGATACTTTTCTAACAGACCACGTATGTTTGAAATGGAAAGTGTTCAACCAATGCGTGCTCCCAGTAATGATATACGGGGCGGAAACTCTGACGCTAACGTAGAAAGCAATAAATAAACTTCAAGTAGCACAAAGAGCAATGGAAAGATCGATGCTGGGAATCACTAAAAGATACAGAATGCCGAACATAACAATAATAGACAGAACAAAAGTTGCCGATATTATCGAACTTATCATAAAATCCAAGTGGAGATGGGATGGACACGTGGCCTGCACTAAAGACAACCGATGGACAAAACGAATCCTGGAAAAAGACTCAGAGAATACAAGAGAAACAGAGGAAGACCATCCACCAGATGGACGGACGACGTTAAACGTATGGCGGGAAACTGAATTAGCACCGCGCAAGACTAAAGACAGTGGATACACCTGGAGGAGGCCTATGTCTAGCAGTGAACGAGAAATGGGTGATGATGCTGATGATGATTAACATCCCTCAAGAAACAATTGTGAACTTGGCTAGATCTATGTGTAATCGTATGAGAGATATTATTGGGGCACGAGGTGGTTCACCCCACCGATGCACGAGGGGGTTATTGGTATAATTACTTATACCCAAATTAGTAGAAATACTTAGGCAAGTGGAACCTTGAGGGTTTTACATTTTTTATTATTTTATGTATCTTGGCAGTCGATAGGATATATAATAAGAAATCAAAATATATCGCGATTCGCGAAAAACCTGTCTAGTCTTGCCTGACAAGTTTCGATTTGTTTATTCGAAAAGTAATGTACTCGAAGGAAATATGAGACATATACTTAATATTATAAATTACCAATTATAATAAATGGTAATCTAATTATTTCTCTGTAGCTATATTTTAATACGCTCTTAATAAATAATGCCTAATTATGTATACCGTATGCATAATTTACATGTTTAATGTAAAACCCGTCATTCATCACGAGAAATATTTTTAAGTCGAAAGCAATTAAACACGAAGTGCCATTCCGACGGTGACAAAAATCCGTCCCAAAGAAACAGCTTAGCATTAATTTATGAAAACATTTTATTTTTTAAATTAGAAAACGCATTATTATAACTTAAGTTAAATATTATAAATTAGATTTAATTAAAACTATTAGTTTGGAGTAAAAGAGCACGTTTCTTAATAAATAACAATTAAGGATATATTAGATATGATTTAATGTAGGAGCTAGGAGTAAAGTGGCTAGGAGGAATGGTTTTTAGTTTCAAAACTGATTTTGTCAAGTTTAAAGTACAACAGCAAGGAGGAATGGTGTTTACTTTTAAAACTAGTTTAAACAAGTTTAAAGTAAGTTGGAAGTTTAAGAGCAAGTTGGAATGGTTTTTATGTTCAAAACTGGTTTCGACAAGTTTAGAGTCTTCTTCACGATACATTAAAAATATATCGTATATTTAAAATATACTCGTATATTTAAGAAAAATACATTTATTTTGATTTTTGATACTTCTTCTTCTCTTTAATCTGTAGCTGGTGATTGTCGAGGACGTCGTTCTCGTAACCAATACGTTGCTGTCGGTGCCGCTGGATTTTTCGCTTCATTCACAATTCTATCCATCCATGGCTCTACAACCCGGGGTGGGTCTTGACCGCCTCAACAATTCTCCTCCATTCTCTCCGATCCTGAGTGGCTTCTTCCCAGTTGAGGACCCCCAGGGTTTGAAGGTACTTGCGGATATTATCTCGCCATCGAAGCTTCGGGCGCCCCAGTGGTCTTTTGTTGTTAGGGGTTTCTTCCCAGACCATTTTAACTAGCCTTGAGTCATTACTCCTCTGGACATTTCCCAGCCATCTTAATCTATTTGACTTGATTTCTTGTACTATATTTGGGCTATTATATAGTTCATATACCTCGTTGTTGATCCCAGACTGCTCCAAATATTTTCCTAAGAATTTTAATTTCAAAACGATTGAGTAGTAACGTGTCTTGTTTCACAATTCGAAATTCACAATTCGCTTCCACACTTTCCGATCAATGGCAAAATCCCTGGCCTCATCGAGGTCCAGTCGTCGGTTCTTGAGGTCGTCTTCTACATGTTTTATCCGTATCTTCTTCGGCGTTGATCTCTGAATCCTCCAGTCGGGCGGCCGCTTCATTCCGCAGGCGGTCACGAATTGAAACACCGATAACCTGTCTTAGGCAACGCATTTGGAACACCTCGAGTTTGTTGAGGTCCGATTGAAGTAGTATCCACGTTTCTGCTCCATACAAGAGATTTGGTAGGATGAGCGTCCGGAATAGACGAATTTTGGTATTAGTGGATATGTTCGTCTTCTTCCATGTGCACCATTTGAGCGACGCAAACGCTGCTGATGCCTCCAGTCGTGGGTTCTTGAGGTCGTCTTCTACATGTTTTATCCATATCTTCTGCGGCGCTGATCGCTCAATCCTCCAGTCGGGCAGCCGCTTCATTCCGCAGGCGATCACGAATTTAAACACCGATAATCTACCTTAGGCTTTTGCATTTGGAACACCTCGAGTTTGTTGAGGTCCGATTGAAGTAGTGTCCACGTTTCTGCCCCCATCCAAAATAATTGGTAGGATGAGCGTCCGGAATAGACGAATTTTGGTATTAGTGGATATGTTCCTCTTTTTCCATATGCACCATTTGAGTGACGCAAACGCTGCTGATGCCTGAACAATCCCA
The DNA here is from genome assembly GCA_944588485.1 of Phosphuga atrata. NCBI lineage: Eukaryota > Metazoa > Arthropoda > Insecta > Coleoptera > Silphidae > Phosphuga > Phosphuga atrata. The sequence goes on from OX155898.1 coordinate 59,685,973, forward strand.
CGGAACAATCGAAAACATTCCGAACAATCCCACTTTCTTCTCTTGCGCGAGTGAGCCCAAATATTTGAATCCTTTCACGTGTTCGATTTGAGTACCATTAAGATGAACATTGGCCTGCGATCCGTCCGTCGTCAAGACTTTCGTCTTTTCCACGTTTATTTTCAGTTCATAGGATTTGGCGATCCGGGAAATGTTATAGAGAATATCTGTTGCATCGGCAAAAATAGCGCTATCATCGGCGAACATCAGATCGGAAATGAAGTTGGTGTCATCGTATGACGGCACGTCGACCATCAAATGCTTTCCTCATAATGGCGTCTATAACCACGTTGAAAGGCAGTGGGGAGGAGATGTCGCCCTCTCGAACCCCGTTTGGATCAGAAAACCGTCCGATTCGTTCCGGATCCGTACGCAGCTGGTTGAACCGTCGTGCGCCGTTCGTAGAAGATGCTTAATTTTTAAAGGCACATACTCCGTTTCGAATACTGACCTTAAAAAAGGCCAGTGGATGCAGTCGAAGGCAGATTTAAAGTCGATAAAGGCGAAAATTGTCCGTTTTCCACACCGAATACGTTATTCCATCAACTGGCGAAATGTGAATATTTGATACAGCCACGAATTGGCCCAACTCCTGCTTACTCCTCGCGATGTTTCTGTAGTCGTGATTGAATGATCTTCATAAATACCTTCCCAACAAATAATAGGAGGCTGATGCCACGGTAATTATTGCATTCCCGGCTATCGCCTTTCTTCAATATTGGGACAACGATCGCTTTCTTCTACGTTGACGGTATTTGTTCCAAATTCCAAATTTGAAGTTGGAGGTCGTAAAGCCGTTGAAACAAAATGTTGCCTTCCGGCTTTGATCATCTCAGCGGTAACTTGATCGATGCCTGGCGCTTTCCCATTTTTCAGCAATTTTATTGCTCTCTTGACTTCAACAATCGTTGGGTCGCCAACTGTGAACGACATCACTGGTTTATTGATGATCAGCGGTATCGGAACTGGTCCCTGTGGCGGATCGTGATTGTACAGTTCATTAAAGAATTTCATCCATCGGTGCAGACGCTCGGCTGGAGAACTAACGTAAGTTCCATCCGCTTTCTTGATATCATCGTTTGTTGATTTTGTCTTCCCGCTCAACTTTCTGATGGTTTGATATAAAGTTCGGTATTCGTGTCTCGATGCTGCTTCCTCCATTTTAGCCGCGACATTGTTCCAATACACCTCTCGTTCGATCTCTATCTGATGTCGTACTTGTTTATTCAATCGGCGGTATTGTTCAAAATCGACGCTGGACTCGTTTACGTTGATCCACCAAGTCCAAACACTCGTCCGTAAGCCAAGCTTGTGTCTGGCGGCGAATCGGAGTACATCGCCGAACGGCTCACTCCTTGATTGAACCCGACAAGTGCTTTTCTTCCTCATCGATATCGTCCGATTGCTCAAGCGCTGCAAATTTATTGCGTAACTCGATTTGGAATTTTTGATCGATGATAGGATCTCGCAAACACACCCAGTTTCGCTTGACCACGGCTGGTGCTTTCGTCTTTGCTCGTTGTAATCGTAACTGTAATGTGGCTCGCACGAGATAATGGTCGGATGCACAATCTGTTCCCCGCATCGCACTTACATCTTTGAGCGTCGATCGAAATCGCGAAATGGTAAAAACGTAATCCAGCATCGCCAAGTCTATCCTCGACGGGGTTCGCCACGTAAGTTCATGTTTACGCGGATGCTGGAAGGCGCTGTTGTCGATGAATAGATTGTTCAGCGCTGCGAATGATAGAAGGCGCAGTCCGTTCTCATATATGTCACCGTATCCGAATCTGCCCAACGTTTTCTCCCAACCTGCTCGATCTGCGCCCGTTTTTAATTGTAGTCACCCGCTAGTATGATCAGTTCTGTTTGGGGAATGGTGTCCAGTGCGAGTTGTAGTTGATTGTAGAAAGCAACCTTTATCACATCGGCGCCCGTTTCAGTCCGAGCGTAAATGGATATGACGTGAGTGGTGATCGTCCCCTTGATTGTGATGAATGCGACCCCCTCTGATATTGGTTGAAAGGCGATGATGCTGCTGGCTGCTACACGATCAATCATGAAACCAACGCCGGCTTTCCGCTTGTCACCGCCGAAGTAGTATAGTGTCATCGCATCATAGAGATTCGGTGGATGGACGACCATTTGCCCAGATCCCGTAATTCGTAGTTCCGATAGTGCCGTAATCGATATTCCGTATTTCGTTTCATGGCAACAATTTCTTTTTAGCCGAAAAAAATACGAACATTCCACGCAGCGAGCCGGATTTTAAATTCGTCGTAATAAATTTGAGTTTTCGGCCAGTAGCCCATTTCTCAACAGCGTCCCTGGTCCCCGGCTCTGGCGCATCGGCTGCTCCGGATGCGGTGGCATATAATCGTAAGTAAGGCTTGTCGCACACTGGGTCTACTCAGCTCAGTCTTTAAGCTCAGAAAAATATAAAACCCGTGTTTTAAATAGAAACGCACATATTGCGTCCGCTCAGCTCAGCTTGGCTCCGTTCCGCTCCTCTCTGCTCCTTATCCACTGTTTGTGGAATACTAGGCCGGTGGTCGGTCGCTGGCGGATGGTTCACGCAGGCGCAACACTAACGTTTTCATATATGCGCTAAGGCGTTTATGCAACCAGGATAGCAGCACATATTTAACTCTCCTGGAGGAGAGGTGGGAGGGGATTGAGTGTGTGGAGTAGTGAAGTAGCTGAGCGGATGCAATATGTGGAAAAATGACGGAGCTGAGAGGAGCGGACCTGATCGGATCTGATGTAAGATGAGCGGAGCGGATCCAGTGTGCGATAAGCCTAATTCGGTTGTAAATCCATGGGGTTTCTTGCCTAATTTCCACAGTTTCCCAATTGTAGTAAGTTTCCCGATTCTGGTCAATTCGGCAGATCGAGGAAGAGGGTTCCTATCGCTTTTCCGGTATATTATGTCGAAAAAGGAGGGAGAGCAAAAAAATACTTTTGAATTATAAAAACATCAAACAAGTTTAGAGTGCAACTGCAAGGAGAAGTGCTATTTAGTTTTAAAACTAATTTAGTCAAGTTTAAAAAGGTATTTAACTATTTATTAGTATAAAGCTGAAAAATATCAATAATTAACTTTGGTTAAAGTTGTTTTAAGTTAAGAATAATGGTTGGTTTTATATTTGCTTTATAGCGTTTGCTATTAGTGGCTAGTTCCAGACGTAATTAATCCTCCAGACGGTAGTTTTAGCTGTGAAGAAGCTCGCTTCCCAGGCAGTAAACTATTCATATTCGCAGCAATTTCCAACGGTCATGCTGGATTCTGGTATGATTAAAGGACTCGTGTTCCATTTAATTATGTTTTCTGCTCATTTTTAAGAGCGTCGCAAATTTCCGGAGAGAAATATTCATTTTGTAAAATATAATTTTCATTATCTTCAAGACATAAAATGTTTTAATTGCAAGTGAAATCGCTCACTTCAATACCAACGTCTTATCTTCAATAATTCTATATATTACACTGGTCAACAAAAAAAATAAAATTGTTTGTTTCCTGTGTTTTTTTTTGTTTCTATCTCAAATTGACGCGTATTTTTTAAATATGGCAACAATTTTTCTCTAACAGCTTTTGTTTTTGAGTTATAGCTATTATTTTTACTTAGATTTTCGTTTTTTATCGGACACTAAAATATATTTTGTTATATTTATCGATATGGTTTCGTCAAGAAGATGTTGTGTGTTTAATCCCGATTGTTTTTGCTACATTTATGGTGAATATATATATTTGCAAAATATCGAAAACCTATATCGGTCTTTGTAAAATATGTGTATCATCAATACTTTACTTACAACAATACTATATTAGCTAGGTATCAACACGAGCGTAAAAATCCGCTTCTTGTACTCGCATATAGACCGATTTCCACAAAATGGGTGATTTTAGTGAGCAGCAGGGTGAAAGATTTCATCAGGATCTTCGAACAATGGAAGAGCGTTATTAGGGGCGGTGGGGCTTAGATATGATGGCACACTACTGCTGGAGTTTGCAACGAGATCTACCTAAAGTCGTTCATTCAAGGAAATCTTATAAAAGATCACTTGCTAGTTTTCAAAAGAAATTTTGTTAACATAATGTTTTATTTTTCTGTATTTTTTTGTCAAAATAATAAAACTGTATATTTCAAAAAGTAAAGCTGTTAGCAATCTCCCAGTATTTTTCTCATAGTCAGGGCCATAGAAATACCCAATAACAGAAAAAAAAATAAAGGAAACAAAACTTGTGTTGACCATTGTTATTTATTATGAGACAAAAATAATAAATGTTTCTTATATGTCCAACTATAGCTTAAGATATGTAAAGTTAGGTTAGGTATGTCAAAGATATGCGCCATAATTACTATCGATGTGCGCAATTGCTTTAATTCGGCTTGCCAAACGAAGGAAGTCTATGATAGATAAGTTACCTATCCCAACGGGAAATTGTCTCTAATGCACTGCTGCCCCATTAAGAAAGTACATAGCGGTGTTCCACAGGGCTCAGTTATGGGCCCAACGCTGTGGAACATAGTTTACGATGGGGTACTAAAATTCAACATGACATTATTGCCTTTTCAGATGATCTCGCCCTATTGGTATGTGACAGAACGGGGCAGGGATTGAAGCAGAGGGCAAATGAAGCCATACAACAGATAGACAAGTGTATGTAAATTTTATCTTTTCAACAATTGCATGTAAATAAATTTGCATCTATTCACTATGTTTTTACCACACTTATAATATGTAAAAATGTTATATCACTTAATATTCACAGTTATATAAATTTCTACACATATCACGACTCGAGTTTCGACGTTTGACGGTCACTTTCAAGTAATAAAAGATTATGATGTTATTTTCTCAAAACATATAGTTTTCCGGTTTTGTTGTCTATTTCCGCCTATAACATATTTTAGAATATCACTTGTTTTATTCCTCTAGTAAAACTCAATTTTCTTTGGGAAGCTCTTAACATGATTTATGTCTAACAGTTTATCCGTAGACTTTTTATTCCGTTCGAGATGCTTCGAAGTGTCTGGACGAGTGGCACTCGATATAAACTTTAGTTGATCGTGGTCGTAAAAAAATTGAAACTTATGCTCTAATTGCAACGCGACGAAATTTATCCCGTAAAAAGTATTTACTGGGGGCCGTAAAAAGGTTAACGGAGTGGTCGTGGATCCTCGCCGGAGGAACTAATTTGGCGGCGAAATTACCCCGTCAAAAGTATCACTCACAACTTTGTTTATTCGGACGGAACGGCGATAAGAAAAGTTGAAACTGCCGCCAAACTGGAACGTCCCCGAGGAATAACACCCGGAGTGTTTCCATTTACGTTTTGGGATTCCACCTGGAAATAATAGTGTTTGTTCTTGTGACCCAAAGAGTATTTGTTATATGCAAATCTTTACAGCACGTGTTAAAGTGAAACTAAATAATTTGCAAAAATATTTTACATATCTTTGTTATGATTACTATTTGCAGGTTTTTTAAAGTTTATAAGAACTTAGAAGCTATTTAATTTACAGTAACAATTTCGCGAGGCACAACATACAAACAGAATATATTACGAGAAGCTTTTCCATGTTCCGATCTTTTATGAGATAACACCTATAAAACACATATTTCACTAGAAAATGCAACAACATGAACTAGATTTTACCATTTTTCAATGTAGTTTGCCAATTAAGTATGCCATTAGTGCAATCGTTAATAATTAAGATGGTATTGCTTTACCGTCAGGTCTACCGAACGTGTCACAGATAAATTCGATTACACTTTCAGAAATTTGTAACTTGCTTCTTCAAATATTATCTCACAAATTTAAATATTTATACATCAACTAAGTTAGTCTACATAATCTTCCTAAACTTCTTCCTTTATTCTCAAGTGCCAATATTCCAAGACTTTAGTATTCCGGGTCTAATGGTTTCCGGTGGTAAAAGGATTGGTCACTGTCTGGTGAGACAGTGTTACCAGGGGGCGCCGGCATGTTCTGGATATACTGAAAATTATGTACGCTTGGAGGCTCCTTACGTGCCCCCCTATTCCTCGACTAGCTAAATTAATGAGGTTTCATTTGTAAAGTTTTAGAGGTAGCTCAGGGATGTTTAGCTGATCTCAATTCAAATTTCCTGGTAAGATTAGTATTCAACGAAAATCTTGCGAACATGCGTGCGCTTCCACTCTTAAACATTTAATTTCTTACTTTAATAATATAGTAACATGAAGGTCGTGACCGACCCGGTACAAAGCTTGCGGGTCCGTCCAGCCTGACCGCGTCGATTTACTTCCTGAACTTCGTCGACATCCCGATAGGCGGATATAATTCCCTAAGGATACCAAAGATGTTCGGCTACCGAAGGAACGCCACCACTTCGTCGATATAAGCTACAGCAATCTCGAGTCCTGTGCAAGCCAGAAAACTACCAGTCGTTAAAGGTTTAGGCGGCCGCACAGGAGTCTTACAAGAAAATCTACATTAACCTTGTAAGTCTAGTCTTGTCTGTCTACTCTAGACTGTCTAGTCTAGTCTGCCTTGTTTAGAGTAATCGCGTTTGCCTAATCTATTCTGTCTATTCTGTCCAGTCAAGTCTGTCTATTCTAGTCGGTACAGTTTTGTCTATCCAGGCTAGTCTGTCCAGTATAGTCTGTCCAGTCTAGACTGTCCAGTCTAGTCTGCCAAGTTTAGTCTGTCCAGTCTGGTCTGTCCAGTCTAGCCCGCCCAATCTAGCCTGTTCAGTTTAGTCTATATAATATAGACTACCCAGTCTAATCTGTTCAGTCTACCATGTCCAGTCTACTATTTCCAGTCCTGTCTGTCCAGTCTAGTCTAGCTAGTCTAATCTGTCCACTCTAGACTCTCCAGTCTAGTCTGTAAGTCTTATCTGTCCAGTCTAGACTATTAAGTATAGTCTGCCCAGTTTAGTCTGCCCAGTTTAATTTGTCGAGTTCAGTCTAACGTGCCCAGTCTAGTCTGTAAGGTCTAGTCTGTCTAGACAGTCTATCCAAACTAGTCTATCTGCTCTAGTCTGTCCAGTCTGGTATGGACAATCTGGTCTGTTCAGTCAAGTCTATCTAAGTTTGGCCACACTAGTCTGTTCAGTCTAGTCTGTTCAGTCTAATCTATCCAATCTAGTCTGTTCAGTCTAGCCAGCCCAGTCCAGCCTGTCCAATCTAGTCTATTTCGGATAGTCTGCCCATTCTACTCTGTCCAGTTTAGTCTGTCCAATCTAGTCTATCTAGTCTAGTCTGTCCAGTCTAGTCAGCTCAGTCTAGTCTGTTTAGGATAGTCTGCCCATTCTAGTCTGTCCAGTTCAGTCTGTCCATTCTGGTCTGTCCAGTCTAGTTTTTCCAGGTTGGTCTGTTCAGTCTAGCCTGTCCAGCTTTGTCCCGTCAGTCTAGTTTGTCCAGTCGAGTCTGTGCAGTATAATTTGTCTAGCCTAGTATGCCCAGTCTAGTTTTTGCAGTCCAACCTAGTGTGCCCAGTCAAGTCTCTGCGGTCTAGTCGGTCTTGTCTAGTCCGACCAGGTTGGTATATCTAGTCTATTCTGTCCAATCTAGTCGGCACAGTTTAGTTTGTCCAGTCCAATCTAGTTTGTTCAGTTTAGGCTGTGCGGTCAAGTCTGTCTGGTCTACTCGGTCCAGTCTAGTATATCTAGTCTAGTCTATCCAGTCTAGTGTATACAGTCTTGTCCGTCCAGTCCAGACTAGTCTATCTAGTTTAGTCTGGCCACAATAATCTGTCTGCGTTCTAGTCTGTCTTGTTTAATCTGTCCAGTCTAGTATATCTAGTCTAGTCTCTCCAGTCTAGTCTGTACAGTCTTGTCTGTCCAGTCCAGACTAGTGTATCTAGTTTAGTCTGGCCACAATAATCTGTCTGCGTTCTAGTCTGTCTTGTTTAATCTGTCCAGTCTAGTATATCTAGTCTAGTCTCTCCAGTCTAGTCTGTACAGTCTTGTCTGTCCAGTCCAGACTAGTCTATCTAGTTTAGTCTGGCCACATAAATCTGTCTCTGCGGTCTAGTCTGTCTTGTTTAATCTGTCCAGTCTAGTTTGTCCAGTTTAGTCTATACAGTCTAGTCTGTCCAGTCTAGTTGGCACAGTCCAGTCTGTTCATTCTAGTCTGATTAATATTTTTTGTCCAGTCTAGTCTATTTTATCCAGTCTTGACTGTGCAGTATAGTCTCTTCAGTGTGTTCAATCTAGTATGTCCAGTCTACTCTGTCCCGTCTAGTCTGTCCTGTCTAGTCTGCCCAGTTTAGTCTATCTAGTCTAGTCTGTGCACTTTACTCTGTTTAGTCTAGTCTGTCCAGTCTAGTCTGTCTAGTCTTGTCTGTCTAGTTTAGTCTGAGCAATCTAGTCCGCAGACAGAGCTGCATAGACAAGTGGCCCTTAGGAAGACAATCACAACGAAACAGCTGATAGCATATCTTCAGTGTGATAATTGCATTGAAGTTGGTACTTATTATGGCTTTTTCGAGAGCTTCAGTGTCTCATCGTCTTCCTCGTTTGTTAGGACGCCTTTAACCAGCAACTCTCGATCAACTTCCAATATCCAATCTTCCCCAGCATATGCTGGATAACTGTGCCTGGAGTGAATTCCATGTTGCCTATGTACTTTTGCCATTATGTGTTCCATCAACAGAAGCCGAGGAAAATGTGTATCACGGAATCTATTTCACCACAGTAGACACACAGGTTATCTGTGGCAGCACGGATTTGGTGTGATTTGGAGGTAGTCTTGGAAGCAACCGTGTCCTGTGAGGAATTGGGTAATATAGAAGTTTGGCTCGCGTTGTTTCTTGTTTTTGAAAATATAATACCATCCACTTGGGACAGCCTCACTAATTAAATCAAGGGAGGAACACGGAAATCTTCTGTTACTCTTTAGCACACGGAGCTCGAGATGCAATGTGTGAGCCTTTCGCTACATCAATGCCAGTAACGAGAAAGGTCAAGGATTTGTGTTCCTCAAGGTTCTATAATTAGACAAGGAAAATGAGGTTTGGTGCTCTTCAAGGTTATATACTTAGGCAATGAAAATAAGGATTTGTGTTCCTCAAAGTTCTATAATTAGATAAAGCAATGAAGGTTACAGATCAAGGAACACAGGTCATCTGTGTAAGCAAGAATTTGGTATAGGTAGTCCCGGAAGCAACCGTGTCGTAGTTGTGTGTCCTATTGGCTCTCGATGTTTCCTGTTGAGCCATGTACTGATGTCTGCGATCATTAGCATTGTCCTTAAAACGGTAAAAGTTTGTGTATTCTTCAAGGTTTTATAATTGGGCAAGGAGAATAAGGATTGGTGTTCCTTAAGGTTCTATAAATGGGCAAGGAGAATAAGGATTGGTGTTCCTTAAGGTTCTATAAATGGGCAAGGAGAATAAGGATTGGTGTTCCTTAAGGTTCTATAATTAGGAAAGGAAAATAAGGTTAATGTTCCTCCCAGATTTTATAGTTGCGAAAGGGGAATAAGAATTTGTCTTCCTTAAGGTTTTATAATTAGTTAAGCAAAAGAAGGTTTGGTGTTCTTGGTGTTCTAGACCTTGTCAAATGCCCACCAGTCTGTGCAGTCTAGTCTGCCCAATTTAGTCTGCCCACAGTAGACTGTCCAGTCGAGACTGTCTACTTTAGTCTGCATCATCTTGATTTAATGACTGTTGTAGTATTATCTTCCAATCCTGAGTTTTTAAAAGTTTTTATGATTTGAAGCGAGCACACAAATTTTTGAAGCGAGCTTCACACAAATATTACGTCGTTCTTCAAGTAGAAGGTGTCAAGATTTAACTTTTTATTGCAAATGAATGCACCATATTTTGTGAAGATGTTTCTCCAGTAGAATCGCGGAAGCTGTAACCACATCTTCTTCATCTGAGAGTTTAGAGATGTTTCAGGATTCTGCAGATTCTTCCTCTTCTTCCTAGCGTTTGTCCCGCCTGGTGGCAGGGTCCGCTGTGAGGATTCGTTGTCTCCATTTCTTTCGGTCTTGAGCCATATCTGGGTGTAGATGTGCAATCGTGTGTAGATTCTAGATCGTGTGTAATAGATGTGTAATTTTGGGCAAGCTATCATCATTTTATGGAAAATAATTCTCAGCATTTCTTTGGATTGTCTTATACCTGATAGCCATATCTAGAAATCTCGTTTTATCCGGAAAATATTTAAAATTATAAGTAAAGTAACTTTTGAGAGATAAATTAATTGATGTAGACTAACTAACATTTCTGAATGTACACCTCAAGCTCCAAGCTTCAGAAAATTTTACCGAATTTTGTCTATTTGTTTGTCGGGAACAAAATACCATTTGCATGTTAAAGCGCCTTCAAAGCTAACTCTTTGGAGCACGATCGGTGTATGAAGTACACCATTTATTTAATTTCAAATCTATGTATTGAAAACGGTGCTAACACATGTTAGCACCGTCTACAGTGAACTGCACCTTAAAAAAGCACGTTTAAGGTTAACTCTCTAAAGCACGAGCGGTGCACGAGCGGTACCATTTGTTTAATTTAAAATCTATGTATTGAAAGCAATTTATATATATTTTTACACCGTCTGCAATGACCTGCACGTTAAGGAACCTCTTTAAAGTTAACTATCTGAAGCACGAGCGGTGTATAGAGTACACCATTTGTGTAATTTTTTTTTTATTTTTTTATTAAAGATTGCCCAACAGTTACAGAAAACCAATTACAGGGCAACCTCGAAAGCTGAAATTAACTTAGACTAGAAGGTTCCAAATTAAAATATAAAAATATAAAATATAAAAAATATAAAAAGGATGTTGGTTATTATTATCCCTGTTGTTTATCATTTTTTTATATATTATTTTTTATATATTATTATTTAATGGGAAATAAAGTTCTTATATAATTTAATAATTTATTTGCCTTACTAGTTTCGATGTGAAAACTAACATCTTAATCATAGGCTCTAAATTGTTTCTATTAAATTAAAAATTATTATGTTTTATGTTGTATGATGTTATAAATGATTATACAAATTTTGAATCAAATTTGATGTTTAAATAAATATGTTTATATATTTAAACTTCAAATTTGATTGAAAAAATTATATAATCACTTATAACATCATAAAACATTTTAACACTTATAACATCATAAAACATAAAACATAAAAATAAAATTTAATTTGAAGCATGTAAGCTTCACAAAGATGTCACAGTCAGATCTGATAGAGTTATAGATCGAGCACATGTTGAATAGGGGTGCCACCAACATGAGGGGACCACAAGATGATGGGTTGTAAAAGGAGCCCGTTTGTCTACTAGTAGATCTAGGAACATGGAAGTTCAAGAGACCGAGAATCTCGGAAGAGTCAATGACGCCATGAGTGGTCTTATGCATAAAGACTAGTCCGGCCAGAGAGCGACGAGAGCTCAACGATTGGTACCCCCACTCATTCAGCAACGTTGATTGTTCGATGTGAAGAGGAAGAGGACCTCTAAAATTCTTAAACCGGAGGCATTTTAAGAATTTCCTCTGAACAACCTCCAAAGTCAAGATATGCTTTTTATAGTGCGGGTCCCAAATAATGGAGCCATACTCAAGGATGGATCTCACGAAGCTATTATAGAGGACTCCCAGCGCCAAGTTGTTATTAAAACCGCGAGCATTACGGATTATGAAACCTAGTGCTCTCGCGGCTTTGGAGACTGGAGACAATATGTGTTGAGCAAAAGTGAGATTACTGTCAAATAAAATGAAAACGTCTTTAACTGTGTCACAGCGCTCCAAGTAAAAGTTCTTCAAGGTATACCTAAACTCGATCGAATGTTGTAAATCGGGTGTTGCCGAGTAAATGTGACAAACTGGTATTTGTTAAGGTTGAGAGCCAGCTTGTTGACATCACACCATCTTTCCAATTTGTCAAGGTTTTCTTGTAAGAGTGCATAGTCATTAGACTTAAGCTTAATTGCTTCATTGACAAGAACACTTTAAGGTCGCCTGCAAAAAATAAATATAGTACGGAGAAAGACGCACTCAGGTCGTTAAGGAAGATGTTAAATAACAAAGGCCAAGGGATCTAACCCTGAGCAACCCCGATAGTGGCAATAAATTCATCTGAGGTATAACTAAGTGAGAAACGTACTGCATTCTATCAGCCAGGTACGAGGACAATAAGGCTATTAAGTTAACAGCCAAGCCAAAATAATAAATCAATGCATGATCAATGCTGTCAAAGGCTTTCGAGAAGTCAGTCAGAAGTCAGATACATGCAGTCAACCTGGCCCCTGCTTCTTATAACTGATGAAGCAAATTGCGTGAAAGCTATTAAGTTGGTGACCGTGGAGCGTCCTTTAATGAATCCATGTTGATTCGGGAGAACAGATGCTTGGAAATGCGAGGAAAATGGAGTTGTAAACGATTGACTCAAGGATTTTGGAAAAGTTGGAGAGAATCGATATCGGGTGATAGTTCCAAATGTCCGATTGAGAGCAAATTTGAGTAGATTTCCAAATCGCTGGAAACTTGCCTTCCTATAGGATAAGGTTGAACAGTTTCGTAAGATGAGGAGCAAAGATGTGGGCACGTTACATTTTGAATTTTTGAGGGTAGCTTACGCTTCATCTTCGGAAATGTTCGCACAATCAAGCCCAATCAAGGGAAATCAAGGGAATCAACAAAGATTCAGACCCGCAATATCCGACTTAGAGTTGCTTATAGACGAAGGAATATAGACTCCCTTAAAGCAGTTCGCAAAGCCGTTAACAATGGATTGAGGAGTGTCAAAAGACACTTGGTCACAAAACATTTGACCAGGAATACGGTTTTGGCGCTTCTTTGTTTGAATAAAAGACCAGAAACATTTTTGGCTTCTTTGTTTGAAAGCGCTTCTTTGTTTGAATGAAAGACCAGAAACATTTTTGGTCAGCAGAAATGTTATTGGCTGCCGCCTTGATAAAGTTCGAATAGGCAGAGTTTATCTGCAACTTCACTTTGGATTTGATGGCTTTCAATCTCAAAGAGCCAAGGGCCGATTTAGACCTCTTATAGGTACGATGAAGAGAGCGTTTCTTACGAAGTCCTGCAATAATCGATGGGGAATACCACGAGGGATAAGTAGAGCAAGAAGAGGAACGATGCGGCACAAACTTATCAAATGTGGAATACAGAACAGCGTAAAATGAGACTTAGAGATCACTAGATGAACGGGTGGGATCGTCTAGAAAAGGCAAAGAATAAAGAGCCCGATAAAGTGCTGGTAGATCGGCACGACGGAAGTTGAAGAATTTTGAAGTAGGGAGCGACTGATAATTGCTCATAAACTTAGTATGTTCCCCACTGGCATGGATAGTAAACAATGCCGAGAGGGCAGGACGATAGGGATCTTCATAGATGACAGGACAAATCTCTTTAAATATGCTGGCGCATAAGTCGCTAAGCACTGGATCAAGTATATTTTTGGTCGCGTTGGATATGGTATTCCACTGCCTGAGGGCACAAAGAGAGCTAAAATTGTCGATCGCAAATGATTTTTTAGGGTATGAATTACTGGGCGAAATGTTAAGGTCCCCGATCATAATAGAGCAATCATAAAAACATGACAACAGGAAGATTTCGAGTTGCTCGAGAAAGGATTCAAAAACCGAAATCATGGTGCTGGGCGGAATGTAAAGACAGACAATAACGCAGTTGGATAAACCAAACCTAGAAGAACAAGCGGCAACATCGTTAGCATCGAACACGTTGGAGACAGCTGAGATGTTCACAGGATTAGAAACTAAGCGATTATTATTTGAGGCTTAATTTAATATCTATGTATTGAAAACAATTTATATGTTATAAATCCTAAAACCAGATTAATACAAAAATAAGACAAACTGATATTAAATCAATATATTTATCAATTGGCCGTGTCTTATTCTAGTAACTTTCTATGGCTCGTATTTAGGGATTGAAATCTAGAAAACCGGATCCGGTAATCCGGCGGATCCAACATCATTAAACGTTTACCAGATCCGGTCACCGGATCCGGTAGTGTATTTGCGGGTGTATAACGCGCACATTTTTCCAAAAAATTGCCTCTAGAACATAGGTCCGCGCACAAAAAGTAGGTTACATTTTAGGGTGCGCCTTATACACCAGCAAATACGGTATTTATAGTAAGTTGATTAAACTAAATAGTTATAAACTCATGTTTGTGATAATTGTGCCATTCATTAGACAGTTTCATCATGATGTCTGTCGTAAATATAAGAATAAGACTTGTTAGCATGCTCAAATACGTAATTGTTGTGATCACACTAGGTTAGCTAAAGTTTATTATGTTAGATTTAATAAAGTTGAAGGCTAAAATTCTATCTGTGAATTTTTACTAGTTACCTACACAGTTATTACCCTCACTACTACTAGATTTTTAATTATTTGTCTAATTATAAATGTGTGTTTGTGTAAACTACCTATATAATACACTCAGTCGATTAACCTGGAAATTCTATTGGAAGGTAATTTTAGGAAATAGTAATAGGAAGGTAAGTCTATTTTGGAAAGAAAAGGGAAAATAATCCTGATCGGATCTACCGAATTTCCATCGATCCGGATCCGGCCGGATCGATAGAAATTGGGCCGGATCCGGTCGGATTGAAAATGATACCGGATTGCAATCCCTATTCGCATTTCAGTTAGATAAATGAGCATAATTTAGAGTTCTTAATTTCAACAATTGCATTTTGGAGTTTATGATTTTCTAAAACAACTTTTCTGAATTTTTAAGATCACACATCTTTTGTAAGTCTACAATCGACTAAAATGTGAATAAATTATTTAAACAAAATTACGAAATTATTGAGGTGTTTCAATAAAAAAAAACATCGTATATTATTTAAATTTATATTTGTTTCGCTATTTGTAATAATATTATGACCCCTTTATAAAAAAAAACAAACATTTGGTTACATCCATTTCCTACATTGTTCCATACGATTCACTATTATTAGAAGACATTTGCAATTCTAATTAAGCATTTCGTTGTCTCGTAATTATTGTTAAGTTCGTGTTCGATTCGGTGTTTCATCACGTCCAATAATAATAGACAATGGTGTGGCGGTTCGGAAATTTGGAAACGTCTTCATTGTTGTTCACATATATCATCCCACACTTTTCGATCGCGAAGGACGCGTGCATGGTTTAGGTTAATGGTGCGTTATTGTTGAGGCCTAGAAATGTGTATGGGCAGCGAGAGTTCTCACTCCTACACTTACCCCAGGCCCAAGTTTTGGGTCAATAGGTCTCTCTAAGTGAGCGTGCATGTGTGAACCTATAATTACTGGCCCCACGAAAACAATACTATTTTTTTTTTATTATTATGCGTCTTCTAGAAAAAAGTTTCGTAAGATGCATGTGGGTTAGACAATGTGCGAGCGGGGGAGAGATTCTACGCGTTTTTTTTTATTGTAACGTATTGTCTGAGATGGACGCCCCCCGTATGTGTACTTAATGAATGGCCGATTGCTAATTACCAGGGTGTGTTGCCGTTCGGGCCGCTAGTGTTTATTGCAGTAATTTTTCAAGCTTTGTATGTGTTTTTGTAATTACGTGAGTTATTATACTAAGCGGTTCAGATTACGACTTCAAAGAGAGGGTCGCGCTTTTAATTTATAGTGAACTTCACTATCGGGCACCGAAAACTCGGTATAATTGGCTGCACTGCTTTGGAAACAGATTGCGCTGCAACTCTGTATATGCCCAGGGCATGAATCCCCTGCCCGCAAGCCCTTTGTTTCAAACCTCCCTTAAAAGGGTTATTTTACATCAGGGAGCAAAGATACTACTTTACATTAATCTGTTTCATTACTATTTCTCCCTTTATTTTACACCTCAATCCGTTTAAAAATCTCTTTGTGGAAGAACAAACGGGTCTAGCTTAAACGGAAGGCAGAAATTAAAGTTGGATTAATATCAAACAATTACCGGAAAACGGTTTGGAAAGATTGTTTTTAACAAAATTTAATTAGCTTGAATGTAATTCAGTTAGTCGCTAATGTTGAACAGAGGGTTCTAAGGTAACCACGATGTAGTTACAATTATTGGATAATGTAATCACTGAGGTTTAATGAATTTTGTTTCAGAATTTATAAATTGTTTGAAAGAAAAATGTTTGGACCCCTAAGGTGATAAAGTAGGTTATTTCTGTGTGTACGTCTAAATAAAACAATGAGAGCGAAAAGTGGGCATCATTAAGCGCCACAGCTAATTAAAACCGTTTTATTCCTTTGATTATCCGCCCAAAGGGCATTTCGTTATTCGATACGGTGGTTTTTTACGTTTGTTCGTAGTAAAGGTCAAATGCACGCGGCGTGCGTTTTCTAAGGAAATTCTAACGAGCAATCAGTATCATTCAGTCACTTCAGGGTTCCTCGATGGACCGGTTTTTTTTCTCCTTTAGCTTCGTTTTCGGATGTTCTTTACGTAATTATATAAATATGCCTCCGCCTAATTGGCGCTGGTACGGGAGATGATGGCGATCGGCATGCGATGTAACTATTTTAATGAATTTTATTAAACAAAATTGTATAAATTAAATTAAGCAAAGCAACAATTCCGAAATCGATATCGAAGGAAAAGACTGTTATGAAACGCGTCCGTATGAATTAAAGATAAGCGAAAGACATAAATAACGGAGATAAAGAAAATTGCCGTTTGGTCCCTTATCTACAACATTCATGTAAGACGTAATAAAAACAAATTTATGATTACGGCAATAATGTGTTTGTACATAATATAAAAATCAATTAACATAATGAGAAAATGAACCAATAAATAATTGATAAATTGTGACTGGGAACAATGTATTTGACTAATAGCGCGATTGCACGCTCAGCATCTCATCACACTTTAATTATCTCAGCTCTAATTAAACGAGATGAGAAAAAATATAATCACCATCAGAGAGGGACATAAATTACGCGTTTTTTAACATCCATCCCCGATTGCCAGGAGTCAACGACTTTTTTATTGCTTAATTATTAATAATCGATCATATTAATAACGTTTCTACGAAGAAAAAATAAACGAAACGCTACCTCATTACCTTCTAATTTATTCATTGCTCGTATATCAATTTTTCATCAATTCCTCTGCTCCATATGGAAAATAATAATGGCGGCCACCAGATTTTTACTATTCTTCTCGCAGCACCCGCGAGGAACAATTAAGTGTTATTAGTCTCAGCGAGGTAATACTGATACATTATGCAACGGCGCGTTACACTTTTATTACCCAGGAAAATGAGAATACCAACAATTTCACCAATAAACATTTTACGGCCGTTTCTAAAGAAACGTAATTGATTTCGAAAAAATGCCTCTAATTGTCCGTTTCTCAACAGCACCAGTTTGATTGATATGCCTCCAAACAGATTATTCACTTCGTCCGTGATTGTTATGTTAACTTTTTCAAACTACTATGTATGCCTTAACGGGTTATTAATATTTTTTTTAACCACTACGGCATTCATTTGTTTTCAACTTAAATCCTTTATTAAAAAAATACGTGAATTACTAATAACATTTTAAGATACTAGATATGTAAATCCCCACGCATGCAAATAGTGACTAGACTTTTTGTGACTAGGACGAAAAGTTGTCAATATTTCACGAGAGCGAAATTTGCGAACGAACTAAATGAGTGCGCACATGTGCTCGAGCGCACAACGCTCGAGAGGCCAATTGACAATATATCCCGTGTTACAAGAGAATATTTTACAGCAAGAGATGCAAGTGGCGTTTTTTTGGTGAGGTGGGATCAGCGAGTTAGCAATCACACCGAACCAAAAAAAAAACTTTCATCTCGAGTACTAAATGCAATTTTTTCTACTGATTTCGGTTGGAGAATCCATAATTCGACTTTAATAAATCCAATTCGAAGCGAACTGTCAGAACTGTCAATACAAATTTAATTGTTGGTTTGGTCGTTTCCATGGTAACATATTGCATTTTCATAGAAGGTGATACTTTTCAAGTCAAATGTCCTAATTTTATTTCGGTTTTTATTAGTTTCAGCCTCGTTTTGCGTTTGTACATAAAATATTTCATTGAAATTGATGTAATTATTAAGAAAGTCCATGCAAATTTGGTTAGTTTAGTGTTTTAATCGAGAAAATCATAATTTTTTTTTTCGTCTCTAGATGTCAAAATATTTTCATCTCTAGAATTAAACAATGTCACTTTCATGTAGGGTAAGCCGTGGAAAAAATGCTACTTTCACATATATCAGTAGAAAAACAAAATTTGTTAATACTCATGCGAGAGGATATATCTTACAAGTTTGGGATCCAGGTGCGTTCCCAAAACAATGGAATCAAAAATGAAGAATTTGCTTTTTCGTTTTTGTTTCCAGTTTGACAATTGTCTTCGGTGGTGTGTTATTCGTCATAAGAACTCTCCTGTATCATCATTACACTCATTTTAAAAAGCTTTCTTTAATTTTTATTATTATTTTATAATGAAAAAAAATTTTGACATTTCACATCACTTTTTTAATATCGCGGTCTTGGTTGTGTTCATTTGATTTTTATTTATTTGTTTATTTTATATATAATTTTTGCGTGCGTTACCTAGGTTATGTGAAAATTCAACGAAATCTAATCTTCGCCAAGAAGTACTTTTCGCGCATGAGTAATAAAAAATGTATTTGTTGTTTACATTATATTTAGTGGTTTCAAAACTATTGATCATCGATACTGCCAGTTTGTGACCTCTGGAAGGTGTGACATTTTTCGTATTAAATAATCTTCGCCAAGAAGTACTTTTCGCGCATGAGTAATAAAAAATGTATTTGTTGTTTACATTATATTTAGTGGTTTCAAAACTATTGATCAAAGATACAGCCAGTTTGCGATCTCTGGAAGAGGCAAATTACTTAATAAAGGGTGATAAATTAAGAGTGTCCCGTTTTTGCTTAAAACAAAAATAAAAAGAAGCAATGATTTATTTGCCATAATCTTAACTGTCTAATAGTCAGTGAACCTTTGAAAATGGAGAACAAAGATTTGCTTGTGCATAGCATTTTATTAATACGAACTCCATTCCGCAACACTCACAGGTGGTTTCGACAACAGAAATTAGACGTAAAACGAAACTTTGATTAACGAAGCAATTGGTGAGATTTCGTCCGAAATGTGCCAGCGTGCAATGCGTTCATTTTTGTATCTGCTACAGTCAAAGCGTTACCTCAGTCGGTCTATACGACACTGGAAAAGCATATATGAACTGAATTATTCAAAGTATACATAATAGTAGTTTATGATACCAGTGTGTGAAGAAGGACTTTTAAGAAGGAAGTTTAAACCACTCGCCTTAGGCTCCTGCTTTAAACTTCGTAACTCATGCACAAAAGCCTTTCACACACGTGTGTCATAAATAATTTTATCTACAAAGCATTTTTAAATACTATTGGATCTACAAAGAATTTTGGCAGGTCTTTATACATTTACAAGAAATGGAACAGTGTTGACATTTCTTCTAGAGAGGTAGATTTGTGACAGATAACGTATTGTTAAATTTTGAAACATTTTATACATCTATTAACATGTTTTCCAAATACTTAACAGGATTACTATGACAAATAATTGATAGATTATATACAGTTAATTTGACATTTGGAAATAGTAGTTTATGATACGAGTGTGTAAAGAAAGGCTTTTGTGCACTCATTACGATTAAACCAATCGATTACGGCTCGTGCTTTAAACTTCGCAATTCATGCATAAAAAGCTTTTACACACGTATGTCATACATTTTTTAATCTGCGAAGCATCTTAAATTACTGTTAAATCTACAAAAAAAGAACGTTTCTTACCGATAACATACAAAAATTGAACTTTTGACAGACAATATACTTCAAATCACTGACACAATAAGGTTAGAACGTTCAGCGCCTTCTTGATTCAAAATAAGAAAAATTAATTCAATTTGAATATACGTCAGAAAATTTGTTTTCACTACGTCTATGTTTTTTGTTTAGTGACGCAAGTAGTTGCCATGGTAACAACAACAAATAATCGTTTAATAATGAAACTACATTTGATATACATTGGACTTTTGCGCACGATATGGACTTTTAGTAGATTATTACATTTACAGACGATTATAATAATAGCATCCTTCACTTACAATAATGTATTTATTAATGATTTCATTTTGGAGCGTGAGTAGATAAAGTAATTTATGAATAGTTGTACTAGATAACCTATACCCTCCCTTTTTAAAATTACTTAAAGTATTCATAGGAGTATTTTACTATAATATGTTTATTTTTTAAAAGGAACTGAGGAAGAGCTTGAAATGTTGAATGAACACGACATGGGAAACGAACTAAAAATTACCGAATTAAATAGTAAAAGAAAATAAAGTGTGTAAAGAATTATCAAATAAAAATAAAGAAGATTTAGTTCGGGAAGAATTATTGAAGTAACTATGACATGAATATGGCAACTAACGTGTAGACATGTGTTTACATTACATTCAGTATTTTCAAAAATATTGATGATCAACATAGCTAGTTTCAATTAACCCTTAACTAACTGTTCCCGCTTAATATTCTTCTATGTTTTGAGTTTATGTTATAATTCGTTTATTTTTAATTCAAATAACAAAATAATAATACAAACTTAAAACAAACGGAACACAGCCTGAATATTTAAATATATTCAGCCTTTCCGGAGCTCTATAACAATTACTAAGTCTTTTTATTACTACCAAAACAAATCTCTTGTGAAATTGGTAAGTTTTGTTTTAAGTTTGTATGATTATCTATAAAAGGAGTGGCTTTTACCGGGCTCGTGCCATTTTTTTTTTTACGTTTTGAAATGCTGACGTGCCAGGTCTACTTTTACAATTTGATAGTGAAAATGTTTTGTGCGCCTTTTGAAATTACGGTCAAACAAATCGACAGATTTTGATAAAACGTGGTACCATTTGATATTCTTACGAGATCTCACAAATACCCAAATTTCAAAATTGTAGCTTTGTAAATACGGCGTTGATGAAATTTGGAAATTTTTGTGCACCTTTTGCAATTACAGGTAAACCAATCCATAGATGTTGATGAAACGTGACATGATTTGATATTCTGACGAGGTCCCACAAATTGCCCAATTTCAAAATTGTACCTTTGTAAATACGGCTTTTGTGAATTTTTGAAATTTTTGTGCGCCTTTTGAAATTACGGGTAAACGAATCGACGAATTTTGGTAAAACGTGGCACGATGTGATATTCTTATGGCATCTCACAAATCCCAAAATTTCAAAATTGTAGCTTTGTAAATACGGCTTTTGTGAATTTTTGGAATTTTTGTGCGCCTTTTGAAATTACCGTCAAACAAAGCGACGGCTTTTGATAGAACGTGGTATGATTTGATATTCTTAAGAGGTCTAACAAATGCCCAAATTTCAAAATTGTTGCTTTGTAAATACGGCCTTCGCAAATATTTTTGAAATTTGTAAATTTTGTGGCGTCTTTTGCAATTACGGACAAACCAATTGACGGATTTAGTTGAAACTTTGTATGAATTGATATTCTTGCAAGATATTACAAATTTCCAAATTTCAAAATTGTAGCTTTGTAAATACGGCTTTTGTGAATGTTTAAAATTTGTAAATTTTTGTGCGCCTTTTGCAATTACGGACAAACGTTTTTACGGATTTTGATCAAACTTGGTAGGATTTGATATTCTTGCGAAATCTCTTAAATTCCCAAATTTCAAAATTGTAGCTTTGTAAATACGACTTTGGTGAGTTTTTTAAATTTTAAAATTTTTGTGCGCCTTTTGCAATTACGGGCAAACCAATCGACGGATTTTACACGTCTTATATTTTACACCATTGATGTTGCACAAAAGTAGATTGAGAAACTTAAAAAAATATTTTAGAAAAGATAGTTTAACAATTTTAGAAGGCATGCGTGAGTAATAGTTCGCATGACAATAAAATTTTCCTACGTGTCAGCTGTGGCACGCGTGCCATAGGTTCGGCACCACTGATCTATAACGTAGGATGGTTTTACCAATTCTAAAATAATATTAGCTCGAGGACATAAAATAAAGCAAGAAAATATTCCAAGAATGCATTTCTTATCTAAAATTACTCCACGAAACATATATTTAGATTATAGGTGTTTTACCGTAAACAAATGTTCTATTTACTGCGGTTTTGTGGAACCGGAGCGCGTTCGGTAAGAATTAACGAGAAAAGATTTTCAACGCGACTAATGATCGCTGTAGGGAGGCGACGTCTTAACGACTCCCGGTGCCCGATATATCGAGAGCTGGTGCTGCTGGTAAAGCTAAAAAAAACCGAGTTGCCTATCACAGTGACAAATTATTTAAGCCCATCCGTCTGTCGTCCCGTCCGGAATTAGACTCGCTTATAAATCGAGTTTTGTCGTGTAAAACGAGTTGTAAACTAATTTCTAACTTGTACGATAAAAAAACGACGCGAAAATTTAATGAGCAAACGATATGCAAACAAATGGTGTATATTAAGATTTTTTTTGACGTTGTTTCTTTTTGGAGTGTGAGAACCGGGGGAGAACAGGCCAGCGCGACACCCCGGTTTGCTTTCAATTAGTTATGCTACTGAAACCGAATGTGTTTTAGATTAGGTTTCTAACGTGAGTTGCAGCTGTAAGCAGCCAACAAGAAATCTTTCGGATTTTTAAAAAGTTTATCCACTGAAAAAATATACAGCGAACATGTGAATTCTTGTGCTGGGGTCGACCCGGCCAGCCATTTTTCTACTATTTATAATACATTTTTGGAGTGAATAGTTTTAATCTTTCTGTCACTTTCGTGACTTTATAACCGATGATAGATTGCTGCTTTTAATTATAAAATATGCTCGATGTCAAGAAGAATTATTTTCGATATATTTCTAGATGTTTTACGTTACTGTTGTAAATCACCTTGTAATATTAAAAAAAACATCTTTAAATATACCTTACTACCTAAATATACCTAACAAAATTACATTACGAAGTTAACACGTCGACTGCCGCGCGAGTTAAATACAACTCGCACGGCTGTAGGTTACGGCGCCGTGCGAGTTATATGTGATTTCGCGGAAAATTTGATTCTATGGCCTCGAGGTTGACCGAGCTAAAGCATGGGCAGGTAAACAAATACGGCGCCAGGAACATTTTGGTATATTTAGCGCATCATTCGTAACATTCATTCCTACTATACCAAAACATTTAGTATTTTTATTAGAAAAACAACATAGCTTTACAAAAATTTAAACGATTTGAAACAAACAAAATATTCAATAAATTATAGTAGAGGAACTTATAAGAGGTCAGGTTTAATGAGTATATTTTTTAATTACATTTCAATAATTGAAATATGTTCAACAAAAATTCATTTAACGCAGAAATAAAAATTACATTTTCTACGCGCTTTGTTTACACATAGATTTTGCATAAACACGTCCTAATTAGTTTTTTAGAATGTTGTATCACACCACACACCTTCGTCGAGTGTACCTCAAATTTTGTAGTTTTCCGCTTCATTTTCTACGATGCTTCTAGGAGATTCTTCTAGCTCGATATGCAATAATTTCACTGCTATTACCTCTTTGAATTTAGTTATACTTATTTTATGTTGATATAGTTTGTGCTCTGCACTAAAACTTCTTTTGTCCTTCCATTTTAACACACCAACGAATGTGTTGTAGATTGTAGTTTTAGTGATGACGACTTTTACTGCGACCTTCGAAGATCTATTATACCCCATCCTCTTCCTATAAAGTTGGTGTAGGGGAGACCGGGGTTGGAAGTCACATTTACGTTCATTTGAATTTTTAGTACCTATGTTCTTGGTATAGCAATGACATTTATATATCATAGGATAGTGTATCTAATATAGTTTTAAAATGAATAAATACTTTTTGCCTTTAACATTATCCATAGAGTAAATATTACATTTTTGAGAAAAGGCAAAGTGTGACTTTTAACCCCATGTCAGGGATGGTTGTCACAGTGTCTGGGGTAGGTAGTCACATAGTAAATTAAGGGAGAGAAATATAAAAGAGAACTCTTGTTTAAATAAAATGAGAATTTTTATTAAAAATAGAATGTTGAACTGGTAAGAGTTGAATGTTGAACCCAAGAAAAGAACGTAAAATATCTTATTCATTATAAAAAAGAATAGTAATCGAAATTCACTTTAAGCGTATAACTTTCATGTAACAATATTAGAATTCTAGTAACCTACAAAAATATAAACATAGTTAACAACAAAAATATAATCATAGTCCGTTACTAATCTCTTTGGACGTAATATTTTTAGATAAAACTACTTAAGGACGTTCCCAAGAAAATTAGTTTTCTTTAAATTCTTCTGTAATTTTGAATACATATAGTTAAAAGTACCCTTTACCCGTAGAAATTTGTTTAAATAGTCCTTGCGGTGGAAAATTTGTAAATATTGACGGTTAAACTTTGCATGTTTAACATGTAAACCATACCCGGATTGAAATTCTCACACACGTTTTATTAAATATCAATAGTAATTTTCTTGATATTCTTTTGATAAACTGAGAATCAGTAAATGAAGATATAACAAATATCTTTCTGTAAGTATCAAGCGGTAAACCTACAAAAATATAAACATAGTTAACAACAAAAATATAATCATAGTCAGTCACTAATCACTTTGGACGTAATATTTTTAGATAAAACTACTTAAGCTAACAATATAATATTAAGTCTTAAAAATCAGTCGGAATCGCAATTTTGGCAAATGTAACCAGGTGTGCATGCTTCGTGAGCCCAAAACTTGCAATCCCGGCACTGTATCCAGACTTCCTTAGACTTGCTAGCAGAATATGGAGACAAACAGACCAAGCAAAACTCCTCTTTCTCCTCTTCGTCCTTGTCAACTGTTTTCAATTTAATCTTCTTTGCTTTAGAAAGCTATTTATTTTCTTTGTTGTCACTGAACACACGTTTAGATGCTTTCTTCTTCGCTTCTTGTTCTTTCCTTTTCTCTTCTAAATAGGTCTTTTCCGGTGAATCTGTTAGAATTGCTGATTTACATTTTGTTCTACCAGCTCGCTGTGACTAGCGCGGCGGAGCTTTTGGTAGAGGTTTTAAAACTTGCGGTGATATAATTAGAGAACTCTTTGAACAACTTGGACCAGGAATATGTTCTTTTGTAGCTTGATGTTGCAATGATAGCTTGGTAGAACTTTGTGGTGTCATCGCACGAACATTAAGGTTAGGGATATCATTTTGAGCCAATACAGGGTCATTAAGGCCAAGCATATCAGATGCAGTCATTGCGGGTTCAATAGGACGAGTGTTAAGATGATTCTCTGCTACATTGTCTACAATATCCTCATCAGGAACTGTAATTAGTGGCCTATCTGTGACAGATGACGGCATAAAGTCGTGCTCTTGAAATATGTCTGGATTAAATGGGCAAATCCCACAAGTTTTAAACCCCGTGAGAATATTGGATGGAGTTGCTGCCAACGGAAAAGCCTGTGCAATTATCCTGGTACTTCGTATATCGTCATATGTTGTCCTGGATGATTTACCATCCATTGATCCATTGCGTTGTTAATATATTTTTTTAATGGTCCAAAAACAGATATGTCCAACGGTTGCAGGCGGTAGGTACAGTGTGGTGGGAAAGAGAGCATAATTATGCCATTTTCTCTCGCAAAGTTTAGTCCTTCAATAGATAGGTGAGAGCTGTGATTATCTAACAACAAGAGACATGGTTTTTCCTTCGTTGATTTCACGTGGTTGTGGAAATGATTCAAATAAGCGACAAAAAGCTCTTCTGTCATCCAACCCGAAGGATTACTTCCTCCTTTGCAGCCAATTGGCCCATCTCTGATGAAATGATTTTTAAAATGTACCCGCGGAAAAATGAAGAATGGTGGAACTGAATTGCCACCTCCCGAAACAGCAGCAGCTACGGTAGTATGCCTATTTCGGCTGAAGTAATAGCACCAATCCTTTCATAGCAACAACTTTGTTCGGTTTTTGCACTGTAGTCACCCCAGTTTCGTCCATGTTCCATATATCGTGTGGCTGAAAACTATGTCGTTTAATTACCAATTCAAGTTTTTCAAAAAAACTATTGACATTATGTGGATTAAAACTGGTGGCTCGAGCCAAACTAGTGGCTTCAGGTGTTCTAATGGACAGAGAAGGGTGTCTCTTCATAAATGCCGTAAACCAATCGGGGCCAGCTAGCTTGTTTGATTCCCAAGACTTTGGGACTTTCAAGTTATTGGACATGGCAAGCTCGCACGCTATTTTTCGAATATCCTTGGGAGACAATCCGAAATAAATACTTGCAGCTAGAAGTATGTATTTTTCCAATTCTTCTTCCTGTTCATCGGTAAAAACCTGTCGATTTTTTTGGTACCCTATTTTTGTAGATGGTGTTGATATGGCGACGTTGCTCATCTCTTCGGCAGTAAATTTTTTACAATCTTGTTAAGGTGCGATAATTAATTCCAAAATGCTTCGCGACAGACCTCATAGATTTTCGATAGTTTCGCACTTCTCTTGCAGCACGCAGCATCAAAGCTGGTGAAACAAGCCCTCGAGCAGACGTTCTCTTATGATGCCGTGGCATTTTTATAACTAGTTGTAAAACAAACAAACATTTATATAGCAAAACTCCAAAAAGCCAAAAAAAGGGCAGCACACATGCATGGGGTTGGTTGTCACATGTGACTACCAGCCCTCGTCGCGCTGAGACAACCTGCCCCAAAATACGTTTGAGAAAATAACCTTAAATAAATTCAATTCGATGTATATTTATAAAACCATATAAGGATATAATGGACCATATATTTAACACAATAAATACATGAAAAGGTTTGCTACAATGCAAACTTTAAGCATACTTACAAGAATCGGCACAGATGCACAAAAAAATACTTTCACTGTGTGAAAAAAACGAACGCATGCCTCTCTGTCACAGCGTTTCTGTGCAGACTGAAGTGAAGTGGGGAGGGAGGGGTTGCCTGCGCGGTTCTTCGAAGCCGATCAAATTTCATATTCGTTCGTTAAGTTTTCTATTTTGACAGCTGTGACAACCAACCCGTGAGACAACCATACCCGGTCTCCCCTACTTACCCATTTAGAGCACTTTCTCCAGTCCTGATTCCTTTAGGAATTTCAGGATCTGGGTGGGATTCAAGAACTGTGTTACTTTTCCTTGCCCTTTGCTGACCTTTGACTAATTTCGCATCTACAATAGGGTGGAGCACGGATGTATGCAAACTTTTTTTTTTCGAGATTTAAAGTTGTAATAGGGGGGGATTGGTGCACTATATTAAACTTAAAATAAATGTAATCCTTGAATTAATTTGATGAATATCTTCTGCCTCCGCACTGAACCCAGAAATTTAAATTTCACGAAAGTCTACAGTTATAGGCAAATATTAAGCTTTATTTAATGATAAATGATACGCAATATATAATTCAGATATATATATATATATATATATATATATATATATATATATATATATATATATATATATATATATATATATATATATATATGTGTTGTATTGTTTTCTCGGGGATTCCGCGTTGATGTTGAGGGTTGGTTCTGAAAAGAACCGGATTCTCGACGTTTCGGCGAACTAACATTCGCCATTCTCAAGAGATATATGCGTCCGTGCGGGTCAACGGTTAGACGCATACTTTACGCATAACGGTTAGACGCAGTATGCGTCTAACCGTTGACCCGCACGGAGAATCGGAGAATCTTGAGAATGGCGAATGTTAGTTCGCCGAAACGTCGAGAATCCGGTTCTTTTCAGAACCAACCCTCAACATCAACGCGGAATCCCCGAGAAAACAATACAACACAGGTATCTATCCGCGAAAACCTCAAATATAGGCATTACGTTCCGTGATTCCAATTTGGCTTTTATTGCACCTAATCTTGACTTTTTTGTGCATTGAGAAGTGGCAGCTATCGTTTTCAATTTTACAGCCTGTTTTACAGCCCGTCAAACAGGTTTAGGATGGAATCCTCGAATTTAGCATGGAATCCTTAAAAACAACACTTCACCCTCATCACCTGATTTAACGATAGACTGAATTTCTTGGTGAGGCAAGTTTTTCATAATCGGTAGTTCACTAAATATTTCTTACCAATTTATTAAATCAATATATGTTGAAGCATTGGAATTAATAGGCGGCACTTCAAACATTCTAGGTGTTGAAGGTTGAGGCATCCTACGTGCCTTTAATATGCGCCGGGCTGCCAGTTCGGATGTGCTTTCTGTCATCAGTTATCTTTGCAGTATGCTCTCGGGATGTGCAAAATAGCCATTGCGTTGAATCACAGGATCAATAACCTTTTTCAGATCCTCTAACCGGTACCTGGAGGCCTTAATTATGTTAAAAAGGTGTCGTGTGCTTTCCTTGCATGATGGTTTATCTTTAATGTAGAACCAAGTTGGTGCGTAAACTTTTACAACAAATGTAGCCAAAGTTGTCAAGTTTTCTGATGGTGTTGTTACACAAAAACGTAGTATTCAGTTGGCACGTGTGAGCCAACGGGCATGTGACATTTTACCTGGAGATTTGTTTGCCAAATCTTTTGAGAAATGACCTGAAAGTACCGCTGATCTAGTTGATCTAGATGAGTACTGTTGATCTTTACTTAAATCTTGAGCCATTTCTGGAAGCAATTCTCCTTCAATGTGTTGAAATTTTTTAACAGGCAATTGTTCACAAGTCCAGAGTGCTTTCCCCAATGTCCCAGTGTAAGACTTGGGCTCCGAAGTCAAGATGAAAAAACATGTTGCTCAAAGTTCGTTCATGTGGAGTAAACAAATTATCCACTGGAGTGGTTTTTGAAGCATTTTTTTCAAGCAGTCATATAACACCCCTATACCTGCCAGTATTTACATTGGTACCATCACAACCGATTGCCATAAGATGATGTTGGGGAATTCCTTCTTGTGATAGAAACCTTGTCATCGCAGTTTCCATACCTTTAGCTGAACCAAAGTTACTACCAAAGTACTACGTATCCCATGTAAATAGATCCTGGTTCTTGAATTAGTGAGATGTGTTCCTCAACTGTCATAGTCCTGTAACATTTACCACCTTTTTTAATAATCTTCAATGTTTTAAAACTTTTATCACATCAAAATATAAAGCAGACAGTTTTGGGATTGCGATCTTCTTCATTAACTTTTGTCTAGTTTTAGTTCTCTCTCTTCATACTTTATGTCTATCAATGACCTCGATATCAGACTTAACTTCGTCTTCTTTGGATGTTTTTTTCGATACAAAATTGAGGTTAGGTGACTTGTTAAATAACTAGCACAAGTATAATTTAAGCCAAAACCAATAGTCCACTGACGACGCGACAAGAAGTGTTCTAATTGTCCCCTCCTGCGCTCCCTCACTCCCTTTATTTCATATTATAAACTTAAAATTATGCATTTTTTTAAATTTTGTATCGATAATCAACTGGTTATAATAATTTCTGGAAATAAAATATGTCTTTTTATTAAAATTTCAATTAGTCTAAAAAACAATATTTTTTAAAAATTCAATGAAGTTGCGGAGGCTATTACTATAAATCTAATCAAATAATATTTTGCATGGAATAATTTGAGAAAAAATATTTCGCTCCATCCTAATCTACAGCCTCCTTCAGATTCAGTTTCCTGTTCTGAGCGAAACTAAATGGGTCGATCTATTGCGAAGTTGGTGAGCTAGGTAAATGCTTGTATAATAATTATTAGTATACAGAATTCTACCACTATCTAGCAAATCCTTCATCAAACTCATAACTACTGAAGACGAAACTGGAATTCTAGGTTGCGCCTCTCTACCGCAATATATTCTAACATTGTATGTATATCCATTCTTGACCAACAACTTAAATAATTTTGGCCCAAATTTGTGGTGTTTGTTTTTGTTGTATTGCTTGCATGCTAAGTGTGATGGGAAGAGTACGAGGGTCTCTTCAATACACACCTCATTTTGAGGAATCATGCCACCTTGAAATCCTTCCAGCAATTGCGCAACTAACGGTGAATTTTGAACAACCTGTCATTTTGAGGATACTCATTATCAGAAACATGCCACATTTGCAACAGTGTTTCAAGCAGATTTCCCTATTATATGTTTGGAATTTCATTGCGATATAAAACATTTTTGAACGAAGTTTGGGCATTTTACTTAGACCCATCCACAAAATTATACGTAAAAACGTTTCCATTTCCACCGCAACTGTATCTCTCCATAGTCGGAACCTAGCCTAAATATATTAATCTATTCAACCGTTCCGGAGCTTTATAATATTATTGAGTCTTTTTAGGTATATTTTAAGCTATTCCTTACTAGTTTTTTTCCTTTTTTAGACCCATCCACAAAATTATACGTAAAAACGTTTCCATTTCCACCGCAACTGTATCTCTCCATAGTCGGAACCTAGCCTAAATATATTAATCTATTCAACCGTTCCGGAGCTTTATAATATTATTGAGTCTTTTTAGGTATATTTTAAGCTATTCCTTACTAGTTTTCATTCCTCATTCGTGGCAACGCCTTTCCCCTTTTCGTCCAAGAACCAGAAAAAGAACACTGGTAGTCGCTGGTAGTCACATGTGACACCAAGTTTTTAAGACCATTGCTTCCTATTAACTTAAGCGAATAGCCATCTACATACACGTTTCTGGATTTATCGATAACGTAAACACGTAAAAACTTACATGACCTCTAGTCAACTCGTAGTTGACTAGAGGATAGATATTTTTAATTTGATATTTCGTGAGAGAGACATGAACATAGACTGAGCAGGTTATTGATTTAAATTATAATTTACTATTGCTAAAACCACACAACTTTATAGATAATCATATAAACTTAATAAGGCCGGAACGCAGTCTGAATATATAAATATATTCAACCTTTCCGGAGCTCTATAATATTATTAAGTCTTTTTAGGACTACCAAAACAAATTTAAAAAAAAATGTGAAACTTGCGAGTTATTTACTAGCTTTCAGTCAACTTTCATGCACTCAACAAGAAGCAGAAAAAATCTTAAAAACACTCTGGTAGTCCTAAAAACAATAATATTATAGAGCCTCGGGAAACTTGAATATATTTATATATTCATTCTATATGATTATATGATTATCTATCATGTATTATGGTTTTACCAATAGTTCATAATTTCGTTTATTATAAAATATTTATAGAAATCGTATGGTGATTTCTCCGACAATTCATCAATGACATTGTCAGGTATACCTAACCTGACCATTTATTATTTTTTTCAGAGCGGGACACTCGCGGAATTATGTAATAAAAACTTGTATGATATTACAGTGTCAGTTACTTATAAGTTCACTAAAACATTAGATCAGTGTGAGGAAGAAAAAGCGAATTCTCCTTAATTGCCAGGTTATCTCGGAGACGATTAATTTCTTTCGCAGACTCAAGTTTTCTTTCGAAAAATATTTTCTAAATATTTGGTCATTTGTCGATTCTCATTCGTCGATGCATTTGTCGATGCATCATCATCGATATCTTTTCAAAGTCTGGAACATTTTCAGAACTCCCTCAAGCGCGGGCATGAACGCAAGCCACCTTATTTTACTGTAGCCCAGCAGTTTGTGATACCCTGTGTTAGTTGAATTACAAAACTATTTCAAAGCATCTACTCGAACGCTGTAGATATATAAAAATAATAAATGTTCACAATGCCGCACTCCAGGTCTACATGGAGACAATCTGCGGAGTTTTGATCGCGATGTGAACTATTTGGGCTCCTCATCCAATCCTGAGGAGCTGTCTTTAGTATGATTTATACAATTTTAATTGCGTTTCTATTTTCTTCCAAAATTGCTTATTCAAATTATTGCAAGACAATACTTAATTCAAATGAACAATAATTATATCCGATGTTTTACCTAATTGTTCTCAAATCTCTAAAACCTTGACTTTGACGCGTTCGTAAGGTAAACATTACGGATTAACACTAGGAATAATTTTATCGAGCCATGGATTGAAGCATTAATTGAGCTTAATTAAGTTAAGTTTCTTTAAAGCTTAATTAAGTTATGCAGTCGGCTTCGCGAAGTTACTCTTTCAATTCATAGGTTGTCCTAGAGGCCAACCCATTTACAACAATACCCTGAGCTTTTGTACTAGCACATTTAAATTGTTGCTCAAAACAAGTTTGAATTAACACAGTCATTTGAGCGAAGCTGTGATTTTCTTGCACCGTATGAAACGCACACGCACCCTCCGCTGCAGCTAAATCCAAATCTTTAGAAGAAAATAACGTAAGCATTGACGGGCTTGACGCCGCAGCTTGATCGGAAAGCCTGTATTTTTCCGATTTTAAACGGAAACTCGTTTTGCAAAATAATTTTAAAGGTACACACACATGCATTTTTGTTATAGTACAATCACACACTTCCTCCGGTGTAAACTTAAAGCACTGCGGACTTAAAGCACTGAACCGGACATCAGTGCACTGCAGAACAAAGCAACTGCGTTTCGTTGTTCGCTGAGTGAGTGCAGCATCTGAGTCAGTGCAATCGCTTTCATGCGTCATCCGCTCTCTCTCTCTCTCTCTCGCGCTCTCTCTCCCTCTCTCTCTGAGTGTGTCTGAGTGTGTCGTGTTTTGTTAGAGCTAAAAAGTGTAAAAAAGTGCTGATTCAGTTATAAAATAATATATAAACCTTGTGTAACTCCCATATAAGGGCAGTCCATGTGTTTCTGTAACATTTAGTCGTCTCTAAATGACTGATAAGTTTGAGTTTATAAATTAAGTTTAGGGTTAAAATTCTCCATGTGGACATAACCTCATAGTGATAAAATAAAAACTATAAGTGAAATAGAAATTATCGTTTAAGTTCATCCGTCAACGAGGTCTATTAATGCAGTGGTAAGACTCTTGCTTTTAGATTCAGTGGTCGTCGGTTCGGTTCGCGTCACATATAAAAGACTTTTCTCTTTGTATAAAGTTTTAATATTTAAAATATAATTCATAATTCATTCAGCAAACCCTGATAGGAATTTACGAGTATGAAAATCAAATAGTTATTTAGCTATTTCTTGCTTGAGTTTCTAGCTTGAGACTTGTGATCTGTTTGGTTTACTTTTATGGACGATATTTAGTGAAGGTCTGGTACCAGTAGCGTAGCAGGGCAAGTTGAATTGAAATCTGTCAATACACTGTAATGTCATTATTGGCAGACTTATGTTTTAAATCCAAAAAAACAGCCAGATCGGCTATCACATGTAATTCCTGCAAGAATTATTTTCACCCTGGTTGTGCAAGAGACTTCGTTAAGAACAAGCCATCGACCGATTGCTGCAGGAAACAATTTAACAAACTTCTGCCAAACGTGGATACAACGGTGAGTCGGTCGCGCTCGTCAAAAATGTCGAACGAAGAAGCTTCTCCTGCTATCCCAAGTGATTGGTCATCCAAATCACTAGATGAAAAGTTTACTCAGATAATGACATTTATAGCAGCATCGGGTGAAAAAACTTCTTTAAGACTCGACCAAATTGAAAACAAAATAGTTACTTCGACAGACTCAAGACACTCTTAATGACAAGGTGTCTGTTATAATCGGGAATGTTGCTTCGAATACTTCGCGTATTTCGGAGCTCTATTTAAAAACAAATAACCTGGAAAATATGATATCATCTGTTGAAGAAAAGCATGGAACCTCAAGTTCGTCACTATCAGCTTTGGCCACGTCGGAACCAATGATCTCAGGAATTCCAGATGTTGTTAGTGAGAGGCTTGATCTTTCTGATATAGTCTCTAATGTTTTTGAGAAGTTAAAAATATCAGAGTTAAAAACTGATATTTTAATAAAGTTTGAAAATACGAAAAAATCTTTGGCCAGTGATAATAGTGGTAATGCTGTTTTGCACTCATACATACTTAGCCTTAAATCGGTTCAAGTTCGTGACTTCATCATCAATACCAAAAGAAAGCATAAAAACTTGCCCGTCAGCATGGTGTTTCCTACTTTTTTTGAGAAATCTTTTCATGGAAATATTTTTGTGAATGAGTTTGTACACCATAAGGTACATAAGCTATAAATGAACACGAAAATTAAAGCAAAGGCATTAAGGTTTCGATATGTCTGGGTATAAAACAGTCAAATTTTTGTTAAAAAGGACGATAACTCGGAAAAACTAAGAATCGACTGTGAACTAGATTTAGGAAAGTTAGAATATCAAAATGTAGATTTAACCAATAGCTCAGTCGATATAGGGTCCACACTATTAAATATTTTAAGTTTAAATATAAATAGTGTTGTGAGCCATATTGCTCAATTTCTTAATTTAGTTGCTGAAATTACACCAGATATTATTGTTCTCGTTGAAACTTGGTTAAGACTTTACTTGGTAAGACTTACAAAACCTTCCATAGAAAATAGTATTTTTTCACTAGTTGATTATATTGATTATAAGGAGAGATCGCATTTTAAAGCACACTGATAGTGGCCGCTATATACAGGGTGGTTTGCTTGTCTTATTCATAAATCTCTAAAAACATAAGTCGTATATTGGTTAAATCTCATTACTAATCTATTTGTGTTTATGTATCATATTATGGTATGTATTTAAGTAATCATTAGTAATTAATTTAATCATAAATTAGTAATTATGAAATCATTTATGAATTACCATTTATTTATCATATTATCATTTTTTGTTTTTGTTATTTTGTTATATCATATTTTGTTATCTTTGGGAGACCTGTAAGACTTACAAATGTTAAAAATGATACCTATATTGTATTTATATTGTATTCTTAAATTGCCATTTGGCCATACGCCTTGGCATAAATAAACTAAATCAATCAATCTTTCTCTCTCATCGCCCGCTGCTTCACACGTTACGACGAGTTTCAGAGATGCGAGTGCAAGAGACTTGCAGAGTTGCGAGACTTGCGAGTGCACGATCAGGCAAGTAGTACGTTGTTTACACCCTGCCAAGTAGAGACCTAACCGCGAAAGCGGGACAGACAACCTGAAAGCGGGAATCTCCCGCCCAAAGCGGGACGTATGGTCACGTTAGGTATATGAGCATTTTGTTGAAAGCAAGATTTCCTGAGAGAAGTTTGTTTCAGTAACAGTTTTTCATAAGAAGTCTTTCAAATTGGGAGGTGCTGTTTCTTCTATTATGCTGAGAGCAAAAGGCGATGAGAGCAAAAGTGGCCTAACCCACCAGCATACCTAATGGAGTTAAATTATGATTTCTTTCACAACTTTTTTAATAATTTTTTTTTTATTCGCAATGTTGTTTACTTTTCCTAAATTTATTTTGTAGTGGTCAATACATTTTTTGGCTGTTACTTTAGGAGACTTAAACCTGGAAAATTCATATAAAATAAAAGAACAAATGTGGGTTAGGCCACTGTTGCAGGTATACATTTGGGAAAGTAAATTTATGTTTGTTTGGTTAGGCCAGGTATTCAACTGCACTTGAGGGTAAAAAAAAACTAAGGACCTCGAACTCTAACATTTTTTTTTATTTTCTCTTAAAAATTTCCGAAATAAGATCAATAAGAGTTTGTTCTTGAGTATTTAAGTATGTTTTAAATTCCACAAAATCTAATAAATTAAAAATACTATATTATTATTATTATTCATACATTAAAATAAAATATATTATTATAACATTAAATGCATTATTAATATAATCAAACTGCTAGTTCAACTGAAAAAAATTAAAAATCTTCACACTCGCTCTCTTCTGAACGTACATAACGCTCGTCAGTAGCTTCAGTGACGCTACGTAAATTAAAAAAAAATCATGGTGAATGGAAGGGACGAAAGCCATGAGTTGTTGAAGGTCTTTTTTCTTTTCTAAACTTATATAGTTACCGTTTGGATACAACAACTCCAAACTGTTCATGACTTGTGATGTTCTTTTTTTAGGTCCAATTCATTAAAGCATACGTCTTCTTGGTTTGTATATTTATATTTCACGCAAAATGGCTCGATGCTCTCAAATCTAAGCAATTGAATTTTAAGCCACTCTACCTTTTGTTTGATCTTAGATAACTTTCTTACGTTTATGTTGTTTTCCAAAGACTATGAGGAAAAGATTCAAGATCAAGATTGTTGTTCATTGTTACAATTTTGAATGGTTTTTTCTTTTGGGCAATCATTAGCACTCTACTCATGTTACTACCAAGTTGCTATGTGGATTAGGCCAGTGTTGCATTATTACAAAATCATGATTTACGGATTATTGCATAGGTCTAGGTGCTGCAAGGTATCAGTCGGTTTGGCAATCAATATTTAGTACCGTAAAATGTCAGTAAAGTGCAGTTGGGATGCAAAATCTACATTTATTGGTATTTTCATGTTTTTGTGGGTTAGGCCACTTTTGCTCTCATTGCTTCAACTGACCGAGAAAATCGAGATGCGCCCTGGTGTAGGACAAGGATGTATATTGTCACCACTCATATTCAATGCATATATCGAAGCTATTTTTAAGGAATGCATGGATGAAGAAGCGGCAGGTATAAGCATAAATGGTGAAGCATTAAACAATATAAGTTATGCTGATGATACAGACCTGTTAGCTAGTAACTTGCAGACTTACAAAACCTATTAGAAAAACTAAATGACTGCTGCACTGAATGTGGATTGGAAATAAACCTGAAAAAAACCAAGTGGATGGTAATTACTAAATCTAGACATCATCAAATTCAGAAATTAAGAATCGCAAACACCAACATGGAAAACGTACAAAACTATAAATATCCTGGTTCGTGGCTTGTACAAACTGGAAAGCAAACAAGAGAAGTACGAACTATAGTGAACTGGTTTTTAGAATATCTTGAATAGGCACGTCGTTATTTGAACTTTCCCAATCAGCTTCATTTTATCATATCCCCCTTTAGAATTTTCTGCATATGAATTATCTGCGTCTTCACCGCTCATGTCAACAAATTGATACTACATGGCTTGCAATTTCTTTCGCTCTTCGTACGATATTTTGCAACACAACTTCGCATAAGCAACGCAAATAACATTTTGCTTTGATATTTAACGTTTTCAAAAATCTACAAATGTACAATACGTGTCCTAGCGCTGCGCGAGTTACATATAACTCATGAAAATAAACAAACATTTTAGCAACAATTTTTAAGTAATATTGTTTATATAGTTATTATAATGCAATTTTATGCCTAAAATGCATAAAAAGTGATTGATGTCTTTGTCAATTTCTGGCGTGGGAGTTAACATATTAAATATGGACTGGGCCTGCTTTGTCTTGTCTGGTGTGGTCCCGGTTTTGTGTGAACTTATTTCATTCAGTATCTGTATCGTCGTCGTCGAGATTTCTTCGTTGCCAAAGATCCTTCCCTCATTGCCATCGCCGCCTCCGCTCAAGGGCCTGCTGGCGGCTCCAGGGACCGATGCGAGATCGGATGGTACGTTGGCATTGAGAACATACAAATGTCTCGATGCCGCCTGATCTTATGGTGGGTAGAGTGTAGGGAATATGCCGGAATTATTGTGGCACATGTTACGCCAAGACCCTCTGACACAGAGATTCCCAGGTGTCCTCTATTCCGGCCTTCTTTACTACGGAGTGAATGACATCTTTATACCTCTTCATCTGGCCACTAGGATATCGCTGACCATGGGATAGCGCACCAAAGAGAATTTGTTTTGGGAGCCGATCATCGGACATCCGGCATATATGCCCTAACCAGCGCAATTGATTGCGCCGCAAGGTGTTCTCTATGGTGTCGCAGTTGGCTCCTTCCCGAATTTCTTTGTTGGAGATGAAATCATGCCATTTAACTCCCATGATACAGCGCCTCTGTCTCATTTGGAATTTCTACAGCGCCTCAGCGTACTTTTTGTACACAATCCAGCACTCACTACCGTATAGTAGGATGGATAAGACAACTGCTTTGAAAACTAGGACTTCGTCAGGTCATTGCAACCAAAGAATCTCTCCCGGAGTTTAAAGAAGGCATGCGAGTCACACCGTAGACGGTTGCTAATTTCAGCATCCAGGTCGCAATTCGCTGTTACTAGACTTCCCAGGTAGTTGAATTGTTCAACAGTCTCGATAGGGGTTCCATCTATAGATATATATCTACGTGTGGCTGATGCTAGTAGTGGATGAAAGCTCATAATAATGAATTTGATTTTGGACGTGTTTATATACACTAGAGAATGTGTCCATCATACGTTGCGCTAATAACAAAGTATATGTATATGGCAGCTCAGTGAGCGATCTCTTGCGTACATTTTTCTGGACTTTAAGATGTGCAAGGTTATGTAATCCATTGTCAACGCGATATCGGATGTCAATACCACGGTCCTGAAGTACTCGGTCCAAGCATAAGAGAAACGTAGTCATGAAAATATTGAAAAGAAGAGGTGCTAATACGCAGCCTTGTCTTACGCCATTAGAAATGTTGAAAGCGCCGGTGATATTGCCACCTGGAAGAAGTTGTGCTTCGTTGTCCATATGAAGATCGGCAACTATATTCACTAGCTTTGCAGGACAGCCAAATCTGAAGAGTGTTTGCAAGCCATGCCATTGGCTATCCACAGGCAAGCCATGTGGCCTGTTCACAATGTCGAATGCCTTCCGTAGATTCACAAAAATAGCAAACATAGAAGAGTGTTGCTCCCTCACTTTTTCCTAGAGCTGTCGGGGTGAGAAGATCATATCTGTTGTCCCTCTGTGCAAGCGAAAACCAGAAGGATGGTTGATGGTGAATGAGGGTGACTGTGCACAGAATATCAGGGGGGCTTGCAATTTATACCCCGCATGCTGCTACAGGTGCAGGCTCCGATACTAGTGGCACAGATAGCTGAGACAAGTAGTAAGAGTGAGTACAGTTTTAGTAGGACAGTAGCCCCTATCTTCAGGGCTGAGGAACGTCTTCATACTTTTGAGAGCCTGTCTCATTCCGCCGCTGTCCATAGAGTAGATAACCTGTTTCTGTCGCTACCCAGTCTAGGAGGCCATTCCACGGCCACGCCAGGTACTTACACTATCTGAACCCTCACCACACTTCAGCTTGTTGATCTGGTTTCCCGCTGGGATTGGTTACCCAAACCTTCCACCTGGTTGCTCAGCGTAACAGGGGCACCACGTGTAGGTGAGTGTGGAGTTGGGGTGAAGAGGCTATGTGGACGCTGGTGACCATATGTTGGGCAACACACCCAAGACCCTCTGTATCAGTATCTGTATAAAGAACAAGAGACTAGAAATATTGTTAAAACATGCATTTTCCAAACTAATTTGAAATACAAAAAAATATTTAACAGAAAAAAAATATTTTTTTCTATTAGTTCCATGTTTCATACGATTTTTAATAAGCTTGTAGATAAAATATTAACCAGCAATTTACATATGAAATTGGAATTGGAATATTTATTAAAATTACAATATCATTCTGTTATGGAAAGTTAATACAATATTTGCTTGATGTAAAGAAACCTTTTAATTAAAATCTTACAAAGAATTTGATACTTGCGTGTATTTGAACGTTTATTAAAATTGGATAATTTTTCAATTAAATTTCTGTTCTCAAAACAAATAGTTCGGAGTTCTCCATTCAAATCTACACAGTATATCAAAGAAAATAAATTAAACT
The DNA here is from genome assembly GCA_944588485.1 of Phosphuga atrata. Classification (NCBI taxonomy): domain Eukaryota; kingdom Metazoa; phylum Arthropoda; class Insecta; order Coleoptera; family Silphidae; genus Phosphuga; species Phosphuga atrata. The sequence goes on from OX155898.1 coordinate 59,725,654, forward strand.
TCATTATTGAAATACAATTTTATATAAAAAATTAATAATTTCTTGGTGATTGTTTTTTTATAATTTAATTTTTTGGTGACTGTACATTTCCTGGCAGAAGACTTTGTGATCAGTAAGTCTTACATACAATATGATGAATACATATTTTCCTTTTCTTCAATGAATTTGATGTTTTATTATCTGCAATATAAGGGCTAGTTGGAACTAGAAGATTTTGCAACTAGGGCCGTAAGTTGTCAATTGGTCACGAGAGCGAAAGCGAAAGTGAATGCGCACATTCGCTCGGGAGGGCAATTGACAATACCGCCAGTGTTGCAAATAATATTTTTTATTGCTCATGCCAGTGGACGTATCTTACAAGTTTAGAAACCAGGGGCCATCAAAGGCCAAAAAAGAAACAGAATAAAAATTGAAGAATTTGCTTTTTCAATTGTCTCCGGTGGTGTTGATTCGTCATAAGAACTCTCATTCTCCGGTATCACCAGAGAATTTACACTCATTTTAAAACGTTCTCTAATTCTTATTTTCTAATGAAAAAAAAATTGTCACTTTCACGTCACTTTTTTAATATTGAGGTCTTGATTGTGTTTATTTTATATATTTAATTGTTTCCATTTTTAATATAACTTAGCGATATTGAATATTTGCGTGCGTTATGGTGGCCAAATTATGTGGCCAAAAATGGACTTTTTCGCACTAAAAAATGTGCGCCAACATAGTACTTTTAACGCATGAGTAATAAAAAATACTTTTCTTTAATTCAGTTGTATTTCAATTTCTTTTTATTTTAATTTTACTGCAAATACTAAAAAAAATAAAACTTTTAAAAAGCTGTTTCAAAGTTTTATACGAAAAATGCTTGTTTCTAAAGGTTTAGTAGATGTAATAGAATGTTACCCCACAAGACAAGTAATTTACCCCACAAGACAGCAATAAGCTCGTAACAGCAATAATAAATTATGCTCAAAACTAGATTAATCAAAGACATATATTGAGTGTTCTTTGTCCTAATTTCCGCGACACACTGCACAGTTTAAACCTGATTTATGGTTCAAAGAGCATAATTGCAACCATAAGAAAGACAAGGATTAGATATGATCGATTCAAATATAATATGGTATATAAATTAAGATTAACAATATTAAGTGTTTTATGAAATTAGATTATCACGAAAATTGAAGGGGCAGAAGAATTTTTTTTAAAAATGCTGGGCACAGGCACAGAAAGGTTGCAAACTACTGATTTATAGGAAGATTTGTAAGTTCTTGATGTTTCAAAATATGAATATTGATGGCGATATTGGAACCCCTCCCTCGGCTCTAATAGAAAATGTATGGACAAACCAATTGGATTCAACATTTTTTTGTTACGGTTTTATTGATGGGAACCAAAAAAACTAGAATGTATGTTTTCAGACAACGTTGAAAGAGAAATTAAGAAAAATTGTTTCTATGCTGAAAGATAAAAGATATTTTAAAGATAGTTTGGACCGTGTCTCAAGAAAATCAATTTTGCTAACTTTAAACGGGCTGGTCTGATCATTTACCTTTTAGGGTTGCTCGCGTCTCCGCTCCGTGTGGACCGTCCTTCCGTCGCCTATTTCAAGGAAGGAAATAACGATAATAGGTGGAGGGATTCCCTTAAAATTGTTGTCTTCCAGACGTTTGTGGTCGCTGCGGCCCTTTGGCTCGTGATTACACTCTCTTGTTAACTTGAAACTATTAAATTTAGCTGCGTGCACGTGTCGATCGCCCCGGGTTCGTGCTTCAACCCATCTCTTTCCGCTTCTAACACTCGAAGCATACTACCGGAAATATCAATTCGCGGCGTGAGAGAAATAAAAATCGCGAGATTTCGGCCCAGGTCGATACACCTTTCCCCTTCTTTTTATCGATGCCGAAATCGATTTAAATTTCGAATTAATATATGGATTTATTAAAATTGGCGCGAACAGTTTTCTATGATAAAAGGAAACCTAAAACTCGTGGATGTTTCAATTGATCAAGGTTTGGTATCGGCAAAATCAAGGTTTTTAACCGCAATAAAGACGAAAACGGAGAACGAGTAAACTGGTTGAAGATCAAAAATTTACGATTTGGGAAGAACACCTAACCCTGGAAAAATTGAGTACAAGTACTTGCACTCGGAAGAGTACAGGACAAGTTCTGTGTATGGCCTCGGGCTACCCCGTTTTCTACCCAACGAGCTGCCACAACTCTACAGCTGACTTGAGCCCAAAGTGGACTTCTTAGTGCTCACAAATATAAAGACCTTTTGAAACTGTTTCGCCAAGGAGGAGTACCTAAAGACTTCTTTATATCTGTCTTCTCTAAGGTTTCATCGAAAATCCTTCTGAAGATGAAGGAGATCTAAAAGATTATTAATTATCATCCGATAGCCTCATCATTTAATGTTAATTGCCCAAATTATTTAAATTGCCCATTTTATACTTGTACCGGTTCTCGTGTTGTTTTAGTGAAACTGACGCTTCTTTCTCTTCTTATCATTTATGTAAGTGTTATCATAGTCCATATCTTTTAAGTCAAAATATTTTACAGAGAAACGTGAGTGATTTATACAACAGACATTTGCATGTTATTACTAGTACTAATACATTTTCATGTTATTCAAGTATATCAACAAGTAATAGATAAATAACATTGTTATTAAGATCATTTATTTCTATTTAAATTAAGTGAACAGTCAGTCATCTGCAGACACCTTTCGAGATTTATCACTCACCAGTGCAGCTTTGCTTTTATGAATTATAAATTGGAACGCCCTTCCATTTGCTTGAAGACCTCGTACATGACTATTTAAATTAAGTGAACAGCCATCTGCAGACACCTTTAGAGATTTATCTCTCATCAGTGCAGCGTTGCTTTTTAGAATCATAAATTGGAACACACTTCCATTAGCTTGAACACCTCGTACATGACTATTTAAATTAAGTGAACAGCCATCGGCAGACTTTTTTAGAGATTTATCTCTCATCAGTGCAGCTTTGCTTTCTTGAATTATAAATTGCAACACACTTCCATTAGCTTGAACACCTCGTACATGACACAGGAATAATTAAAAACATTGTTATTAAGATAATTTTTTTCTATTTAAATTAAGTGGACAGCCATCTGCAGACACCTTTAGAGATTTTTCTCTCATCAGTGCAGCTTTGTTTTTTTTGTATTATAAATTGGAACACACTTACATTAGATTGAACACCTCGTACATGACTGGTGAGGTTAGATTGTGATTTAACATTTGGCATTTGGCATGTTATTACTATTACTAATACATGTTCATGTTATTCAAGTATATCAACATGTACTAGATAAAAAACATTGTTACTAAGATCATTTCTTTCTATTTAAATTAAGTGAACAGTCAGTCATCTGCAGACACCTTTCGAGATTTATCTCTCACCAGTGCAGCTTTGCTTTTATGAATTATAAATTGGAACGCCCTTCCATTTGCTTGAAGACCTCGTACATGACTATTTAAATTAAGTGAACAGCCATCTGCAGACACTTTTAGAGATTTATCTCTCATCAGTGCAGCTTTGCTTTTTTGAATCATAAATTGGAACACACTTCCATTAGCTTGAACACCTCGTACATGACTATTTAAATTAAGTGAACAGCCATCTGCAGACACTTTTAGAGATTTATCTCTCATCAGTGCAGCTTTGCTTTTTTGAATCATAAATTGGAACACACTTCCATTAGCTTGAACACCTCGTACATGACTATTTAAATTAAGTGAACAGCCATCTGCAGACACTTTTAGAGATTTATCTCTCATCAGTGCAGCTTTGCTTTTTTGAATTATAAATTGGACACACTTCCATTAGCTTGAACACCTCCTACATGACTGTTTAAATTAAGTGAACAGCCATCTGCAGACACTTTTAGAGATTTATCTCTCATTAGTGCAGCTTTGGTTTTTTTAATTATAAATTGGAACACACTTCCATTAGCTTGAACACCTCCTACATGACTGTTTAAATTAAGTGAACAGCCATCTGCAGACACTTTTAGAGATTTATCTCTCATCAGTGCAGCTTTGCTTTCTTGAATTATAAATTGGAACACACTTCCTTTAGCTTGAACACCTCGTACATGACACAGGAATAATTAAAAAACATTGTTATTAATATAATTTCTTTCTATTTAAACTAAGTGGACAGCCATCTGCAGACACTTTTAGAGATTTTTTTCTCATCAGTGCAGCTTTGCTTTTTTTGTATTATAAATTGGAGCACACTTACATTAGATTGAACACCTCGTACATGACTGGTGAGGTTAGATTGTGATTTTACATTTGACATTTGGCATGTTATTACTAGTACTAATACATTTTCATGATATTCAAGTATATCAACAAGTACTAGATAAAAAACATTGTTATTAAGATCATTTCTTTCTATTTAAATTAAGTGAACAGTCAGTCATCTGCAGACACCTTTCGAGATTTATCTCACACCAGTGCAGCTTTGCTTTTATGAATTATAAATTGGAACGCCCTTCCATTTGCTTGAAGACCTCGTATATGACTATTTAAATTAAGTGAACAGCCATCTGCAGACACCTTTAGAGATTTATCTCTCATCAGTGCAGCTTTGCTTTTTTGAATCATAAATTGGAACACACTTCTATTAGCTTGAACACCTCGTACATAACTATTTAAATTAAGTGAACAGCCATCTGCAGACACTTTTAGAGATTTATCTCTCATCAGTGCAGCTTTGCTTTTTTGAATTATAAATTGGAACGCCCTTCCATTTGCTTAAAGACCTCGTACATGACTATTTAAATTAAGTGAACAGCCATCTGCAGACAACTTTAGAGATTTATCTCTCATCAGTGCAGCTTTGCTTTTTTGAATCATAAATTGGAACACACTTCCATTAGCTTGAACACCTCCTACATGACTATTTAAATTAAGTAAACAGCCATCGGCAGACACTTTCAGAGATTTATCTCTCATCAGTGCAGCTTTGCTATCTTGAAATATGAATTGGAACACACTTCCTTTAGCTTGAACACCTCGTACATGACACAGGAATAATTAAAAAACATTGTTATTAAGGTAATTTCTTTCTATTTAAACTAAGTGGACAGCCATCTGCAGACACCTTTAGAAATTTTTCTCTCATCAGTGCAGCTTTGCTTTTTTGTATTATAAATTGGAACACACTTACATTAGATTGAACACCTCGTACATGACTGGTGAGGTTAGAATGTGATTTGACATTTGGCATTTGGCATGTTATTACTAGTACTAATACATTTTCATGTTATTCAAGTATATCAACAAGTACTAGATAAAAAACATTGTTATTAAGATCATTTCTTTCTATTTAAATTAAGCGAACATACATCTGCAGACACCTTTAGAGATTTATCTCTCATTAGTGCAGCTTTGCTTTTTTGAATTATAAATTGGAACACACTTTCATTAGCTTGAACACCTCCAACATGACTATTTAAATTAAGTGAACAGCCATCTGCAGACAGTTTTAGAGATTTATCTCTCATCAGTGCAGCTTTGCTTTCTTGAATTATAAATTGGAACACACTTCCATTAGCTTGAACACCTCGTACATGACACAGGAATAATTAAAAAACATTGTTATTAAGATAAGTTCTTTCAATTTAAATTAACTGGACAGCCATCTGCAGACACATTTAGAGATTTTTCTCTCATCAGTGCAGCTTTGCTTTTTTGTATTATAAATTGGAACACACTTACATTAGATTGAACACCTCGTACATGACTGGTGAGGTTAGATTGTGATTTGACATTTGTGGAGAAGACATGAACTTAGTTACGGTTGTTGATTTAAATGATAATTGAATATTGGTGAAACCAATGAAATAGATTTGTCTAGTACCTTTTAATAACATGAACATCTGCTGGTACTAGTAATAACATGCAAAAGTCTGTTGTATAATTTAATATCCTGCTGGGTATTAACCATGAAGTAGTTGTTTCAATATGAGATGATGTGTTAATAAGACTTGAATATATGTATACTCCTGGAGACGCATGCCTAGGATATCATGGACGGAAAAAGGTACTAATGAATCTATTCGACGAGAACTTAACCTTGTCGATCGACTGCGCAAAACTATCCAAAAGTCCATCCTAAGATACTTTGGTCACACAATGCGAAGAAAGGACGGCTCACTTGAGAAATTGATAGTCCATAGAGGGTAAGAGGATACGAGGAAGATCACCATCGCGCTATGTGGATCAAATATCCAAAGGCATAGGCGCAACTGTATACGATTGCACAAAAACTGCTGAAAACAGGGAAGAATGGAGACAACAAGTACAATAAATATGATCCCTAGGTCATACCATTGCCACGATGCTCGGAGACGAGCGATACGATTGAGAAGATCAGTACTAGTAATAACATGCTAACGTCTGTTATATAATTCAATATCCTGCGTATTAACTAGGAAGTAGTTGTTTCAATATGAGATAGAGACTTGAATATATTTATACATTGAAGCTACATTTCGTATTTTAATAAGTGTGACCAAACAAATAATTTTGTCAATTTAAAGGCGGATTTAAGTTCTTGATGTGAGTTTCAAAAAATGAATGTTGATGGCTATATTTGAACCCTTCCCATCGTTCTAATAGAAAATATATGGGAAAACAAATTGGATTTAACAATTTAAAATCTATAAACATAAATAAAGAACCACAGAAAACTAGAAAATTGTTTTTAGATGTTGAAAGAGAAATTAAGAAAAACTGTTTCCTTTGTTTTCTATGATGAAAGGAAACGTAAAACTCGTGTAACAAAGGACTTTTAGTAAAACCAATTAAAAACTTACAATTAGCGGGATTGTAAGAAAACTTAAAAATAAAATATATAACATAATTTGATTTTGGAGGGACTTTGAACATATATTTGAAACACATTTATATATTTTTTTCTCGCAGAAATTACTTTTTAGATACTTGCAGCTAAATATAAAACAAATTTAATGCAGCAAATCTCCAAGCTTTATACAACGTCTTAGGGGAATCATCCATTTACTTTGTTGTAAAAAACAACATTTCATATTTGTCGTCGGATCCTTTTCATCTCCGCCTTTTCCTTGGAACATTCGTGCCCGAGAAAAATCTAATTTTAAAGACATTTTAAATTACAGAATCTCACTGTTTGCTCGCGCATTCAAAAGTGCTGCGACGAATTAAAAAGTAATTAGTCAGAAAATATTTTCTTTCCTAGTAGAAAGATTACATTTATGTCAGCGTTCACTTAAACTTCATTCAGCAAAATATCAAACATTTAAATCAGCTAATGTTATTCTCGCAACTTTCGTGACTCAAAAACACCTGATATTATTAAAACAATAATCCGCTTTTTAAACAAATAAATATTTTATTACAAAATTCGATTTTTTATATATTTGCTTATATAAACGATATTTTTATGATCAATATGTGCAAATATTAGGGGTTGAAATTGTGTATTTTAGTCGGTGATGTCAGTATTATAGTGGGGTGTGTAGCGACAGAGCCTTATATTGTTGTGAGTGAAAAGGGCGACAGAGGTCTAGGGAGAAAGGTCTTGTTGTTACCCCAGTGTTTGTTTTAGGTAATATATAGAAGCTGGGTCGGCAGTCGCTCACTCAAAAACCGTTTCGAATGACACGAATTCCTCGCCCGACATTCGATCGCAACTAACTACCCCCTGAGGGTTAAAACAAAAATTTCAGCCCGCATTCGGCTTACAACATTTCATGTTTTTTTTCCCCGTGTTTAGAACATGGAGATTTATTCTGCTTCGGATCTAACTCATTTGCATTGCAGATGGTGTTAATGCCCATCGACGTGCAACGTATTCGGATACTAATGACACGAATTAATAACGCAAAAAATATTCAATTGCAAATTTGTAATTTATTGTTTAAGTTTAAGTAAACAAATTTTGTTTGTCTTATATTGGCTTCAGTGCCAATCACGGTATTGGATTTTCGGGCGCAGGAAATTGGATTCGACTGTATACACATTTAGAAGGAGTGAAGGAAGGAGCAGCAAAAGGATCGGATTAATATCGAAACTTGCGCGAAACACATTTGTTTCAATATGTTGCCCGATTGATACGGTGTCAGTGCGCGTTCTACCCCCAGGGAGGGCGAATAAGGAAAAAAAAGATATTGCTTTATTCAAATGTATTCTAGTATAGATATAGAGCGAGAAGGGTAATGGTTTTAATAAAAGGAGAATCTTAATAAATGCTTCGTTTCAATTTCAATTCCAAGGAAACATAAATGGGATTGGAGCCGTTTGAAAAATTGGTTTTAACAGTCTGCATGGGATCTCCGATTTATCACACTAACGGCTTACATGTGTAGCTATTAGAAGCGTGCACATATGACCATGTATTCATATTTCAGTTTGGCTTTTTAACGATTCCAGTGATTTATTTGACTTAATTTGTGAAAATATTCAAACTAACACACATTCCGCATATTACTATTATTTATATCTTTTATTTCCTACGCGTCCGACATTTCAATTCTTCGAATAAAAGGAGGGTATCGACCTTTAGTCTCTCCAACCAGAATTATTATTATTCACTCATAAATCCCATTTTTAACCTTAATTACTGATAGTTAAGTAACAAAATGTACTTTTCTTCTAAAAAATAAACCGCCAGCTGTTTCACACTTATCAGTATGTATAAATTATATTACAATTGTTAATTAATGTAAATGTTTTGTTGGATTCGAAGAACTCAAAGTCGTTGATCCACATTGCATTGTTGCACTTCCTTATCACGGTTTATTTATTCGTAATAATATTATTTGTTGGAAACTGTTTTCGATAGATAGTGTTCATTTTGTAGCAACAACATTTGTTTCTTTATCTCGTGCCCTGTTGACTCGCGCAAAAAAGTTTAATCGGGACTATTTACATCGATGTTATTTATAAACATGTTGGGAAACTTTCCAAAAAATATTGAGAATTTCATATCAACACGAATGTAAAACATGACGATAGGTTAGCTAACTAAGATAAGTCAAATGTTATTTGCATTTTAACTTTGTTTGGAAAACGCATATTTTAACAATATTTCCAATTTTTTGTTGTTTATGCAGATACTGACTGAAGAAAGACCACTCAAGACTAGACGAGATAAGTCTAAGCAAGTACAATCCATACGTAGGGTAGTAATGCAATTTTTAATCCTTTCGCTGCTATGGACTGCTATAGCAGTTCAATTGATTTGACGATCAGATGCTATGGACTGTTATAATAGACCAATTGATTTGGCGGCCAGATGCTATGGACTGCAATAGTAGTCTTCTGATTTCACGAATTCATTGCGCTTTTTTAAACATAACACAGAAATTAATAAATATATGCCCTCTCATTGGAGCGTTGCGTTACGCTGGGTGAAAGAATCGGGACTCACCCCTGCACCTAGGGTCTTATCGTTAGAAAGATGAATATTTCAAAAAATCCCAGAAAATAATTGTAAACTATGCGGATTTTCTCTATTGTTCTCATTGGATTCCCTGTCGGTTCGGTAATGTGCTCCATGAAAGATAACCCTTTATCGATCACCACTCCTAAGACGGACAAGACTAGACGGACAAAACTATACAGACAAGATTAGCACATACAAGACTAGGACAGACAAGACTAGGACAGACAGCACTGGGATATACACGACTAGAAAAGATAAGACTAGGACACACAAGACTAGACAGACAATACTAGACATATATAAAACTAGACAGACTAGACAGACGAGACGACACTGACAAGAATAGACAGAGAAGAGTAGATTTGCAAATTATTTTGTCGTTTTCTTTCAATTTTGACATGAAACAAATGAATTTTTACAAAGTGTCCAACTCAAATCAGCAAAAAAAACAAAAGATAAAGATTTTGGTTTTTGAAAATGGTAAAATTTACTAATTGTTTTGACGTTTTCGTCCAATTTTGATATAAAAGAAAAGAATTTTGCAAAGTTTGTCCACTCAAATCACCAAAAAAACAAAATTTGTTTCGAATAGAGGTTTTGGTTTTTGAAAATTTGGCCAATATTTGCAAATTTTCTTGACGTTTTCGTCCAATTTTGACATTAAACCAAAGAATTTTGCAAAGTTTGTCCACTCAAATCAACAAAAAAAAACGAAATCTGTTCCAAATAGAGGTTTTGGGTTTTTAAAATTTGCCCAATATTTGCAAATTGCTTTGACGTTTTCGTCCAAATTTGACATTAAACCAAAGAATTGTGCAAAGTTTGTCCACTCAAATCATTAAAAAAACAAAATCTGTTCCGAATAGAGGTTTTGGTTTTTTAAAATTTGGCCAATATTTGCAAATGTGTTTTGACGTTTTCGTCCAATTTTGAAATTAAACCAAAGAATTTTGCAAAGTTTGTCCACTCAAATCAACAAAAAAACATAATCTGTTCCGCATAGAGATTTTGATTTTTTTTAAATTTGGAAAATATTTGCAAATTGTTTTGACGTTTTCGACCAATTTTGACATTAAACCAATGAATTTTGCAAAGTTTGTCCACTAAAATCAACAAAAAACAAAATCTGCCCCGAATAGAGGTTTTGATTTTTTTATATTTGGCCAATATTTGCAAATTGTTTTGAGGTTTTCGTTAAAGTTTGACATTGAGCCAAAGAATTTTGCAAAGTTTGTCCACTCAAAACATCAAAAAAACAAAATCTGTTCCGAATGGAGGTTTTAATTTTTTTATATTTGGCCAATATTTGCAAATTGTTTTGAGGTTTTCGTCCAATTTTGACATTAAGCCAAAGAATTTTGCAAAGTTTGTCCACTCAAATCATCAAAAAAACAAAATCTGTTCCGAATAGAGGTTTTGGTTTTCGAAAATTTCATCAAAATTATCAAAAAAACAAAATCCGTTCCGAATAGAGATTGTGGTTTTGTAAAATTTGGCCAATATTTGCAAATTGTTTTGAGGTTTTCGTCCAATTTTGACATTGAGCCAAAGAATTTTGCAAAGTTTGTCCACTCAAATCATCAAAAAACAAAATCTGTTTCGAATAGAGCTCTTAGTGTTTGAAAATTTGGCCAATATTTGCAAATTGTTTTGACGTTTTCGTCCAATTTTGACATTAAACCAAAGAATTTTGCAAAGTTTGTCCACTCAAATCAACAAAAAAACATAATCTGTTCCGAATAGAGATTTTGATTTTTTAAATTTGGCCAATATTTGCAAATTGTTTTGACGTCTTCGTCAAATTTTGACATTAAACCAAAGAATTTTGCAAAGTTTGTCCACTGAAATCATCAAAAAACAAAATCTGCCCCGAATAGAGGTTTTGATTTTTTTTAAATTTGGCCGATATTTGCAAATTGTTTTGACGTTTTCGTCTAATTTTGACATTAAACCAAAGAATTTTGCAAAGTTTGTCCACTCAAATCATCAAAAAAACAAAATCTGTTCCGAATAGAGGTTTTGGTTTTCGAAAATTTGGCCAATATTTGCAATTTTTTTACGTTTTCGTCCAATTTTGACATTAAACCAAAGAATTAAGTTTTTGCACTCAAATCAACCAAAAAACAAAATCTGTTCCGAATAGAGGTTTTGGTTTTTGAGAATTTGGCCAATTTTAGAATTATTTGGATGTTTTCGTCAAATTTTGAAATAAGACAAAATAATTTTGCAAAGTTTGTAAACTCAAATTAACAAAAAAGCAAATTTGCTTCGAATAGAGATTTTGGTTTTTGAAAATTTGGCCAATATTTGCAAATTGTTTTGACGTTTTCATTGTTTTTTTGTTTTGCGTGGAGACTGGCGGCAGCCACATACATTCGCTACACTCGCTCAGACTCGCGCAGCCAATGCGATGTCATTCAATCTGGCGTGTTCTAATGGCTGGAGTACTCAGAAATTCGAGGTCGCTTTTTGCGCGGACTCCCATACGTCGTTATGTCTTTTTCATCCGCTATACTCGCTCTGGCTGCGCGGAGCCAATGGGCTGCCGTTTAATCAGGTGTGTTCTAATGATTGTCGCAGTCAGGAATTCATGACCGCCTTGTCATGTGTTATAAATTCGCTATATTTGCTCTGTCTGCGCGCAACCAATGGGCTGTAGTTCAATCAGGCGTGTTCCAATGGCTACCACAGCTAGGTCTTATCTACAAAGGATATTATGTCTTGCATACATAATATTTCTGGTCGAGTCTCCTTTTAGTCTACTCAAGTTCGTCAAGTCTAGTTCAATAGTTACTCTATTTAATTCTAACGTGTGTTGTCCAGTTCACTTCTCATTGTTCACCGTAAGTCAACTTAACTAATTATATCTACTTTAATAAAGAGTACTTATTAATCTATTTGAGTCTTGTTTATAGAAAATAATGGATAATCTAGATGTTCGATTAACGAATTTTAGTCCACTTTAATCTTTTCTGAATTTGAGTTTAGTCTATAAATGTCTACTTTATTGTTAGCTATTTCAATTAGCTCTGGTTCAGAAACTAGTTTTGGCTTGTCTTAATAATATTTCAAGTCGCCTCTCCCTTAAGGCTTCCCGAGCACTAGGCAGCCAGGCTGCGGCAGCCGCAATGTTTGAGGCAGCTAATCGACGTTCCTCCATATTGAAAGTCATTTTGTGAAAAAGTTTCAGAACACAAAATACGTCTGTCTGCTACGACAAGTGCGTGGAGACTAGCGGGAGTCCCATGCATTCGCTACACTCGCTCAGGCTGCGTGCAGCCAATGGGCTGTCGTTCAATCAGGCTTGTATTAATGGCTGCCGTATTCAGGAATTCGTGGCCGCTTTGTACGCGGACTCCCATACGCCGTCATGTGTTATACATTCGCTATACTCGCTCTGGCTGCGTGGAGCCATTGGGCTGCCGTTTAATCAGGTGCGTTAATCTATTTGTGTCTTGTTTTCTTGTTTGAAGGAAATACTAGATAATCTAGATTAGTTCAACTGACTAATTTTAGTCCACTTTAATCTTTTCTAAATTTGAGTTTAGTCTACAAATGTCTACTTTATTGTTAGCCATTTTGATTAGCACTAGTTCAGAAACAAATTTTGTCTTGTCTACATAATATTTCTGGCCGAGGCTTCCCGCGCACCAGACAGCCTGGCTGCGGCGGCCGCAATATTTGAGCAGCCAGTTATATCAGTCAAATAGTCATTGGAGAAACAGTTCATTCAAATCAACAAAAAAATAAAATTTGCTTCGCATAAAGGTTTTGGTTTTTGAAAAATTGGCCTATATTTGCCAATTAATTTCACGTTTTCGTCCAATTTTGACATAAAACAAAAGAATTTTGCAAAGTTTGTCTACACAAATTAACAAAAATTTGCTTCGAATAGAGGTTTTGGTTTTTGAAAATTCGGCCAATATTTGCAAAATTTTTTGACGTTTTCGTCCAATTTGGATATAAAATCAAAGTATTTTGCAAAGTTTGTCCATTCAAACCAACAAAAAAAATAAAATTTGCTTCGAATAAAGGTTTTTGTTTTTGAAAATTTGGCAGTATTTGCAAATTAATTTGACGTTTTCGTCCAATTTTGACATAAAGCAAAAGAATTTCACAAAGTTTGTCCACACAAATCAACAGAAAAAAAATTTGCTTAGAATTTAAGATTTTGGTTTTTGCAAATTTGGAAACATTTGCAAATTATTGACATTTTCGTCCGATTTTGACATAAAACAAAAGAATTTCGCAAAGTTTCTTCACTCCAATCAACAAAAAAAACAAAATTTGCTTCGAATTAAGATTTTGTTTTTTGAAAATTTGGCAATATTTGCAAATTATTTTGACTCAATTTTTACATAAAACAAAACAACTTCGCAAAGTTTTTCACCTCAAATCAACAAAAAAACAAAATTTGCTTCGAATAGAGATTTTTTAAATTTGGCCAATATTGTCAAATTGTTTTGACGTTCTCGTCCAATTTTGACATTAAATCAAAGTATTTTGCAAAGTTTATCCATTCAAATCAACAAAAAAATAAAATTTGCTTCGAATAAAGGTTTTTGTTTTTGAAAATTTTGCAATATTTGCAAATTATTTTGACTTTTCAGTCCAATTTTGACATAAAACAAAACAACTTCGCAAAGTTTGTCCCCTCAAATCAACAAAACAACAAAATTTGCTTTGAACAGAGATTTTGGTTTTTGAAAATTTGGCAATATTTGCAAATAATTGAGTTATAAGAAGTATTCCGCACGAGCTATAATGTAATGTTCAGAATATCACATCAATTCAAAAAAGTAACTCGTGGAGAAAGGGTTAAAAGAATCTGTAAAGATATTTTAAACTTAATCAATTAGCAGGTCAACTTTTACCCTCTAATCTCTAATTGATTAAGTTTTACCCGCTAATGGTTTTTAATTCAAAACAACTAGCTGGTCAATCAATTGAGTGAGCCGCCAATTATTTTGAGAGCACAGTATGACAAAATATTTTAGAAAATACAATAAATAATAAATTTCGCAATGTTAGGTTTTATTATCGGAAGAGTGTTAAAATAACATTGCGTTTATCCAAAAAGTTATTTTTACATGCAAATGAAGAAAATAAAAATGTTATCTTTACACACTTCGAAGAAAATATACGCTTTCAGTTTTATTATCACTGCATAAAAAGTTATAAAAACAATGCAAATAACCCATTAAATTGCGTAGTTGATAGATAAAAACTACCACCGCAGAATATTTTTCCTTATCTTTAAAAAAAAACAACTTAATAGATTTTGGAGCCATTAATATCCCGAACGTCCCTTAAAAGGACCGGTCGAAAATTAGATATGAATCAAACGAGTTCAATAATTTGGATGACTGGCAATCATTCGTCATAGCGATTCAACGAATGATTCTGATATTTCCAGCAACAACTCTATAAAACTACTGATAACAATCTCCTTACATATTATTAATACTATTCACACTCATTACAAAACTCACACAGAAGAGCAAAATCGTTTTATCAGCAATAAATATGTTTAAAACTGATAGAATCTGAAATATTTAATTAGTTTTCTGCGTATATAGAACGGTCAGTAATAATCTTGGCGTTGGATGTTATTACAATATGCAGATCAACGCCTGCATATGTTGCAGCGAATTACGATTTAGGTCGAAACGGTTTTTAAAGATAAAGGTAATAACAGTGTTTGATTTGCACGGTTCACACATAGTCTTTATCGCGAAATGTACATGTAACAAAGGTGCGGTTGCTCAGTACGAGAATCACAATTCTTTTTTGCGAGACATGCGAATGTTATAAGTAGAATTCCAAATAGATAAAAGCGGTGTATTCGATGAATAAATAAATAAATATATAAATAAATAAAATCGCGCTACTAACGGGTCATTTAAATTTGTTTAATTTAAGAAGTTTGAGAAGGTTAATTGGATATTTATTATGTAGTTGGCAATTGAAATTTGCAGTTTAAATTCCTGCAAAAATGAAATCAATAATGAAAAGTCTGTATTGTTTGTATTTTACAAATTTAGCAAATTCTTAATTTTTGTGAAGTTTAATTTTTTTTTCAAAAAATCGTAATTTTTGAGCTACAAAATTGAAACCCTGCAAAAATGTTATAAATAATAAAACAAACAAAATGTGAAAATGTCATTTTATTCTATACATTTGTCTGGGTTTTACAAATTCGCCAAATTAGGTCGAGGCCGCACTACGGTCTTTTCCCGTGAGCGGTAGCCGTTATAACCGCGAAACCGCTCAAGAAACACACAGTACGCTATGGGAAAAATCAGTCGCGGGAAAAAACCGCAAGTGAGGCCGCTTGTATTAGCTTACTTGAGTCACAAAATCACGCGATTAAAAACCGCGGCGGTCTAGCCGTAGTGCGGCCTAGGCCTTATTGTTTTGGTAAAATTTGAAAATTATTTTTTTCCCAAATTCGCAATTTATCTAACTTGAAACTTTGCAGAAAAACTATTAGTAATAAAAGAAACAAATTGTGATAGTATCTTTATATTTTCTCCATTGCTCTGCATTTTAACGATTTAGCAATTTCTTAATTTTTTTGACATTAGAATTTTTTTCCAAAATTCGTAATTTTTGGTCGACCAATTTGAAACTTTGCAGACATATTTTAAATACAAAATTAAATAAATTGTGCAAATTTTATCACATTCTGACCATTCATCTGTGTTTTGGAAACTTAACACAGATTAACACTTCTTAACCTAAAACCTCACCACGTATGACCTTAAAAAGTTGCTAAATCACGTGACTAATGGACGACCCCTTATCGCAGGGCTTCGTCGTATAGTGATCCATTTGGTCTATTTGTATGTGTTTTAGTTATAAATAAATTTAGTTATAAATGTGTTTTAGTTATTATTTATGTTTTATAAGTTATAATTTGGGGTCCACGAAAATTTGTATGGTTTCGATAAAAGAACAAAAATGTTTTCTTGACTTTGCCTATCAAGCTAGGCAGATAATAAACTACTCAAAAAAATTATGGGTTCGAACTCAGCCGCGACGCAAATTCCTTCGTTAGATTTAATGTATACATTTTTTGATGAGCTTTGGGAATATGGTAGAAATGTAGCAACAGCGGGTTCACCGAAAGCAGGAAAAACTTTATAGGGGTCTACGAGAAAAAAAGTTTGGGAACCTCTGTGCTAGACTATTAGTGGAAATCTATTTAGTATTTGTTGTCTACTGGCCGGTCCGTTAGTTGAGATCTAGCTCGTATTTATTATCTACTATCTGTACTATTAGTCGAGATCTATCTAGTATTTGCTATCTGGTAGCTAGACTATTAGTGAAGATCAATTTAGCATTTATTATCTACCAGTTAGACTATTTTTGGTCGACAAATTTGTAACTTTGCAGAATTTTATTACATTCTGTCCAATTATATATGTTTTTGAAATTCTTGATTTCTTGATTCGAAAAATTAGTATTTCTAAAATTCGCAATTTTTTTACTTTGCTAATGAATTATTAATTAAAAAACGAAAGAATTTATGCAAATTTCTTTGCATTATATCTATTTGTCTGTGTTTTACAAATTTGCTAAATTCTTGGTTTTTTGAAAAATATAAAATTCGCAGTTTTAGGTCTACAAAATTGAAAATTTGCAGAACTGTTATAAATGATAATTGAAACGATTTCTGCAAATCTCATTTAATTGTGTAGATTTATCTGGGTTTTAGAAATTCGCCAAATTATTGTTTTTTTTTTTTGTAAAAGTTTAATATTATTTTTTTACCAAATTCGCAATTTTATATTTAAATTTTTGCTGAGATATTGCTGCTAATAATAAAATAAACAAAATCTGACAATTTAATTTTATTCCGTCCGTTGGTCTGTGTTTTAGAGATTTATCAATGTCTAATTTTTGTCAAATTAGACTTTTTTTTCCAAAATTCGTAATTTTTCGTCAACAAATTTATAACTTTGCAGAAATATTTTAAATAAGAAAAGAAAAAATTATGGAAATATTATCACATTCTGTCCAAAAATAAAACATCTTTATTTTTATACTCAAATAAAATACATACAAATAAAACAATTGGCCATCACCCCAAGGTCTTCCAGCAGGAAATGAACAGAAAAAAAAATTATCGAAAAATTGGATGAGAATGGGTAAGTCAGTCGTCGTTTAAGGATTCAAGAACAATTTTAGCGGGATATTGTCTGTTAGAGTGTTGAGATGGTCGTATTAAGCATAGTTTGTCAATGATGTCGAACGTCATAGTGTGGTTTCTAAGCTTTTTCTTAAGTCTGTCATATCTGTCAGCTATTGGAGGGACCCAGGTTTGTGTATAAAGAAGTTCGTTGGAGGGGTTGTGGAGAGGGTTGTTTGGATGTCTGAGTTTGGTGGTGAGACATAATGCGATTCGATCTACGACCTCAAGAGTTCGTCTATTTGAATTATTGGTACAGGTTATTACATGTCCATAATCAAGAATGGGACGACATATAGATTTCTAGATCTTCGACCCGGTCTTTGTGCAAATGCCCTGGTTGCAGTACGTTAAGGCTCTAAAGGGTTTGCAGCGTCTGGGACTTACGCAATTTGGCGTCGATAATGAATTTGTGTTTAGAGTCAATAGTTAGTCCAAGATATTTGACGCTGTTGGAGGGCAGTACGTCGGTGGAGCCTGTGTGGATACGAGGTATTTCAGTGTTTCTGGATGCGGAGCTGGCATTTGGAAGGATTTGGTGGAAATCTCCACTAGTTGAACCATGTGAGGGTGTTGGAGTTGGTCGATTGTAGATTTGAAGGATCTGCTCTGGGAAATCAGTGCAGTGTCGTCCACGTATTAATAATAATAATAATAATAACAATAAAGGGCATTTATTTACCAATGATCTACAAGATACACCTGAGGTCATAACACTCCTAATAATTCACAAACAATTCTTTTCTCAATCATTGGAGGGAGGCGAAGTTCAGTATTCACTGTTCTTCCACTTAACCCCCTATATAATTGTCTACTTGGTTGTAGTTATAAATGTCATGACAGTACAGTATAATCTTGATAATCCGACGGTTGGTTAATCTGGCACAATCCGTAATCCGGCGATCTGGGGAAATACGCATCTTTTTTTTCCGGTGTACCGCATCGGATATAAACCTCGCGCACAGATGAAATAAAGTCAAAAGGGACACCTTTAAACTCTAAAAACTTGATTCGCGATTCTGACCAACCTAACTCTACTCTACAATTGTCATCAGAATTTTTACAAGAGCTTTATTAGAAGAAAGCTCTTATAAATTTTTATAAGAGCTATACATAGCTTCATGGCACAAGCGACGAAAATTTACATTTCTTTTCTGACGAAGAAATCATCAGCTTTATTTGTTATACGGATGATGATGAAGCTAACTATGAACTAACTTGAATGTTTGAACTCGGCGAACTGTAGCAAACGATGATGCATTTAAAATATGTAAAATTGTTATTGTTTTAACCTAAAACCTAAAAAACCTAACCTAACCTAACCTAACCTAATAATCTGGAATTTTTTGATAATCCGGCGGTTGATTGGTCGCATATGTGTCGGATTATCAAAATTATACTGTATATATTGTGTAAGGGAGGGCAAATTGGAGAGCCTTGAGGGAGACCTTGTAGAGAGGGAAAATTTAGGAGAAGAGATGAAGTTGATTTTCACCTTTGAGGATCTGTTAAAAAATAAACTTTTAATTATGTGGATTAGATAGGGAGGGTCATTGATTAGCGACACTTTGAACAAAAGGCCGGCTAGCCACACGCTGCCAAATGCTTTGTTAATGTCCAAGAAAAGGGCTGCGGACATTCTGTCCATTTATCTGTGTTTTCGAAGTTGTTGATACGAAAATTTATTTTTTCTACTGATATATGTGAAAATGGCATTTTTCCACGGCTTACCCTACATGAAAGTGACATTTTTTCATTCAAGAGATGAAAATATTTTCACATCTACAGACGAAAATGAGCATTTTAAATTTATGATTTTCTCGATTAAAACACTAAACTAACCAAATTTGCATGGACTTTCTTATTAATTACATCAATTTTAATGAAATATTTTATGTACAAACGTAAAACGAGCCTGAAACTATTTAAAAAACCGAAATAAAATTAGGACATTTGACTTGAAAATTATTACCTTCTATGAGAATGCAATATATTACCATGGAAACGACCAAACCAACAATTAAATTTGTATTGACAGTTCTGACAGTTCGCTTCGAATTGGATTTATTAAAGTCGAATTATAGATTCTACAACCGATTCTACTACTCGAGATGAAAGTGTATTTTTTTGGTTCGGTGTGATTGCTAACTCACTGGCGGCGTGAGCAAACTCCAACCCCACCATAAAAAACGCCTTTCATCTCTTGCTGTAAAATATACTATTTTCTAAAATTCGCAATTTTTTTGAACCAACTACTTTGCTAATATATTATTAATAAAAAAGCGAAACAAATTGCGCAAATTTCTTTGCATTATGTCTAGAAGAGGAAAAAGAATAAATATGTATTGAAAACAAAATGGCTATTGACTTTCTGCCTTGAATGAATTGCTGCCTTGAACAAGAGTTGAATGAATTTTATATATAAAAAAAAAACAGAAAATACGGAAATTCTAGAAGATACAAATTAAATTTAAAAAAAATAATGAGAAATGAACGGGTCAGGGACCGTCCATTAATCACGTGAGGTTCGAAGGGGAGAGGGTTTGTGTAAAATCACAAAATATCACATGCGGGGAATGGGGGGTGGGTTGTAGTAAGATATCACGTGTAATTATTCTTTCCATGAACGCGCGATTTTTTAAAATACACGTGATTCTGGGTATAGGGGGGGGGCTTAACCTAAAACCTCACCACGTATGACCTTAAAAAGTTGCTAAATCACGTGACTAATGGACAACCCCTTATCGCAGGGCTTCGTCGTATAGTGATCCATTTGGTCTATTTGTATGTGTTTTAGTTATAAATAAATTTAGTTATAAATGTGTTTTAGTTATTATTTATGTTTAATAAGTTATAATTTGGGGTCCACGAAAATTTATATGGTTTCGATAAAAGAACAAAAATGTTTTCTTGACTTTGCCTATCAAGCTAGGCAGATAATAAACTACTCAAAAAAATTATGGGTTCGAACTCAGCCGCGACGCAAATTCCTTCGTTAGATTTAATCTATAAACATTTTTTGATGAGCTTTGGGAATATGGTAGAAATGTAGCAACAGCGGGTTCACCGAAAGCAGGAAAAACTTTATAGGGGTCTACGAGAAAAAAAGTTTGGGAACCTCTGTGCTAGACTATTAGTGGAAATCTATTTAGTATTTGTTGTCTACTGGCCGGTCCGTTAGTTGAGATCTAGCTCGTATTTATTATCTACTATCTGTACTATTAGTCGAGATCTATCTAGTATTTGCTATCTGGTAGCTAGACTATTAGTCAAGATCAATTTAGCATTTATTATCTACCAGTTAGACCCGTGATTCCCAAAGTGGGCGCTACCGCCCCCTGGGGGGTGCTGCAGGAAACCAGGGGGGCGGTGAAAGCATAAAAAAAAAAAGAAAATAATTAGAAAAATGGTAACACTTATAACACATTTATAAATAAAATAATTTAAGTTAAGTTAAGATTTATAAATGTGTGTGTTCATTTTTTAACATGGTTTTGGTGTTATTTTTTCTTCACTTAATTTATTTTAAATTATTCTAACTTAACCAATTTATAAATCGACTTATATATATATGGCAGTAATAATAATATAAAACAAAACAGAAAAATTTAATACGTAAAAAATACCTGTTGCATTTGAAGACTAGATGACTAAATTATAAAATGTAAAATTGTAAAGTAAATATTATTTTCATAAATTTGTATATGAAAGAAGATATTACAACTTTGAAACAAGATAAAGAAGTAGTTTAAAATATATCAACATGCAACCCAAAAAAACCAATTCCAATAAATTGGAAGAAGAAGAACATAACCTCAAATTCTTACAGTTGCTGTCACGTAAGTAAGTGTGATTGATATTTGTTAAAGATAAGTAATAAATAGTGCCGCTATAATTGGTGAGTATTATTATTTTTTTGTTGTAATTATATGTCCTTCACAATTAATGATATCATGTTTATTTATATTTCATTAAATACTTCTATAAAAGTTTTATTTTTTCTACAGATAATAATGGCTGAACCAAAGAAAAAATGTAGACAATATAATATCGAATATTTGAAATATGGCTTTATTGAGTCGCCTGTAAATATTAAAATGCCAATGTGTCTGATTTGGCAGAAAATATTATCAAACGAAGCTATGAAGCCTTCTAGACTACAAGAACATTTGACTAAAATTCATGGTGATAAAAAAAATAAGGATTTAAGTTATTTTCGTACACTAAAAGAAAAATTTAGCCAACAACCGACAGTAGCAAAACTCTTTTCAACCGCAACCTCACAAGATGGCGATGGCTTGCTTGCTTCTTATAATATTTCACTAATGA
The DNA here is from genome assembly GCA_944588485.1 of Phosphuga atrata. Taxonomy (NCBI): domain Eukaryota; kingdom Metazoa; phylum Arthropoda; class Insecta; order Coleoptera; family Silphidae; genus Phosphuga; species Phosphuga atrata. The sequence continues at coordinate 59,747,637 of OX155898.1, forward strand.
TTGCCTAATCGGGAAAACCTCATACTATTGGTGAAGAACTAATAATACCGACTATAAGTGAAGTAATACATACTGTGTTACACAAGCCATCATTTGATATTATCAAGAAAATTTCTTTGAGCAATAATACAGTACAAAGAAGAATTTGAAAAAGTTGAAATGGCACAAGATGTTGAAGATTCATTGTGTGGCTATTTAAAAACATCTCGGTTTTCTATTCAGCTTGACCAATCAACTTTGCCAGGAAACGAAGCTTTGCTTTTAGCATACGTTCGGTTCATAAAGGAAGAATAAATTTGCCAAGAATTATTATTTGCCAAATATTTGCAAACTGACATGAAGGGAGAATCGATATTTCTTGCATTAGATGGGTTTTTTAAAGAAAAAGGAATACCTCTGAGTAATATTTTATCAATAGCCACAGATGGTGCTCCAGCGATGGTAGGGCGCTACAGGGGTTTTCTTGCATATTTAAAAAGGGAGGTGCCGAATGCATTCACAGTACACTGTGTCATTCATCGCCAACATCTTGTTGCCCAAAATTTAAGTGCACGCCTACATAATTCATTACAATATGTAAATAAAGCTATCAACACAATCAGAAGCAGATCATTGAATGAAAGATTATTTAAGCAGCTTTGTATTAAAAACGATGAAGAATTTAATCGTTTGCTGCTTCATACAGAAATTCGATGGTTGTCAAAGGGTGCCTGTTTAGATAGGTTTTCCAAGCTATTTAGCTCGGTGCTGGAATTCTTGAAAGATAAAAATGAGGATTTGCGATCCAAACTAATTCAATCCAAAAGTGACATCGCTTACTTGACTGATTTGTTTCAAAAATTTAATGAAAGCAATCTTCAACTTCAAGGTGATGAATTGAATTTAATATAAACAAAATCTGTTCTTTCTGCATTTATGACAAAACTTCTTGTGTACAAGCGAAATTTCGGACGAGGGGAATTCAGCCAGTTTCCAAATTTATCAGGAACAGAAAAAAAAATGGCGTCATACTTTCTTATTGTGAGCACTTGGATGCACTCCATTCGGATTTTAATAAACGATTTGATGATATATTAAAAATGAATATACCTGATTGGATTTTGGATCCTTTTTTAAGTGCAAATACAGAAGATTCTCCACAGTTACAAGAAGAATTTATGGAAGTAACTACAAATGATGAATTGAAATTTAAATACAAAAGTACCTACCAACAATTCTGGCTGAAAAAGGAGATCCCTACGGCTTATCCAAAAATTTGGGCTGTCATTCAAAAATTGTTGATTGCATTTCCGTCATCATACTTGGTGGAACGTGGATTCAGTGCGGTAACCAATTTATTAACAAAAAAAAAGAAACCGATTGCAGATAGTCGATCGCGGTAATTTAAGATTACTGCTGGCGAAGATAGAACCGAAAATTGCTAAATTGGTAGCAGCATACCAGGTTCATCCTTCACATTAAAATTTAGATACTTTTTTGTATCATTATTCTGAATTTAAAAAATAGTTTCATAATTTCAAACTTGGATGTTCTTAATTTACAACTTTCTTTACTATATTTTACGAAAAACGTACATACAATAATGATGTAAAATAATTTAACAGTCTTGCATATAATGTGAAGACTGAAGAGGAAAATACGAGTAAAAGACTAATTTTGATAATGATCATTATTTTAATAAATAAATCATAAAACGTTTCTGGAAAAAATCTGTGCATATCAGTGGTGTACTAATTTTCTAGGACCGCAAGTCAGCATAATTTTACAGACATATTTTATTACAAATATAATATGTCTGTAAAATTCAATATACTGATTTGCGGTCCTAGAAAATTAGTACACCACTGATGATGGAAAGATTTTTTCCCGAAACGTTTTATGATTTATTAAAATAGTGCACTCCATCAAAATTGGTTTCTTACTCGTTAATTCCTCTTCTCACAGATACTATAATATTTATATCCCTTATTAATTTCTATTAAAATAAAAAAAAATCCAGGGGGCGCTGGGTAATATTTTTTCTGGAAAGGGGGCGATAGATCAAATAAGTTTGGGAATCACTGAGTTAGACTATTTTTGGTCGACAAATTTGTAACTTTGAAGAATTTTATTACATTCTGTCCAATTATATATGTTTTTGAAATTCTTGATTTCTTGATTCGAAAATTTAGTATTTCTAAAATTCGCAATTTTTTTACTTTGCTAATGAATTATTAATTAAAAAACGAAAGAAATTATGCGAATTTCTTTGCATTATATCTATTTGTCTGTGTTTTACAAATTTGCTAAATTCTTGGTTTTTTTAAAAATATAAAATTCGCAGTTTTAGGTCTACAAAATTGAAAATTTGCAGAACTGTTATAAATGATAATTGAAACGATTTCTGCAAATCTCATTTAATTGTGTAGATTTATCTGTTTTATGAAATTCGCCAAATTATTGTTTTTTTTTTTGTAAAAGTTTAATATTATTTTTTTTACCAAATTCGCAATTTTATATTTAAATTTTTGCTGAGATATTGCTGCTAATAATAAAGTAAACAAATTCTGAAAATTTAATTTTATTCCGTCCGTTGGTCTGTGTTTTAGAGATTTAGCAATTTCTAATTTTTTATCAAATTAGACTTTTTTTCCAAAATTTGTAGTTTTTGGTCGACAAATTTGTAACTTTGCAGAAATATTTTAAATAAGAAAAGAAAAAAAATTGTGGAAATATTATCACATTCTGTCCAAAAATAAAACATCTTTATTTTTATACTCATAAATACATATAAATAAAACAATTGGCCATCGACCCGAGGTCTTCCAGCAGGAAATGAACAGAAAACAAAATTATCGAAAAATTGGATGAGAATGGGTTTTTTTGAGTATGAGAATGAGTCAGTCGTCGTTTTAGGATTCAAGAACAGTTTTAGCGGGATATTGTCTGTTGGAGTGTAGAGATGGTCATATTAAGCAAAGTTTGTCAATGACGTCGAACGTCATAGGGTGGTTTCTAAGCTTTTCCTTAAGTCTGTCATATCTGTCAGCTAGTGGAGGGATCCAGGTTTGCCTATAAAGAAGTTCGTTGGAGGGGTTGTGGAGAGGGTTGTTTGGATGTCTGAGTTTGGTGGTGATACGTAATTCGATTCGCTCTACGACCTCAAGAGTTCGTCTACTTGAATTATTGGTAGAGGTTATTACATGTCCATAATCAAGAATGGGACGACAGATAGATTTATAGATCTTCGACGCGGTCTTTGTGCAAATGCCCTAGTTGCAGTACGTTAAGGCTCTAAAGGGTTTTGCAGCGTCTGGGACTTACGCAATTTGGCGTCGATAAAGAATTTGTGTTTAGAGCGAATAGTTAGTCCAAGATATTTGACGCTCTTGGAGGGCAGTACGTCGGTGGAACCTATGTGGATACCAGGTGAGTTTCAGTGTTTCGGGATGCGGAGTTGGCATTTGGAAGGATTTGATGGTAATCTCCACTGGTGGAACCATGTGAGGGTGTTGTTGGTAAGATTAATAAGAAAATTGTATTGGCATCAAAGAGCATCAGCTAGAGTGGAACAAGAGCTAACTGATGAAGTTGAAATGAAGAGAGGCGTACGTCAAGGATGCATACCATCACTCTTCATCTACCTTTCGAAGGCAATGTATCTCGGATGTAATATCAACGAAAACTCTAACTCACCCATCCATTGAGATTAAAATTCGAATAGAGAGACAGCTCGCGCAGCATTCATTCGCATCAAAAAGATATTTCTTATCCACGACTTTATGTTTTATGTTATGTTTTTCCTGTTCTGCTATACGGGATATCCTGTCTAGATACTCACAGAGGCAATGTTAAAACGTATCTGAATGCATTTGAGCTTTGGGTGTACAGACGAATGCTCAAAATCAGTTGAACGGACAGAGAGGTACTAGTACGTCGTAGTAGTAAGATGGAGTACGTCGATGGTAGATTTGAGGGAGCTGCTCTGAGAAATAAGTGCAGTGTCGTCAACGTATTGTAGTATATAGGATGAAAAGTCAATATGGGATTTGTCTAGTTGGTTGTAGTTGTAAATGTAATGACAGTACAGTATAATCTTCATAATCTGGCTGGTTAATTTGGCACGGTCAGTTATCGGGCGCTCTGAGGAAACACGTATCTTTTCCTTCCGGTGTCCCGCGTCGGATATAAACCTCGCGCACAGATGAAATCAAGTCAAAAGGGACACCTTTAAACTCTGAAAACTTGATTCGTGATTCAGACCAAACTAACTCTACTCTACAATTGTCTTCGAAGTTTTTACAAGAGCTTTGGTGTTACGCTGAAAAACAGTGTCACAGCTTGGCTTCAAGGCACAAGCGACGGAAGTTTACATTCCTTTTCTGATGAAGAAATCATCAGCCTAATTTGTCCCACGGATTACGATGAAGCTAACGATGAATTAACTTGAATGTTTGAAGTCGGCAAACTGTAGCAAACGGTGATGCATTTAAAATATGTAAAATTGTTATTGTTTCGTTTTAATACTGGTAAGCTGGAATTTTTTGATAATCCGGCGGTTGTCTGGTCCTATATGTGTCGGATTATCAAAATTATACTGTATATATTGCGTAGGAGAGAAGTTGGAGTGCCTTGAGGGAAACCTTGCAGAGGTAAAAGTTAGATGGAGTTGATTTTCACCTTTGAGTATCTGTTAAAAAGGAAACTTTTAATTATGTGGATTAGGTAGGGAGGGACATTGATTGGCGACATTTTGAACAAAAGGCCGGCATGCCAGACGCTACCAAATGCTGTGTTAATGCCCAAAAAAAGGGCTGCGGACAATCTGTTCATTTATCTGTGTTTTCGAAATTGTTGATACGAAAATTTATTTTTTTCTGAAATTCGCATTTTTTTTAAACTTGATACTAATATATTATTAATAAAAAAATGAAAAAAAATGCGCAAATTTCTTGCATTATGTCTAGAAGAAGAAGAAGAAGCAGATTTATTTATTGAAAACAAAAAGTCAACAAAAGGCTAAAAAGGTATTTTAAGCTAAATTTGTTGCAAATTTCATATTAAATTGGGTTTTGCTCCAACGCTACTTTTTGGTTTTGATTTGTTGATTTCTTGATTTTTTTTTAAATATGAATGTTTCGATGTATCGACTACTAGGTCTTCCTGCCCGGGAGTTATACAGAGATAGTTGAATTAGATAGAATTGAATTGAAAAGAGAAGTTGAATTAGATTGAATTTAGACTGAATAGATAGAATTGAGATAGAATGAATTTTATATAAAAAATAGAAAATACAGAAATTATAGAAGATATAAATTAAATTAAAACAAATAATAATGCAGGATCAACGGGTTAGGAAGGGCTTCGTAGTATAGTGATCCTTTGTGTCTATTTGTTTGTGTTGTTGTTGTTGTGTTGTGTTGTGTCGTCAAATTCTTGATTTTTTGAAAAATATATGAAAGGACCTTTTTGGTCCACAAAATTAAAACTTTGTAAAAAATGTTATAATTGCAGGAAGAATGACATCGTGGACCATGGTGGACAGCCCATTGTATAAAGTATACAATAAATATATTCTCTCTGATTTTTGCTCATAATTATATTTTCAAGAATTTTTTTCCACAATTTGGTGCAAATTTTGTTGGAAAGTTTAGACAATTTTCTACTAATAATTTTAAATTTTCAAAAATTTTAAATACATTTTGTACAAAATACAGACGTTTTTCTTTCAATAATTTTCACAAATTTGTATTGGAAATTTTGTATTCGAAATCCAAAATCGAAACATTCACATTTTTAAAAAAGAAATTTAAGAAAACGGCAGATCAAAACCAAAACGTAGCGTTGAAGCAAAATCCAATTTAATGTGAAAGGGTATAGCCGGATTAATATATGAAATTTGCCCCCGCGGAGTTTTTTCTTCGCACTTTGGGGATCGTTTTTGTACCAGATAAAAATAATTCAGTCAAAATTAGAGCTCTTTATCTCGAGCCGTTATCGAGATATTATAAAAAAAACTGATTTTTGGATTACATTTATTTTTTCCATAGTAAAATTGAATTTTAATAAACGCCAATTTTTTTCCCCCATACTTACGAGTAGAAAGCATGAAAAAAAAAATTTATGATTCCAAGGTCGAAAGCCGATTTTTAAGAAAAGAAATTAAAATAAAATAATTTTTTTGACAGTATTTTTGAAAAGTGTTATCCGCCAAATTTTGTCAGAAAATGTCTTCTGTACTCCTTTATACTCAGGAGTTTTTTTTTAATTTTTTTGATGTGGTGGAACAATCTAAAAAAATTAAAAACGATTTTTCTAATCGTTAATATATATATATATTTTTTTTGTTATTTTATACTTATTTTTTTCAAGAATTAATAATAACTATTATTACCTACTAGTTTCGGCTTTATTAAAAATTAGCCATCTTCAGGGTAAATATGAACAAATATATATGAAAATGAAAAATTACAATTTTCAAATTTGTTATGTCGATAAACATAAATGCTTTTGTTGGTATATATATAAATCCTTAATTTTGTCTATTACCTGAATGGTGTTCTTTTCTGTGAGTTAATTGTGTGCATTTAATAATCATGTTATTCTTTAAGAAATTTATCACATTTTTGCTAATTTTGTATCTTGGAGAATTAATGTACGAAACAACAGGTCTAATTGGTATATCTATTAAATTTTCTGATTTGTGCACTTTCATTAGTCCATATAGTCTAGGCATATTTGTATTATTTGCGAGAAGGCACTTTTGTTCAATTTCGTTTAATATTCTTTTAGCTTTTTTGATCTCTTGGTTGACATTCTTTATGAAAATTTAAAAAAAAACAATTTTTAATAAAGCCGAAACTAGTAGGTAATAATAGTTATTATAATTTCTTGAAGAAAATAGGTATAAAATAATTAAAAAAAAATATCAAATTTCAAGATGGTCAAACACAAATATTGTTAATATTTTTTTTCTAATTGCTAAAAAAAACACATAAAAAAATATTTGTCGACCACATTTTACACCACCCCAAATAACTAATAGAAATCCTAAAACATTAAAACCAAATAATGCAAAAATACATTTGAAAAAATCGTAATGGTCTAGCTCATTCATTTTTTTAATTAAATTACAAACTGGGAATTCGAACGCTACAATATCTTCCATTTTTGGTTATACCTGTGAACAAACTGTGGTATATGACTACTGTGATGAAGTGATGAACTTATTTGAAAACGACGTTTTGCCATTGAATTTTGGAATTGACGTTGTCAATAGAAAAACTTTACTTTCAAATACAAACATAGCTAGAAAATTATATTAACTAAAAAGTGACCAACTGATATTTATTTGTGATGGAACATATATTTGCCATCAAAAAAGTACAAATAATGAATGCCAGAAAAAATCATATTCTGCTCAAAAAAAGTACCTCTGTGCAAACCATTTACAATATGCACTACAAATGGTTTGATTGTAGATATGCTTGTGTCTTACACGGCTAATATGAACGATGCTGAAATTATGAAAATCATCCTTAGCAATCCTAATGGTTTCATTAAGTTACCAAAAAAGATTATATTATCGAAGTAGATCGATGCTTTCGTAATATAGCAGAATATTTAGAACAACTAGAATTCAAAGTGTTAATGCCGGCTCTTAAAGGGAAATGTAATCAGCTTACTACAGTCCAGTCAAATCAATCCCGTTTTGTTACCAAAGTGCGTTGGTAAGTGGAAGCAGTTCATGGTAATATCAAGCAAAAGTTCAAGCTTTTAGATCGAAAACTAAACAATAAACTACCTCCGAAAACTTGAATGAAATCTCTGGAAAAGGAATTAAATATTTGGTATTAGACGATATTGTTGTGATTGTGCTAAAGGAACGCGTACTATTGGATGTTGCTCGAACATTGCAGCGATTATATACCTATTATCTTTCCCTTGCTCGATTTGGCTAATTGTAAAATAATAAGACCTGCCGAAATATTAAGTCAGAAAGAAACGTTGATGAACGTATCGACGTATTCTTTCAGTCAAAAACAACTTTTTATGTATTTTTCTAGCAATACCCTCCATAATCTGTAAATTCAGCAGTTTATTTTTTTTGTATAAAATTATTCTGAAAATTAAAATGGAAATTCCAAGGCGGAAAGACCTAGTGGTCGATAGCCTTTTGTAAAAGTTTGTTTTCAATAAATATTCCTTCATCTTCTAGCAATAATAAAATGTTCATTGCAATGTAAGATCGTTTTTAATTTTGTCACATTGTTCCACCCCATCAAAAAAATTGAAAAAAAATCATGAGTATGAAGGAGTACAGAAGACATTTTCTGACAAAATTTGGCGGATGACACTTTTCAAAAATACTGTCAAAAAAATGATTTTATTTTTATTTCTTTTCTTAAAAATTGGCTTTACGATCTGGGAATCATTACAAAAAAAATTTAGAATGCCTTTTACTCGTAAGTATTGGCAAAAAAATCGGCGTTTATTAAAATTTAATTTTACCATGGAAAAAAAATGAAATCCAAAAATCAGTTTTTTTTACAATATCTCGATAATGGCTCGAGATAAAGAGCTTAAATTTTGACTGAATTATTTTTATTTGGTAACAAAACGATCCCCAAAGTGCGAAGAAAAAACTCCGTGGGAGCAAATTTCATATATAAATTCGGTTTTACCCTTCGCAACAAATTTAGCTTAAATACCAACAAAAATGATTAAAATTATTTTGTAATCACTTGCATGTATTTACGTTCCCCCGCAAATATAAACAACTTTAATTAAAAAAAAAATCAACATTAAAATATTTCAAAACTCAAATTAATATTATATTTTAAAAATTCGTCAAACATTAATTTTATCAAAAATTGGCATTGGTTTTTGGTCCAGAAAATTAAAACTTTGCAAAAATGTTAGAATTGATAATGGAAAGAAATTGTGCAAATTTCATTTAATTGTGTATATTTGTCTGGGTTTTACAAATTCGCTAAATTATTGTTTTCCGTAAAAATTGTAAATTACTTTTTCCAAATTTGCAAGTTTTTGTCTAACTTGAAACTTCGTAGAAATATAATCAATAATAAAAGAAAAAAATAGTGACAATGTTTTACAGATTTAGAATTTTTTTATTTCTGTGAAATTGGATTTTTTACCAAAATTCGTAATTATTGGTCGGTAAATTTGAAACTTTTCAGAAATATTTTAAATAAAAAATTAAATAAATTATGAGAATCTTATCACATTCTGTCAAGAGAAGAAGAAGAAATATTTATTGAAAACAAAAAGTCTACAAAAGGCTATCGACCACTAGGTCTTTCCGCCCGGTAATTGCTCACAGATAAAATTAATGATTTTTAATATATAAAAAAAAAAAATAATAAAAAAAATACAGTTATTATAAAGGATACAAAACAAGATTTAAAAAAAAAAAAAAAATGGATCAACAGGTTATGAGTTCAGTCGTATAGTGATTCGTGGAGTGTCAGGAGTGGGTGTCTGCGGGAGGGTTTATTAGGGTCACGTCTGATGCATAGGTGGTTTGTGATGGTCCAGTGAATGTTGTTTTTTTTGTATTTGGTCAGTAGTCGTTTGTGTCTATCGCAGAGTCTCGGAATTTGGGTGAGTCTGTAAAGGAGTTCATTGGAGGGGTTATGGAGGATGTTATAAGGATGTCGTAATTTGGAGATAGTACGTAATGCTGTTCGTTCGGCTGTTTCCAGTATGTTGTAGGTTTTTTTGTTGGTAATAGTCATTATTATGTGTCCGTAGTCGAGGATAGGTCTGCATATGGCTTTGTAAATCTTGGAGGCTGTTGAGATGGAGATGCCTTGGTTTCCTTGGGTCAAGGAGCGGAAATGTTTGCTTCGTTGTATAGTTTTGGTCTTACGTATTTTGCGTCGATGTTAAATTTCAGTTTATTGTCGAATGTTATACCAAGGTATTTAATTTGTGGAGTCGGTGTTACGTCAATGTTGTCTAGGTGGATATGTGGAGAATTGGGGGAGATTCTGTGATTCGGGATGAGTAGTTGGCATTTGGAAGAATTTGCAGTGAGTCTCCATAGGTTAAACCAAATTAGGGTTCTGTCCGTGAGGGTTTGTAGTTCGTCCGTCGTTTTTTTGAGGGTTTTATTGTGGGCTATGAGGGCGGTGTCGTCGGCGTATTGTAGGATATAGGCGGAGAGGTTGATTTGGGATTTGTCTGCAAAGTTGTGGTTGTAAATGTCGTGGCAGTATATGTTATAAAGTAAGGGAGAGAGGGGGGAACCTTGGGGAAGACCTTGGAGAGGGGAAAATTCAGAGGAGAGGGCGTTATTTATTTTAGTTTGGAGGGATCTGTCGTGGAGGAAATGTTTAAGGATATAAATGAGATACGGAGGGACATTTAGTTTGTGTATTTTGAACAGGAGGCCGGCATGCCACACACTGTCAAAGGCTTTGTTTATATCTAGGAATAGGGCAGCAGAATGATCTTTACGGAGGTATGCGGTTTGTATGTTATTGGTGAGGATATATAGGGGGTGGATGGTGGAGTGGGAAGGCTTGAATCCAAATTGATATGATGGAATAGAGTTTTTGAGCAGATTCTATAATCTATTTTTGAGGATTTGCTCTAGGATTTTGCCTAGCACTGGAAGGAGGGTAATTGGGCAGTAACTATTTAGCAAGGAATGATTTTGATGAGGTTTTGGGATGGTGATAATTATACCTTTTTTCCAACATTTGGGAAAGGATCTTTTATAGAGGCAGACGTTGAACAATTTAATAATGTGGAGATGGATATCATCGGTAAGGTTTCTAAGTAAGGATTTTTTAACTAGGTCGGGGCCGGGTGCACTATTTTTGCCATGGAAGAGAGCAGGAAGGTATTCGTCGTAGGTTATTTCGTCCAGGTCTGTGTTGTCATTTTTAAAGTAGTCGTTGTACCATGTGTTTACTCTGTCGTAGTTATGTTTATCAAATGAGGGAGATTTAGAGGGGCTAAATGAATCTTTAAAGTGTTTGGAAAAGAGGGACGCTTTTTCGGAGTCAGAGGAGTACTGTTAGTTATTATAGGAGATGTCGGGGATATAGAATGATGGGCGGTATTTGGTGATCTTTTTAATTTTGTCCCAGTATGTTCGTCCTGCGTCGTTTTCTATTTCTTGACAGACTGACAACCACTTGTTGGTTCGAAACTGGAAGATAAGTCTATGAATGTCTTTATTTAGTCTATTCATTTTAGATTTTAAAGAACTGTCTTCTGTTCTGCAGTATATTCGGTATAGTGATCGTTTTTGTTTAATTAGCGTCAAGATGAAGGGAGGCAGAGTTGGTTTGTGAAAATTGGTTTTGGATTTGGGGGAGTGTTTTACGATTAAATTTGTCAGGAGGGTCTGGAATTCGTCAACGTCGTTTAGGGAAAGGTTGTTGGAGTCTGTGGTGTTTATATAGGATAGGATTTTGGAGCTGACTCTAGGGATGTTTGTAAGGTTGAGATTTATTTTAGTAGGATGACTAACCAGGGGAGGGATGTGGTTAAGGTTGATAGAGAACGTGATAGCCAAATGATCTGAGCCAAGGTCGGGGGACAGGGTAATATCACTTATAGAATTGACGAGGTTAGAGGTGTGGAGTAATAAGTCGGGAGTAGTATCCTTATTTTGGGGCATTATGAATGTGGGGTTGGTGTGACGGCGAACAAAGAGGGAGTTGCTTAAGAAGGATTGGATCTGACGGATTTTAATTTTGTTGTTATTAAAATCGCCGACGATGAGTGAATATTCAAACAATGATGCCATTGTTAGGATATTCCGCTCAATCGCGGAGTGAGGATGGATGTATACCAGGAATATGTGGATTTTCTTTTTATTGTGGAAGGGGATAGTGAAATGGAGACAATCATTGAGGGGGTTGTTAAGGGATGGGGGATTGGCTTTACCAAGTTTGAATTTAGGTTTCAGGTGGATTAAAGCTCCCCCCCTTGCCTTGTTAGTAATTGCATTTCCGTGTTTTGCCAAAGTAGACCAGTCTCTAAAGGTGAGGATATTGTCGGGTCCCGTCTTTGTCTCTACAAATAAATGTCCGTCAATGTTATTTGTCTCTGTAAAGCTGTCTATTAAAAGTCTTTTACTGTTGTAGGAATTGATGTTGGCGTAAGTTAATCTTAACTTATCCATCGATATTTACAACTGATTGGGATGTTTCATCGGTCGGAAGGGTGGGGGTGTCGGAGTCAGGGGAGGTTAGCTCAAACATAAGTATGTACATTCTATTTCCTGAAAAAAAGGCATGAGTATCAATTTGGTATTCTGATATGAAGCGCTTGTTCAGCTTTTTAATTAGATCCTCGCGGTTTGTGTTTCCAGGTAGATTCATTTCCATTGTGTATGTATTAATTATGTAGTCGTGAATGGTGAGTGCTGAGTGGATTCTTGAGTTTTGGGTGACTTCAGTAGGTAGTTCGGCAGATTTTTTGTTCGTGCTTCTTATTTTGACATTTGGGACTCCATCGATGGGAGTTTTGGGTCGGTTTGGGCATTTCGGTGACCACGCTGCATGGTCGGGAGATCCACATGATGTGCATTTCGCAGGCAGAGAAGACGGACATTAGTCGGTGTCATGAGGACCGCTGCATTTTTGACATTTGATAGGAGTGGTGCAATTTTCACTTGCGTGGTCAAATAACTGGCACTTTGTGCAGGGGCTAGGGATGGGAGGAGGTGGGGTGCTGGGAGATACCATTCTGTCCATTTATCTTTGTTTTGATATTCTTAATTTCTTGATGGGAAAATTTATTTTTTCTAAAATTCGCAAATTTTTTTCTACAAATTGATAATTTGCAAATACAATATTAATAAACAAACAAAAGGAATTTCTTTATACTTGTCTGCATTGTACAGATTTGACAAAATCCTGATTTTTTTTAAATATATACAGTCGAACTTCCCTAAGTCGAATTGCCATAGTTCATGAAAAAAATTCGAGTTATAGAAAATTGCAGTTATAGAAATACATAACTATAAAACGAGTAAAATATGCTATACATAATTTATTCAAAGTAAATAGATATGTATATATTTATAAACGAAAAACAAAAAAGGAATATGTATAGATTATTAATATCATGTTATTTAATTATAATTAATTCAAAATTTTAAATTAATTATATTTTTGAAAAAGTCAGTAATTTTGAATTGTTTTCCATAATATGTAGCAACTTGTGGGTAATCTTCGATTATATCGTCTCTTTTAGGATTACCGATTCTCGTTAGAATACTATCCTGTCGTAATCTTCCTAAAGCACACCCGCTGGTAAGTTCTCTGTTTTGCTTTATTCGAGTTTTTGATGATCAAAAAATATCAAAACTAAAATGTTTGGTAACCTGCCCAAGGATTACACTATCGACGGTTTATGGTAGGCAATATTCGGTATCATAAATTTTGGAAAATACGCGGCGGTTAAGTTATATAGATTTTTTTGTATGTAAAATTTTACCACATTCTATTCCACATTCTATTTACCACATTCTATTGTACAATTTTTTGCTACGAGTTATACTCCATAACTCGTAGCAAAAAATTGTACAAGGAAATTGTAAGGAAAATTCGAGTAATGGAAGTTAATTTATATACAAAATGCTATCAAAACGTATGAATTTCTAAAAATATTCGAGTTATATAAAAATTGAAGCTACAGAAGTTTGAGTTATGGAAGTTCGACTGCATAAGCTATTTTTTTTTTCGAAAATTCGCAATTATTGAGCCACAAAATTGAAACTTAGCAAAAATATTATAAGTAATAAAAGAAACAAATTGTGCATGAAATTTCATGTAATTCCGCACATTTGTCTGTTTTAAAAATTCGCCAAATTATAGTTTTTGATAAAAATTGAAAATATTAGTTTTTATTTTAAATAAGTTTTAACTATCTTTGTCATCTGGACCATAATAATCTAGGAGGACGTTGTAACGAAATCTCTTCCCCCTTGCAATGGATTATCGTAATAACGTAACAGTTGACCTAGCAATCTTCAAGAAGCTACCAAATCTTCTTAAAAGTGTTTTACATTATTTTTAAACGAAGAAAACTGTAAATCTTTCTTCATATTTTTTAAAAACCGATTTGTTAGTTTTCTTTGTGTTTGTTTCATTAAAATGTGTAACTGCCGTTATCTACAATATTAACAAAATAAATATTACATGAAATGCATTATAACGAAAAATTCTATTACATTGAAACCTATACTAAATTAAAATGTTAATTTAAATAAGTTTATTTTAAAATATGTTTAAGAGATATAGTGGAAACAGATTTTAAAAATATGTCTTGTAAGCCAGACAGAAATATTAAAGAAAATATGTTGATGAAATCGCCCCTTCGTCTTGGGAGCATCCAACAAATTTCACTTAGTTTGTGTTACATTCAAGTGTTGATGTGTAAACATATAAATCAAACATTGTTGAAACACTTTATACGAAAACAAAAAATAAATAAACGAGTTTAATGCATGTTTTATGAGTCAATAACATTGTTTGTGTGAAAGAGGTTGTTTTTTTATTGAAATTCTTGAATAATGGGATTCGTTTCTGCGCAGGTAATCGGATGATCATTATCACGTCGAAAACAAAAATCGGAAAAAAGGTACTTAACGTTATGATGTATGGCTTGGAAGGAAAGTAAAATGGGGCAAAGACCGATGTCACTTTGCGGGGGACTTTCGAGATAAACGTCGAATTTTAAAAATTATTGCAACTTTTTCTGGTCGATATGAATTATTGGCGCAGTGAGTTGCGGTCTCTTACGACAAAAGAAAAATCGTCAATCTAATATTTACAGGAGAATTATACGGAGATAAAATCTGGAAGGTTATTATGGGCGGGGATTCAATTTGAGTAACAAAACTAAGGTTTTGCGGAGAAAGCGGTAATTCCTTTTGAAGACGTGGCAGAATCACAAAAAAACAATTTTGTTGCGTCTGCTAAAACTTTGCGATAACAGTAAAATTGATGAAAGTTTTAATACCAAAAATCGTTCATTTACTACCCCCACATACAAAAAAGAAACCGTTAATCTTTCCCCCATTTATCAAAAAACTTATTTTATTTATAATCTCCTTTCGTTCCAACTTGTTGCTTTAGCCCATTATCGTCATTAGGGTGTAATGAATGTGCAATTTCGCTTGCTATATATCACTTAGAGTATATATGTGTATAAACAAGTCGTGTGTTTCGCATACGAAATATGGTAAGTTGTATATAAATATGTAAGAGTGGAAAGAAAGAGAGGTAGGTAGGTAGGTAATGCGCGCAGCTCGCGGTTTTATTTATAAGATATTTTATAAGCTGTAGACACGGTGTAGGATTGAGGGCCGCGTTGTAGTCGTATGTAATGTGCACCGTGTAATGTAATACGACTGTCGTGTCCGTAGTTATTTACAGTCTGGTCAAGGTCTCTTTTTCAACCATAACAAAACGCACCACCGTCCGAAACAATATGCAGACGAGCACTTGATATTGTCAACACAACTCAAGACATTTATAACGCCACTTTTAATAATGTATTACACAAGAAACGAAAACGAGAGATTTCGAATCTACGAATTGTTTCTGTCTTTCTACTACGGGCGATGACTGCATTACCTAATCTAAGGGTTTAAGTGGTAGAACACTTTCGCGATGGGAAATATGTATATTAATACGATCAGTGGCGTAGCCTACATAACTTTCGCCCAGGGTACGAATATAATACAAACAAAACTAAAAATAATAGTACGAATATATTTTTTTTACATTTTGAATAGTTCGTTGAAGATTTAGAAAAATCGGGATTCCATTGTGTTTTTAGTTTAAGAGTGAGTAGTTTCGTGTGGCTATTACATCAGAGAGTTTCCATTAAGCGTACGAAACAAGGGTAGAGATTGTTAACGTTACAAAGAATAGTATATGTAGCCTCTATTAGAGCAAAGCACTACTTAAAACAAGACATATTTTGTGTTGTAATGTCGGCCTATTCATACGAAGACAACAATTCTTAACGCAACACTAAACACACATGTTCTCACGAACTAAACGCCACGTGGTTGATAGCCAATTAAGCCCGTAATCAAACAAATACATTAAAATATATATATATATATATATATATATATATATATATATATATATATATATATATATATATATATATATATATATATATATATATCATTAGAGATTACATATAATTAGAGAGGAAACAATTGACGCGAAAGGCAAAAAATATTTAATTTTTGAATTCCGTTCAACTGTGTTTCCGTTTCGCAATTCTGTGACAATTTTTTTTTTGTGGAGACAATTAAAAAAAGAATTGTAGTTACAATCTCTTCTCGCTGCACGCGTCGTTTCATTTGAACCGGAAACAGTGAGCTGACCGCGGAGTGGTACGCGTTTCCTGCCAGCGGACAATTAAAAGAATTATGTGGGGGCTGAGCCCGGGCCGTCCGTTATCGAATTATTATTAATTTCGGCCGGAGTTTCTTATCGCGAAACGCGTTTTAATTAAACAAACGTATCGATTTATGCATTCCAGATTCTACGGACTGTCCGCCTCGAGTCCATGAAATATGGACAGAGGACGTTTCACAATTCGATTACATTAGCATTTCGGGGTATAAATATTTGATGTGGAATTTCTGATGGAATTATGGCGTTCAGTAGCATTGCTTTAATGGGATTAATATCGATTTTTGGGGAATAGGAAACGGTTGCGGTGATAGGAGAGGAAAATAAAAATCGTTGAAATAAATACGATTGGCGCTTTGGCTGTCGCGGGGAACTTACATTGCAATTTGCGCTTGATTCAAGCTTCAGTAGCAATTTATTGAATTGGGGATTTCACAAGGATTTTAGAAGGAAAAAATATTAGAAATTTCCATTATCAATTACTCACTTTGTGAAGACTTCAATAAACAATTAGAGATGAAAATATTTCTTTGCAAATTTTAACAATAATATCTATCTTTATAATACTAAACGTATAAAGGGCTAGCGACTTTAGGTTTTTCAACCCTGGACATTACAGGAATTGTAGAAACAAAAACTTGTGGAAAAAATATGTGCCAAAGTGCCACGAAGGTGGACTGAAAGCTAGTAAATAATGGGCAAATTTCACATGAGATTTGTTTTGGTAGTCTCAAAAAGACTCAATAATATGATAGAGCTCCGGAAAGGTTGAATATATTTATATATTCAGGCTGTATTCTGACTTTATTAAGCTTATATAATCTATAATGTAGTATGGTTTTACCAATAGCAAAATATCATTCAAATCAATAATCCGCTAAGTTCATATCTCTCTTACGAAATGTCAAATTACAAATAGCTAACCCCTAGTCACCCACGAGGGTTTCAAGTAAGTATTTGACAAATTATTATTCATAAAAGCAAAGCTGCACTGATGAGAGATAAAACACCTCTGCAGATCACTTAATGGGTATTCACTTAAGTTAATAGAAAGACATGATCTTAAAACACAATGTTAATTGTCTGGTTCTTCTTGAGTGCCACGATGATGGAAAGCAATTAAATAACTGGCAAATTAAATTTTACATGAGATTTGTTTTGGTAGTCCTAAAAATACTACTAGAATAATATTATAGAGATCCGGAAAGGTTGAATGTATTTATATATTCAAGCTGTGTTCCGACTTTATTAAGTTTGAAAAATATATGCAAATACAAATACAAACGTAAACACAATTACAACAAACTTAAAACAAACGGAACACAGCCTGAATATATAAATATATTCAGCTTTTCCGGAGCTCTATATCAATTATTGAGTCTTTTTAGGACTAGCTTGGACTTTTAGGACTACCTAAACTCAATAATTGTTATAGAGCTCCGGAAAGGCTGAATGTTTTATTCATGATGGATGTTTTCCGGAAGATATTATGTTGTTCCGTTTTTTACATAATTGGTCCAGGATGTCCAAGTGGTTGACCAGGTCTTAAACTTTTCTCGTAGTAAGTCAAGTCTATCTATATAAGGATTGCAGTGATTTTAGTCCTTTTGTATAAGAGTATATCGGAGGGATTGTGTTGAGGGTTGTTTGGATAACGAATTTTTGTGATAGTTCTGAGTGAGGATCTTTCGGCAATTTCTAGGTTTTTTTGTCCTTTTGTTTTTTTGTTCTAGGTTTCTCAGTCGAGTTGTTTTGTTCGTGTTCATCCAAATTATGTGTCAATAGTCTACGATCGCTCTGCGAATGGTTTTGTAAATTGTCGTCGCAACCTTCGTGGAAATCCCCTGATTACGGAAAGTCAGTGACCGAAAATGTTTTGATCTTTTGATTATTTCGTGTTTGAGATCTTTTACATCGATGATATATTTAATTGCTCCATCGAATATGATGACTAAATATTTAATTGTAGCTGTAGGGTTTACTATAGTAATAATATGATTTCTCAAACTTTCCTTGTGGAACATAGAGCCTCAACAAAAGCCTTCCATCTGACCATGTTGATTGCAAGTTGCTTAACTTCCGTCTACTTTTTTCCTGCTTATTCTGCCTCTTTCCTGACGGTTCTTTGCCAAGTTGTTTTTGGCCTACCACGTTTGCAGCTGCGTTTCAGATTCCAGTCTAAGGTCAATGTCTAAAGTCTAAAGTCAATTCGAGCAATGTTGCTGTTATCCCGCCGCAGAGTGTGCCCTATCCATTTTTACTTTCATCTCTTTATTTGCACGGCTATAGGATGACCGAAAATAAAACGAAAAAGTCATTTATTGGTCTTGGTTCGCCAGCTTTAGCAATTCTTCGTTGGAAATTATGTTTGGCCAAAAAATTCCTACGACGCGTTTTAGACATTTGTTCATTACTTCACTTTTTCGTATCCGGTGGTTTCCGGTGGTGAAAGGATTTGCCACTGTCTGATGGGACAGTGACAGTGTAACCAGGGGGGCGCCGGCTTGTTCTGCATTTACAGGAGAAAATGCACGCGTGGATGCTCCTTCCGTGCCCCCCAACATTTGTTAATGAAAGTTTGGAGCTGGTGAGTTACTTGTTCTGTCACCTTCCACGTTTCACATCCACACAGCAGGACTGGTTTAATGTTTATATTAAAAATTCTAAGCTATGTCTTCTTGCTGTATATGTTAGATTGCCATACGGGGCGTAGGCATGCTTATTCGGCACCCGCTTTCCGTACCCTTACTAGAATATCTTTTTCAGTGAGGCCACTTTAATCAGCAGTGCTACCTATACTCGAACCGGCGAGAGAATGCAACTGTATTGTGCAGAGGTATGAGGCGCAAGGGGCGAGATGCATTCTTGGGTAGGCAAAGTAGTCCACTCTTTCGATCAACGCTTCATGTATTAACATGGGCTGCTGTTTGAGGCAATTTATTACTTCCTTCGTTTTGAGGTAGTTAATTTCTAGGCCAACTTCGCCTGCTGCGCTCTTGAGCTTCTCCAGCTTAACACGCATGTCGGCATGTGTTACTCTGCACATATTAAGGTTGGCCTAACTATACAATCTTAATATGTAGAGAGTTGATAATGATCTGATGGAGGGATAAAAGGAGTTGCCATTTGGAAAAGTTCTAACCTAGTCTCCATTTGTTGAACCAATTGATTATAAGTTGCGGTTTGCTTTTGGCAGAGATTTGGCATGTAAAATAACGGCCGTGTTGCCCACATGCATCTTGGAGAATGTGGGGAAGGTTTACGAGATTGAGCGACTTGAGGTGCAAATTAAATTTGTCGTGACAGAACGAGTTGTGAAGTAGGGGTGATACTGGTGAACCTTGGGGAACACCTTGAAGAGGGCTAAAAAGTTAGAGTGTGCTTCATTGACTTTAATACATTACTATGCGCAAGAATTTATCCTATAATGAGGTGCGCTGAGCTAGTTTGTAACATAAAGGTTGTTCAAGTTGAGAAGTTTCAGTTAACATATTTGCCTTATGCTCCGGAAGCTCGCCGCAGTTAGAAGGTGATAAAGGCTTGATCGGACAGCCTTCTGACGGGGTACGAAACCATGAAGGGCAATTCCATATATTGGTTATGTGAGACTAACTATGGCGACATACCACAAGAGAGGCATTGGCTCGGGTTTTCAACTCCGGCGACATGATAGAAATCTTGAAGAGACCAATTTTCCTGGCATTGAGCGAGACGATTGCTAACGATAACCGTCCAACGTTGCGGTGAAGAATGAATCCATGATAATGCAATGGTTGATTCTGAGAAAGCGTAAGTAGGGAAAGGTGGTTCATTCTGGAGCCTCCACCTATCGTCCTATTTATGTCATGTAGAGTGTGAGGTCTGCGAATGATATGAGGAATGTAGCCCCACGCAAAACAGCGTATGAGGTCTATGTAGCCCCACGCTAAAGAGGATGTGAGGTCTATGTAATCCCACAATAAATAGGGTGTGAGGTCAATGTAGCACCAAGCTCAAGAGGGTGTGAGGTCTGTGTAACCCCACTTTAAAAAGACCTCACACCTTATTTAGCTTACATAGCTGCATAGAAACCTCCGAAATGAAGAGAAAATATGGCGTCTGCATAAAACACACATTTGACTCCGCTTAAATATCGTGGGAGATCTCATAGATACAGAGAGAAAAGGAGAGGAGCGCTACCCTGCGGGACACACATTTCTTTATTGACTTGAATGTATACCAGAAATATCTGGATTTTATCATTTTGGAGAGCTAAAGTGAAGCGAAGGCAGTTATTGAGCGGGTGTTTATGAAGGGAGCGTTGGTCTTACCGAATTTATAAACAGTATGAAGATGAAGATGAACGAAGATGAACGATAGCTTCACCTCTGGCTTTGTCGGTGATACGATATCCGTGAGTCAGTAAACATCTGTGTGGTGTTCCAGTTCCTGAATGTTATTTCCTTGTCAGTCTGACTTTGCGTCTCTACGAACATGCTGTCCAGTCAATATGTGTTTGTCAATAGTATAGTCAATAAGTTGTTTTATTTAACCATTGTTAATTGAAACTACTGTATGCATCACGTCATCGGTAGGTTGGGTAGCGGGATCAAGGTCTATCAAGGGTTTCTCATATCTAACATAATAATATGTTATTAACTTATTAAAAGCAAAATATAGCCTGGATATATATTTGAAGAGCACAGGGGAAAAACTACATATGTCCACCTAGATTCGTTTTGAGAAAAACGAAATTTAAAGTTAGGACTCCCCCAATCTTATACAGCGAAACGTAAAGTACACTCCTTATACTAACATATGGCATCACCAGTTTATTATTGAAAAAAATTGAGAACTCTTTGCTTTTCAAATGTATTCAACATGTTCGTAGCTCTATAATATTAAGTCTTAAACTACAAAACAAATCTCATGTTGAAACAACTACTTCCCTTGCTAATACCACGCAGAATATTGAATTATACAACAGATATTGGTATGTTGTTACTAGCCCCAGTCCACTTTTGTGGACTTTGGTGGCCCTTGATGTACTTTGGACTTTTGTGGACTTTGATGTTTTTTAAGATTATTTCTTTCTTTTTAACTTAAGTCAGCGGTATCCAAACCTATGCCCGCGGGCACGGTGCCGCCCGCCGACCGTTTTACGTGTGCCCGCCGCAAGTAAACGTAAACAAAATTGCAGCAGATATTGCAGAACTTATTCAAGTAAGAACAGAAGAACTGGCTAGAAATTCTGGACCTTGAAAACGAAATTTTCCTAAAATCCAATGTATCAGTTGAGGACTTCTTGAAAAGGAGCCCACCGCCCGACCGGCATTCTAGAATGTGCTCTTGATTGCAAAAGGGTTGGGGATCCCTGACTTAAGTGAATAGCCACCTGCTGACGCATTTCGGGATTTATCAGTGCAGCTTTGCTGTTTTGAATTATAAATTGGAATAACTTATTTGAACGTCTCGTGCATGACTGACGAGGTTATGTTTTAATTTGGCGTTTGTGGCGAAAGACATGAACTTAGCAGGTTATTGATTTAAATGGTAATTTACTATTGGTGAAACCGTTCTAATTATAGATCATCATATAAATGACAAACAAATGAAACGACATTACACGTTAATCGAGGAAACGTTTCATATGAACTTATTAAGAGTGAAATATAGCCTGAATATATAAATATATTCAACCTAATAATATATTTTTTATTCCCGGCGAAAAATGGTTGAGTGTCGATTTCAGAATATATTGCGAAACGGCGGTGTAGTCTCTTGAATAATTCTTCTCTGTTAGTGTTGGTCGGGTTGCTAGTTCGTGTCTGTAGGAATACATGATAAAGCCGTGTGTCAATGGTGCATGAATTTTTGAGATCACAGTGACAGTAGTAGGTAGATCGACTGACGATCTTTTTGTTGCTTAATTTCATGGTGACGTTAGAAACTCCTACGAGGTGTTTGTTAGGATGTCTGGGGGCACAGAGGAGACCAAGTTACATGTTCAATGCTGCTGCACGTTGTACATTTAGGAGGTCTGGACGATTAGGAGATATGGGTTTCATGTGGCGCAGAACATTTTAGACATTTTTGGGGACGGTGTAGTTTTCTGAAGAATGTTCAAATGATTGAACACTAATTAACCCACAAGGACAAGGATTGGGGGCAGATACATTACTGAGTGAGGCGGGGTAGTGCCTGTTCAGGTAGAAAAGCCCGCTTGAGGAAAGTAGTTTCTGCGTATTTTTAAAATCCAAAGAATACTATCTTTTTCTATTTCTCTAAATTATATCTAAATTGTATCTGAAACCATCTAATAAATTGTATCTAAAACCATCAAATTGGAAAAAAAAGACATAAAAGAACAACAACTGGAATTGTTGTTGGACTCAACAACTGGAATTGAGAAAAACTTCAGAAAGTACAGTACTAGAGATTTCTACATAACGTTCAGAGAAAATATCAAAGGATACATCCTGCAGAACCTATGCTTCAGGAAAAAAGATGAGAAATTGGCCCTTAACTTGATTAATGCACAAAACTGTAAAGAACTAGCACGATACTTCTCAGATATTAATTGCCCTGAACCAACTGAAAGATTTCCTGAAGCGGCCCCCAGTTTCAGTCACCCAGTCATCTCCACCAAACCAAGAAGAAATTCTGAACAACATTAAACGATTAAAGAACAGAACCACGGGAAGCGAAGGGATAGTGGCAGAACTCCTGAAGAACCTAGGTCCAAATTTACTTAAGGAACTTACAGAAATTATACAGAAAATTTGGAAAAACTCTCCAAAGACTGGAAATTTGCTCTGATTCATTCACTAGACAAAAAAGGAGACGCAACAGATGCAAATAACTATAGGGGAATCTCCCTCCTTGTAGTCGGCTACAAAATTTTCTCTACATTTCTGCTTAAAGAATGCAAGAACAACTCGAGCATAAGATTGGCAAATATAAAGCTGGGTTAAGTCCTCACAGATCGTGCACTGAGCAGATCTTTAACCTAAGAACCGCTCTAAAATTCAGGGCCTTCAGAAACCTCCCAACCACCTGTGCCTTCATAGATTTCAAGAAGGCTTATGATTCAATCGAGCGACAATCCCTGTTGAGCAACCTGAAAGAACATAGACTAGACTGCAAAACACTAAAATTGACCAAACAGACCCTAACTGATACGAAATCAAGTGTAAAATTGGAGATGGACTATGACCCAACCTCTTCTATCTTGTCCTAGATAACGTGATGAGGGACTGGAAAAAATGAGCGAAAGCACAAAATAGCAGGAACCCAATAAACATTGGGACACAGAAAATAAGCTCGAAATTCCATGCTTAGACTTCGCAGATAACCTGGCCCTTCAGTCCAGCGATGAAGTCACAGCAGTAAAGCAAATTGACACTCTCCATACATGTGTGCTAAAAAAGTCGCACTGCAGATCTCCTTCCAGAAAACAGAATTTTTAGCTTCAGAACTAGACGTCCAAAGACATAATACGAAATATGGACAGATCAATAAGGTCCCGCACTTTAAATACCTGGGTGTAATCATCGAACCAACTGTAAAAGAAAAAGAAGCTCAAAACGCCCGTGTCCATAAACTAAGAAGAGCAGATTAGAGAACAAGATAAATTTACAACAAAAAATGTATGTCGCTCCACGTTAAAATTAAACATTAGAATACTGTAATCAAACCTGAAGCCCCATATGCAGGAGAAACTCTCGCTCGATTAATAAAAAAGGCGAGCTCGAAAATATTCTAAAAGAAGAGCGAAAAATCATAAGGAAAATCTTAGGACCAAGGTGGTTATCCGCCTACAATAATGTAAATCTACACAAAAATTATCTAATTTTACGGAAGGCCTCATAAAAAGAAGGTTAAAATTTAGCACCAGCTTAACCCACCAAATTCTCGAAACAGTTGACAAACTAAAGACTTTTCCTTGTATACAACAAGTCAAAAAAGGCACGAGAAATGCTTAAATCCAACTAGAAGGATTTTTGGACCGACGCAAATACAGAGGAAAAATTGACAAGTTGTTCCACATGGATTATCCTAAGATGTCCTAAGATTTATCTTAGGATCTTTCGCTCTTCTTGTAGGATATTTTCGAGCTCGCCTTTTTTATTAAGCGCGAGAGTTTCTCCTGCAGGTATTAAGTGGACGAAGGAAAGGAAGAAGATCTTTAGTGAACAGATGAAAGCACACTGGATCCTCCGCATGCGAAATCATAAATAAATCTTCTTGCGTTCCTAAAGGGACCATCCATGAAAAATAATAATATTATCCAAATAACTCTTAGTTTCCAATTAAAACTTTTTTCTTGTAAAAGCTCTCATTTTACTAAAAACAGCGGGAAGCAAGAAACATTTGTGACGAATATCTATTTATACTTGTTGATGTTGAAAGATTATAAGCAATTTGTTAACTCCTTATGACAATGAGACACAAAATAATTTGAAAACCATTTCAAATTAACGTAAATTTCAATTAATTGTTCATAAAGCTTACGTTAGTTTTATGCGAAAATAGCCTCCATATAATTATTTAAATGTCGCACAGTTAGTGACAAAGTGCCGAAAGCAAATTTAACTCGAAAAGAGAACAACAAATACACAGCACGTCGTGTTCAGATGAAGTATATTGGGCGGTGAAAATTGTTTTTACGTCTACCAACTGTAAATATAGTTTCAAGATTGTTGGCACTGTTACCTACCATAATTTCCCCTTCATATCTACATATTTTAAAAACGGAATCTGAAAACGACAATTCCTCCACGTGTAAATTTACCACAATTGTTGCAATAAAACGCTAATACATGTTTTTAGTATTAGCGACATTCCGGAATTACCTCTACGCATTTTACCTATGCGGCAACTAACAAATAAATGTCCATGTGGAATTGCCGTTTTATCGATTGTAAATTTATATTATTTATAATAATTGATCAGTAGTGAGAAGCAGCAATTACGCCGCTTACGAAATACAAAGTTCGCTTTTACAACAATCTAGAAGCGTCGCGACGACGCTAATTGCAAATATGATTTGCAAAATTAACGCGCCTGATTGAAATTGCCAATATTTTCAATTAAAATCACAGCCAATTAAACAATTATTCTTGTCTTTAATTGAGCTAATTGGAGAAATTTTTATTTCGAACATCCCATAAAAAGTTTATTTTAAAAGTCATAAATGCGAGTGTTTGATTCGTATTAAAAGTGGTGTTGCGTACTCGCATTTAAAACTAGTTAGGAGTTGAACAGGTGCGGTTCTAAAGCAATTAAACGCAGCGTTAATTATTTGTATATATAATATATAATCGAGTAAAACGTATTCATTAGACTGCTATCAAGTCCTCAACAGCTCCTCTTATTTGAATACTTTTTAATTAAGTAATTTATTATTTTTGAAATTTTCTCGAAACCTTCAAAATTAAAAAATAACGTAGATTTATATGATAATTAGTTTGAAAAGTTTGTGAGTAGCTTCTGCCTGCCGTATTTAAACAATAATTGTTGGGTCTCGTGGAATAAAACCAAATTTGAATGTAAAAATGTTTGGGTGATTATTTGTATTGCAGGTGCAATTAATTACATTGGATTTAATTTATGTCCGGGTTAATGGAATAAAATTGTCAATAATTATATTATGGCTGCAAACAATAATATATTGATTATTTGGATGGTATTGCCAAGCTTTAAATAATAACTTTCTGTGTGCAAGCTAAGTATTTAACAGGATTAACAACAATTTACTATTTAACTTATTCAGATATTTTCCGCCCGCCGTCCCAAACATTGTATTGGCTTGGCAAGAAAGTAATTTCGGTTTTGTGGAATGAAAAGACACACATTAAATTCTTCACAGTTTCATATCTCGCTTACTTGCCCACTCTAGTTCTCAATGTTATTAAACGTACTTAGTTGACTAATACTGTACCGAATTTGACTAGTCTATCTACCTAGTCTACCTAGTCTAAAAACTAAGACAATAGCTAATATTAACAATCTGATTTTCAAACTATCATAACTATGTCATGCTTCTAGCTAGAATATTCTAGGTTACTTAGTTTACTAATTTGGTTGTCTATAACTGTGCGAGAATTAGCTAGTATAACTAGGAAATCAGTCGAGATTTAGACAAATAATTAAGACAACAGCAAAACGAAGCCGTTTTCTGTCTGTAAACTAAATTCCATCCTCATAGATTCATAACTCGCTTAATAATCTAGATGGAACATTCTAGTGTTAAATCTATGTATTTGACTAATACTACGCCAAATTCATTTGCTCTATCTTGCTAGTTAATGTAAATAATTAGTAAAAACTATGAGAATCGCGAATATAAACTATATCACATTAAACTCTTGTATCTAGATTATTATTCTAGTTATAATGCTCTAGCTTACACAGTATACTAACTAATTTAGTTGTCTTAAACTGCGCCAAATTTGGTTGATTTAACTGGAATATTAGCCGAGATTTTGTCAATTAATTAAGACAACAGCTAAGCAAAGCTGTTTTGAACAAACTATTTCAACTCTTCTTCATATTAATAATCATTTAGAAATAATTTCATATTAATTCTCGTTTTATTTCTGGTTAAAACTGTCTGAAGAAAGACACACACACACAAAACTTTAGTTCTATTTAAGTTTAAAGCAAGATGTAGCTATTATTTTAGTTTCAAATGACAATCTACTTATATTAATTTGAAAAAAATCTGATAAAAAGTAAAAGAATTATTGTCGGCATTCGGAATTTTGAATTCTAAAAATATTTAGGAATGTAAAAAGAAATGTATCCTCGAAAGTGTGTCAACTGTGCGTTAACCTGTTTTGTTTTATTCTTCTTCTAAGTGTGAACCCGCAGAGATATTTCGTTGCAATCCAAATATCGCCGTGAAATATTTAATTGGAATGACCCGCCGGTATTTCTATAAGCGATCAAGCCACGTTTAAGTATAATTCGTCGGATTAAGTGGTTGTTAAATGAGATGTAGAACAGTTAGCGCGGAATGCATGTGCGCATAATTCGGAATCCGCGATCTGCAGAATGTCTAGTCAATCTCGGGAATGTCTGCGACTGAAACGATCTCTGATAGCCGGTTACACCGCACTGCCCAACCGAGTGTGCCCCTTATATTGCGAACGCACGCCACTACTTCGATGCGCCGAGAAAACTTCCTCGTTTCCAGTTGCTGACTTCCATACCTCTATAGCATTCTAATTGATGTATAAATAATACTATCTGCATTATTCAATTACGTGCACACGCACGCAAACCTTATTTACCTTCATGTTTTTCATCTCTGCCAGTTACTTCAAAACAAAATCATTCACATACAATAATAAATTCTCTATAACATCATCGATCCTCATAAACTCCATATGCAAACGGAACTAAACTAATAAAGTCAGACAAGAGAGAATAAACGAATAAAACTAGGCGGACAAAGGCCGAACAGACTAGAAGATTAAGACTAGATAGACCAGCCCAGAAGATCAAGATTAGATGGACAGGACTATAGTAGCATGTCTCGATGGACTAAATGGTCAAGAATTGACATATTAGACTAGACAGACTAGACTAGCTGGATGCGCCTAAACGAGAAAGACTAGGCGGGTAAGAATAGACGAGGAAGACGAGGAAACTTCATACTAAACGATCACTGGACAGAAAAGACTAGATAGATAAAATCAGAGACACAAGACTAGACACACTAGACTAGACAAGCCCAGACACAGAAGGTTAGATTGACAAGACTAGACATATAAGACTAGACAGACAACACTAGACAGGCAAGACTACACAGACAAGACTAGACAGACAAGACTAGACAGACAAGACTAGACAGAAAAGACTAGACAGACAAGACTAGACACACAAGACTAGACAGACAAGACTAGACAGACAAGACTAGACAGACAAGACTAGACAGACAAAACTAGACAGACAAGACTAGACAGACAAGACTAGACAGACAAGACTAGACAGACAAGACTAGACAGACAAGACTAGACAGACAAGACTAGACAGACAAGACTAGACAGACAAGACTAGAAAGACAAGACTAGACAGACAAGACTAGACAGACAAGACTAGACAGACAAGACTAGACAGACAAGACTAGACAGACAAGACTAGACAGACAAGACTAGACAGACAAGACTAGACAGACAAGACTAGACAGACAAGACTAGACAGACAAGACTAGACAGACAAGACTAGACAGACAAGACTAGACAGACAAGACTAGACAGACAAGACTAGACAGACAAGACTAGACAGACAAGACTAGACAGACAAGACTAGACAGACAAGACTAGACAGACAAGACTAGACAGACAAGACTAGACAGACAAGACTAGACAGACAAGACTAGACAGACAAGACTAGACAGACAAGACTAGACAGACAAGACTAGACAGACAAGACTAGACAGACAAGACTAGACAGACAAGACTAGACAGACAAGACTAGACAGACAAGACTAGACACACAAGACTAGACAGACAAGACTAGACAGACAAGACTAGACAGACAAGACTAGACAGACAAGACTAGACAGACAAGACTAGACAGATAAGACTAGACAGACAAGACTAGACAGACAAGACTAGACAGACAAGACTAGACAGACAAGACTAGACAGACAAGACTAGACAGACAAGACTAGACAGACAAGACTACACAGACAAGACTAGACAGACAAGACTAGACAGACAAGACTAGACAGACAAGACTAGACAGACAAGACTAGACAGACAAGACTAGACAGACAAGACTAGACAGACAAGACTAGACAGACAAGACTAGACAGACAAGACTAGACAGACAAGACTAGACAGACAAGACTAGACAGACAAGACTAGACAGACAAGACTAGACAGACAAGACTAGACAGACAAGATTAGACAGACAAGACTAGACAGACAAGATTAGACAGTGAAGACTAGACAGACAAGACTAGACAGACAAGACTAGACAGACAAGACTAGACAGACAAGACAAGACAGACAAGACTAGACAGACAAGACTAGACAGACAAGACTAGACAGACAAGACTAGACAGACAAGACTAGACAGACAAGACTAGACAGACAAGACTAGACAGACAAGACTAGACAGACAAGACTAGACAGACAAGACTAGACAGACAAGACTAGACAGACAAGACTAGACAGACAAGACTAGACAGACAAGACTAGACAGACAAGACTAGACAGACAAGACTAGACAGACAAGACTAGACAGACAAGACTAGACAGACAAGACTAGACAGACAAGACTAGACAGACAAGACTAGACAGACAAGACTAGACAGACAAGACTAGACAGACAAGACTAGACAGACAAGACTAGACAGACAAGACTAGACAGACAAGACTAGACAGACAAGACTAGACAGACAAGACTAGACAGACAAGACTAGACAGACAAGACTAGACAGACAAGACTAGACAGACAAGACTAGACAGACAAGACTAGACAGACAAGACTAGACAGACAAGACTAGACAGACAAGACTAGACAGACAAGACTAGACAGACAAGACTAGACAGACAAGACTAGACAGACAAGACTAGACAGACAAGACTAGACAGACAAGACTAGACAGACAAGACTAGACAGACAAGACTAGACAGACAAGACTAGACAGACAAGACTAGACAGACAAGACTAGACAGACAAGACTAGACAGACAAGACTAGACAGACAAGACTAGACAGACAAGACTAGACAGACAAGACTAGACAGACAAGACTAGACAGACAAGACTAGACAGACAAGACTAGACAGACAAGACTAGACAGACAAGACTAGACAGACAAGACTAGACAGACAAGACTAGACAGACAAGACTAGACAGACAAGACTAGACAGACAAGACTAGACAGACAAGACTAGACAGACAAGACTAGACAGACAAGACTAGACAGACAAGACTAGACAGACAAGACTAGACAGACAAGACTAGACAGACAAGACTAGACAGACAAGACTAGACAGACAAGACTAGACAGACAAGACTAGACAGACAAGACTAGACAGACAAGACTAGACAGACAAGACTAGACAGACAAGACTAGACAGACAAGACTAGACAGACAAGACTAGACAGACAAGACTAGACAGACAAGACTAGACAGACAAGACTAGACAGACAAGACTAGACAGACAAGACTAGACAGACAAGACTAGACAGACAAGACTAGACAGACAAGACTAGACAGACAAGACTAGACAGACAAGACTAGACAGACAAGACTAGACAGACAAGACTAGACAGACAAGACTAGACAGACAAGACTAGACAGACAAGACTAGACAGACAAGACTAGACAGACAAGACTAGACAGACAAGACTAGACAGACAAGACTAGACAGACAAGACTAGACAGACAAGACTAGACAGACAAGACTAGACAGACAAGACTAGACAGACAAGACTAGACAGACAAGACTAGACAGACAAGACTAGACAGACAAGACTAGACAGACAAGACTAGACAGACAAGACTAGACAGACAAGACTAGACAGACAAGACTAGACAGACAAGACTAGACAGACAAGACTAGACAGACAAGACTAGACAGACAAGACTAGACAGACAAGACTAGACAGACAAGACTAGACAGACAAGACTAGACAGACAAGACTAGACAGACAAGACTAGACAGACAAGACTAGACAGACAAGACTAGACAGACAAGACTAGACAGACAAGACTAGACAGACAAGACTAGACAGACAAGACTAGACAGACAAGACTAGACAGACAAGACTAGACAGACAAGACTAGACAGACAAGACTAGACAGACAAGACTAGACAGACAAGACTAGACAGACAAGACTAGACAGACAAGACTAGACAGACAAGACTAGACAGACAAGACTAGACAGACAAGACTAGACAGACAAGACTAGACAGACAAGACTAGACAGACAAGACTAGACAGACAAGACTAGACAGACAAGACTAGACAGACAAGACTAGACAGACAAGACTAGACAGACAAGACTAGACAGACAAGACTAGACAGACAAGACTAGACAGACAAGACTAGACAGACAAGACTAGACAGACAAGACTAGACAGACAAGACTAGACAGACAAGACTAGACAGACAAGACTAGACAGACAAGACTAGACAGACAAGACTAGACAGACAAGACTAGACAGACAAGACTAGACAGACAAGACTAGACAGACAAGACTAGACAGACAAGACTAAACAGACAAGACTAGACAGACAAGACTAGACAGACAAGACTAGACAGACAAGACTAGACAGACAAGACTAGACAGACAAGACTAGACAGACAAAACTAGACAGACAAGACTAGACAGACAAGACTAGACAGACAAGACTAGACTGACAAGACTAGACAGACAAGATTAGACAGACAAGACTAGACAGACAAGACTAGACAGACAAGACTAGACAGACAAGACTAGACAGACAAGACAAGACAGACAAGACTAGACAGACAAGATAGACATACAAGACTAGACAGACAAGACTAGACAGACAAGACTAGACAGACAAGACTAGACAGACAAGACTAGACAGACAAGACTAGACAGACAAGACTAGACAGACAAGACTAGACAGACAAGACTCAACAGAGAAAAGTGGTCGGTCCACTACACTTACAAGTTTAAACAATAGGCAATATGCAAGATAATGTTAATGCAAGTGTAATAATAAATAATCTGGTCTATTATATATAGCATGTAGACTATTTAGTTACATGTATAAAATGAAGGGATTTTCATTTCCATGAGAGATTGTGAGTTGAAATAATGTTGTCTGAAAGTTAAATGATTCCTATTAAAATAAATTAGTTTCTTGGATGTTATCCAATTTGGTCTTAGCTCCTGCGTGTGTTTTTACAAAGAGGAAAGTGCATGGATGTATAAAATTCGAGATAATGTTTACATATTGATTATATTGTCAGTCCGGGCTGAAAAAGTTTTCGGTTGTGTTTAATGGTGCTGTCCGATATTTTATGGGTCCATAAATAAATCTGGAAGGAAATCTCCCGATAAGAACGTCGTCCACTGAATATTAATTATCAGTGTAATTATAAAGTCAATGTTCTTATAAAATATGTTTAAAGTTTGTATTGTGCTTTTTCGTTTGGGAAAAACTGTTGTTGAAGTCGCACAGATTTCGTTTTAATCGGGCAGATTTATATGTACGTGTTTAGTAGAAGAGCGATAACATGTTATTACTAAAAAAATGTATTAAAAATTACGCTCCGGTAGTTACGAAATATTTATAATATAATTTTTAGTTTGTTTTTATTTAAATTTTAAGTGATACGCGAGTGGGTATAAATTGCGGATAATAACCGACAATTATAATTTTTCGAAGGTGCTCGAGGCTAAACGCCGTACAATGTGTTTCGAATACTAATTATGCCTAACTGTAAAAAGAACCCGACCGTTTCAAAATTGAATTAAACAAATTTGATTAAACCGAGGAAAAACGCTGTTGTCTCTATTAAGGGGTTTCAATTGCAGCGAAACTCCAACAATTACGGGCTCGTTAAGCGTATGTTCTCGGAATATGTCTGTTTTGTATTGTCCCGGTCCTCTCTTTATTTGCTTTCTAGTCCAATCTCGAGGAGACACAACTGTAATAAAAACCAAACTTTTCCTCTCTTCTCCGCTTATCGCCGGGGTCGCACGATTTTATTTTTATAGCGCAGATTAGAAAGACGAGAACTCTTTAAAAATGCATAAATGACTCAATTTAAAACTGCTTTTATTTGTTTAAGTTCTAACGTTCTATTCTACACTAATTTACTTAATGCGTACAAAAGGCCATTAACATCTTACAACATCTTTCTCAAAATAAGACTAATAAATTATAAGAATCAGCATAGGCAGACAAGAACAGATTAGACAGGCAAGATTAGACAAGACTAGAACATCTTCTTCTTTAAGTGCCATGTCCTCCAAGAACGTTGGCAGTTAGAATTTGAAAACGTATTATATTTACGGCAGTGCAAAATAATGCATGAGTGCTGAGACCATACAACTGTCGTAAGTTCTTTCACCATGGGGTCTTTCGACTACGGCGACCCTCAAATTTTCCTTGAGTAATGATGTCTAACAAACTGAGTGCCACGAAAGTGAACTGAGAGCTAGTAAATAACAAATATAACATGAGATTTATTGTCGTAATATTAAAAAGACTAATAATAGACTAATAATATTATAGAGCTCCGGAAAGGTTGAATATATTTATATATTCAGGCTGTATTGCTGGCAATCACATGATACATGGTACAATCACATGATAGCAAAATACATTTAGTTTACCTCAAGTTGTTTCTCCATTTGGGCTAGAACTGATACATTAGTTTTACGTTGTATCCAGGATATTTTGATCATTCTTGAGTCCAAATTTCATAGGTCTCAATAATTCTTTTCGCATAAAATCTTTTAGTTTCAATGCTTCCATTCCATACAAAAAAAAACTGTATTACCTTAGCCACATCTCTACAATGAAAAAAAACGAACTTGATCAATAAAACTGATCAAGTTCGTCATCTGATGCATCCGCAGTAGGCGCATAAGTTTGAACAATCTAACGAAATCAAAACGATCTTGCATGTAATTCCAACACTACTGATATCAGCAACCAGTTCTTGATGGCCGTCATTTTATGTGGATTAACAATAAACCCAACTCTATTCCGATGCCTATTGTCCTCATTTCCAGAATAGTAAACACAATATTCGTGTACACACCATTTTCCTATACCCTTCCAGCTCATTTCACTTAAACCCAAAAAGGGAATATTCAATCTTCTCATCTCTTTTATAATATTATGGGTCTTACCAGCCTCATATATACTTCACACATTCCATCTCCCCATTTTTTTCAAAGTCAAGCCGGAGATTCTTGGCACCCCTGACACCTTTAATTGTCGCCGGTACTCGTGGCCTTTGATGATCTTCTCGACCATATCTGAAGAAGTTTTTAGGACTTCTAATCATGCTGGGGGAGTTTGTTGAGGTAGTTTTACGTTGCTTTCCTCATCTCATCATTATGACCAAATCAGTCGAATATGTTGACTGTTGCCCATGAAACTTTGAAAACTTGGTAAAAATGTCATATCGTCTTATCTCCATACTGATACAGTCGATGACCAATATTAGGCGTGCTTATTTAGCTCTGATGTACACAGCTTTCTAATCTAGGACAAACGCTGGGTTGTTTTCTAGTTTTGGTCCGCCTCGAGTATTTGATTTCCTCGGTGCCACTCGTATCTGAGAGGCTTTTCCCTATCCGCCACCCGGGGACGCGCCCGATGGGGGAGTAGCAACCCCACACGGGTGTATGTAGATTTGTTTACTCCTGATATTTTATAATCTTCACATTACACTTAAACAATTATTTTCTCATTCAGTTTGTATTTAATTCCTTAAAACTTTAATCAAAAAGTGAAAAATAAGCGAGCAAAATTAAAATTTGCGAAACGTATCACTATTGGTCGAATCCAAGCATGACGTCACATGGCATGTTATTAGGTTTATCGACGTAGATATTCATACTGTGCTAGCTTCGTTTGATAATTACGTTTTTATTTATATTTCTGTAATGTTTTCCATTATATAGTGCGATTTTGGTATCTCCTCCGCAGGCAGCGCTAAGCCTCGCTACACACGTAACGTGTGGATGTGTCCGGCGCAGGCCCAGCACCGGGTGGAGGGGGTGGTGTTGCATAGTCTAGCATGGAGGAGTTCATACGTGCCGCGTGAGTCCATCCGGCGCCCGGCCGACTCATTTTGTCGGGTTGTCACCGGCCGGCCCCCACTGGCCGTCCGACTGCCGGGTACCGGTTTGGCTATGGTGGGCTATGGAACTGTATTGAAGCTTGCACACATGCCGGTCCGGCAGTCTACCGTCTTCACTTGTCGAGTGGGTGCACCCAATGTTTTCTTTGCTTTTTTTTCTTTTGAAGTAACCGCCGATAAAGTAACTATATACAAATAACTCTTTCGCGGTCCATTTTGTACTGAAGTCAATTAAATACACTCCTCGTAGCTCGACTTCGTGGGCCACCGGACCGGTTCCGGACAAATCCATCCGGCATGTGTGTAAGATGTCCAACCCGGTGCCACGCTGGCGGCGGACACATCCACACAGTACGTGTGAAGCTAGCCTAAGGCTTCACACGTGACGAGACGAGAAGAGAGTTCGTCTCGCTTTTACCAGGCGAGACGAGACGAGACAAGAAAAATATCGTTCTCGTGTGAAGCCCTAGGCGGTGGCTGTATGTGCTTTTTAACATTTCTTCATTTTCTCTCCAAAAACTCCTTTCCTCTTACTTGGCGAAACGAGAAAATATCATTTACTCATCTACCGTCTCCGGGGGCGGCTAGACGAATTTTTCAAACTTGCTCGCTTTTTGACCCACAACTCGGACAGTTTTCGTCGCACGGCCGTGGTTCCGGTGCTGGTGTGGCCGTATCCTCGCCACTCGTCAGGATGTCACCTCACTTTTCGACATTTCGACAATTTTTGGCAAGTGCAAGTATTACCGTAGGTAGCGTTTTCGTCGGAGGACCAAGAAAATATCGCCGACAAAAGTCGTGTAGCGACTTCTGGTGTCAGAGAACGCGCCTCAAAGTTTTCTACCGGAATCCTTGCGGGAATTCCATTTTCCTTGAGCACCTTCGGCCTTTGGCCTGACGCAAAAGTAGTAATTTTTGTAATGCAAACTTTGGGATGCGTTCGGCCTGAATTGCGAGGTCATGACGGAATCGCTAATTTCGATCAATTCTCATACGTCAGTGGCGTTTCCCGAATTTCACCAGGGGGACCACGTAGGTTTTAAAAATGTCAAATTAGGCCTTTCATGCCGCCGGAGGCGTTAGATCTTCGATGTTTTAACTGCGCGTGTTCGATGCTTTAATTGCGAATGTCCGTCCGCACGCTCCGCATCCCCAAGTTTCGACT
Source organism: Phosphuga atrata (assembly GCA_944588485.1). Lineage (NCBI taxonomy): Eukaryota > Metazoa > Arthropoda > Insecta > Coleoptera > Silphidae > Phosphuga > Phosphuga atrata. Next base: position 59,784,011 of record OX155898.1, read on the forward strand.
TCGATCCTGCCGCGTACCTCCAGGGGATCAAAACACCCACCCGAAAATCGAGGTTTTTGCGGAGTCGGTCCGACGGAAGCGGAGGCGGTAGATCTTCGGTGTTTTAACTGCTCGTGTTCGATGCTTTAATTGGGAATGTCCGTCCGCACGCTGCGCATCCCCAAGTTTCGTCCTCGGTCCTGCCGCGTACCTCCAGGGAGTCAAAACCCACCCGAAAAACAAGGTTTTTGCGGAGGGTTTCGGCGGCGAAAAACGGGATTGTATATTTTTCTAGTGTAGAACCGAGAGCCCCATCGAGCAGTGCTACTTTCGCGACTCAACTACCCCAGATTCGAACGCACCAGACCGAAACCTAAAATCACGAAGGTTTTACCTTCGAGACGCATTTTTCGTCAGATCTCAAAAATTCTTCACGGACGTCGGGCCACATTTTTACACCTCGCTCTCCGTCCTGCGAAGTCCTCTTCAACTGGTGCAAGAGAAAATGCACGTTTTTATTTTGCCAATTTTGCAATCTCCTCCATGGACGCCCTACACTTATTTGAGTGGCTCCAGGTAGCTGGTTACGTTGTACTAAACGAGTAACGAGCCGTCACAGGATTCAAAAGGGGGCAAACATTAAGATTTTGTTGGAAATGATCAAAAATTATTTAAAATGCAGTTTTAGGGACGTTATTTTTCAACGGATCGAGCAAAAATCCAGCAAGTTTCGCCCTTGCAGGAGGCGGCTGTAGATACGTTTTAACATATCTTTTTACTTTTTCCGCGATTTTCTCTCCTTTCCTCTGCAAGAACATTTGAAATCAAGAGCATTTGAAAGCACAGCGAAACGGAAAAACATTATTTTCCGGCGTAGAACAGAACAAGCTTTTGACCCGTGCCAGTCTGCCGGGCACAAGTCCGGCACAGCGTCCTCCAGGTACAAAAAACTAAAATTCGTTTTTTAGGCGAATTGAGGAGCAACTTTTGCCCGCGCCTCGATTTTTTTTCTTGCATCCTCTGGGCGCGTCCCTTTCACGTCTTTAGACATTTGGCGGACTAGTGCCGGTTTGTCTGGTGCAGCGGAAAGAAAATTTCGTTTCTTCGGTTATATTTGTAGACGCGGTTCGCTAATATGAAGTCTTATATGTGTCCAGGTCTGAGAATGGGTTCGTTCGGTGCGGGAGAGTTGTGGTGAAATAATCAGGAGTCTGAGACTTCCTGTTCCCGCTATATGTCAATGTCATCGCGAAAAATTAGGAAAACGCGTTTTTTTATTTTAACTCCTCCAAAGACGCCGCTTTCTGGTGGAATTTCAAGTTGCTTCAGATCTGATTTCATTGTGGTGATCCATTTGTTTTTGGAGGCTATCCCTTTATCTGTCGTGGAGAAGATCCTATTCGTGAGCCTGCGGACGTTCCTGCGGGTTGAATCTCCGTAGAAGGTCAGGCGCCTTTTCCCCATAGATGTGATTATGACTTCTTGCAGATGGTACACCTCACTATTGTGTCTTATCCTGTATGTACCATTCTCTTCTCGAATTGGCTCTAGGGATTAGCCCTCCTCAGGATTTTCCGTTCTTTAAGCTCTAGTTTTCTGAGTTGTAACGTTTAAGTTTAAGGTTCTTAAAAAGATGTTTGGAGATGTAAATGCTATTGCACTGGTGGTAGACCCTCTCCAACTTGGTACATCTGGTATCAAGAGCAAAGTTCTTACTCTCCTAAATACTTGACTGCAACGACTTTACGAATGGTAGTGCATTCTAGTGGAATTGTAGATGTGTCGTCATTTATGTTAGTCATGAACACAGTTTTTTGCGCGCTGACTTTCAAACCGGTCTTAGTTGCAATGCTGGGGAGGCTCTGTATTTGGTAAGTAGCGTCTTCTATAACGTTGGATAACACGACAAGGTCATCAGCAAAAGATAAGCAGTCTACATTGAGGTTATCTTTCTTGTATGTAATCCGCTGTCCAGTTCTCGATGGTAATGAGCAAGTCCATTCCCTGATGATTTTCTCTACTAAACAGTTGAACAGTATTCAAGAAACCCTGTCAAACTCCCGTTTGAATGTGAAAGCTCTCAGCGGGCTCACCTCTAAACTTGACTTTGTAGGTGGTGTTCCTCAGAGTGGCCTGGATTAGTCTGTTTGTCTTCTCATCCAGGCCCAATTCTCGAAGGTTGGAGATCAGGATCTGTCTGTTTACTGAATAATATGCCTATTGAAAGTCCACTAGGATTACTAACCAGGGATGTACGCCACTACCCCGGTATATAAGGATGGTCTTGAGATTTTGTATTTGCTCTGTACCTGATCTACTAGCTCGGAAGCCAGTCTGATATTCGCCTAGTTTAGATTCCAGATAGATTTTGTGGATTATATTATATTATCTATTAATTTAATGTAACTTTAAATAAATAAAAGTAAATCTAGAACTCCGGTTATCTACCTTTTTCTAACAAAATGGTGCTCTGTCAATGTCATAGAGGCCTCCTTATCCTAATGTGCCCGGGGCCTACAATAGGTTAAAGACGGCACTGTCTATGGGTATAGTAAACAATACTGAACGTGCCATGTGACGTCACCCAAAGCGCTAAAAAAATGGAGGCGTTCAAAAAGGTCAAATATAATCGGTATTTTATGTTATTTTAGAAATTAATTTTAACACTTTCTACGGTATTTATATTTCTTGCTATGTTATGATGAGGCTAAAAAGTGCATTAAACAAATAGAAACAATAGGCCTTTTCATACTTGAAATTTTTTTCGTGCGCATGTGTCAATATCCGCCTTGTTATACGTCAAAAAGTGCCCGAACTTTTTGACGTATAACTAAATATGTGCCCGAAATTTTTATATTCCCGCCTTTCAAACTTGGCGGATGCGCATGCGCTTAACTAACCGTAAAATGTCTCATAAAACATATATATCCTATTTCAAGATTTTAAATAAATAAATAAAATAAATAAAAAATTTAGTCTGTGTTAGTTTAGTTTCTCAATGTAATTATTGTGCCTGTGTTAAATATTATTTCTCAATTTTTTGAGTTCACGGCCAAATAAACCAAGATTATTCTATAAATACACAAACATTGCAATAACTCGTTTCTTAGTGAATTGCGAGCGTAATTACAAACGCATGAGCGAATGTGTCTGTTTATCTCTAAATAAGAAATTTATTTAAAAAGCAAAACACGATTTACTAGATTCGAAAACATGGAACGAAATTCTATGCTAATTCCAATTATTATGCAATATTGATGTAAAGCAGTACAGATAATATATACCTTAACACTTCAGAGTATAATCTGCTTAATTTGCTTTCGCCTAGATTACTCCACAGGGCAACTATTACATCCTCTTGTATTATTGCATATTGCACATTCAATTCAACATGTGTGTATTATAACTTATAACAAACACTCGTTTTGTTTCTCTGTACTTCCAATTCATCCATATTCATTCTCGCGTTTAATTAAATTTAAATTGCTTCTATTTACATTCCACATAAAATCTTTAAAATAAAAACGAACAAAAGAAACAATAATTGGTAAAGAAAAACCTTACAAAATAAAAGCCGGATAAGTATTTATTAAATTTCGACTTGTCTTGGAATTTAAATATACAAAAAAGGAAAACATTGTTACATTTTTTCTGGTTTGTTTGTTGTTTGTAGATTAATCTTCATTAGTTATATTTCGGTGGGAGCTAACTATATTTTATTTCTTAATTTAAATTATTCCTATGTTAATGCGTGAAGATTAAACCGTGGATTATACGAATAAATTTTAAATTAAAAATATTCAAATTAAACGTATAAATTACTAAGTAAATCTCCGTATTTATAGATAACGTTATTTTGTTGACACAATACTTATACAATCATTAAAAATATCTTTTTGGTAGTGTCCCAACAAAGTGAGAGATATTTGGCAGAGCTTTCGGAAACCGGTCCTAATTAACACGCCGATTACCCGCAAGAGTGACAAACGGCATCTTTTGTATAAATTTGTCATCAATTAATTTAAATATTAAATATGGAACCTCGTTTAAAGTTAATTTGGGAGCGGGGAATTCGTTTCGGGGCGAAGAAGTTGCGCGCGCAAAAATCGATGAGCGAGAAGATAACTGTGAAACTTAGACAGAGAGCTTAACTTATCAACTTAGCTTTTATTAAGGAACAGGGCTTTAGGCCACGGCGAGAAAAAATGGTTTTAATATAAAAGGATTTCAAAATTAATATTATACGTTGTGGGTAGGAAACGTCTGGATGAAAGCTTTTTAAGCAAATATTAAATAATATATTGTTATTAAAATGAAATTCAATTAAGATTTTATATGGAACCTTTTTGGAATGTTATTTGTGAGGAAAAAGTATGGATTTTTTGTTCATTACGAAAAGAATTTGTTAAATTAATTCTGGCTTTTGTAAATTGTTTGTCAACTTTTTGATTTTAATGGCCTTTGGATATGATTAGAACAATACACAGTGAACGTGTTCAAAATAAGTTAGAAGTGGATTAAAGTAGAAAAATAAATATCTTAATAAAAGTTTGTCGTTTTAAAATTTTAAACAACAAATCTACACTGTTGTTCTTAGTAAATTAGTTTTTCATTTTCTCTTAGTAAATTAGTTTTTCCCTTTTTCTCTTTAGATTGGCACATTTTCATTTGTTTGCTTGCGAAGTTGAGACATTTTATAAAAGAGAAGAGCTTATAAATTAAGGGAACAGAAAGCAATGATCTCGAATTGTGTGATACCTTAATGCCCGCGGTTTCGATATTTTGCGATTTCTAAATTCGCGACATTTTTTTTTAATTTACTGATATTAATGGATTTATTATTGATCATTATCGACTCATTATTGTTTATTAATTTGTTTATAACAAGAGCAGGACCTAACATTTCGAGTAGGCTAAAAGAATTCAAACTCTGATGCATACAATTGCAATTGAAATACTTGCGATTTTTATAACAATCAACGACAACAAAAACAACTACACCCATCCTCCAATAGCAAAAGTTGTCGTGAAGACTGTAATAAAAAAATGATGGATTGCAAAGAAAGAAACTTGTGACAAAGTGGAAAGAGGAGAGGAATTATTGGCAGAGACTGACGATATGGGAACTCCAAACAAAACCAAATCCAATGAAAGCTCACAAGTAAAGGCCGGTCCAGACGCTACATTTTGCACAACCTATTGTCCGCACAGTTCAACACGTTGCGTGTAGATAGGAAAAGTGCGCAGTTTTGAAAACGGCGCGAAGACGGTACAGTTGCATCGCTAACTAAGCTAGAGAGCATAGATATCCATGAACTGTGCAGATAAGTTGGCGCATGTAGACGGTAGCTCTGTTTTCCGATTCATTTTGATCAAAAATGACCGGCCTAACAAAACCTCCTCCATGACGATTTCACTAAAACTGTGCGAAATATACAGATATATTTTCATTTCGACCTAAGATTGCGCGAGAACAAAAGGTTGTGCAAAACGTACCTTCTGATCCGGCCTTAAAGGGTTCCAAAGAAAGTCCACAGCCAAAGGGTTCCAACAAAGGCCCAGAATATATGAAATCTAGACTAGACAGAGGCAGTCGAGACTAGATAGACGAGACTAGATGAACGAGATTAGACAGACGAGACTAGACGGACGAGACGAAACTAAAGTCACCTAGAAATCATTTTGTTGAAGCACATTCTTCAATTTCTGCCCACACTATTCATTCAAATTTCAAAGATGATGCAGCTGGTCATCCTGAGGAGTTTGACGAACATAGAAAACATTCAATCAACGTATCTAGGCTTTGAGCAAAATCTAAAGATAAAACTGGCGATAAAGCTGATAATAAAAATAATGTATACAAATATGTAATTAACATATAGAAAGTAAAGAGAGAGCTCAACCAAAAGGTTCCAAGGGAGGCCCGGAATCTGTGGAGCCAACCACCTAGAAATCATCTTTCTAAAACAAACTCTTCAATTTCTGCCACACTATTCCTTCAAGTTTCAAAGATGATATAGGTGATCATCCTGGGGTGTTTGAGGGACAGTCAACCAACCTGACTAGGCTAAGCAAAATCTGAAGATAAAACTGGCGATAAACCTGATAATAAAAATAATGTATAAATGTAGTGCAATGTATATATAATAATGATGCAAGTGCAACCAAGCTATAAATATAAATGGATGAATATTTGGACAAAGTGTTTTAAGGAAGATCTCAAAGCTGTGAGATTGACTGATGACAAAGATTCAAAGTCTAAAGAATAAACGAGGATAATGATACTGTTAACTATATCAGTGTTCTTGTTGGTGTGATTTGGATGATTATCATTTGAACATGCTTCGTTACAAATGGGTTTAAAGAATCTTTATTTTATAAATATTACAATTGTGTATTTCACTTGGCATTGTCAATATTATGGTAGCTAAAATTCGCATTGCCTTAATTCGATCTTTGCATACAAAAGGCAATGTGACTAATTTTGGAAAATCGTTCTAAAATATTATGTATTACGTAATAAGCATACTATATTTATATTTCCGGGAGATCTACAGTATTAACAATAATAATCTCTGCTAAACTTCAATTTCAAAAACCACGCCAAAAACACTTTCTCTGTAATGGCGCTGGTCACATAACACCTGTGACGTCACATACAAGTAAACGAGCTGGGTAAACAATATATTAACTTTAATAGGACAAGCAGTTGAAAAGAATTCAATCATTTTATTAAATATAACGGTGTATAAATGGTATACACTTAATGTATATGTGTTGTTTATGACTTTCTTTATTTTATAATATTCGGTTGGTTTATATTCGGCGCGGAGCAGTGTAAAGAAAAGACACGTGTTTCCGCAGAGCGCCGGATTACTGAACACGTCGGATTAACAAAAAAACCGGATGGTCAAGATTATACTGTAAAGAATTGAACTGGAATAAAGAAAATAGGCAACATACAGGCATATACTTTTATTTATTGTGTTGTTGAAAGAATTGCTTTCCGAATAAAATTTATACAAAATGTTTTTGTTTGCACTCTTGAAAAGAAAAAAGATTTTGTGTTTTAGGTAGATTTATTGAACAAGTCGTTAAAAAAATATGGATAGGAATTAATAATTCGGAGCGGCGGGATACATTTATAAAATGCAATTTATAAAATGTAACGAGTTGATGTATGGCCGACTGAAAATAAACTCAATTAAGGAGTGAAAACGAGGCTTCGCCAAAGACCGGGCGTAAATAATGCCTTTCGTTAATGAAACGCTACGCGAACGGACAGACGGACATGTGCGTATTTTATTGCGGATTTAACGAGCCAGAAATCAAAAACCGAACAGGATAAACGGAGAAGGATTAATATCTGACCCCGATTACTTACTGGAATATTGAATGTTTATAATAATTGAGAAATAAAAGCAATTGGATTTGAAATTGGATTTCCGGAGATTAGAATGCCGACGCCGATATATTATAAAACTTAAAAATAAAATGAAAGAAGATAACTGTTTAAAACTGTAATTTTAGATTAATAAGCCGATAGTTTATTTCAACTGACTAATACAACTTTATAAACGGTTTTTATAAAAAAATACAAATAGATATTCAATTCTATTCTTCCATAAATATAACCTTAGTTCGCCAGTTTTGAAGCAGCGATTGTTTTTTCAATTTCCGTTTGTGCCGGAAATATATCCGGCGCCGCACACGTCAATTACCCACTAAATTATAGTCTATAAAATAAATATAAACGCAAGTGAAGGTATATTTGGCCTAGATATATAATATATAATGCTTTCTCAAACAAACAAAAAATCTTGCATAAATTGTTTTCTGAAATAATTGCTATTTTATGGATTTCAGTAAAGAATTTAAATATCCATTATTACACGCTTGGATTGATTCTAAAAATAACGCATAAAATGTTTCTACGCACGTTTTTTATTTATAAATAGCAATGTTTGATTGTTAATATTTTATGTTAAATATACAGGATGTTCATAAATGCCTTGCAGAAATTTTAGGACGGTTTCTAGAGCGCTATTTAATATTATTATCCAAAATAGGGCAAAAGTCCTTATAAAGTTGAGTCCGAAAACGCTTCCTAACTGATGTACAGCCCTTAAAAGGGAGCCTTCCTCTTAAAATGCCTATAAAAGTATATAACCCTTCTGCAGGGTGTGGTGACATCAATTTGCTACGCTCGCAATGACTCCTCGCCAGCGCTCTCTATTTTGGGCAAATCTCATTACTTCCTGCATCCCTTGTCCCATCAGGGTTTTTGTCCGGTCTATCCATCCTGTCGGCGATTTTCCTCTTGGGCGGCGGCCTTGAACTTTGTCTTCTACTATGATTCGTTCAATATTGTCGAACTTCCTTACCACATGACCCAGGTATCCCAAATACCGTAGGTTTATTGTCTGGTATAATAGTCTGGTCTTTATACCGAGTTGTTGAATAATAGAGTCGTTTGTGCGGTGGGCTGTCCATGCAAATACTAGAGGTCTTTGCATGCTTCATAGACGTTGACGTTCCGTACTCGTTGAATCAGGACCTGTATGAAACCAAACTCCTGAAACCAAACTGTTTGTCGCTTATTCTCTCTTCGAGCTTTCTATATACGCGTGCTTGAGTGATATTAAGGAAAGCTTTTAGGATATGACTCAACCAGCTTATTATTCTGTGGTCGGAGCAGCCTGTGTTCGTTGCGTTCGCCTTTTTGGGAAGCGGAATGATTGTTGACAGCAACCAGTCTTTTGGCATTTGACCGCCTGTATAAATTTTGTGGAAGAGGTTGCTCTGCAATTTTATATGATCTGGTTCCAGCAGTTTGAGGACTTCTCCATTAATCTTGTCTGGTCCAGAGGTGCTTTGTTGTTTTTTAGTCGTTTGATAGCCGATTCTACTTTCTCCTTTGTAATGATCGTCTCCGAAAAGTTCTTCCATGCTCTGCTTCCTTCATGCAAGTTTTTTGTCAGTCTCGTTAATGATGTCGACTTGAATTCTCTCCAATAATAGGTTTAGCTTTTTGTTGCACTAACTTTACAAGTTCAGTTTTATAAACATCGGAAACATTATTCATTCTGTTGGCGATGTATTAATAGATCCCCATAGTGTTGATGTTGTCATTCGAGTCCAAGATTATTCCTGGACCCCGTAGGACCCCGAAGAAGATATCAATTCTTGTTGCTTCCTTTATTTTCTTAAGAAGGTGAAAGCTGTCGTGTTTTTCTTGTAAGATCTCTATTTCCACACATTTTTCTTGTAGCCACCGTTCTTTAGCCTCTTTAAAAGCTCTTAGGACTATTATGTGTAGTTCCTTTTATTTAACATTATCTGTTTCTGTGTAGTCTTCTTTCTTCTATTAGTATCAAGATATAATTCCTCATCCACTGTTGTCACTTTACCATCCTATCCGGTCATAATTCCAATACGCGATTAAAAAACTTTCGAGACCGTCGGTAGGCGTTTGAAGGAACACGGTCGATTGGAATCAATTGCGTTTGGGGGACAAATAGCATGCAATCCTGATGTTAAAGAGCAGATCCTGGAGATTGTTGAAGCAAATCCAGTGACAAGTACTCAAAAAGTTGCTGGTGCTATAGGAGTATGAATACGAAAGTTTGGCGGGTTCTCCACGAACAGCAGTTGCATCCATACCGCAATTAAAAATTTGCAGTTTATCCTAATCGAGAAAAATTTAGTCGATGGCTGCTGCTTCGTTGTGCCCAAGATCCTTTGTTTGCGAGTCGGGTGCTCTTCACAGATGAAGCAACCTTTGCACGAGATAGAATTATGAATTCCGCATATTGTAAAATCCGCATATTGTTATGGATTTAATATTATTTTCTATGAAATTACCGCTTGAAAAAATTATTCGCAGCAAATGAACTAAACCTTCGTATAATAGCATAACCAAGTTCTGACATGGTTTTGGCATATTATCGTTGTTGGTAACTTTTCTTGGGAAATTTTTTCTCTTGATTCGAAAGCCTGTTCTGGACATGCATCTTTGTCGTCGCAATTGTGAAACCCAAGAGGCTCACAAACCTTACTTCTCTTCAATCTGGGGAAAGTATTATATTCTCTAAGTTTTGGAACTTCAATACGTGGACATGTCGAAGGAACTAAACATCGCCATTTTTTTGGCTTTACTACCAATCTTGCGTCAGCTCTAGGTGGACAAGGATCTTCGTATAAACAAAGTTAGGGTTTATGATTAGGTACTGGTTTATCTTTAAGGCAATGCAGGGCCTTCTTTTAAAGGAGTAGATTACAGTCGCAATCTCCTGGTACTAGACAAGGAAGATCTTTCATTTTAATTCAATACCAATCATCGGCTCTCGGTGACGACACTCATCTTCTGTTAAACACCTTAGAATAGGTAGTGGGGCTACAGGTTTTTCCTTTAAACGTGAAAAAGGGCAACCTCCTTTTAAAGGTTCTGGTTCTATACAGGGACAACTACCTACATTTAGACAAGGTAACGTTTTTTCTTTTACTTTAAAATTTACACAAAGGAATCGATCCATAACTCAAAGTGACTTTCTGATTAAATTTGTGAAAATTATAAAGTCGAACCCAATATAGATCAATAAATAAAGAAAATAAGATGTGGTGTGACACCTAAATGTTGCCTCCGTCTACCTCTGGGTTCCGTCGCAGTCCAAAATAATGCATCTATAGTATCTTAGAATTACACCAGGTGGTGTCAGCTGTCAACGGGTGCTATTTGTGCTCCGCGATTTTCCAGAAAATTCCCAGGCAAAATTCGCCCTGTCGGTGTTAAAATGCTCACAGATCAAGGTAGCCACCCCTAGTTCAACCCAAGCGCATTTACAACCCCCGGAACTAACAGAAACGTCGTTTTTTTTAAATATTCCTTGGCGATTTTTCGGTATTCATTTCGACATTTCATTTCCAACGCTTATGTAATTTCGTATTCAAAATAAACATATACATTTCTAGTCTTAACTTTGTTCTTTGGCAGACGCCATTGAACCAGAATAAATTTAGGTAAACAAGGTCTAGGGAAATGTCTAGTAAGGGCAATACTTTCAAGGATTGAGAAAGCGAGAAAAAACTTCATGAATATAAAATTATTTTTTACAAGACCAGACCTCAGTTTGGAACTCAGAACTCGAATGATCAGATGCTACGTCTTCTCTGTCCTACTCTATGGATATGAAAACTGGACAATAAATTCACAGACCGAAAAGAAAATAGAAGCCTTCGAGATGTATGTGTATAGACGGATGCTGCGAATTTTATGGGTACAAATGCCCTCTTCGGAGGGCGGATGAGCGGGTAGAGGTAAAGGGCATCTTTTCCTTGGGGTGAGAAACTGCCCCTAAAATCGGAAGAGCCAGTTGATGGCCAACGGTGTAGGGTGGAGAAGGCAACGGGAAACCACTCCATTAACGATCCATTTGGATATCTCAAGCATCAGCAATTTATTCATGGATGCACAACATATCAAGATTGAAGACAGAGCAGACTAAAGAATTGCTGCAAACTAATCTACTGATTGAAGACCATTGATAATGAATGTCTTCGCCGAACGCTGAGAACAGTCTGTCTCCGACTTCTAACATGCTATGAAAAATGTACAACTTTATAACGGACTGACTCAGGAATCCTTCCTTATTGATAACAACTGAACCCTAAAAAGGATATAATTAATAAAAGTATATAACATCCAACGGTGTACGATAGTAACAAACCGTTAGAGGCTCATGGCACATAGAACAATAGGATGTAATTTAAGGAAGTGCTCCTGGTTAAGCAGAACCCACAGAACCCACAAGATGCAAGATTGTAATCATCGATGAAATTATTGAACAAGATGTCATTTGATTTCCTGGGAATTCGACTATCCAGTTGAGGAAACCTGCAACAAGACATCAATCACCAAGCAAACAAAGCTGCAAAGATATCAGGATGCTTGTGCCACCCTATATGGAAGAACAACGTGCTATCAATACCCAGCAAAACTCAGATCTACAAGTATCACATACGTCCTATCTTAACCTATGCGGAAACCCGAGCGGACACGTCAATTACCAAACAGGCTCTAAGAACAACAGAGATGCAAACGCTAAGAACCATCAGTGGACACACACACACTTCGGGATCGAAAACGAAACACCGAAATCAGAAAGGAATGTGGGGTGGAAGACGTTGTACGTTAGGCGCGGAAAAGAAGAAGAATGTGGAACGAACATTTCGCGAGAATGGATGTGCACAGAAATGCAAAAATCGTCAGAGATTGCAAACCAACAGGCAGAAGTGCAACGGGTCGACCTCCCAAAAGGTGGAAAGACAGTTGGACTTCTATGTTACCGCAGAAGCGTCAGGATAATACAGGCAATGCTGTCTAAAATAAGAAGAAGCTCCAGATCAAGGAGGGAACAGTTAAAAATATCCGACCATTCCGAGACGAAACGTCGGTTGAGGTAATTTGCGCCAACAGTTTGTTTTGAAATGCATCAAATGGTAGGTTCTAGATATGCGGGAAATGTTTGTGGGACAGACAGGGAGCTTTAAGCGAGATAGTATGTAGGTGCAATCAGTTTGATTGTTTTAAATTTTGAATAGAAATAACATATTCCGCTCCGAACGTCTGACCTATAAAGGGCAAGTACCTGGTACCACGTAGGACGGAATCCTGCGTGATAGATATTTGAGGAACTTTCGTTGAATTTTGTTGAGACGTGGTGTGTATTTGTTATATTTAGGGGACCAAACACAGGAAGAAAATTTTAGTATCCACCTGGCCATGGTGTGATAAAGGGTAAGGTAGACGTTCGACGAACGGAAGTTCCAGCAGCCCTGAAAACAAACCCCAGTGATCTGTTGGCTTCTTTTTATTATAGCGTCGATATGTTGGGAGAAGCATAACTTAACATCAAATAAAATACCCAGGTCCTTGATTAAGGTAGCCTTCTTAATGGAAGTACCACAAAAGCCATATCCGTATATGAGAGGTGTTCTTTGTATAGTATAATATTTCACCGAGCATTTTCCACTGTTCTGTCTAAGTTTGTTATTACAGCAGTATGTTGTGAACTGATCTAGGTCTGCTTGCAGACAATAAGTCCACAAGGCGGATGATATATCATATTTGTATTAATATAAAATATCATATATTAACCCGCATAAAGTTATTAAAATCACCTGTTTGCATTCGTTTGCCCAAAACCATTTTGCAAAACGTCTTGTAAATAAAGCCCATATGGCTAAACCTACTCTCATGGGTAAAAACGTATAAACAAATAAAAACGAATTCTTATATTGCGTAAAACCATAACTCATAAATTTCTCGAATTCCCTGGATGTTTTCATAAAGGAATACATCTTTTCTCTTCGGGCCGAATATCTTTCCTCATCATGTTCCAAGACATAACCTCGCGTTATCACCACTTGTAGAAAAGAGAACTGTGAAGGATACTTTTCTCGTTTTGAGGCATCAGCTTCATCAGCCTGTGTATCATTTATTATTATCATTATAGGTATTTATCACTTTATATTTATCAGTTTATTGTCATTAATGTACAAGACTTTGGAATGAGGCCTAAACTTGAAATTTAAATCTTCTTTTTGTTTGAAAATGTATTTGCTTTCTATCAGACAATAAACTTAATGTCATCTCGAATTATCAACAAATTATAACATTTTTTGCCTTAATCCTTCCTCTAGTTTAGTGATCCTCATATCTACAGTGGGTTCGACTTTATAATTTTTACAAATTTAAAATTTATGTTTGCACGTTCCGGATGAACACCCCCACGAGGCAAAAAACTAACGGAGGTTCTGGAATTGATCGCTTAGGTATTGCTGGCAATGGTACTGGTGGTGGTGGTGATTTTAGCGGTGGTGGACAATCTTGTTTAGTATTTTTATCCATAAATTTGCCAATATTTGCTATTCCTTTCTGAATATTTTATAATACAGTTCTCACTAAGAAAGATTTTTCTGGAATTTTTTGTGGAGACTTGTTAATTTAAGGCTAATTAAGGCTTAACTTAAGGCTCATTGTTGGCAATTATATATTTAATATATTATTAGTATTACATTAGAACACAGGCGTGGATGAAGTTCAGTAGTAACAGAACAATCGAAACATGGAAGGAATTTCACGAAGTTTAGAAACAATCATCAAAGGAAATTAGAAATGAAAATCGAGCATACGACAACAACAGGCTAAAAAAAATTGAAGAGGATTTTAAGAGAAATAATACGAGACATTTTTACAGAACATTCAAAGAAAATATTAAGGGTTATCAACCTCCTAGCCTTTGTTTTAGAAGAACTGATGGGTCCCTGAAAACGAACACTAAAGAAAACTGTACAATTCTCAAACAATACTTTAATACTCTTCTTAATTGTAAAGAACCTTTTTGTTGAATTGACCTTCCGAAAAACCACATCCAATCCTGATTCTACTCCACCTACAATAGTTGAGAAAGAGGAGATCATACAACGATTGAAAAATAACAGAGCGGTAGGAGAAGAAGCGTGGAAGCTTCAAGATAGAGACATCATAAAAACAATTCATAAGATCATTACGGACATTTGGATCACAGAAGAAATGCCAGAAGAATGGAAATGTGCCTTGATCCACCCATTACATAAAAAGGGTGATAAGTGAGATTCAAATAATTTGAGGTAATTATTTTACTAGTGCCAGTCACTTACAAAATATTCTCTAAAGTGTTATTGAACAGACTAGAACCACAAGCAGATCATCAAATAGGTGAATACCAGGCTGCCTTTAGGAAAGGGAGATCATGCATCGAACAAATTTGGAACCCAAGAACAATATTGAAAGTCAGGCAGACAAAAAACGCTGTAGTTACCTTTGTGGACTTTAAAAAAGCGTACGACAGCATTGATAGGCAAACGCTCTTTGCAGTACTGGAAGAATATGGCATTGGTAAAAAAAACAGAACACTTATACAACTAACGCTCACGGACACCACCTCTAAGATCAAGTTCACGGGTGAAATTTCCAAACCCTTTCAGATACGCACAGGTGTCAGACAGAGAGACGACCTCTCAACAATTTTGTTCAAATTGGTCTTAGACAAAATTGTTAAGCAGTGGTAGGAACAAGTGAAAGGCATACAGCTAGAAAGAACACGCGAAACAAAAACAATCGTTAAATGTTTAATATTTGCAGATCACGTTGCCATAACCAGCATTAACACACAGAAGGCCAAGGATGCACTGGAGCGATTACATGAAATAACCCCTAAAATAGGTTTACAGATATCTTATGAGAAGAACCAATACATGGAACGACATACCAACAATGTACATACCATACATACGACTTATGGATCTATACAAAGAGTGGAAAAATTTAAATACTTAGGGGAATATATACAAATAGGAGGATAAGATGTCAACAAGATGTCTAACATAAACCGAACGGAAAAACTCCAGAAAGCATACAAACTTACATGGTCACATTATAATAACAAAAGCATATCAAGGCAGGCCAAAATCAGACATTACAAAACAGTTGTATTGCCTGAAGCGTTGTATGCGTCAGAAACGACCACAATTGTAGCATCTGGCATCATAGAAAAAGAAAAAATTGAACGCAAAATTCTAAGGAAAATATTTGGAGCAGTATACAGAGATGGGATATGGATGAAAATACCTACCAAAGAGCTATATGAACACACATACAGACTCACAGATATCATTAGAAAACGCAGACTAACTTTCTATGGGCACATACAGAGAATGAACAATAAACGACTTCTTTGATTTGAAAAAATCTTTGATGTAGTAAACAGTTCAAGCAGATAAACAGATTGGTTTCAGGAAATAGAAGATGACTTAAAGCAATTGGGGATCAATCAGCTCATGATAAGAGACAAAAATTCAGAAGCAAACATTGTGGACAGAACAAAGGAAAGAGAAGAACAGTCAAAGGATGAAGAGATTTTGGGAAGAGAAGAAAAAGAAGTGAAAGTTGTGTCACCATGAGATATTTAAGTTCAAACACTGTCCATATGGGCAGAAATGATTTAATAATAATAATATTAGTATTACATTGATTTAGGTAAGTTATATTTTGCATTGAATTACTGGTTGTGACAATGTTCATTGATCCCGAGATGGTAGCAAAATCTGGCGTTGTTTTTTTTTCAATTATATCGAAATTAAAATATACTGGATTTTTTAAATATTGATTGTAGACACAGTGCTGTAGTCTCGGCTTGAATTCTCTCCAATAATAGATTTAGCTTTCTGTTGCATTGACTTTAGAAGTTCAGTTTTATAAACATCGGTAAACATTTTTCATTCTGTTGGCGATGTATTAATCGGTCCCCATATTTTACCAGGTCGGTTGACCGGAGAGGTTTATCGACATTTTTGAACTGAAATTTTGCCAGATTTTCGACTAGACGCCATATGTTGCGCGTGCACGATGCAGCACCTCCACATTTTAGCGCGTATTTAGCTTACCTACATATCGCCTATCCATTAAGATGTAAAGGTGGAGACGGCCCAGTTGCTTGGCCAGTAAGGTCACTGGACATGAACCCTAGTCTATGAAACGGAAATGGCGGATCGCGCAGAACTGCAGCACCGCGTGAAAAATGGATGTGCAACCATTCAGGTCACCGCAGGAATTTTTGAACGTGTTCGAAGATTATTACTGCGACGTGCTGAAGCTTGTGTTGGGGTTGAGGGACGAAAAACTATCGTGAATTAACTATTGCGTGGCTGTGCTAATTCTAAACTGAAATCAAGTTTTGTTTGGCTCCTTTGACTGGACTTCTAATATTTTTTTATCATTTCATTCCCAATAAAATAAGTTTTGATTTATTTCTCGAAAAATGTTATCTTTTGCGACTGAAACAAACAAGATACGTTTGTTTCAGTCGCTTCAGTGTACTTTTTGGATTGCGAACAATTTCATTTAGTCAAGCATTTTCTAAATGTGCAGATGGAAAAAATCTTTGCAAAAATACAAGAGTCGTTCCCAGTATGTGCCGCCACTGGTCGGCTATGGAAACGAAAATAAGCACAGACGGTAGTTTGGTACCAGTAACGAGTACACACAAACTTTGAATCAATCATTATTAGTTGGGTCTGAGATATTAGCAAAAATGTTGTCTGATGCCACTTCTTTCAAGGGCTTTACCCCAAAGTCAGAACACAGTCTGAATATATAAATATATTCAACCTTTCCGGAGCTCTATAAATTCTGCCGGATATTTATGAAACAACCTGTAAGTAGGGAAAGATGACTCCAGCTCCACTTGATTAAAGCTGATTAAACCTATATCGTGGGACTACACAGACCTGACACCCTGTTTAGCGTGGGGTTACATAGACCTCACACACTTTTAGTGTATTAAATCTGAATAAAAGCTGAGCAAATAATTTCCAAGTAATTTCCAAACTTTCGCTCGATAGCCCTTTCTGAACATTTGAACTTTTCAATAAACATTTCTTTTCCAAATCATATATTACACAATGGGTTCTAGAATGTATTTAATTTTGTGAGACCAAGAAGCCTATGTATTGCATCAATTAAAACAACTTGTCTAAGTAAGTCATAATAATAACAAACTACCGATTGTAAGAAATCTGAGAACCTCAAATAATAATCACTCGACATTTCGAAAAAAATAGATAATTATCTAAAACTAAATAATAATAATTCCACAGATAATTTTCGGTTTCCGTTTCGTTCGTAATTGAGTTCTCGTTACGGGATTTCGACAACTATTTATTGGACGCATTTCGGTGGCTACGAAGAAATTGTGTAATAACACTTAATACACAGCCGTCTCGCTCCCGAGGACGAAACGCAATATACGTTATATTCGGTTGATACTCCGTGCATAGTTTCTCGACGCTGTGTTAATTGTGGCTGGCTGCCCGAGACTCATTTAATCAAGGCTAATTATGATTAAAACAAAAACTTGGAATATCTTCAGTTAACTTTGATATAAGAAATTGTTAACAGCGGTTTTAATCTGCTTAATGATACGAAAAAAATATCAAGTTGATGGATAGAAGAAATAATTGTTTATTACATTAAATGTTGATTGTTTAAGAACATGGAACTATTCAATTATTAGTTGTGAAATAATTGCAAAAATATTAATAACGGTTTTAATCTGCTTAATGATACAAGAAAAATATCAAGTTGAATAGAAGAAATAATTGTTTATTACATTAAATGTTGATTATTTAAGGACATGGAAGTATTCAATTACTATTTATGAAATGATTGCAAAAAAATCTGCTTTCATTAATGAAAAAGTTTTTCTTTCATTTTTCCAATATGTTTTAATTTACTGAGATATTTTGTAAGGTTTATTTAATTTACTGAACCATTTATATGATACATTTTTGCTACATATCAGATGGAATTTATTAATTTATCTAAAGACCTCATTAGTTGATGACGGCTGTTTCGTTTTTTCGTTATAAAAGATCTTGTTAGGTTCATGAAACCCTACGTCAGACTTATTATATACTCGAATACTGAATACAATTCTTTGTTTAAGACATAAATGTTTAAAACAATCTAATTTAAATAAAGAATGATTCAAATAACATTCCTGAAATGCATTTCCACTTAAATCAATCTCTCAATCTGATAACCTATAAGGGTCATGCGATTTTTTGTTGGAATATTTGCATTTTTTGCATATTTGCACCAATTTCACCAAAAAATCAAATTTCTAATATTTCATCAGTAATAGATAATCAGTAATCAAGGGGCCGAAGGACCTTGCTGTCGATGTCCCTTTGCATAAAGTATACAATAAATATATTCTGTCTCACAGTAATCAATAATCAGAATCATTGAAGACGAGATTGATGAACTGATTTTTAAAAGTTTAAAATTTTATTTCTAAGACAATAGAATAGGCTAATTGAATATAGAGTTGAAACTAAGTTAATTATAGATATAATCATACCAACTGATTAAAGCGGAACACAGTTTGAATATACAAATATATTCAACCTTTCCGAAGCTCTATAATAATTAAGTCTTTTTACGATTACAAAACAAATCTCATGTTGGAACACAACATATATTTGCGTTTTTCACTAGGACCCCGTTCACTATCGTGACACTAAAAAAGAGAAACTAGATAAAAAACATTGTTTTAAGGATCATATCTTTCTATTTAACCCAAAGTGAATAGCCATCTGCAGACGAGTTTCGAGATTTATCTGTCATCAATACAGCTTTGCTCCTATGAATTATAAAATGAAATACGCTTACATTAGTTTGAAAACCATGTTCTGGGCTGTAGATAATTATTATAGAGCTTCGGAAAGGTTGAATATATTTATATAAAGTGTTCCACTTTAATAAGTTAATACAATAAGCGTTTAACCCCTTGACATACAATGACGTCTCTAAGTCATGCATATGTGATAAGATCACATGTATATGGACACATCGACGGGAATTTTATTCTTATTCGTCAAGGGATTAAATATGAAACGAATGAGTCAATGAAAAATATCTATTTGAGCGTAAGGATGGCGGGATATTTGATTCAATAATATCCAAAGACGCAGGCAATAATATCCACAAATTTTTAGTAAAATTATTCCATCCCTCCGCATTCAAAATCATATTATCACGCTTCTCAAGAAATTTCCAGACAAAAGTTCGCACGCTTTCAAAAATGTTGAACTCTTGAAAGGGGAACGAATAGGAAGACCTGCCGTTAGACCCCTCTGTTGAAAAAGTTTCAACAGAAACCGAAACTTTGGTAAAAACTGAGTTGGAGGAAATTAAATATCAAAGCATTTCAGTCTTTCTTAAATTATTCAGTTACTTGTCTATCTGAATAACATTTTATTCTATTACATTAAAATTCAAATCGCCTAGTAATAGTCCTCAAAATATTTATTTTATGTTTGAATTCGTTTCAACATCTCTTTAATAATAAAACAGAACAACAGCTTCGGAGAAAAATTGAATTTCTTGATAGAACTCAAATAAAAACATAAGTATCCAGTTAATATTCCATATTTATTAAATAATATAAAACCTTGAATGAAATCTGGCGGTCTGTAAGGCCCACAAGTTGATAATTATTCATGAATATTTAAATGAATATGAAAAACAAAATAGGCGCCACAAAATTCAACCCTTTGAAATATTTAAAGACATTTCTGACTTTATATAAGCCGAAATTTAACTTAAAACAATAGAAAACAACACAAGATAATTTAAATTAATTTTAAAAAAATTGCGAAAATTCTTGCCTAGCTTTCTTTGGCCTTGTCTGGTATTGTCTGCTTTTGTATTGTTTTCCTTGGTCTTATTGCAAGAAATCGTCTATGGTAATACTCGGCACCACACAACTAAACAAGTACTAGTTCAATTTGTCTCGACTTGTATGGCCTTATCTGATCTTGTCTAGTCTAGTCAAAAAGTGTCTGGTCTGGTATGGTCTTGTCTGGTCACGTTTAGTCTTGTCCGGTATTGTCAGGTGTTGTCTGGTTTTATCTTCTTCAGTCTTGTCTGGTCTTCTCAGTCTTGTCTGGTCTTGTTCAGTCTTGTCTGGTCTTCTCTGGTCTTTCTTAGTCTTCTTGTTGGGTTTTGTCTGGTATTTTCTGGTCTTTTCTGGTCTTGTCTGCCCTTGTCTGCTCTTGTCTAGTCTTGCCTGTTCTTTTCTGATCTTTTTTGGTTTTCTCTAGTGTTCTCTGATCTGAAAGACCAGAAGACCTGAAGACCAGAAATTTTGTCTAGTCATGTCTGGTCTTGTCCGATCTTCTATGGTCCATATGAGTCCTCTGCAGATACCGGAAAGAAAGAACCAGAACCAAACCACCAATGGATTGAAACCATTAAAAAGTAAAACCATCCAAAGGATGAAGTTTTCAAGAGAAATTTAAATTAAGGCGTTTTATTTAAAACGACTTCAATTTAAATTTAAATAAAACATTTCAATTTAAATCAAATTAAAATTCAAAGTAAATCTTAAGAATATGTACAGAAATATCCTGTACTGTCCAAGTATATATCCAGGGGTGGGCTGCCAAATTTTGAACAACCGGAAGAAAAAACGGTAAATGAGTACATTATCTCCATTTATTTTTGTACAGTATAATTCAGCTTCTGAACTGCTAATAGCAATTGAACATTTTTCAGTTGTATGTTTGTGTCTATAAAGTTACGAAAATCATTAACATCTACTTGTAACTTCAAAATTTCACATAATTTTCAAAGCATTTCTTCACCTTCTAGCCATGATAACATAATTTTATCTAAAGACCAGGTAGAAGGATATAAAATCTCGAAGTGCTGCATACATTTTTCATAGTTATATATGTTTTTGTTCTCATTCTTATCATCATTATCCACACTATTATGCCACACGATTATATTTGGACATATTTCAGTTAATTTTGTGGCTTCTCAAGATTTTCGTCCTAATATTGTCGATGCACCATCTGAACAGAATTCTATTAGATTTCTTTGTAAATAATTTTTATCAAATCCATTTTACGTACACACATGTGTGTAGTGTGTTGCGCACATGATATGTTTGCGAGTGTATGGCACATCGGCGCGATGTGCATATTTTGCATAAACATACTATCAAAATGGCTTAATTTTTGGTTTTAGGGGTAATTTAACAAGCGGCTCGCCGAGTTTCAAATATTTTAACCGGCTCGCGCGAGCCGGGCCGAGCCGGCTCCAGCCCACCCCTGTATATATCATGTAATGTTGTAATACCTACCTAGTCTTGTCTCATTAGTTTTGTCGGTCCAGTCTTAAGTAAATATACTAATGACTACACTAGTTTATTACTAGTTACTATTAGTAGTATTTTTTTTCTTTTTTCAGCCGTTTTTCATCCACTCCTGGACATAGCTTCTCTTCTCGTCTGTCGATCTTGTGTCTTCTGCTACCTGCGGCGAATTTTATGTCATCTTGCAACCTTCTTTGCGGTCGGCCTCTACTTCTACTTGTTGTTCTTGGACGCCATTGCGTGGTTTTTAGCGTCCATTTGTCATTATTCTGCCTTGCAACATGACCTGAGCAGCTCCATTTTAACTTGGCTACACGCTCTATTATATCGGTTACTCTTGATCTCTCTCTCTTTCTCTCTCACTGTTTCGTTCCTGATTCTGTCCTTCAGTGATATTCCCAGCATTGCGCGTTCCATAGCCCTTTGTGTTGTTCTTAGTCGGTTGGAACTGTTTTTTTGTGAGGCTCACTGTTTCGAACATGTACGTCGCTACAGGTAAATCGCACATGTTCTATACTTTGCTCTTGAGATTTATAGGTATGTTCTCGTTTTCAAAGATGTACCGGAGTTTGCTAAACGCTGCCCATGTAAGTCCGATTCGCCTGGTGACTTCGGCCGCCTGGTTCCCCTTCCCTAACATCGCAGTGTGCCCAAGATAGGTATATTGTTCCACGCACTAGATGACATTGTTGTATATGCAAATGTGGGCGTGGGTCGCAAGGGCTCATAATCTTACTAGCACTATTGGTCTATTTACTGTCCAGTCTAGTCAAGTCATGGATAGCATCTGTTTGCATCACGGGGGCGATGGGGCATTCTCGACAGCAGAAATTGAACTGCTGCTGAGTCCAACATTTACCTTCGCATCCTCAGAAAAGCTCCAAATTGCACAATGTAAGATGAAAAGATCGATGCTCGGCATGTCGCAAATATACGATACCAATAACGAAGACTTACGCCGAGGAATAGGAGTCAGAGATTTGGTAGTGCGCATTAAAATTTCAAATTTCAAATAAAAATGGAACCACGCCGGATACGTGGCCCGAATGTCCGATGGGAGATGGACCAAAAGATTTCTGGAGTGGAGACTCTTGTCTACCTAGTATTGTCTCATTAGTTTTGTTTGTCCAGTCATTAGTATACTAGTTCATTAGAACAGTATACTAGTTAATTACTAGTTAATATTACTGGTAATTGGTGTTTTTTTAAGAGCTTGAGAATTTTAAATAATAATACAAGACAGAAATATTGTTGGAATTATTTTTTTATTATTATAATCTGGTAGATAATTTCATGACACTTATTTTTTTAATTTGTTTACCGGCATATGTCCACTGCGACTAGGAGAAACATAGTCCATTCGATCAGTCCAATTTTTCACTACTTTTTCCAATAAATCTGGCTGTATGGCATCAATGGTGTCTTGACTAGTAGCTTCCAATGCTTCAAGAGTTACTGATTTGTCGGAATAAACCAATGACTTAACATAGCCCCATAAAAAGTAACCGAGAGGCGTTAAGTCGTACGAACGAGGGGGGCAGTTAATAGGACCACATCTGGAAGGACAGCATGGCAAGTTGCGCGTCGTCTTGTTGGAAGCAAATGTCGTCGATGTTTAGCTAATTATCATCACTAAACACAATTCTTCGGTAACAATGTTCATCTTCGGCCAGTTTCAAATTAGCCCAATCAGCAAAAATGCGACGCAAACGATGGTCATTTGGCTTTAATTCTTACACGAGCTGTATTTTATAGGCACGTAAGACCTTACGCAAAATTTTCCACGTGGTCGAAGAACAAAGGCCAACAAAAGAGAACGGAGATGAATCGACATTTCAGCGTCTTCTTCAACACTTAGCGTTACAGCAGCAATATTCTCTTCGCTACGCACCTTTCTTTGTCTTGTTGATGGCTTTGAATCGAGAACAGTAAAATTAGTGCGAAAACAATCAATAACTGCACCAATTGCTTGCTCACTAGGCCGATTATGTTGACCGTAAAATGAACGAAGTGCTCTGAATGAACTTCGCGAACAGATTTTTTTCAGGTAAATTTCCACAATTGGAAAGCGTTGTTCTGGCGTTAAACGATTCATGATGAATTGTCAAACCTTACTGAACCGAAATGTCAACACAGTTTGACATTCTCAACTATGGCAAACCATAGACAACGACCATCGAAACTTCTCATGCAGCTAAAAAAACACCCATTACTATTAGCCGATTTATTAATGTCCAGTCATTGCATCTGTCTGCATCACAAGGGCGATGAGGTCATGCTCGACAGCAGAAACTGAACTGCTGCTGTGTACAACATTGACCATCGCATCCTCAGATAAGCTCCAAATTGCACAGTGCAAGATTGAAAGATCGATGCTTGGCATGTCGCTAAGATAACATATCAATAACGAAGACTTACGCCGCGGAATAGGAGGCCCAGATGTGGTAGTGCGCATTGCAAAGTTAAAATGGAACGAACGCGTCAGATGGGAGATGGATCAAGAACTATTGGAGTGGAGATCAAGAGCTTATTGGCGAAACAGAGACCCCGAAAATGTTCACTAATCTCAAAAGAATAGGGGAGCATGGATGCGACAGTCCCAAGACAGGAAGGAATGAGGGAGGGCTATACAATATCTAGCAGTGGTCGCAGAGGACTGTATAATGATGATGACGTAAGTCTGATTAGACAGAGTCTAATATCTTGGAAGTGTTTATTTGGAAGGCGTAAAGGCGTACAGGAAAACTGAGAATGCAGACGGCAATACAACCATGAGCTCTACCACCTTTATGAACACCCGGATGTAGTTCGTATTATAAAAATAGCTAGATTAAGAGGAATAAGACATATCGAGCGAATGAAGGAATCAAAGCCAGCAAAACTTATTACACGATAAAGACTAGTAGGGAAAAGGACACAGCGCAGGCCAAAAACAAGATATTTGGATCAAGTGCAGAAGAATCTAATAGCAATGAAGTTGAGCGGATGGAAAACTAAGGCCCGGAATAGATTGGAATGAAAAAAAAAAATCAAGAGGATGCCAAGACCCATAATGGGTTGTCGAGCCAAAGCTGATGATGATGTTTCAGTAATGATGTTTCAGTTCACATAGTAGCATTAGCCTTACGAATAAAAATTTGTAACGATTGCCGTCGTACACTGTAATTTTTAAAACTTTTTTACTAATAATATCGGAAACTGTCATTTTTATAAAAAGCAATTTGTAGTTTTTACAGTTTCAAATTCGTAAGGCCGCTGCTACTATTTGAAACAGTAATTTCTAAAGTGTACTTTTTCCCGTGTAAATATTCCTATGAAAATGAGCTCCGGTAAAATGATACTGCAATCCATTCTAAATTATCTGCAACCGCTCTCGAGATATCGACTTATGAATGCGACAATCGCAAAAATTCCAATTTGAAATTTCGCGATGAAATAAATATTTCCACGTTCTTAGTCGAAAACGTTCGACTGGTTAGTATATTTGTCCTATAAATATTTGGCGCACAAAAGATATTTTATTACTCATGCGCTAAAAGTACTATCTTGGCGCACGTTTTTTAGTGCGCGAAATGCCATTTTTGCTTGAATTTACACATAACTTGAGTAACAGACGCAAATATTCAATATCGCTAAGTTATATTAAAAAAAGCAATTAAATAGATAAAATAAACACAATCAAAACCTCTATATTAAAAAAGTGACGTGAAAGTGATAGAAATTTTGTTTCATTACGGAATAAAATTATAAATTAAAGAAAATGTTTTAAAATGAGTATAAATTCGATGGTGATACCGGAGGCTGATGAGAGTTCGTATGACGAATCCACACCACCGGAGACAATTGAAAAAGCAAATTATTCATTTTTCATACTATTTATTTTGAATGGCCCCTGGATCCAAAACTTGTAAGATAGGTCCCTTCGCATGAGTAATAAAAAATATTATTTGCAACACGAATTGCCCTCTCGACGAAGTCGCGCACTTCCTTCGTGCGCTTAATTCGCTCTCTTGACCAATTGACAACTTACCGCCCTAGTTGGAAAATATATCTACTATTTATTTCGGACGCAATTAGTTCGAAATTATGGACATCATAATAGTTTCAATTGATATTTATTTTCGGGTGTATTTCTTTAAAACTCCCACATGAAAAACTCCATCAATCTAGATTCTAAACGACTTTTCTGTTTTCTGGCTGAAAACTAAATCTTTGTCTTAACTTAAACATTTATAAATATTTGCAACCAAAAACCAAAACCAAACTATTTAAGTGCAACCAAAACAAAAACAAAACAAAATTAGGCATTTTTCTGTATATATAAAAGTATCATACACAGTTTTAATCTACATTTTATTTAGAATAATTCAGAAGAAGATTCTGTCAATTTAGATTATTTTGTAAAAAGTTTTGGGGAAAAATCCGAAAGCACGTTATTTTGCGCGCTTTTAATCGCAATTTCAAGCTTGCGTTTCACCAAAACAGAAAAGGATTATTAGTTGTTTGTTCCATACAAAATGTGGCGTCTTTTGATGTATTATATGTCAATATCCATAACATCTCAAAATTCGCAAATTCGAAGAATGCTTTAAAAAAATCGCGATTTTCGACACCTCTCCGATTTTTACATATTATATATCAAAACAAGCAGAATTTTACACAGAATACGAAAATATCTTTATCAATGATCATCGTGCATTCATATCATATTACAGTCTAACACTACCTGAATGCCTACGGTCTAAATCTATCAAAATATTACAAATTTGCGCGAGAATGTTTTGCTCAGGTTTCGGTCGCGAAAATGTAAGCAAATAAAACGAACGGTCAGTAAACTAATCGTAACATTTTACGCACGCAAAATTCGATATTTGAAAACTTCGATATTCGCAAAATGTAATTTACATTCAAAAATTGAATCCTAAAATATAGCTTAAGAGATTTTTATTCAGGGTTCATAACCATTAATTTGTTATTTCATAAACTTTTCCCAAACCTCTTCCATATTTATTGACTTGAGTGTGTCTACTCTTGTCTTGATCCTGTCTCGCCTTTATTGTCCTGTCTTAGACAAAAAGACAAAGTTATTGACAAAATAATCTATGTAGTCATAGACAAAGCAATTTATGAAGTCATATACAAGATAGTCTATGCAGACAGATAGTCTTGTCCTGTCCTGTACTATCCAATCCTTGTTCTATCTTGTCTTGTCTTTACCTGATCATCAGTAAAAATCGTCTGCCATATACTGATGCTGTAATTACAGTCGAAAACAAAGCTATCAAACGCGTATCTAATTTCAAATACCTAGTTTGCTGGCTTAATAAAGAATGGAGTTCTGATATTCTAAAAATAAGATGTAGGATAGAGATGACCAGATCTTCTTGCTGGCAATTAAGAAAGTGATCTGCAATAGTAAATCAACATCCATCTTCGTATTCGTTACGTAAAATATTATGTGTGGACCACTCTTTTATATGGTTTGGAGACTTTCCACAAAGAAATTGAAGCTTTCGAAATGTGGTGTTACCGCCGCTTGCTATTTTCATTTTCTTTATATTTCATTTTCATTCCGTGGACGGATAGTGTAACGAATGCAGCGCTAAGAAGATTAGGAAGAGAAAGAGAGCTTTTAAAAAAGTAAGAAAGACACAATAACTTGGACATATCATCCATGGGCCAAAATATGAACTGCTGCAACTAATTGTGGAAGGACGAATTGAAGGTGGAAGAGGAATCGGGAGGAAACAAATGTCTTCGTTGAGAAACATACGAAACTGGACTGGACTAAGAACAATATGCGAACTAGACCATACTGCAAGAGATAGAACGATGTTTAAAAACTTTGTATCAAATTAATTGTAATTTAAAAACTATTACAGTAATTACAGTATAATCTCGATAATCCGACACATATGGGACCAGACAACTGCCGGATTATCAGAAAGAGTGGTGGGAGGGAAAAGCGCGAGCGGTCTCCACACCGGCGGATTACTGAAGGTGTCGTCCGATTAACCAACGGCCGAATTACCGAGATTATACTGAATATGTGATTGTGTAACATTCAAATTTGAATAAACAAATAAAGAAGAAGAAGAATAGACAAACTATTCTATGAAGTTATAGACAATATATGCAGTCATAGACAAGATAGTCTATGCAGACAGATAGGCTTGTCCTTTCCCGTACTTTCCTATCCTTATTCTACTTTGTCCTGTCTTTCCCTGTCCCCTTTCGATCTTGTCATGTCTATTCCTGTCCTCTTTATGTCTCCTCCTATCAGTATCCTGTCGTATCCTTACTAATGTAGTATGTACTTATATAGTCATAGATAAAATATTCTATTCAATCATAGACAAAGCAATCTATGTAGTCATAGACAAAGCAATCTATGTAGTCATAGACAAGAGTCTATGCAGTCACGGATAAGATGGTCATTGCTGTCATAGACAAGATAGTGTATGCAACAACGTAATCTATGCCGTCATAGACAAGGTAATCTATACAAGAATAGACAAGGTCATCCATGGACTAGACTCAGTATAAACTAGATAGTCTGTGCGGTCATACACAAGTTTTTCTTGAAATTTTGAAACATTTACAACCGCACATTAAAGAATGATTTTGCAAATTTTCATCAAAATCCCGAAATTATTTGTCAAATTGCAAAAGAAAAAATAAATTTTCATCCTAAAATTGGGCGAAACGAAAAGTTGTCTTTACTTAAAATCTGCAATAAAAACCAACGAAAAAATAGGTGAAAATCACAATGAATTTTCGGTTTAGAAAAATATGAACGAAACTTTATTAGGAGTTATAGTTATTAGAGATAAGCAAATTTAAATTCCCAAATAAAAAATTCGAGGCGACAGATTTTGGAAAAAAGCACAAATTTTGACTACAATTTCATCTGAAACAAATTTGGGGATTTGCTTGAAACTTTGAATCATTTCCAAATTGCTCTTTAAAGAACGATTTTGCGAAAGAAGGAACGATTTTGGAAACGAAGTTTCCATAAAAAAATTATTTGGAAATTGCAAAAGAAAAAATAAATTTTGATTCCGAAATTGGACGAAACTTTTGTTTACTGAAAATGCGCAATAAAAGCAACGAAAAAATATGTAAATATCAAAATGAATTTTCGGGTTAGAAAAATATGCACGAACGTTGTTATTAGACAGGCAAATTTAAATTTGCAAATATAAAATTCATTAATCATTGTGCAATTTATTTGACAGTAACTCAACAAATCTTAAAAAACGAAACCATTTTCAACCACCTAAAAACACCTTGCTGTATTTACAGCGATGTCTTTAAAAAAGTATAAAAACAGCGGAATGGCTTTTACATTTACTGAAAGCTTTAAGAAGCCTTAAAATTTTAAAGTATAATTTATTATTACTGTTTAAAACTACAAGACTAGCTAGACTGCTATAAAACGAAGTCAAAATTTACACAATTTGTTTGTAACACGCTATAACTCGGAAACCCATTACTCGATTGATGAAGCTAATGATGATTATCATCTTGATGTGGAAAAAGTTGGTGATGATGAATAAGCTTATGATGTTCAAGTAAATGTTAAGTATTTTGTTTAAAACTTATTGTATGTTCAATCGTTTGTTTGCAACTCGTTAATCAATTTAGACTTTGTAGATGCAACACTATTTAATTGCGATGTTCCACAATTATTTTAAAGGAAAACCTTGATGAGGGAACAACAAAGAAAATATATTAACGTTCGTGTTTAATTATACAAAATGTTTAATTTAATAAAATAATAAAAGACGAATCAAATTACTGATAGAACTGTTCATGATATTCATATAAATGCTTTTTATATGAAATTGTTGTTATTAAACCAACAAAAAGCCACACAAAAGTTCCACCTAAACATGTTCATTGCGTAAATATTCATTTGTGAAATAATTTTTCCTGTTATGAACAGTTTTTATTTACTTGGTTTTAGGTAGTTATTGCGATACATTCCGAATGTAATAATACATTTTTCAAACGAAACACATGTTGTGTAGTGTGTGTGATGGGCTCATTAAGCATACAAATTTATTAGGCGTTATTTTAATTTTTATTGCGGTCCGCTCTTCAATTTACACAACTAATATAAATGTAATAATAAATTTTACACTTTCCCGAAACACGTTTTATGTGCTTCGGATCGCGCGTTATAAAGTAGTTTATATAGGAAGCTTCCCAGCCACTTCACGTACTGGTTATTTATATTTTTTCGAGGCCTCCAAAACGAGTACGCGTTGTTTCACGCGGACGAATCGTTGAAACGAATAGAATCATTTAATGACTTATAGCTACTAAATTTGTTCTTTCCTACGACCGAAACATTTTATGGCCGCTTTTCTCAAATATTTTTTCACTCCTCGCCGACGGACGTTAAAATTGTTATTGCTGGCATGTTTCAATCGTTAAACGATTTCCATGACTCAAAAGACATTCTACCAACAAAAAAGTTTACTTTTGTCTCCACGCTGCACAAATATTTGAAGCAAAGAAAGAATTACTAAGCAGAGTATTCAACAAAAGTCTGTTCAAAGCTAAGTTCATGGCCATTCGGCTACGGACATATATTATTCATTAATAGATATACGGTTTTGCCATTATTATTTTAAATGTTAGCTTCAATATTCCATTTGTGCTACAAGCATGAATTTGTACAGACAAGAACAGATACTAACAGACAAGACCAGACGAGACAACACCAGACAGACCAGACAAGACCAGACAAGACCGAACAAGACCAGACACGACCAGACAAGACCAGGCAAGAGCAGAAAACACCAGACGAAACCGTACAAAGCCAGACAAGAACAGGAAACGACAGGCAAGACCAGAGAAGACCGAACTTGAGCGGAGAAGATCGGTCACATTTAGTTAACTAGACAAGTTCCCGCTGGAAACTCACGTGCATCTTGGAACTGTTTTTTTGCACAACTTCAAGATAGCCTTTGCTTTGAATTTTCTTGATTTCTTTACGACCACTATGTACGGAGAGTAATTTGGGTTTCAGGTTATTTTCATTTTCATTTTTGTTTTGTATTTTGTTTCGTCCTTAATATGTCCCTTATCACAGTTTCTATAGCAGTCCAGTCATCTTCGCTCCTAAGCTTTGTCTCCGTGAGTGTGCTTGTTTCTTTTTTTTAATCCTTATATTCCTCTCCAAGGATCATCAGGGACATTGTTTGAATGTCTTTATATACATTTCTGATGTCCTAGATGGAGTTTGGACAAACAAACTATCTGTTTTATCACGATAGACTGTTTCGCGCCCAATACCTTGCAAATAGTCCTCGCAGCTCAAATTATTGTTATTTCCGAATTTAATAAAAGGAAACTAAAATGTTATTATTAACATATTACAGGTAACCATTATTGTATTAAACATTAACAAATATGTACAGTTACTTTCAATACAATTACGTTTTCATTTTAACATCTTTAGCACGTATGTACAGTGTTTTACTACTTCAACTTCCGAGGTAAAATATTACAAAGCACACTGTGAGTGATATATGTTGTTCATTTATATTTTATCAAAGGTGGAAGAGAATATTTTATCAAAGGTAGAAGAAAAGTTTATTAAACAAATTGCATCGTTATTAGTAGAATTAGAATACTAATACACGTAGAGATACCAAATAGAAGTTTTATTGTACACACACTTTTGATCTACTAATCAATTGCAATGCAATATAATAATAATCTTTGGCTTTATTTATTTCATTTTCACCTCCAGGACAATATTTACATTGTTATAACCAAAAGAAAACTGTTAGAAGGTGAGTTAAACTGATGATGTTATACTATATTAAAGAACGAGTTCAATATGCGCGGTTTTGCAGCACGCGTCCATGTTTAGAAAACGACGAGCGTAGCGAAGAGTTTTCTAATGGACATGTGCGAAAAAAACGCCTTATGCACGAGTGTTTTATACTATTTGTTCTATTTTGCGCCCTTTTATGCCATTTCTAAATAAAAAAATCGCCGATATATATATATTGAGAAAATAGACCTACGGGCGGGGGGCGGTAATATGAAAGTTTCGGGCAAATAATAAGGTTATAGGTCAAAAAGTTAGGGCAAAATGTGGCGGAAATTGACACATGTGCACAAAAAAATTTCAGCTATGAAAGGGTCTATTGTATCGCACTCGGCGAGCCATAACCACACGCATATAAGTGCTGTTATGAGTCCATTATAGACGCTAAATAGAAAAATATTGCTAACGTATACGTATACGTATACGTACATTATAAAATTGTAACATTTGAGCAAAAGACTCAAAGTATTTCATTTCTTGCTGTGAAAAGGGCTGAAATAAATCTATAGCTTTAAATTGAAATTCAAATGGATTAACTAATTGTAAGTAAGCAATACATATTTGATATCAGTGAATATTTGATAAATTCATTAATTCACACGTAGCGTGCGCAACGATCCTATACATAAATTTAATGTTTTCGAACAAAATTTAATAATCTATTATTATTTAAACTTTAATTCAGTTCAAATAGTTCAAAGAAGACTTTTCGAATAAGTTCGAAATTAAATTAAGCATAGTTGATGCGAAGTTGCGAATAACTAACTTAGTGATAAAGTTAATCTCGGACAGAGTTGCAAACATTACTGTGTGTGCTCAGATAGATTGGGCCAACTATGCTCCAACTATCAACCGAATATGATTTCCCACATATTGTAATTCGTCTTGCATGCCAAGATTCTTCTATAATATAACTTGCTGTATAATTTCCAACTATTAAAATGTAACCCTAGATAGTTGAATAGTTGTTTTATTATAAGAATTTGTATTTAGAAGTAGTTTTTGTAATTATAATTGGCAGCGAGTGAAAATAAAGCGTGAATAAAATATAAAAGTCGATTTGGATGCCAAGATTCTTCTTTATAAAACCTACTATACAATTTCCAACTAATAAAATGTAATGACGAACAGGAGATCAGCTAGAACTGGAAACAGACACCATTAAAAACGTTAACTATTATAAATACCTAAGAGTAAAAATTACTAACCCTGGCGGAAGTAATGACGAAATTAAGAATAAAATTGGAATGGGTAGAAAAGTAACAAGAGAACTAAACAGGGTACTGTGGAATCAAAAGATCAGCAAAAATACAAAAATAAGGATTGAAAAAATAATTGTTGAAAGCGTGGGGATGTATGGAGCAGAATGGTGGGAGATAAATAAAGCAAATAAATCTAAAATTAAAGCTATGGAAATGAATTATTGGAGGTAGTGTTGCAGACGTACAAGAATGAACAATGTACGGTACGTAAAACAGAGATTAAAAATAGAATGCTTATTGATGTTGATATCATTGAGACACTAGGAGTAAAACGCTTAAGATAGTATGGATATGTAAATAGAATGTCAAATGAACGCTGGGCAAAAAGGGTATTGGACTTGGAAACGCAAAAGATAGAACGTCCCAAAGGAAACTGGGGAAATGAAGTCGAAGGAGTTATGGTCAGTAGATATCTAGAAGAAGATGATTGTGCTGAGAGAAGGAGATGGAAGCTAGGATCCGAAAAACGGACACGGCTGTAATGAAGCTCTCCATATAAAATAAAATTTAATCCTAGATCATAAGTTGTATCAATACAATCATTTGTATTTAGAAGTAGTTGTTGTATTTATAATTGGCAGAGAGCGAAAAGCGTGCATTTCATTTTTAGTAATCACAAGATATTCAAGATTTATTTATTAGGAAAATGTAAGCAGATACTTCGTGATTCAAACTTCATCATATCTAAACACTAGTCCTTTAATTTCCACAAGACTTAATTTTCACGGTTTTCGGATTTACACGATCATTGTATAAAAGTTTTGTTCCATATCACAAAGTTGTGTTTGTGCTTTTATGGAATATAATTTTATTTTATGGAATATGGAATATACAGTGGAGTCCGCTTATAATGACATCGAAGGGAAGTGACAAATCCGTCATACTAAGCGGACGTCATACAAAGCGTAGTCTTAGAAAATAAGAAACTTCCTATTTTTGTTAGTTATTTAGTCTAATAGAGAGAAAAAAGACAAATTGTAAAATCAGCAAGGTTTTCAATGAATCCTGCATGTTTGAAACAGTTGTAAATAGTAATTTGTAATAGAACTTAGTAATGGTACTTTGTGGCATTTTATTTAATATTCAACATGCACCCTAAGAATTGCATTTGGAACTGTTATTTTAGTAAAAGAGCTATTTTGATTCTAATCAAGACTATTAATCAATTTAATTACAAGGTTCTTTCTGAAATTGCTTTTGAGTTACCGTATTATTCCTTGATCCATTGGCTGCAAGACCGATGTTGTATTTGCTGGTGGAAGGCAAATGTGATAGGCTTTAATTCAGTAACTTTTGGATGCGACAATTATCAACCAGCAATAAAATCTCTTTCTTATTCACCAAATCTTCACCAAAACTTTTCGAACAGTTATCGAAAGCGTTATCCAAGCTTTACGGTTGTTTGCAGAATCGACTGGCAACGATTTGCTAAAACACTGCTAAAACATCTTGGTTTTTTAGATTTACCAATAACGAGATTTTTTTCTTTGTGCCGCTCAGATTTGCTGCTACCATGACGGCTATTCTATTTTTTGACAACTAGTCTCCACTACAATTCTCTCCCTTAAATTTTATATTTCTATCCTTCATTAATTTGTAAAACAGAACAATTTCATTTGCATTGAAAATCTCATCATCAGAAAATTGTTTCCGTAGATTTGGCCAAACAGTGGTTAACCAGTTTGTTTTAGAACTTTGATCAACAGACCGCAACAATGTTATGTCTCACTTTAAAACGACTTATCCACCTCGCAGAACAATTAAAGTTGAGGATACCAAAACGTGGAGCAAAAACATTTGCCTTTCCCTGTAACATATGGCCGGTGATGGTCACTATAACCGGACATAATTTATTAAAAATAAGTTATAATAAGCGACATGACATTTTAAACAAAGTCATTATACCCGAACTTTGCTATAAAGAATTTAATAGGAGAACCAAACTTTGCACTGCAATTACTTCATATTAAGCGGTTGGTCAATATAGGCGGAGTCATAATAAACGGATTCCACTGTACATATAACTTGAATTATGAAATATGGAATAATATGGAATATGGAATATACTTGATATAGACAGACGTCTCTAGAGATATTTTCGTCTTAAACAAACGCATAAGCGAATTGCCGATGAATTTGTTATTTGAATTTTAGACTGAAACCGAGAATTAAAGAAAAAAAAATTCCAAATTTAATTTTCTATAAGAAACTTTAAAGCGTTCTTCCAAATTTCAATTCCTTTTGCCTGTCTAGTCAAATCAAAATAAAACCAAATAAGACTATTTTAATATTTAGGAATATAAACTAGTCTAGATAAAATGTCTCAAGGAAATTTGAAGCTGTGATATTTAATTAGCATGTGCATGGTAATTAGCTTTGTTGGTCTCTAAGAAGAATTTCTCCAAATTATATGGTTCTATATCAACTAGTAGTATATATAGTTCATTTTTGAACATGATTCACTAGTTGTTTAATTTTCCTCGGTAGCATATTGTACATTTTCATATTGCTGTATGGTGGATTTTTTTCTGTAAGCGTAAATCTACGGTGAGGAAGCTGAAAGTCTTCCTTACTGAATCTTGTTATTTTTTCGTTAAAACTTTCGTTAAGGCTTGTTAAAACTCAAGAACGCCTATCTTTTACAATGAAAAGTATAGATTCACACATATATGTTCCCGTGGTAGTTGAAATGTTGGCTGCCTTGAACAAACCTCTACGGAATTCTCCATTTTGTAAATTATTCAGAAAACAAATATCTTGTTTCTAATTCAAAAGACATTCTTTATGTGAATGCTATTTCCCCACAACATTATACCAAATCTAAAATTGGAGTGGAATGTGGCGAAATAAACCATCCGAAGAGCTCCTGTGTCCATGTAGCTCTGGAGTAATTTCATCACAAAAACTGCCGTGTTCAGAATCTTTGTGATACGAAGAGTATGTATAGTCCAATCGGGCGATTGGTCTATATAAAGTTCAAGGAGCCCAATTGAATGCTGTTCTTAGAGGTATTGGTTTTTGTCTCTTTTAGTTTGAAAGTTTATAATTTGAGTTTTATCCTTATTTATTATTAATTTATTGGTATGAAACCATGATATCATTGAAGACATCGTACCATTCTCATTTGGAATAATATCATCTACAGTATTGTTGATAACAAGTAAGGATGTGTCGTCTGCATAGTTAACTATGAAATGCTCTTAATCATTAATGAATTTTGTAAAGAACAGAGGCCCAATCGTAGTTCCTTGAGGTATTACCATATTGACAAATCTTCAAGCAGAATAAACAAATCCGTGAGGAGTATGAAGCTTGGTAATCTGTTCTATGTCATGTAGAAATGATTTTACCCAATCCAGAGCAACATCCCTTATTCTATATTTACAGTCTACACGTCTACAGTTTCTCTCACAATTATGTCATTCTATCTATTATTGTCTGTCTAGTCTTGTGTGTCTGCTCTTGTCTGTCTAGTCTTGTCTGCTTAGTCTTCTCTGTCCAGTCTTGTCTGTTTAGTCTTGGCTGTCTAGTCTTGCCATTTTTAGTACCTCTGTGCTGATATGTTATTGTAAAACATGTAGGGCATATGTAGTTTTATTTAGTTTTGACGACAGATTTTGTACATGCGTGCACCAACATAAGAACATATTTAACTCTATTCCTAGGAGTGTTACGCTTCTACTAACATTTAAGCTACCATCACCTATTGGTTCTTTAGATTCTTCAGGCACTTGGTTCGGGTAATTTTTAGTTGATCTTTTATTTCTGAATATGATCATGTTTGTCTTTTTCTCGTCGATTGTCAGTTAATTCATATGGAACCATATCTTAACTAATTTAAAAGTTGTATTTGCATTGTTAATGACATCTTCCATCGTTTTACCAACTACCAACAAAGTTGCATCCTCAACAAAATTTATTAAATCCGTAGAATAATTCAATGCTATCGGAAGATAAATTCGATAAATTGTAAATAGAAGCGGTCCTAATACGCTACCTTGTGGTATACCCAATTTTATAGTTAATGCTGTAGATTTGGCAGAGCCTTGTGTACTGTTATATATTTTAGTCTGCTGAGTTCTGCCCGTTAGGTAATTCCAAAATAATTCGAGAGCGATTCCCCTTACACCATATTTCTCGACTTTGTTGAGCTGTGTATTATGATCCACGGTGTCATATGCCTTGGACAGATCAAGAAAAATTCCACACGGGATTTCTTGTGCGTCCAAGCTCTTTAGAACGTTTTTTAAGAAACAGAAAGACGGTGTTCCTATGCTACTTCCTATTCTGAATCCATGTTGCGCATCGCTGTATATAGTTTGCTGTACGTAAGAATACTGTATTTGTTAAAGAATGGCAGAGTTCTAATTGCGATGATTTTCCAAAAAATTTTAGCGAAGGAAGATATAATACTTATAGGCCGATAATTTTCTATTGATTTTCTATTTTCTGTTTCCATTCTTAAAGATTGGTAAATACGGAATGTTTAAATGCATTCGGGAAAATTCCAAATTAAATGGAGTTATTAATTACATATTTTAATGGATCCGAAATTTCTGGCAATACCTACAAGATCAAATTTAAAGATATTTCATCGTCTCCGTATTTTTTCTTTTTTTAGAATTCAAGAGGGGAAAACCCTCTGCCACTCATCACATAGAAAAAACACACACGTAAATATCAACCTACCAATATGAGATCACAAAATATTTACTCACAATCGCACACAGACTAGTTAAACGTACCAAAATGATTATTGGTTCAAGTTTATCGAGTGTTTTCCAGTGAACCTCCAAACAGGGTAAACAAATGCTGTGAAGAAGACGAAATATTCTTACAGGAACACTACACACACATCAATGACACTAAGGAGTCCAAATGGATACCAATGTTCATTTAACAACATGGCAAGACCAATGTCAAGTACAAGCAATATTGGCAACGGATTTGCCAGATTGTGGATCACAGCAGAAAAGGAAAATTCATTTTGTGATCTCTCTCGATGTTTTGCGTCTATTGCACAATGGAAAATTAAGGCACAACATACACAGGCCACTCCAAGGAGACGACTACGACATCGTTAATCAAGAAAAGTTAATGCACTACGACTTAGAAAGCGGACACTATTGTCTAGACAAGTTGATACATGATGATGGAGGTTTACTGGGATATGCGTTGGTCTATGACCCTTCGAGTACGAAAAGAATTCGACGTCAGAGATACTGATGCACAACATAATAAATCCCATAACTCATCTGATATCGCTGGGATGTTTCCTAACGGTAGCCATCATCTACTTTATCATGCCGAGGCTTAAGGATTTGGTTGGGAACATTGTGACTACGATGTTGATCTGCATGATCGTGAGTGAAACTGCGTGTCTAATTAGGTTGCTCACAATATTTACCAAGTACCTTAGTCTTACTATCACAGAAAGCGTCTGTTATATAAGTATGTATGGAGCGTTTTTCTGGTTGAACAGTCTGGCATATTACACCTGGAAAACATTTAAATCAAGAAACGCTTATTTATGAATAATAAACAGCAAAACGAACTGTTACTACTCAGAATACGCATGAAGTTGCACAGCCATAATGGGATTCTTAGCCTCGCACACTACACCATGGATTGGGAAGCTGTGAATTCACAATTTCAAACTGAAGCGCAAGAACAAATAGGATCATTAGGAATTATTACTTTCTTCATGCCAGTAGCCTACAATGTCTTAGTCAACATTTTCTTCCTAGCCACAACATTGAAAATCTTAGGACGATTTACTTATGGAAGAATTAACTATGGAAGAACACTTATGAAAGAATTCATCATAAATTGAAACACATCCGGAAACTGTGTTTCAATTTATGATGAATTTTTCCCTACTCTTCCTCATAATGACCCTAAACTAGATATTCTTCCGGTATTGTCTTTCTCGTCTTGTCTGTCTAGTCTGGTCTGTTTAGTTTTGTCTGTCTAGTCTTGTCTGTCTAGTCTTGTCTGTCTAGTTTTGTCTGTCTAGTCTTGTCTGTCTAGTCTTGTCTGTCTAGTCTTGTCTGTCTAGTCTTGTCTGTCTAGTCTTGTCTGTCTAGTCTTGTCTGTCTAGTCTCGTCTGTCTAGTCTTGTCTGTTTAGTCTTGTCTGTCTAGTCTTGTCTGTCTAGTCTTGTCTGTCTAGTCTTGTCTGTCTAGTCTTGTCTGTCTAGTCTTGTCTGTCTAGTCTTGTCTGTCTAGTCTTGTCTGTCTAGTCTTGTCTGTCTAGTCTTGTCTGTCTAGTCTTGTCTGTCTAGTCTTGTCTGTCTAGTCTTGTCTGTCTAGTCTTGTCTGTCTAGTCTTGTCTGTCTAGTCTTGTCTGTCTAGTCTTGTCTGTCTAGTCTTGTCTGACTAGTCTTGTCTGTCTAGTCTTGTCTATCTAGTCTTGTCTGTCTAGTCTTGTCTGTCTAGTCTTGTCTGTCTAGTCTTGTCTGTCTAGTCTTGTCTGTCTAGTCTTGTCTGTCTAGTCTTGTCTGTCTAGTCTTGTCTGTCTAGTCTTGTCTGTCTAGTCTTGTCTGTCTAGTCTTGTCTGTCTAGTCTTGTCTGTCTAGTCTTGTCTGTCTAGTCTTGTCTGTCTAGTCTTGTCTGTCTAGTCTTGTCTGTCTAGTCTTGTCTGTCTAGTCTTGTCTGTCTAGACTTGTCTGTCTAGTCTTGTCTGTCTAGTCTTGTCTGTCTAGTCTTGTCTGTCTAGTCTTGTCTGTCTAGTCTTGTCTGTCTAGTCTTGTCTGTCTAGTCTTGTCTGTCTAGTTTTGTCTGTCTAGTCTTGTCTGTCTAGTCTTTTCTGTCTAGTCTTGTCTGTCTTGTCTTGTCTGTCTAGTCTTGTCTGTCTAGTCTTGTCTGTCTAGTCTTGTCTGTCTAGTCTTGTCTGTCTAGTCTTGTCTGTCTAGTCTTGTCTGTCTAGTCTTGTCTGTCTAGTCTTGTCTGTCTAGTCTTGTCTGTCTAGTCTTGTCTGTCTAGTCTTGTCTGTCTAGTCTTGTCTGTCTAGTCTTGTCTGTCTAGTCTTGTCTGTCTAGTCTTGTCTGTCTAGTCTTGTCTGTCTAGTCTTGTCTGTCTAGTCTTGTCTGTCTAGTCTTGTCTGTCTAGTCTTGTCTGTCTAGTCTTGTCTGTCTAGTCTTGTCTGTCTAGTCTTGTCTGTCTAGTCTTGTCTGTCTAGTCTTGTCTGTCTAGTCTTGTCTGTCTAGTCTTGTCTGTCTAGTCTTGTCTGTCTAGTCTTGTCTGTCTAGTCTTGTCTGTCTAGTCTTGTCTGTCTAGTCTTGTCTGTCTAGTCTTGTCTGTCTAGTCTTGTCTGTCTAGTCTTGTCTGTCTAGTCTTGTCTGTCTAGTCTTGTCTGTCTAGTCTTGTCTGTCTAGTCTTGTCTGTCTAGTCTTGTCTGTCTAGTCTTGTCTGTCTAGTCTTGTCTGTCTAGTCTTGTCTGTCTAGTCTTGTCTGTCTAGTCTTGTCTGTCTAGTCTTGTCTGTCTAGTCTTGTCTGTCTAGTCTTGTCTGTCTAGTCTTGTCTGTCTAGTCTTGTCTGTCTAGTCTTGTCTGTCTAGTCTTGTCTGTCTAGTCTTGTCTGTCTAGTCTTGTCTGTCTAGTCTTGTCTGTCTAGTCTTGTCTGTCTAGTCTTGTCTGTCTGGTCTTGTCTGTCTAGTCTTGTCTGTCTAGTCTTGTCTGTCTAGTCTTGTCTGTCTAGTCTTGTCTGTCTAGTCTTGTCTGTCTAGTCTTGTCTGTCTAGTCTTGTCTGTCTAGTCTTGTCTGTCTAGTCTTTTCTGTCTAGTCTTGTCTGTCTTGTCTTGTCTGTCTTGTCTTGTCTGTCTAGTCTTGTCTGTCTAGTCTCGTCTGTCTAGTCTTGTCTGTCTAGTCTTGTCTGTCTAGTCTTGTCTGTCTAGTCTCGTCTGTCTAGTCTTGTCTGTTTAGTCTTGTCTGTCTAGTCTTGTCTGTCTAGTCTTGTCTGTCTAGTCTTGTCTGTCTAGTCTTGTCTGTCTAGTCTTGTCTGTCTAGTCTTGTCTGTCTTGTCTTGTCTGTCTTGTCTTGTCTGTCTAGTCTTGTCTGTCTAGTCTTTTCTGTCTAGTCTTGTCTGTCTAGTCTTGTCTGTCTAGTCTTGTCTGTTTAGTCTTGTCTGTCTAGTCTTGTCTGTCTAGTCTTGTCTGTCTAGTCTTGTCTGTCTAGTCTTGTCTGTTTAGTCTTGTCTGTCTAGTCTTGTCTGTCTAGTCTTGTCTGTCTAGTCTTGTCTGTCTAGTCTTGTCTGTCTAGTCTTGTCTGTCTAGTCTTGTCTGTCTAGTCTTGTCTGTCTAGTCTTGTCTGTCTAGTCTTGTCTGTCTAGTCTTGTCTGTCTAGTCTTTTCTGTCTAGTCTTGTCTGTCTTGTCTTGTCTGTCTTGTCTTGTCTGTCTAGTCTTGTCTGTCTAGTCTTGTCTGTCTAGTCTTGTCTGTCTAGTCTTGTCTGTCTAGTCTTGTCTGTCTAGTCTTGTCTGTCTTGTCTTGTCTGTCTTGTCTTGTCTGTCTAGTCTTGTCTGTCTAGTCTTGTCTGTCTTGTCTTGTCTGTCTAGTCTTGTCTGTCTAGTCTTGTCTGTCTAGTCTTGTCTGTCTAGTCTTGTCTGTCTAGTCTTGTCTGTCTAGTCTTGTCTGTCTAGTCTTGTCTGTCTAGTCTTGTCTGTCTAGTCTTTTCTGTCTAGTCTTGTCTGTCTAGTCTTGTCTGTCTAGTCTTGTCTGTCTAGTCTTGTCTGTCTAGTCTTGTCTGTCTAGTCTTGTCTGTTTTGTCTTGTCTGTCTTGTCTTGTCTGTCTAGTCTTGTCTGTCTAGTCTTGTCTGTCTAGTCTTGTCTGTCTAGTCTCGTCTGTCTAGTCTTGTCTGTTTAGTCTTGTCTGTCTAGTCTTGTCTGTCTAGTCTTGTCTGTCTAGTCTTGTCTGTCTAGTCTTGTCTGTCTAGTCTTGTCTGTCTAGTCTTGTCTGTCTAGTCTTGTCTGTCTAGTCTTGTCTGTCTAGTCTTTTCTGTCTAGTCTTGTCTGTCTTGTCTTGTCTGTCTTGTCTTGTCTGTCTAGTCTTGTCTGTCTAGTCTCGTCTGTCTAGTCTTGTCTGTCTAGTCTTGTCTGTCTAGTCTTGTCTGTCTAGTCTTGTCTGTCTAGTCTTGTCTGTCTAGTCTTGTCTGTCTAGTCTTGTCTGTCTAGTCTTGTCTGTCTAGTCTTGTCTGTCTAGTCTTGCCTGTCTAGTCTTGTCTGTCTAGTCTTGTCTGTCTTGTCTTGTCTGTCTTGTCTTGTCTGTCTAGTCTTGTCTGTCTAGTCTTTTCTGTCTAGTCTTGTCTGTCTAGTCTTGTCTGTCTAGTCTTGTCTGTTTAGTCTTGTCTGTCTAGTCTTGTCTGTCTAGTCTTGTCTGTCTAGACTTGTCTGTCTAGTCTTGTCTGTTTAGTCTTGTCTGTCTAGTCTTGTCTGTCTAGTCTTGTCTGTCTAGTCTTGTCTGTCTAGTCTTGTCTGTCTAGTCTTGTCTGTCTAGTCTTGTCTGTCTAGTCTTGTCTGTCTAGTCTTGTCTGTCTAGTCTTTTCTGTCTAGTCTTGTCTGTCTAGTCTTGTCTGTCTAGTCTTG
Organism: Phosphuga atrata; assembly: GCA_944588485.1. Classification (NCBI taxonomy): domain Eukaryota; kingdom Metazoa; phylum Arthropoda; class Insecta; order Coleoptera; family Silphidae; genus Phosphuga; species Phosphuga atrata. The sequence continues at coordinate 59,826,443 of OX155898.1, forward strand.
TTTGTCTAGTCTTGTCTGTCTAGTCTTGTCTGTCTAGTCTTGTCTGTCTAGTCTTGCCTGTCTAGTCTTGTCTGTCTAGTCTTGTCTGTCTAGTCTTGTCTGTCTAGTCTTGTCTGTCTAGTCTTGTCTGTCTAGTCTTGTCTGTCTAGTCTTGTCTGTCTAGTCTTGTCTGTCTAGTCTTGTCTGTCTAGTCTTGTCTGTCTAGTCTTGTCTGTCTAGTCTTGTCTGTCTAGTCTTGTCTGTCTAGTCTTGTCTGTCTAGTCTTGTCTGTCTAGTCTTGTCTGTCTAGTCTTGTCTGTCTAGTCTTGTCTGTCTAGTCTTGTCTGTCTAGTCTTATCTGTCTAGTCTTGTCTGTCTAGTCTTGTCTGTCTAGTCTTGTCTGTCTAGTCTTGTCTGTCTAGTCTTGTCTGTCTAGTCTTGTCTGTCTAGTCTTGTCTGTCTAGTCTTGTCTGTCTAGTCTTGTCTGTCTAGTCTTGTCTGTCTAGTCTTGTCTGTCTAGTCTTGTCTGTCTAGTCTTGTCTGTCTAGTCTTGTCTGTCTAGTCTTGTCTGTCTAGTCTTGTCTGTCTAGTCTTGTCTGTCTAGTCTTGTCTGTCTAGTCTTGTCTGTCTAGTCTTGTCTGTCTAGTCTTGTCTGTCTAGTCTTGTCTGTCTAGTCTTGTCTGTCTAGTCTTGTCTGTCTAGTCTTGTCTGTCTAGTCTTGTCTGTCTAGTCTTGTCTGTCTAGTCTTGTCTGTCTAGTCTTGTCTATCTAGTCTTGTCTGTCTAGTCTTGTCTGTCTAGTCTTGTCTGTCTAGTCTTGTCTGTCTAGTCTTGTCTGTCTAGTCTTGTCTGTCTAGTCTTGTCTGTCTAGTCTTGTCTGTCTAGTCTTGTCTGTCTAGTCTTGTCTGTCTAGTCTTGTCTGTCTAGTCTTGTCTGTCTAGTCTTGTCTGTCTAGTCTTGTCTGTCTAGTCTTGTCTGTCTAGTCTTGTCTGTCTAGTCTTGTCTGTCTAGTCTTGTCTGTCTAGTCTTGTCTGTCTAGTCTTGTCTGTCTAGTCTTGTCTGTCTAGTCTTGTCTGTCTAGTCTTGTCTGTCTAGTCTTGTCTGTCTAGTCTTGTCTGTCTAGTCTTGTCTGTCTAGTCTTGTCTGTCTAGTCTTGTCTGTCTAGTCTTGTCTGTCTAGTCTTGTCTGTCTAGTCTTGTCTGTCTAGTCTTGTCTGTCTAGTCTTGTCTGTCTAGTCTTGTCTGTCTAGTCTTGTCTGTCTAGTCTTGTCTGTCTAGTCTTGTCTGTCTAGTCTTGTCTGTCTAATCTTGTCTGTCTAGTCTTGTCTGTCTAGTCTTGTCTGTCTAGTCTTGTCTGTCTAGTCTTGTCTGTCTAGTCTTGTCTGTCTAGTCTTGTCTCTCTAGTCTTGTCTGTCTAGTCTTGTCTGTCTAGTCTTGTCTGTCTAGTCTTGTCTGTCTAGTCTTGCCTGTCTAATCTTGTCTGTCTAGTCTTGTCTGTCAAGTCTTCTGTGTCCTTCAGCGTCGGCATGAAAAAGTATATGATGGCCAGCGTCAGGTCACAAACCAGCGATATCAGATGAGTTATAGGATTTATTATGTTGTGCATAAGTATCTCTGACGTCCAATTCTTTTCGTGCTCACAGGGTCACAGACCAGCGCAAATCCCATTAAACCTCCAACATCATGTATCAATTTGTTTTGACAATAGTGTCCGCTTTCTAAGTCGTGGTCTTGTCTGTCTAGTCTTGTCTATCTAGTATTGTCTGTCTCGTCTTATCTGATTAGTATTGTATGTCCAGTGTTGCCTATCTAATCTTCTAATAGAAGCAATACCAAAGGCAGCTATTCCATTTTTATAAATAAATTTGAATAGGAAATGAAAGTTTTTTTTATGAATATATTGTAACTTATTATTAAAGAAAGTCTTATATATTTAGTATTTCAATATTTAAATTTGAGGATAAAAAGTTTAATGTATATGTAAAAACCTCGCAAGGATATATAAAAAATTGATCTGAATTTCAAAATACAGACGTGATATATTATGCAAATACAAACGTAATATTGCAGTTTATTTCATTAAATAGCAAATGGAATTCTTGAGTTTTCAAAATGATGACAGTATATCCGAATAGATATTAATGTTTTCTATTAATAAATCAGATTAAATTATGATGATCTTTGATTCTCTGCAACTTCTTTTTATTAATAGTGTTGTTTTAAACAATTTTAAGATTCGAAAGATAAACTTTGTATGGCAGGCGAGGGATAAGCGTAAACAAACTTGCTTAGTCGGTTCTCTCTTAAAATATTAATTAACTTTAATTATTAATAGCAGGATGTTATCGATTAATTGCATAAATATTCAATAACTTTTTTAATCAATTATTTAAAATATTTTATTCAATTAATTTTATACGAGCCGCGGACCAAAACTGCTCCTCAAAGGTGCTAGAACGATCTCCTGTTTTTGGCACCTGGAGGACGCCGTGTGGGACTTGCGAGCGGCAGACGGACACAGGTCGAAGGCCCGTTCAGTTTTCAACAGAAAATGACAATTTCCCGTTTCTACAAAAATAATATAATTTAAATGACTCAAATGACAATTTCTAAAACCCCTCCGGAGCGCGTCCACCGGTTGGTGAGAGAACTGAAGGATAGGAGGGAAGTAATATACCCCCCACGAACCAACAGACATGGCAGAGGGCAGCTGCTCTGACATTACCAGATAAAGGTGGAGATCAAAATGATCGGTACAGCTACATCTTGAGGAACTCAAGGCATGGGGCACATATAGCCGAAGCGGCAAAAGTACTGCGATGAGGAATGTAATGGAAAAATACCTCATAAAGAAATTCGTAGTACAGTCAACATGGTTGACAAAACAAACAATGGCCCTCAGCACCGGCAGCTCTTAAATGGGCAGAGGGTGCTAAGAATCACCGGGTCAGCTACGAAGATAGGCACATGAAATGTGGGAAGCATGTTTGAAGCAGTGAAGACACACATAAACTCGTGGCTAGGAAACCTGAGGCAGTGGTTCTCGCTCACTTCCACACAACTTTTCAGACAGGCTGTAGATAAAACGGAAATTGCTATGTTGATCGCCAACATCCCGAAGGTATAAGGCACGCAAAGAAGAAGAAGAATAGTCTGGTCTTTATACCGAGTTGTTGAATAATAGAGTCGTTTGTGCCGTGTCCATGGTATTTACAGCATTTTTCTATAGCACCACATTTCAAACGCTTCTATTCTGCGTTGGTCTAAGGTCCGAATAGTCCACGTTTCGCAGGCGTAAGTTGCAATGGAGAAGACCAGGCTATGTATCAGCCGAAGTTTTGTGTTTTTGGTAATGGCTCGATCTTTCCAAATTTTTACCAGTTTTGCCATATAAATCGTTTGCGGATTTCTTCCTCCGATCCACCTTTGTTGGTAACTACTGATCCTAGATAATCAAATCTTTCCACCACTGCAAATCCAGCCACGGTATGGCCTTGTTGCAAGTTTTCATTTTCTCTGTCTATTATCATGATCTTTGTTTTGGATCTATTAATCTCCAGTCCATATGAGCTACTCTCTTCTGTGAGTCTGGCCATTATAGCCTCCATTTCGGCTTCTTCCAAAACCAGAATCACAGTATCATCTGCATATCTCAAATTGGTTATCCGTTTGCCTCCAACAGGAATCCCTCCGTTCCAATATTCTAGTATCTTTCGCATAACGTATTTTGTGTAAATGTTTAGGCGACAATATAGCGGCACTTCCGCTAGTATTTTTAATGGTTCGGAGCATGTGTTACTTACGCATGCAGTAAGTACTGGACTCGTAGAGCTGTCTGATTAATCTTATTAGATGCAGTGGTGTTCCCATTTTCTCTAATATTTACCATAGTTTGCGCCACTTCACTTTATCAAACGCTTTAGTATATTCCACGAAGCACAGGTACGCTTTCACTTGGAATTCTCTGTCCGTTTCTATTATTTGCCTTACGTTTAGAGAACGTGTTTCGTTTACGTTTTACGTTTCAGATCTGTTCCCGTGTACCCGTTCCTGGAATAAATCCTGATTGTTCGTCTGCAATCTCGGGCAGCAGGATGTATTGGAAATACATATAATAATAATTATTATTGCCACCGACACACCTTCGTCAAATTCTATCAAATATGAAGTGAACAGCCTTAGGTTTCATAAAGTCTGTGCAAGATAGGTTCCAAAACAACTCGGTAATTATCAACTCAGTAATAATTATTATTAACAGTAATTTTCAGAAGAAATGACACTTTATTCTTGGTCAAATCAAGGTCAATCAGGAGATTGCGATCACTGATACACCTTCCACAAACTCTATTAAATATAAAGTGGCACATCGTCTTCAAATTAGTTTTGGTTGTGACTACGACATCATCCACAATCATGGGCGTAGCTAGGGATTTTTTCTAGGGGGGCAGCTGTCCAGCTGAACCAACCAGTCATTTAATGATAGATCATAAATGACGTATAGTAATAAATAGTAATGAAATTCCTTCGCTCTCTTTTTTACCACGTGGCGTCTTAACTCCATAATAAAATTGACAGTCTAATAGCTAAATCTGTATTAATATTATAAATTGGAATTGGAATTTGGATGAAAAAATGGATTTTGATCAAGTTTGGCGATAAAATTTTGTATAGCGTGAGTGTTTATTTCTTTTATAATTGCTTGTAGGCCCCTATTTTTCCTCGACATAACACTGGCACCGTCATAAGATTGTGCAAGAATTGGAACATCGCAAAGTTGATTTTTGTTCAGTGCTTCCAAAATAAGCATTGCCAATTTTTGACCATTCCTAGACATTGAACAATCGATGAAATCAATAAATCTTTCCTTCACTGTTAATTGGTTTACGTATCGAATAATTATACACAACTGATCTTCTTTATAGTACCTTCGTTCATCGACACTCATGGAATAAAATGCTTTCACTTATTTTACAATTACCTCTCTAGCTAGGCATGCCATTATTTCAACAATTTCATTCTGAATAACTGGACTGCATTGATTCAAATGTTTTTCAAAGTGTGGAATAGTGTTTGCCATATTTCGAGAAAAGTTGAGTTATTTAAAAAAAAAAACGGTCAAGTGCGAGATGTGACTCGCGCACCGAGGGTTCCGTACAAACTTGTAAGTAAGGTATCTTTAGGAGGACCTAACTGTATGCAACCCATATGCTTCTGGTGCCTGACAATACCACGCAACACATTAGTGTATTTTCATAAGTTTCTAATAGTAAATTCGCATTTTTCTTGTAATTAAACTACATATTTACGGTTTTCACATTTTTCCCTTTACATATGTTGTAAGACACCGCTTCTTGCCAAATTTCATGATTCTAGGTCAACGGGAAGTATCCTATAGGTTTTGATTCCCTTGTGAAATTGCAAAATATGCGACATAAACGGTCATATCTTTTGATCGCGTTGACAGTCGCGTTGATTTTTTCACAGCTGAAAGAGACCGCAGACCCGAGTATTTGGTACAAATTTCAACTTGTTACCTCTACGCGTTCCTGAGAAAAATGGTTTTGACCGACAGACAGACGGACGGACGGACGGACAGACAGACAGACAGACAGACGGACAGACAGACAGACAGACGGACAGACAGACAGACAGACGGACAACAAAGTGATCCTATAAGGGTTCCATGTTCGGTACGGATCCCTAAAAATACCTCTATTTTTAGGTGATGTGTCCTCTTGATGTTCTCTTAAAGGCGAGCCTTGACGGACAAGGATCTATATTGTATCAATTAGTTTTAATAAGTATTCTCTATTTTTCATAACATTTTGCTCCTGTTGCTTTAAAACTTGTTGATGGACATCTCCAGTTTGTAGATATTGTTTTTAGGAAACATATTTTTGTGCACTTTCAACATAAAGCGAAGACTCTGCGTGTTTTCTCAGCCCCTTGCCAAGTTTCTTCCAATTGTTGTAACCGTTTTTTACAAATTTTTCATTTAACATACAAAACGTAGATTTTATGTTCTTCAGTATTTTACTCCAACCAGCTGTATTGTTGTGAATATATAATATTTAGATACAATATGATCTTAAGTTGTTACCGATTTTTCTTTTTGGAAAATTCCTATTGGGCTGTGATTGCAAGGTGCACAATTTGTTCCGTTTTTCACTACTAACAGACTCTGAAGCCTCAAGCGTAACTACTTCTGGTTTTGTGAGTAAATCTGCTGATTTGCCTGTGGTCATCGACTGAAGACAGTTCTCGCCAACTTCTGCACCATTTACTTCAATTGTCGGGCGATTTTCTCGTAAAGAAAAGACACGTGTTTCCCCAGAGCGCCGGATTGCTGTACGTGTCGGATTAACCAACCGCCAGATTATCAAGACTATACTGTATTTGGCAACACATATTTATATGAAATAAATATAAAATAACCAGCTACGTTTGTATTCTTTTCTTTTTTAAATTTGGCCACGCGGTGTGTATAAAACATAATATATAATATATATGACTATGTGAGTAAACACTCAATGAAGAAATTTAATAATATTTAGTGTTGAGTGCCAATATCTGTTCACGATATCATGAATTTAAAATTTTCTTCTAAGAAACATCGTTTCGCTTTTAATTATTTGAAAATGTACGATAATTCGGTTGCCAACACTGGTGGTAAGTCTAGCATACCTACTTGCAAACTGTGACAGAGACGAGAATCGAGAGACGATTTTGATAATATAGATTTTAAATACATAAATTATACGAGGATTGGTTTTAAATCTAAAATAAAAAATCGATTAAACAGTAATTCTCAATACAGTCGATTTTTCTAGGGCGGGCAAACAAGTTTCTAGGGTAGGTATTGACCACCCTAGACCCCCCCCCTAGCTATGCCCATGTCCACAACAGACTTTGGATTCTTAAAGTCTGTGCAAGATGGGTTCGGAAACAATTCACAGTAATTTGCAGACGATCTGCCACTTCGTTCTTGGTAGCAAGGTGTATCAGGGGATTGCGGCCCCTAGTAAAACCGGATTAATGCTCGTTGGACGATCATGGAGAGGCTAGATGGTCTATCTACAGTAGAAGGAAGACAAATGGAGAAATTGCGATTGAAATTTCATAGCATGACCACAACAGCATAGCAATAAAATGTACGCGGACAGAGGTCAGTATCAACAATGTAAGAAGAGTTATATCAACTTTGCCGATAACTTTTGACTCACCCTCGTATACGATTAGATACGTTATTTTATTTTGATTTATAATGTTTATTTATCAACAAATTAACTCTGTATTCTAATCCTGATATATTATTTAAGTTCAGAGATTAAACCGTTAAATGATTAAAAGAGATTAAACGTACACGTCTAGGAAATTTAATTGTCTCAATTTTCAATTACTTCAAATTAAGTCTTCGTTTACAACTTGGAATCTTAGTGCAAAGCGAAGAAGAAAAAATAACAGTGATTTTTCTTGTTTTTTTTTATCTCTTTGGTTTTTCCTAGTCGAAGAAGATGTGAACAAGTTAACGTCTTCGGAGCATGACACGCCAGTTGGTTTTTGCGCTGGGCCCACCATTTATCTCAATCGCCCCGTGGAACGGCGAGACCGCGCGCGCGCGTTACACCGAAAAATCTATTTTAATTGAACTTAAAAACAAACGAAAAAACGGTTCGCTGAGAAAACGAGAAGAAATAAACTGTAGACGTTTCGGAATCAAGGATTTCTCACTACAACTCCATTGTTTGAGTTGGGAATATTAATGTAAGTTGATACTTGAGGAGTTTGTCACCTCTTGCGGCTTACGCTTCGTCGCGTCCGCGACCGCACGTAAGAACCTGCAAGAATCCCGGACTCGGACTCGCCACACAGAGTCAACAATAAAGGCTCTCAACGACCTGAAAAACAGGTGTGAATGGCTGCGAAATTTTTAAACTCCAACAAGGACTAACTAGGCTTAAAGTTGTTCTTTTTCCTTGTCAAACTGCGCTATAAATTGTGCGCTTAATGAGGAGTCAGCATTAAAATTCAAACAATTAATAAATCCATGCTATAAACATATCGAAAGTACTTCCACCTGCAGCATGTTTTTCCAATTTGTCCCGTTGACATCAAGCTGTAAATAATAAGCAAGCTAGCACCAAGCATTAATTTTATTGTCAACGGTTAACCTTGGAAAGATAACAAAACTTTTGAAATAAAAGCCTCCCATTAAGTTTTTGCAACAGAAAAAAAAACCGAAAGTTGTAATTAATTGGGTAATTAAATTTTGCTTAGAAATGTTTGCAAAAATAACATAAATTTAAAGATGGAGTTAATTGTTGAAATGCGTGTAAATTTATAAGACACTGTTTATTTATAAGACGGAGATTATAAGTTATGATTGAATTATTATGTTAAGTGTATATATGTATAAATTAGTATGGTAAATAAAGAGTAGTTAGATTAGTAAAGAAGCCATTCAATTATTTCTAAAAGCGAAACGCTCGAACACACATGTTAACATTCCCATCGCGTTCCCACAACCACTTAGACGACAAGATTTTCATCTCGGCCCGTGCGGTTTTTCCCAGTCGACAAATAGGCGTCGCGACGCCTCACGCAGCTTAAAATGTAAATAGAATTTAAAATCAATCGTCCACGTTTATAGCTTCATTACGTCCTTCGCCGGATAAATAAAAAAAACTTGTTGTTTGTCCAGTTAACACTTATTTGTTTACTCGTATCCATTATCATATAAATACGCGTTTAATGAAGCGTTCGTTTCTTGGATTGTGTTTTATGCGTGCACGACACAAATTTATTCTAACGTCCGCCTTATTCGTGAACAACAGCCGCCGCGTTCGGGGGCCACTATAAATAATTTATCGCTGAATTTGCAATTGAAATCGAAACTGAGTCCATTTTAAAGTGAAACGCCAAGTTTAATTACGCGACTCGCGATGCAACTTAATTAGACTCGACTTATTTTTTAAAACGCCGGATTGGCGCTGGTAATTAAGCGACTTGTTTAAAGTATTCTGGTTTGGCAGGTTTCGCTTTGACTTTATTAACAAATTAAATATTTTATTGTTGCTGTTTTAATAGCTCCACTAATGCGGGAATTCTCCTCGTTTCTTACCAGACACAAACAGCCACACATTACGGATAAAATCGTATCATTAAAATCTACTTTTCTCAAGTAATAAAAAAATTTTACATATTTTTTTGAATATATAAATGCCACTTTACCGTGATAAGCTTCCTCATTATTTTAAGCATCAGAGTAATATTTACAATTACACATAAAAACGAAACTAGATTCTCTCCGAGCAAGGAACAAGTTGTTACATATATTGCTGTTATAGGTCAATACTCCAAGAACGCGTTTCCTTTAAAGAAATCACATATATTTAGAATCTTATATTACAGAACGATTAACTGTGCCATTAGTTTCTAATTAATTACGAATTCCCCGAAAAATATAATAACATTATATCTGAGATATGTAATAGATATACTTTTAAAGATACTTAATACGTGGATTTTTTAAATTGTAGAAATGATATAAAGTTTATTTCGGTTTCAAATAACGAAACAGCCGTACGTTTAAATTAATTTAACAACTGCGGTCAACTGTTGTATTTATACGATTCAATAAAATTAATTTGTATATAAAAATACCAAACTGTATATTCATAATGTTTATTACTAAAAGAAATAAAATTTAATATTTTTCCGTTGGTGTGCAGGCAATGCATTAGGTCTTCCATTACGATTACAGATAGCAGTTTTACATCAATAATTTTACTATTAATCATAAGGTTTGTAATAAAAATACACTTTCAAAGAGGCACAGCGAACAGAAAGACGAATAATTGAGTTATTTTTATTCGAATGGATTTATAGCTCGTTTCGTGTGCGACGCATTTTATCAATTTTTATAACGCATACTAAAACCTTACCTTACAAAGTGCTATCTTGCACTGCTTTTACTCTAGATCTAGAGCGAAAACCAGATTTTTCAACCTTCTTTGTTTGGTTTTCTAATTATAAATCGCATCAAAATCATGTACGGCTCACTAAATCTACGCAACAACACGCACACATTGACGTACACATTTTTCATTTTCCATTGTGCAAATGAGATTTCATGTTGCATTGTGTAACTTTACAAATTGAATTTTTCTTGATTATTGAGCTTACAAGTCGATATTTGGAAAAGAAACTTTACTTTCTTTAACCCGTAGCTACTACTATTTGCTTAATTTGAACGGTTTTCAGCATGGTAGTTTTTATCCCTGCTGTGTATGTATGCTGACGGCTGATGTATGTGGCAATCAGCATGGTAGTATTTATCCCTACTCTCTATGTATGCTGACAGTTATGTAGTGGCCGTATCTTTCTAAGTTTGCATGAATAGTTTGTCGAATATTTGGAGGTGCGACACCTGTGATTGGGAAGACTTTGTGATGAGGTGTGCTCTTTAAGCTCCCATTTATCAAGCGGCAGGATTCATTCAGTGCCACGTTAACCTTTTTCGCATGTGTGGATCTACACCACACAGGGCTTGTATCCTCTCCTACGAAGAAGCCTAGTGCTGACGCAGACACTCTGAGGGTATGGCCATTGGCTCCCCAATTTGATCCAATAAGTTTTCTAAGCAAACTGTTCCTTGCACTAATTTTTGATTTTACATTTTCGCAGTGCTTTTTATATGTAAGGGATCTGTCTCTTAGATATTTGGGATAAGGTGTGTGTTCCATTTCGACACCTTTCCATGTTATATACAATTTTTAGTTGGCTAGCCTATTGTGGAGGCGGAAAGGCGCAGACTTGTGTCTTTGAGGGGTTTGGTCTCAGATAATTTCAGTCGTAGTAGTCTGTAATGACATTTCCAGTGCTTTCTCAACTACGTCAAAATTTTTACCTTGGGCTTATGGCTGGGTCATCGGCATAAATAAAGTGTCTGATGCCTAAGGAGGGTAGTATAGACTGGCCGTTAGTGTATATGTTGAACAAGGATGGAGACAAGACACTACCTTTGGGTAGTCAATTTTTTTTGACTCCTCCAGCTGCTATTTTCCCCCCAAGTGTTACAAAATATCGCCTATTTTGGAGTATCGTTTCTACTACCGTGACTAGTTTGCTGTCCGACGTTAATTTTTGTAGTTTTGATAATAGCATATTATGATTGATTGTATCGTATGCCGCAGACAAGTCGATAAAAGTAACACCAGTGATCTTTTTTTCTTCAAACCCGTTTTCAATGTGTTGTGTAAGGTCTAGAACTTGTCCAGTAAAAGATCTTCTTCTTCTTTATATGGCATCCCCTTTCAGCAGGTTTGTAATCATCATCGCAATCTTCACCTTAGAAGCGGCAGCTCGGAATAACTCTTGGGATCTGGTATCACATAGTATATTACATAGTATATCACATAGTATAGTGTAGTACAAGATCTACCTGGTCTGAATTCACCTTGATCCCTAATAAGCTTATCATCAATATAGACTTTTAGTCGATTGAATATTAGTCTGTCCAAGAGTTTATAGAGGTGACAGAGCAGGGAAATTGGACGGAAATTTTTTGGGTCATCTGGGAACTTTCCTGGTTCCAATAGTGCGATAACTTCGGTTGTTTTCCAAATTTTGGGTATCAACTGCGTAAGTAAAATACCAATAAACAGATCTAGGATCCATTTTTTGGTTTGCGTCCAAGATTCTTCTCCAAAGTTGTTCAGAATAAATCCAATCCTGCGGCTTGTAAGTTCATCGATGGCTTTTTGAATTTCAGGTACTGAGAAATTTTCTTTCAATATTCCCTGTTCTGATTCCTTGTCTTTCTACACTTCAGTCTTTGGGTCGTTGCTTTATTTTTAGTGATTTTCCCATTCAAAAGCTGGATTCAAATTTATATATAACTTATGTTTCTAATGTCAAGGGATGCTTGTAGAATTGATATGAACTAGGGAATTTACTGGGTTGATAGTAGGAAGCGGACAGGACCTCTGCAGATTTAATTTTCAGTTATAATTAGCGAGAAATGAAACTACAATTGAACAGTTTCACAGCAATTACGACAATAATATTTGCCGAAAATATTTGTTGAACACCAAGAGACATACAAAAATAACCTTAAACAAACAAATTCATTTCCACTTTTACTACACAACCGAAATGTCTGTTTTACTTAATTGAACCTTAACAAGTTCATCTTTGGATTCCAAAACATTCGTCTTACAGATTTCTGTGATTTCCGTTGTAATAATCCTAATCAATCGCACCAATCAAACCGTTATCGAAACCGAAGATTTCGAGGCGATGCCGGTTTATAAGACGATTAACCAAGGCCAAAACGATCTTTCTCACACACCGCGACTTTACTTGAAAAGGAGCTGGAGCAAGCCACCAAACGCTTCCCTTACAAGAACCTCCGATAACTTCTTACTTATTTATATAAATGTGCATAGATTAGAGCTTCGATTGAAACCAATGATTAGGCGTTGATGATCATCTGTGGTTTACAAATAAATATTAGAAGAATATTTAGATTTGAGTGGTAAGATATGATTTGACTGGTGGAGTGTCTGTGTTTCATTAAAAATATTTTTTGTTGATTTTATAATTCCGTTAATCGATAATTCTGTTGAAATACATTATTAATTTATAAACAAGTTACTACTCAGGATTCATATCAGACATGACCAGATGAGATTTTACAAGACATAACAATACCAGAAATATCTAGATAAGAGCAGACAAGAGCGAACAAGACCAGACAAGACCAGACCAAACCAGACAAGAGCAGACACGAGTAGGCACGAGCAGACAAGAATAGATAAAAGCAGACAAGAGCAAACAAGGGCAGACAAGAACAAACAAGAACTGACAAGAACAGACAAGAACAGACAAGACCAGACAAAACCAGACAAAACCAGACAAAACCAGACAAAACCAGACAAAACCAGACAAGACCAGACAAGAACAGACCAGACCAGACAAGACCAGACAAGACCAGACAAGACCAGACAAGACCAAACAAGACCAGGCAAGACCAGGCAAGACCAGACAAGAGCAGAGAATAGAGACGAGACCAGACAAGATTTTATCCACCAATTTCGAAATATGTTATTTAGAAGAGAAGAACTAAATGAATATATGTCGCAGGGAAATGGTAAAATAAGAGATTTGATCAAATCATTAAAGGATTTGATCAAATCACGGAAGATGTTAAAATAAAAATTCTGTTAGTCATTTCCCTAAAGAAAGTTAGTGATTTGATCAAATCCCTGAACTGTTTTATTGAAATGATGAAATAATGTCGTTTATTCAATTTTGTGTTAAAAAGTCATATGCATTCCTTGGATACGGATCAATGAAACAGTGGTTTATTGTTTTATTTATCAAATAATAGTTATTTATGTATCAAGAAAATTATGATGATGTTAATTATTGAGGGCAACGTGCAGTAAGTAATAGTAAGTTTCCCGACATTCACATCCTCATAATTCCAATATATCTAAATAATTTTTTTTTCCTGCAATAGATTTTAAATTTAATTTATTTCTGTAGTTTTCACAGCATGTAAACGTTGAAAATATTTACGTCAACTGTTAGGTATAGTTGCCATGGATTTTTGTTACATTTTATTGATATTTAATAAACATTACTCAATTTATCAACATGACAGACACCAGTAACAAAAAAAAGTATTATTTCACTAACGAAATAAAATTTTTATTTGATAGTTACAATAACATATAAATGTCCGTTGACTAACAAGACTCCATAGTTGAAGCTAAACTCATACTCATAGTTGCGTAGGTAATAAAACAATAGTCACTGAAACACAAATTATATTATTTATTCGAAACTAATTAACTAAACAAATAGAAAAAAAGGAACAAAAAAGAGAATATTCTTATTAAAATTTTAAACACATTTAGTGAATCTAATTAAATCGTTTATTACAAATCCAAATAATTTAATGTTTTTTCAAATTTGAGTTTTTACTTTGAGCCTTATCTATGGGCTTATTTACATCTTCTGTGTAAAAACCTTCTAACTTCCATAACACCATATTATTATTGATAAAATTGAAACTTCTGTGGTTTTTACACAGAAGATGTAAATAATTCCGTAGATGCGGTTCAAAATTAAAACTTAAATTTGAGAAAAATGACTTATGTTGTTTTTGAAATGAACAATATTTATAAATAATAATGTTCAATCATTTTTATTAAAACATGTTGTTGACTTGTGACACCTCGAGTTACAAAGTACGTTACTTTTTTTACAAGCACATTTTTTTGTTTTGCATTGTATTTTGGATTGACTACAGGAACACTACTTAAATCATTGACCTCTAAATAAGGATAAATTTCCCGCAATCTCACGCGGACTTAGGTTAGTCTGTGGAACTGTTTCGGTAAATGTTGTAGTAGCTATTTGAAGAGCGTTTCTAGCTAGCCAATCCTTTATAATCCCTACTGAGGTACCAGTTTGGTATAAATTATTTTTTGTATCTAATACAATCCCTATAATGTTATTTCCATCTAATGGGCCTCTATCTATCTTAGGTACATACACAAACACTGTAGAATCCACTAACATGCCTTTAAATTTCTTCAAAGAAACTTCTTTCATTTTTTCAACTGATATTTTCAGGTGTTTTGCAGCATTTTCCCTTTGAACTTTGATGCTCTCTTCTTTTTGGCACAAATAGCATAGAATTTTCGATCCATATCCTTCTTCTCCTACTCTATTCCCACATATTGCGTGCTACGGATTTTTACAAATGTCACATGAATAAGCTCCAGTATATCCCATTTCACAAACAACACAACATGCTTTATTGTCACTGACAGCTGCTTTCCCTTCTGATGCAAGTAACACTACAGATGTTTTAACTGTTGAAGCAGAAGTTAAAGTAGAGTCATTAACTGGTTCGAGTTGTCTTGTTGTCGATAAAGAAATTGATTTAGTTTCTGGTAGATCGTGTGATATTGAAATATTATTGTTGGTTAATTTAACTATTAATATGTCATTTGAAGTTGAGGCATTGTAATTAATTAACTCAGATGCTGGTAGATCTTTTGAAGTTGAAGCGTCGTTGTTGTTCTCTAAGGCAGCTGCTGGTAAGTCTTCTGGTGTTAAAATAATGTCATGGTCCTGCGGATTAAGAAGTAGATCCAAGTCCTCTTCAGTAACAAGTTTTTCAAGCAACTCTTTTGAAATATGACTAGATTGTGGTCCTGTTTTTGGTTCTGTTCCAAATAAAGCTTGGTAAGGTGATCGTTTAATGGTCCAATGAAAAGAGGAATTCTTCTGGAATTGAACAAAGTAACAACCTATAGCCCATTTTTTTGTATTATTGTCAATTAGCCAAGCACGTAACATAGCTTCAATATCTTGATTTGATCGCTCAACAGATCCTTGACTAGCTGGATGTCTAGGCCTACCATTTACAATTTTGCACGTTGGCCACAAACTTGTTAATTCTTGTATGACAGCAGCCGTAAACTCACGGCTGTTATCGCTTTGTAGTATATGAGGACAACCTACTTCCAAAAATATTTTTAATAGCTCCATTGCTAGTTCAGCAGCTCTTTTTGAAGTCAACGGTCGAAGAAAGTTGAATTTCGTCGCGTGGTCCTGATAGTTTAATAACTATTTATAGTTTCTATCTGGGGTCGACTGTAAGTCAAATAAATCGACTTGGCCACGATGATTGAAGTCACTAGATACAATTGGACAAACAACGATTCCTTTTCTTGGATTTTTTTTTTAGACTTACATACTGTGCACAGTTTTAGAAATTCCAGTACAACTGAAGTAGGCATTAGGTATCGATTTCAAAATGTACAGTATTTTATTTCTTTCTCCGTGACCAGTTGACTAATGGGTTTCCCGGAGTATGTGGTAAAAATATTCCATTGGCACTATTTTCACAACTGCATCGGAGTCAGACTTTCTCTTCAAAATCAAAATTTTTTTAGTACCTACTTCCATAACATCGTATTTTCTTCCATAATAGTACTGTTTATGTGTTCGTTGCAGTTTAAGTAGTAGTGCTAATTTAAATTGTTCAACGACTGTGGTAGCTTCTTCTATTCTTTCACGAGTCCACAAGGTTTTTCTGTGGCATGCCGTTTGTTCAAAAACAACTTGATAGTTTCATTAAACTGTTATTCAGATACAAAATTTGAATTTAATTCGGTCAGTGTTTGATTTTTTTCTATATCTGAACCCATTTTTCTACGGTATAGAAAACAATAATAAAAATATAACCTTCCTCGCGTGATGTTTGGCCGCTACTTCTATGACGGCACGGTCGCCGGATGCGAGCGGTGAGATAAATGGGAGTGGTACAAGCGAACTGTAGAACCATGCGCGTCATGACTTACTTTATTTCATCATTTCACTAAAACAGTTCAGGGATTTGATCAAATCACTAACTTTATTTAGGGAAATGACTCACAGAATTTTTATTTTAACATTTTCCGTGATTTGATCAAATCCCTTAGGGATTTGATGAAATCTCTAATTTCGCCATTTCCCTGCGACATATACATGAACGAGCAAAATGATCATACTTAGACGAACAACATGAGTATGTTCAAACGAACGGAGTGAGCATATGCCAGCGAATAGTATAGATGTATTTATAGAAATAGAATGAGAATATTCGAATGAGCAGCATAAGCATATTCAGAAGTACATCATGATTATTTTGAAATTATCGGCATGAATACATAAAGACGAATAAAATGAGCTTATAGTTGGAGATGGATATGGCAATATGCGAAAAAGAGAACTAAATTAATTAATAAAAGAAATGAATTAGCTAATTTATACGAACAACATGACCATGTTCGAAGGACCAGAGTGAGCATATTAGACGAACGGTATGGGCATATTCAAACGATTAGATGAGAAAATTCAAACGAACAGAATGAGCATATTCAGAAGAATTGCATAAGCATATTCAGATGAACAGAGTCAGCTTTAGAATTTTAAGAACAAAATCTTTTATAAAGAATAAAATCATTATAAGTAGTGTATTATTATGAGTGGTATGAGCGATAAGAATAACAAAATGTGTTCAGTAACGAAAAATTAGAAAATCTTGTTAAATCTTCTTCTGAGGGCGATGACTAGAATGATAATGAACCGCAAATCGTTGGCAAGAACTGGAAAATGTGTGGTACTTACGCCTCCGCAGCTACAGAGGTCCGATGCTACTAGAGAAAAGACAATCAATTGATCGCTTGCAAATTGTGAAATGTACCCAAAATACAGATTTGGTTAGATTATGTTATAATAGAGCAGATAAATCCAGACCATATATCGCGCGGTAGCGCGACCGCTCGATCCGAAATGAGAAAAAATATTGGATAAGGGTGAGATTAGGTTATATTAAAGCAGACAAATCTAGACCATATATTGCGCGGTAGCTCAACGTTTCGCTGCGGTGGCGTTAATATGTAAGTACCAAATTTGTTAGCATTAAAGGGACAGATAGTGAATTATAATTGAACAAAAACTTTATTATTATAATAGTCGAGGTTTAGGAACCTTTGCAAAATCTATTTATAAATCGACTTGATCAAATATTTAAATAAATTGCTAAATGGAATCCATTCAAACGTCGAATTTTATTTCATTAATTAACTTTAAGAATAACTTTAGCTTAGCTTTAGTTTTAAGAATATTAAAACTGCATTAGTGATATCGGTGATGCCCTCCTTTTATCATAGTTTACATTGTTGTGGCTTTCTGGTGACAGTTAAAATGAAATTTAAATAAAATATTTTCTCAGCTTCTCTATTTCGCATTTGTTTAAGCTGGCACAAAGTTGCGAAATCCCTAATCTATAAGATTTAACTAATACCACCATTTGAGTCTTACTAGTCTCCCCAGATCTTCAAGTGGTTTTGGGTTTACCTATTTGACCAATAATTTAATTTATAGTTTTGAAAACCTTCTATATCTTTACATAATAATAATTAATTTTCTCAGATGTTTTGTTTCTAAATTTGATCTAGTTTTGATTTCTATATCCTTCCAGCAAGATTTTATTCTATCCATTTAGTTTATTTTCTTATCCACTTTGTTCTATGATCTCAATTCTACAATAATTATTTGGAAGTAGGTATAGTTAAAATACGTCTTGTGTAGATTAGATAATTGCGTTTCGTCTTTTATATATTACATTTGAACGTTGTTCTGAGAAGCGTTTGTTATTTATTTTTAATTTAGAAATTGTTATTAATACAGTTGGTTCAATTTAGCTAAGGCGGTACGAAGTATTTTACGTTTAAAACTTTGGTAAATTGTTTTTTCGTGAAATAAAAACGAATTGAAGAATAAATAAGAAAAATATATTTTCAGTCAATTTTCACTATTTAGACTATACGAGTCTAACCCGCGGCCCAAGACAAATCGAAATGCGGCCCAAATCAAAAACAGACAATATTTTAATTTATTAATTTCATCGGCGTAAACCAATAAAGAAGTTTCACAAAGCGCTTTAAAGCTTTGAAATTTGTCAGTTATTCTATAGCTTTCAGTCCACCTTCGTGGCACTCAACAAAAACCATAAAAATAACATTGATTTTTAAGATCATGTCTTTCGGATACCTTGAGTGGATATCCATCTGTGGACGCGTTTCGAGATTTATCTCTCATCAGCGCAGCTTTGCTTCCATGAATCCTAATCCTAATCCCTAATCAACACATGGGATTTCAAGTGAGTGATTTACAAAATATTGTTCATGGAAGCAAAGCTGTGCTGATGAGAGATAAATCTCGAAACGCGTCCACAGATGGCTATCCACTCAAGGTATCGGAAAGACATGATCTTAAAAATCAATGTTATTTTTATGGTTTTTGTTGAGTGCCACGAAGGTGGACTGAAAGCTATAGAATAACTGACAAATTTCATACGAGATTTGTTTTTGGTAGTCCTAAAAAGACTCATTAGTATTATAGAGTTCCGGAAAGGTTGAGTATATTTATATATTCAAGCTTTGTTCCGTCTTTATTAAGTTTATCTAACTATTTCAATTTATTCATGTTTTAGCAACAAGCAATCTCAAATTTGAACGTCTCAGCAAACCATAAACATTCTTAAATTACAGTATAATCTTGATAATCCGACACATATGGGACCAGACAACCGCCGGATTATCGAAAAATTAAGGATTATCAGTTTTAAAACAAAACAATAACAATTTTACGTATTTTATGTAGAATTGTATTTGAGAAAGAATAAAATATGTATCTATATAGGTAAATGTGTACACACAACAAATATGTACAAACTTAGAACAGATAGTAATTAGTAAGACAATTGTAGAGTGGAGTTAGCTTGCTCAGTATCGTCAATCAAGTTTTCAGAGTTAAAAGAATGGTGTGTTGGCTAGACCTTTTTCAAGAACACAGGATGGTGTTCTTTTTGACTTTATTTCTTCTGTGGGCGAGGATTATATCCGGCACGGGCAACAAAGAGAAAAGTGTTCCTCTAGAGCGCCGGATTATTGAACGTGCCCGATTAACCAGGCCGGATTATCAAGATTATACTGTACATTAAACCTTTTTACATTAACTAGACTGGTTTCCCCCAAGGAGTACTTGGGTGTATCAATAGACAAACCGAAAATTGAAATTTTGGACAGCCTACCAAATTTTTGAGTTACAAAGAAACAAACTGAAACTGAAACTATTTCAGTTGTTATAAATGTTTCTGATTTGGCAATAAACTATTTTCTGTTGGATTTGGAGACCGTCAGTTCGGCGATTGTAAGATTCAGCAAGGTAGAGATAAAATAATCAAAGACCGGAACCGCCTTGCTAAACCATTTAAATACCATTTTTTTGCAAATACTATTTTGAAAAAAAACTACACAGCAATGTGTAGTAGTAAAGCCGATTGGAACGACGTATCCTCAGCATACCATATTGTGGAAAGTGTTATCAAGTGTGAATCCACGTGAATCTACCTATAGTCCATTTTTTTTAAGAATGCATTAACTAGAAACCTGATTTACACTATGACAAATGTTCAATCTAGTTACAAAATTTGGCGTTAAATTCAAATATAGTTACTTGAATATAAAATTGATAATTTATTAATGGTTTGATCGAAAATCATATTATTATTGATTAAATACTCGAAATGGAAACAATAGCAATAAAATACACACAAATAAATGGAGAAAAACGCAAAAAATCTAAATGATACAAACAGATGAGATGATAATTGTGAATTGACACGGCCGCCATTGACAACTAGCAGCTGCAAATGTATGTGAAAAGAAAGAGAGAAAAGAGGTTGAGATGGAGAAGTAAATATCGTCGGTGTGAACTTCTCCTCGATTTAAGCCAATCAGAGAACAAAGTCAAATAAACCCTATCTTCGCTGTACTGCATTCTTAAAAAAATGGACTATAAGTATCTTTCAAGCAAAGGTACACGTAATCGAAAGGTGTGCACAAATCAGCCCTTGGCAGGAGTTGTCAGATACTCAAGCGGTTATCAAGGCTATTAGCTCATACACTATCAGATCCAAAGTGTAATGGCACTGCGTGGCAAAGCTTGGTCGAGACAATATTATAACACTATACTGGGTACAAGGCACCACCCTTATTGAGGGGAATGAAGAAGTCGATAACCTAGCAAACAAGGGTTCTTGTAATTTTGTTATATATCCGGAACCCTTTTCGGTATGACTATGGACACCACTTATAAAAGGATTACTAGAACCCTTGTTTGATATTTTATCGATTTCTTCATTTCCCTCATTACTGGTGGGTCCTTGTACCCAGTATAGTGCTATATTATTGTCTCTGCCAACCTTTACCACGCAGAGCCATAACACTTTGTATCTGATAATACATAACACTTTGAGCTTAGATGAAGAAACAAGGAAACAAAGGATAAAAACCCGGAACGGACCTCCAGGTTTAAGACAATCCAAAGTAATGCTGGGAACATTTAACCACGAAAGAACAAAATCTTGCCTGAAACTAAGCATGTACAAGCTAAGAATTCTAAGAGGTGTCTTGAAGGGGCACTGCAAACTTAGAAAACACCTCGAAACATTAGGCATTTTTGAAGGTGACAATTGCATAAAGCCCCATGTACCTTGGAGCTTATTGAACGAAGAGTTGAAATCCTTGAATCCCATCTAGATCCCAAACTAGATAGGTACCTAACTAAACTATAGGAGGCGCTCTAAATGGGCACGCACACCAATTATTAGAGGAAGAGGAAAGGGTACAATAGATCTATAAAGGTTGCACTACAGTAAGTAGTGTTTCACACGAGAACAATAATTTTCTCTTCTCAACTCGTCCTGTCTCGTAAAAGCGAGACGAGACTGAGACAGCTTTGAAATAATATATTATTTCATTTTTGGAATAATATATTTTATTATATAATTATAATTTTGGCGAGAGCGAGACCGTATGTGGTCACGCTCTCGCGAGAGCAAGAGCACATGTGGTCTCGATCTCGCGGGTCACTAGAGCGTATGTGGTCTCGCTTTTGCGAGACATTAGAAAATTGTTTCTGATCTCGTTCATAGTTCTTCTTCAATCTTTCACTCTGAGACGGGCAGCCGTAATATTTTGTTGCATAACTTCGAACTACATGTTCTGGACTCCGGCAAATTACGTTTTATTATATATTTCACGATATTTGATATTTGACTAGATGAGAAGAGACGAGACAAACGGTTACGAGAGCGACAGCGCGACGAGACAAACGGTTCCTAGAGCGAGATCCAGACTGAGAAGAGAGTAATTTTTTTCACAACTAACGAGAACAAGAGGGAGACCAAGGCTGATATTGAAAGACCGCGTTTCTGAGGATGCCAGAAAAATCGGTGCAGCTGACTGGAAGGTCCTTGCCGGAGACCGGCGGACGAGACTGGAGAAAGTGGAGGCCCTGTAGGGCTGTAGCACTACTGATGATGATGAACGAGATTGAGAGGAGATTTTTGTCTCGTCTCGTGTGAAGTCCTAACAACAAGTCACCACCGAATCTACAATGTAGCAACATACTTAAATTTGATTTGAGCAGTAATTTTGTACATTTTATTGTAGAAACTATGTTCATTTGAGCAGAATTTGATTTAAAAATTGGTTTCAAAACGATAGCGTTACCGAAATTTGGCAAAGCATACACTTTGGTATTTTATACTTCTTAATTGCTGAATTTATGATATAAATCGACAAAAACCGAAAGTATATATTTTTTATGACTCATGCGCGAAAAGTGCTTGCTGACATACATTATTTAATACGAGAAATGTCACGTCTCGTTGTGTTTCCTCATAACGTGCACAAAGATTCAATATCGCTAGGTTACATTAAAATAAACAAATAAATCAAAATAAAATAAAACACAATCAAGAAGGCGATATTAAAAAAGTAACGTGAAATATCAGAATTCCCTGTCGGGTTTTTTTCACAACCTTTCACCCTAGTTACAAAATATACTATTTAAAAATGGACCTTCAAACGTCATTGGACCAATGGAAATTCGACTTGAAATGTTAAAAGATACTAAGGACATAATTGCATAAATGGGTGAAAAACTAATACTATTTACACAAGAAATACAGGAATTAAGAGCAGAAAATGAGGCATTGAAGGAAAACGTATACCATCTAGAAAAGAAGTACAAAAAGTAGTTATTCTATGCGGAATTAAGAATTAAGGAAAGCGAAAAATTACCTGCCAATATTATGGAAACAGTGGAAAATAGAATTAAAGAAGACTTAAGCGTTACAGTAGAAGGCAGAGACATAAATACAACATTCAGAATTGGCAGAAACGACACGAAAAATGAAAAGAGAAAGCCCATACACGTATCATTGGTTAATAACTGGATGAAAAGACATTATGAGGAACAAAAGAAGTTTAAAAATGCTTATCCTTCGGAAGACTATCCAAAGGAGGTCCTCAACAAGAGGAAAGAATTAGAGCCAAAACTCGAAGAGAAAAGAAAGAAGGTAAATTATGCATTTGTAAACTACGATAAACTAAATATTAAGCAAGACAGAGAAACGTAAAAGGGACCTAAACAAAAAAAATACCTAACCTAACCTAACCTATTGCAATAGAACAGCCTCGTAAACAACAGTCCACAATAAAAATTAACAGACATAAATGC
The DNA here is from genome assembly GCA_944588485.1 of Phosphuga atrata. NCBI lineage: Eukaryota > Metazoa > Arthropoda > Insecta > Coleoptera > Silphidae > Phosphuga > Phosphuga atrata. The sequence continues at coordinate 59,849,580 of OX155898.1, forward strand.
ATTCGAGATGATAGAAGCAACTCCATCAACATCATGCCCACTAAAAACTTTATCCCAAAACGGAAAGCCCCAGAACGGCGGTCAGTCATCAGCCACTGGAACAAAATAAGCAAGCAAGAACTAAATAACATTCCCCAACCAGATTGGTCATCGTGGGGAATCAGACAGCCACGCTCCACGTAATAACAAAAAAGACATACAACATAGTGCCCCAAACAAAACCTTGGAAAATTTGCACTTATAATGCAAGATCACTATCATCTATAAAGGCAAGAACTGGGATTTGTGTAAAAAGCCTTTACCCAAAAAGGGGTCCATATTTCAATAAAAGAAGACGAATCATACTAACAATATACAATAAGCTGATTTACTAAGTCACTGATAATAACATTTGAATTCGAAGTTTTGAATTTTTTTTTCTTTTAAATTATTGAATTTTTTAATTTATTTTAATTGCTAAATGTAGGTTTTTTTAATTTTATTTAAATTAAAATAAGCATCCAATTATTTTTATGTAGTTTACTTAATTAAGAAGAATTTACTTAATAAATGCAAGTCTTACAAAGGACACTAAATATGATATTGATATTCTAATAAGAAAAGAATTAAATAATTATTTTTTTAATTTTTTAACAAGAAAGAAGGAAAATATACTATAATTCACGAATTGACTAATAACATAAGTAAATATAATTACCAGTACGGTGTGGCTCCAGCATTTTACTGCTAAGAGAGACCACGAGGATCACAAGAAAAATGACAAAACTTGTTGATAGAATTAGATAGAAGTTATTTAGAAAACTTGATAGAATTAAAAAATAATTATGAACATCCATAGACTCGTTTCTGCCTTTTGGCTTCATAATGAATTAGAGAACATAGTATATTTTCCTTAATTCTTTTCTTGTAATATTGAAATTGAAATAGTACTTTTTTCCTATTTTTTGATATTTTAAAATATTTTTTTCAAAAACATATTTTTCAATTAAATCACTTTTGATTTAAAAGATTAATAACTAATCAAAAATGATTTAAAGTGATACTCGAATAACCTCATACTGTCGATAACAAAGTTAGTTTTCTATTTGATCCGCAATTAACGAGTTAATAAAGCTCCTGCAGAGAAAGTGGTGTGTGATGGGCAATAAACTGTGCATACAATGTAAGCGATTTTATTGCAGGGAGGAACATTAAACGAAACGACTAATAAGATAGAATGAAATATAATACGTTAGCACTTACAAGCGCCGAGTTTTATAACAACGGCAATTTGGAATTATCACTTGCACGGACGTCGAGGAGGAAAAAAGCGTAGACAATAGTCATAATTCAGCGCGTGGAACCATAGCACACAATTCATTTTACCGAGTGTAATGAGCGATGTCGCGTTAAGAGCACATAATAACAATAATAGATATTATTAGACGCGCAAACAACGTGACGGGGAAATTATGAATTTTGTCTGAAAATTTCATGGCGAGGATAACAAAGAAGTTTACCGCAAGAATTAATCACGCCCTATTTTTTATTTAAAAGTAATCATATTCGTGTTAAAAGTAGAATTCAAATTAGTTTGAGATACTACTACTTATATGTATAAGACAAGTTGCAATAAATACATACTTAAAAGCTAATAGTTTTTAAATTCACATTTAAAAAATTCAATAATATTGTAGAATGAATTTTAGAATAAAAGAAAGTCTTTCACTTTCGATCCGGATTTCTCATAAGATATTTCATCGAGCACACTATTAGCTAGGTAGGTTATGTAGCTTCACTGCCTGGGATTCCAGTAATTCACTCCACATGGTTAGTTTCATTTTTGAGGCGTATAAAAAGATCTTTCCCTCCCGTATTATAGTTTTGGTTGTCCTTACTTTTTATATAAAGGAGTGTCACATAAAATTTAGTTCATAAAAATCATCAATAGTATCATTAGCATTTTCTGATAAGCATTGTCTTAATGTTGGTTTAAATGTTGGTACTTACGTACTAACGCCACCACAGATACAGATTTGAACAAAATGGATGGTAAGATTAGGTTATAACGGTGCAGATAAATCCAGAACACATACCGCGACCTCTCGATACGAAGTAAGAAAAAATATTGCCTAAGGGTTTGATTATCTTATATTAGAGCAAATAAATGAAGACTACATATCACGCGATAGCGCGAACTCTCGCCGCGGTGGCGTTAATACGCAAGTTCCTAAATGTTTTGAGACACCCTTCAGTCTAAAAATGTTCAGTTAATTTGTAAATATATCCGTAACGCTGACTGGTACGGACCCCTGCATATATCGTTGCCTTTCTGTACGTATAAATCTTTGTTGTACCATCTGAAGCTTTTTATTTGTGCGGCCCAATGTGGATACCGGGTTATTAGCTACCCTTCAAACACTGCGACCAAGTGGTCTATTGTGTTTTGACCACATTTTTCACATCATAGCCCAAGAAGCCCAGGTGTTTAATTTGGCGTTAACATCTCATGTGTCGATCCCGGGATCGAACCCTGGACCTCCAAATTTGCAACTAACGCTCTGAACCTTCTGAAGTGGTTATCCCTATTCCGTTTCAGTTTCGATTTTTCTTTGTATAAATTTAATTTATTTAACGATTAAATTATTTGGACTCGATTACACATCACAAGGGTACTTCAATTTTGCTTCGGCAGTATCGCCTCCACCAGCACGGTCAGGGCCATGGATATTCCAATGGCGAGCAGCACGATCATCCCTTGGAACATCAATTTGTCTCTCGCACCACCCTTCAAGTACACTGAAACACCAACATCTATCTGGAACTTCTTCTGGAGCTCCTTGATCTTCTTGCGACCAGCCACCTAGAATTCCTTCTCCTTATTCAGCACCGCCAACTGGCACACATTGCGTCTCAAGACTTGAGCGACCACCAACAATTTCCTGACTGCGTGCATCGCGGTTTCTTCGCTGGAAAATCTCTCTGGAAAATCCGTCTGAAAACTCTCTTCGCAAACTTTCAACCAAAATGGCGTTTCCAATCAATAAACACACTTTGTGTATGAGAGTTCCTGATATAGGCAGTTTAACATGACCAGTCCCAGTTGTTTCAAATGAGCTTTAAAAACTGACTTTTGGATCTTCATTATCGCATAGAGCATCCGTTTTGGGCATTGAATATTGTCGTTGGTTGTGGTGATGATCCACAGACTATTACGCCGTAACATAAAAGAGACTCTATTTCCAAATAGTACGTGTTTATTATGGCCTGTGTGCGCAACAAACTGTTGATGTGACGAATAAGATACGATTTAGTGTTAATTTTCTTCACTATTAAATCGACAAAAATTTTCCACAGTAAGGTGCCTCTTCCACTATAATATCAATGCTATCACTGCTATAGAAATAATATCACTGTTATCACTGCTTCTTCTTCTTTTTCTTCTTCTTCTGGGTAGCACTACAACACTGGGTGGGTCTTGGCTGCGTTAACGATTTGCCTCCATCGGTCGCGGTCCAACATGGGTCCAGTCATATACCTGGATAGTCTGTAGATCTTTTAAAATGTTGTCCTTCCCAGGGCCGGCGCGTCAGAATATGCCGCCTAAGGCGAATATTACTTTCGCCGCCCCCCTCCTCACCTCTCATATTAATAAAATTCATAAACCGATGATATATTTTATTTACTTTTTTAAAAAACAATAAGTTATAAATGAATGTGTGGTAATATGGGTGTGGGGTCTATGTAGTCTCACGCGTGAGGTATATGTAAACCCACGCTGGATGAGAGGTCTGGTTTCAATTTCCGTTTACGATTTCGACTTCTGGTTTCGCCTTCCGTTTCCGATTCCGACTTCCGGTTTCGACTTCCGTTTCCGCTTTGCCACTTGAGGTTTCCTTATCCGGTTTCTCAATTTCGGTTTCCCATACTATCGATCTACTCATCGACAATGATCAAATTGTGTTCCCTTTACTGTTCGATTTTACTAGTTAGCAATTTATTCCACGGAGGTGCTGAACGTTCTAACCTTATTATCTCAGTGATTTGAAGTATGTTTTCTGTTAAAATTACAATTTTTACAATATCATCCGTAAGAAACAATTTTTTTTGTAGATTCAACAGTATTTGAACATGCTTCGTACATAAAATAATGTATGACACACATAATGGATGACAGTCGCAGTGTCATGCACAAAATCCCTTCTTCACATACTTGTATTATAAACTATTTTACGCAAACAATAATATTTATGAAAATTTTCAGATAAATTATTTCTTTCTATATAATTCACTGCATCCAGCGGTGTCGTACCTGTTGTTAATATATTTCGAACAAATTCGTTAGACAAATTTAAAGTTTCTATATCGTCAGTTAGGTAAATGTGCAAATCCTGACAATTTTTAAGAATTTCTAAATCAAATACACAAATTTGATTATGATTTTACACTTGTGTAAATCTTTCTGTAACAGAATTAGTACATATATTTAAGAGATAATTAAAAACTTCAACTTCAAATTTTGTAGACAGATTTTCTATTGGTTTATCTGTTCCTTCGTAAATAAATAATTTGCCTTACGTCTAATTCTAATTGAAAGACTGCTACCAAAATCTGCATTTATATCCATTTCATTAGCTATTGCATATTTTAACACATGCTGAAAAAATCATATTTAAAATATGCCGCCCTCAAAATATGGCGCCGTAAGGCGATCGCCTGTCCGACCAGGCGCATGTGCCGGCACTGGTCCTACCATCTGATTCTCGGCCGCCCCAGCGATCTCTTTCTTGCTGGGTCTCCTTCACATACTACCTTGATCAGTCGGTCGTCAGGTGCTCTTTGGACATGCCCAGCCCTTCTCAGACGCTGGGATTTTATTGATTTGACAATATCCGGCTTTTGATATAGGTCCTGCAGTTCTGCATTCGTCCTTTATTCCCCTATTGCTCCGTCTTTGGATCCTTGATGAGGCCAAATATTCTTCTCAGGATCTTCCTTTCAGCCCGCTTTAGTAGAACCTCATTGTGTTTCGTAAGGGTGCAGGTCTCACAGCCATAACAGATGATCGGTTTGATTACAGCCTGGTACACCCTTAGCTTTGATAATGTCGACACCGTTTTGGATTGCATGAGGGTTCGATTAGGTTAGGTTTTATCTACCTAACAGATGATCGGTTTGATTACAGCCTGGTACACCCTCAGCTTTGATACTTTCGACACCGTTTTGGATTGCATGAGGGTTCCCATGGCAAGGAAAATCTCTTCGTTGCTGTCGTTGTCTGAGCATATCGTGGCTCCAAGATACTTAAACTGTCTGACACATTCGAAGTTATAGGTGTCCATCGTTATATTCTGACCGATTATGTCCCTGGCTGGTTGTCGGGTAATGTGCATGTATCTGTTTTCCATTTTCCCATTTTCTTACATTCCTTCTCTATTTTCAGGAAGCTTTCCTTAACTTCGACAGTACTTCTTCCGACCGCGTCAATGTCGTCCGCGAAGACCAGGATCATCTGTGGCCCCTGGTTGGTATATACTTCCGTGGTGATGTTCGTCTTGTTGATAACCATATCTAGGACTATGTTAAAGAGTAGGGGCGGCAGTCCATTTCCCTGTCTCAATACACTCATGATCGAAAATTCCTCAGTTATATCACTGCTATAGAAATAATATCACTGCTATGCCATATCTTTAAACTCAACGAACGGCTAATTCTCTAGAAAATTCAGAAACATTTAGACCCTCTGTTAACACCCCAACAGGCAGGCTTAAGACCTGGAAAATCATGTTCATCGATCTCACAGACGCGTACGATACAATAAACCCTGCTTATCAAAGTCTACAACACCACAAAAAACTACAAACTAACGAAAGCAGTTCAATCAATGCTCCAAAACAGAAGCTTTTATGTTCAAAAACTTTAATGTTCAAAAACTTCAAAATAAAAAAGCCGCTGGAGATTCCAAATAAACGGTCTCCCACAAGGAAGTGTTCTAGCCTCCACCCAATTCAATATATACACAAATTACCAGCCTATAACAGAAAACGCCAAACACTACGTGTAGTGACCTAGTGACCTAGTTGTCACAGTTCAAGGTGAAACATTCGGGGAGATAGAGGTAAGTCTGAAGGACACAATGGGAGCTATGTCCAAATACTATCGAAAAAACTAACTAAAACCGAACCCATCAAAAACCCAAATAAGTGCTTTCCATTTAAATACCCACAAGGCTAACAACAAACTTAACGTGTCCTGGGAGGGCAAAGAACTAGAATACGCCGAAACACCAAAGTATCTGGGTGTAATCTTGGATAAAACACTAACTTACAATTAGCACTGTCATAAAACCCAGACGACAAAAACTAGCTGCTAGAAATAGCCTTGTACAAAAACTAGCTAGAAGCAAATGGGGTGCAAACCATCAAGTCATGAGAACATCCACGCCAGCCCTCTGCTTTCCAACTGCAGAATATGCCTGCCCAGTCCTGTGCAGATCAAGACATGCAAAACAGGTCGACATCGCCCTAAACCAAAGTTGCAGCATTATTACTGAATGCATGAAACCAATAAACCAATTGTACAAAGCAGCGGGCTTCGCAGAACCAAGAGAAAGAAGAATGGGTATCGAGCACGTAGAAAAATTTAAGCAATTTTTGTGTACTTTATGGCCAAGAATAGTAACGGAAAAGGCTCAAATCATGGAAAAATTGTCTTCAATGTGCCGCCGTGGAACCGCCCGACAACTTCCCTTTCAACTAAAGCCCCTGTGCAGGGTAAAATTTAGACTGGAAGACATTGAGAGTATCTGCGCCAGCCCTCTGCTTTCCAACTGCAGAATATGCTTGCCCAGTCCTGTGCAGATCAAGCCATGCAAAACAGGTCGACATCGCCTGAAACCAAACTTGCAGGATTATTACTGGCTGCATGAAACCAATCAACCAATTGTACAAAGCAGCGGGCTTCGCAGAACCAAGTGAAAGAAGAATGGGTATAGAGCACGTAGAAAAATTTAAGCAAATCTTGTGTACTTTATGGCCGAGAACAGCAACGGAAAAGGCTCAAATCATGAAAAAATTGTCTTCAATGTGCCGCCGTCGAACCGCCCGACAACTTCCATTTCAACTAAACCCCCTGTGCAGAGCAACATTTGGACTGGAAGATATGGAGAACGCTAAACAGAATACGAACCGACGTGGCACCCGTAAAACAAACAAACTAAAGTCGAAAATTGAGGAAGACCAACAATGCCGCAGTGAATGTGAGGAGATACAAAAGATGGGCCACCTGCTGGGATGCACATTATGCCCTGCAAGGAGCTCCATAAATGAGACGCAAACGTTTTCAAACATAAATGCCATAGACTTAGCCCGGTGCTGGGCAGAAAACTTTGAATGGAATGTATAAACTTAATAAAGTCGCAACACAGCCTGAATATATAAATATATTCAACCTTTCCGGAGCTCTATTAAACTAATGAATCTTTTTAGGTCTACCAGAAAAAAATCTCATGTGATGCACATGTGATGCACATGAGATTTGTTTTTGGTAGTAATCTAACCTAAAAAGACTCATTAGTTTTATAGAGCTCCGGAAAAGTTGAATATATTTATATATTCAGGCTGTGTTCGTACTTTATTAAGTTTATTTGATTATGTATAAAGTAGTATGGTTTTACCAATTCTAAATTGATTGGCATGATTTCGGACTTGAAAAAGTAAAGTAAGTCCCCTGTAAAATATAGATATAGATGGACAGGTGGGTGACCAGTGGAGAGGTAAATAAATGATCAAAATTACGGGTGAACAGCTTACGTTAAAAGTGGCTATTGACTGGTGGGTAGGACATCTCAACACCTTGAAGACTGGGAGCAGAGAGACGGAAGTCAATTCTGCGACCTCTTGACTCGAATCTTGTCACTCATATGGATACACAAACACAGAAAACTATGGAGGACAAACGATATTGAAACGCTACATAATTACATTTTTCGGTTAATAGCACTAATTGGACACCTAAAATTTTAATGGAGTTGGACCTTCTTGGGCTTGGACCATTTCAAATTATTCTTGAGTTTTATCTAGTCTATGGACTTTCTTTTTGTGTCCAAGATCATACAGTGTGTTTTATCTAGAACCATTTCGCTAGTGATTCAATTAACTTGTTGGTATCTAGTTCAGCTTGTTGTGTTGTGTTCTGGGAAACAATCAATCACAAACTACAATCATCTGCACGTTCAGTTATGTTGTTTATAAGATGCGCGATAAAAGTAAACAAAACATAAAACAGGGGAGAGAACACTACCTTGTGGGACAACTGTGATAAATGTGATCGGGGACGATCTTGTGATTTCCTTATCTATCGAAATTTATACAATTTGTTCTCTGTCTTTTAGAAATGATTGTAGCCAGTTTGCCGTCTTTCCTCTTATGCCATATATTTTGGATTTGATCTAGTCTTGTTTTTCTACTGTTGTCTGTCTACTATTATCTCTCTACTCTTGTCTGTCTTGTTTGTCTGCAAGAGACAAAGCTCAAGTCTTGCTGACGGCAAGAGTCTTGTCAGTCTAGTCAAATCAAATCCAATCCATTTATTTGCTAGCAGATATAAATGAATACATATAAGCTATCAATAAGTCATAAATCATTAATGTTGTACAAGCATCTATCTATCAGGTATATTTTAAGTTTCTGTCGAAATAATCTCATTGAAGTTTCCTCTTGTAGTTGAGTAGGTAGCTTATTGAAGATATGGGTTCCTATGTGAGAGGGTGCTTTGCTGCATATAGGGTTTGGGAATACCCGGTCTTTTTAGACTCGGCGAGTCCGAGTCGAGTCCGAGTCTGATTTTTCGGGTCCGCGTCCGGGTCCGGGTCTAATCCGTCTCGCAATTTAAACAAAAATACGAAAGGGTTTTTTCATGTTCACGCGTATAGTAAAGCAAGCGATACTGTACGAAATTGCCGATTAAGTTAAGTGGTACTTAGATAAACAAGGGATTTGGAGAATGTATTGGTAAATTGGCAAATAGGTAAATAAAACAAAATTCCACAAGAGGCTAAAAGCGGAAGGCAAATGTATGAATTCCCTTCTAAATTGTCTAAAGTTAATTCAACTTGTCCGTATTCTTCGACATCATAGACGCTCTCGTGAGAATAATAATTTTCATCTTAATCGTCATCAATACCATCTAGACCTTGGTCATCTTCATCTTGCAAGCCGGTAATATTTTTCTTTTTATATACTACATCACAAATAGAGAAGTGTATAATGTGATTCTTCTGAATGAAGATTCTTGTCTAAATTTAATATTTTCTCAACCAACTATATGTTTTTTAAATTTTATATTAAATGTGTTTAAGTGTTGTTCTACTTTTTCGACTAATTCTATGGCAGTACATGAGTTACAAATTCTAAATAAACCCAGATTATACACTACAGAGTCAATTCCATGCAAATTGATATTTAGATATGTTCGAATTTTCATTTTTCATTTCAATTTTCATCAAGTGTAATGCTAAATCGTCGATCTTCTTTACGACGCGGTCTACTAGACAACTAGACAATGCCAAACATTCAAGACCCGAGACTCGTCGAGTCTTAGATCGGGTATCGGGTACCGGGTATTTACCCTTGGACTCGTCGAGTCCGGGTTCGGGTACTCGGACACGAAAAACCCTAGCTGCATAGCGTTAAGTTGGCAAATGGTGTTCGTATTATATTCCTTACTCTAGTATTGTATGAGTCTTGATCTATGTTTTTTGGTAAGTGGGGTTTATTTTTGAAAATATGACATGATATTTCCCAGAAGTATATGGATGCAACCGTCAAAATGTTTAGGGTTTTGAAATGTGGCCGATATGATGTTGTCCTCTATATACACTTAATAGCCCGCACCACCATCTTTTGCGCCCTGAAGACGACATCTAGTTGTGGTGATGTCGCCCATATAATAATCGCGTATGTGATAATGGACTGGACCTCTGCGTGGCAGATTCGTAGCAAGAGCGGCAGATCTATGTTATTTAGTAGAATTTTTAGCATGTAGGTTTTTTGATTTACCTTGGAGGCAATGTTATGGATGTGCGTATTCCAGTGTATTTCGTCTTCTAGTAGTACTCCTACAAATTTAATACTACTTCTTCTTTCTATCCTCGTGTCGCCAATGTTCAATAAATAGTCTTCAGCTTTGGTACGACGCTTTGTTTGGAAAATAACATAGTTTGTCTTCTCTGTGTTTAAATGAAAATTATTTGCTGAAAACCAATTTTCAGGTAATATAGAAGGTTATTGGCTACTACTTCAGTTGTTTCCACCGACTCCTCTGAGATGATAAAGCTTGCATCATCAGCGCAGAACACACTTTTGACCCCGCCTAAATATCGTGGGAGATCTGCGATATATAGTGTGAAAAGGAGAGGGGCGAGAACGCTACCCTGTGGGACACCCATTTCTATATTGACAGTTATTGATATGCAATTCTCGATTTGTACATGATAGACTTGTCCGAGGAGGAATTCTTAAATTAATGAATATTTGAAAGATCAGTTGCCAGAAATACGATCACAGTGCAGCCCGTTGCTCTAGCGAACCACTTAATGTTTCTGTGGCACATCCCTACAAGAAAGAACTTTCTGTTATATCCTAAGATGTATAAATTGCGAATGGGCCTTCTGGCAAATTCCAGAAGCTGTCCAAATTTATGGAAGAGTCTGCAATTCAGAGAATTAGAACAACGGAAAAACTTTCGTACCAAGAAGCTAAACGCAAGATTTCTGCCAATACACCGGCCTTAAATTAGCTATTATATTAGCTAAGCCACGTCACTGTGAAACCAGATGTCACGAAAACCAGACTGGCTCGAAACCAGATGCCTAGATGTCAAGGGGATAATTTCAAGACTAATTCACAAAGTTTATAAAAGCACTGATTTATAAATGACATGAAAAAACAGTAAATTCAGAGATAAGTGTGCAAGAGTACTAGCAGAAAAGGCTACCATTAGTCCCCAGCCCGACAACTAACCTGCGTTTATTAAAACCCCTATGCCAGTAGGGACAGAAAAAAAGGAAACGAGGAGCTCTTCGAAATAGTTCTTAATCATACTCCGAGGAGAGTTCAAAGACCGAACGAGGCTCCAAAATTTCATTGGTGAATGAAAAGCACAACGTCTGAGAAAAAGGAAGGAATTGCCTTCTGTTTGCCAAATATGATCTGAGCCATCTTCCACATTTTCCCCTGATGCCATAGGTTTCTAGTTTATTCATTAGTTTTGAGTGTGATACGCAATCGGATGCTTTCGTGAGGTCACAGAAAATACCCATTGGGCATTTTTGATTATCAATTTCCTGGAGAATTTGGTGATATAATTGTAGTATTGCGGTTGTGGTAGACTTCTCCTTACAGAATCCATGTTGTTCCTGTGGTATGATGTCGTGCTTTTTAATGAAGGGCAAAGTCTGCTTACCATTGCGTATTCTAGGATTTTTGCTATAGCTGAAATTAAAGCAACTGGCCTGTAATTTTGAATATTCATAGTATCACCTTTCTTATAGATCGGGATTATTAGTGACTTTTTTAGGATATCCGGAAACATCTCATACTCGAAAGAGCTGTTGATTAGATGAGAGATTGGATCAGCTAAAACAGAATTCAACTCTTTTATTAAGATACAAGGAATACCATCCGGACCTTGAGCTGTTGAGTTTTTTAAATTGAATATAAGTCTTGTTGTTTCTTCAGATGTGAATTCTTCTAGATAGATTGTTTTGGTGTTTAAGGCTATGTGGTAAATCGCGATCCATAAGAAAGGTGATACTATGAATATTCAAAATTACAGGCCAGTTGCTTTAATTTCAGCTATAGCAAAAATCCTAGAATACGCAATGGTAAGCAGACTAATGCCCTTCATTAAAAAGCACGACATCATACCACAGGGACAACATGGATTCTGTAAGGAGAAGTCTACCACAACCGCAATACTAAAACTATATCACCAAATTCTCCAGGAAATTGATAATAAAAAATGCCCAATGGGTATTTTCTGTGACACAGGCTTATGTATTGCTTCAACAGAGTTCTAGAAGATAGAATTAAATTCAGTGGTAATCTTCTTGGGAGAGGTTATCTAGTTGTTATTGACTTGTAATCTAATTTGGTTTTTGTTAGATAATTCATTGATTGTTTTCCAAATTGCTTGCTGGTTGTTGACCGTATTTTTAATTTTGGTGTTGTAGTAGTTGCGTTTAGTTTGATGAATAAGTCTTTGATGTTTGATTTTTTCAAGTGAATAAACTGTCTTTAATGTTGCAAATCTTGTTTGCAGAACTAGCAGATACTTTAATTTCCTACTAGATATTTCTACCTCTTTCGTGACCCACGTGGATAATGAGCGTTTCACTTTTCTCAAAGGAAAGGAGTTCCAGAAATGATGTTGTAGAGTGCATAAGAACGATTTTGCTTTGCGATCACAGTCAGTTTTGGAGTACATATCTTGCCAAGTTTCTTCATTTAGTGCTTTATGAAATAATCTTTTATTTTCTACCGTAAAAGCTCTAGTAAACCGGTCCTTAGGTTGGGTAGCTTTTCTTCCAATGTTGTTTAAGATTATAATGTGATGATCTGATAGTGTGGTGTCTTCTGTATCTAGTCTTTTCTGTATAGTCTTGCCGGTCTAATCTTCTTTGTCTAGTCTTTTTTGTCGGATCTTGTCTCATTGATATTGCCTGTCTGGTCTTGTTTGTCTAATATTCTTGTCCGTCTAATAACACGAAAACAAGTTAGGTTTATGCAATTTGAAAAGTAATAAGTTTATTAAATTGGCTATCGCACGTAGAGCTTTTGAAATTTTCCAAAATCTTTTATTTCTTTAGTTCTAAAACTCACCCAGACATGATGCAAATTGAACTATTAACCCTTAACCACCTGCCAAACGTCTCAGGTGAGGAAATTACTGCTACTTTGGGTCTGAGAGACGTATGTCAGGTGGTTAGGTGTTAAGAGACTTGTTTTTGTAGTCAACATTTTCATTGATAACTCAAAACCTAGATAAGTTTGATTTATTATATTTGGTTCATAACTAGATTATTAAATTTGCTATGACGTGCAATTTTCAAGATTTTTCAACAGCTTCCAGTTCTCCCAGGAAAATCGTTCAAACTTGATCATAATAGAACTAATAACTGACTTACTCAGCAATCTAGATTAACATCCATAACTATTTCATCACACTATATCATCAAGGAGTTTATTGACGAGACGGGATGGACTATTGCCGCGTTACTTAATTTGCCTTTCTGAAATTCGTGTTGATGTTTTGGAATTATATTCTATTCTTTGAGGAAAGGTAATAATCGGTTTAAAATACCGTATTCTAATATTTTGGAGAATACCGATATCAAAGAAATCCATCTATAGCTCGCTAAGTTTAAGAAATAAAATTAAAAAATAACTCACACCATTGCTTTCTAAATAACAATAACACGTGAGAAATAATTATAACGCAACGTCGTTTTTATAGTAAAATTACTACGGATATTCGCAATTTCTAAATAGTTTTGAAATGAATTTATTAGGAGATGAGTTTAGGATGCTTGAGTCGCAAACGCCGACGATTAAAAAGCGAGGAATAAAGCCAAGAACGGTAAATTTATGGGCGCGAGCCGCGGAATCAGTTACGCAATGGAGCGTTTAATTAGCCGTTTCCAATTAGAGAACGCAGGACGGAAACAAGAGGTCAACAAATAATCTCAAAACGAAATTATCTGGAAAGTTTCAAATGCCTCCCAAATTTTAATAAAAGACGTTTTTGACGTAATTGCCCGGCAATGGAAGGGATCATTTTAAATATTTGATGGACTGCAACGGAGTAGTTTTACAATACGTTATTATCTGCTCGGAAAGTTTTGTTGGGACAATCTAAAATGATTGTTAAAATACAAATGTTCATATGAAATTTTAAGAGTGGCTTTGAAAAAATTGGGTTGAATCAATTGAATGTAATAATCTCCTTTCACGTGGGGATTTAAGGGAAATTCAATGGGAGAAAGATTTATTTTAGTCGGGACGAGGCACCGAAAAGCGCAACGATTAAATAAGCGAGAATAATTGTGTAAATATGTGTTTGTTAAGAGTTTTGTATTTATATGTTCCGCATGATTCAATTTGCAAACAAACTTTTTAAACGGGATTTTCAAAGAATGTTTGTATTTTGATTTGGACCTTTATTTGTTGTTGTGACAAGAAATTTGTGGAGATTATTTTTAAACCTTGTAGTTAGTACAATAAAATTATCCATAAAATGTACTGCAAAACGCGGTGAAGTAATTTATAACGGTTGTATTTCCATAAACATTACTTGTTTGATAATAACACTAAAAAACCTAATGTTTGCTTTTATAAAACAATCTTTGTTGACATTAGACGTAATTACAATATCATTCAAATACTTGCTGGCAAATATATGGAATATTTACTGTGGTAACGGTCATTTGGATTAAATATTTCATGTTGATGGGGACTGTAAAACAGAAACATTTTTTATTATTTTCTTGAATTTTTAAACGACTTTAATATGTATTGGAATAATAGAAGATTAATCTCAGAACAACATTTTCTAAATTAAAATAACTCAATCATAACAGGGTGTTCAGAACGCTTTGCTGCCGACAAGACAATACCTGATTTAGTTTCATCTGATAAATTAGTTTTACAATAGTAAACCAGCAATATGGTTTAAGAAACAGTATTCCTATATTCCGATAAATAATTTTACAAAAGTTGTAATAAAATCAGAAAAAAATGTTGTAAACCTTTAATATTCCTGCTAAAACTAGAAATAACATCAAAATGTAAATTAAAATAGTGTAAATATATTGTTGCAAAAATAGGAATAATATATTAGGGGTACCGGAAAGTAATCCATTTTTTAAATGTGGTGACTTCTAACTTCTTATACTGGTTTCTGTCAGCAAGTAAACTGATTATGTCAAATAAGTTTGGTTGGCTAAACGTCAATCTACCATTTTCTGCTGAGTTTCTATTATTTGAATAAACCGTTTAAAAAAGGCAAGTCAATTAGTAAACGAAGTACACCTGCGCCATTGTATGCGATTTCTCTTTGATCAAGGTTTAAAGGCTACTGTATACGTATACGGAAAGATCGTAACAGCAAACAAATACCAATTCTGGTTCAGAAAGTTTCGAGAATGTGACACCAATCTCTGAGATGCTGCACGAATTGGAAAACCTAGTGATTTCAAAGAGGACGCTTTAAAAGACCTGGTGGAATCAGATCTGCGACTAACCATTCAAGAAATGTCTGAAAGCCTCTCAGCAAG
Organism: Phosphuga atrata; assembly: GCA_944588485.1. Lineage (NCBI taxonomy): Eukaryota > Metazoa > Arthropoda > Insecta > Coleoptera > Silphidae > Phosphuga > Phosphuga atrata. Next base: position 59,864,893 of record OX155898.1, read on the forward strand.
TCAATAGACGGGGTGTGTGGGTTCGGCATGAATTAAACTAACTTCACAAACAGCGTCGAATGATTTGTTCTTCTTTGATTACAAGGAACCACATTACCACCTGGTCAAACGATAACTGGAGAAGTATAGAAGTGGAGAAGTATATACATAATATATACAGGGTATATATTATGTCTAAATTTTGCTTTTTTATAACCGACATGCGACATACTCTACTTATATCGTCTATACTATATTTCGTCTAATTTTTCTTTATAATCTACATAATATGTTGATAATCTACATAATAATACTATACTATACAAGTTTGTACGGAACCCTCGGTGCGCGAGTCACAAGTCGCACTTGGCCGGTTTTTTTTAATCAGAAGACACCTGAATTTTTCAAAAAGTTTATTCAAAATCTGGCAACACGTTGGGAAGAGGTTATTTCAAAGGATGGAAATTATATTTTAGTTAATAATAATAAAATTTTGTAATAAATGAGTTTTAACTTTTTGTAAAAAAAAGGTTAGAAGGACCTCGTGGTCGATAGTCCATTATATAAAGTATACAATAAATACATTCTTCATCTCTATATATGTTTGTGTAATTTTTTAAATTGTGTTTTAATTTTGTCTGTTCTCATTTTTATTATGAATAACGTCGCGAAATTTAAAACATAACAGATTATGTTTTTTAAGCGATTTAAGATAGTCATTAAATGCATTTTAAAAAGCCGTAATTAGCTTTAATTCATTACATCATGAATATTAACGATGCACGTAAAACAACTTAATTAAATTAAAGAAACGATGACATGAAAGTTTGCTAATCATAATCAAGAGCTTGAGTTGCAATCTTTAAACACGTGTCATTATTATTTCATTTGCAAACTTACAACATTCGTTCATATCCAATATTCATTTTAAATTGCATGAATTTATTCATTCATTCATTAACAGATTTCTACGGCTGTCGCCGCCTCGCTGTCCTCCCAATTTCCAATGTTGTCTATCGTAACAGGTTTCCTCTTCTAAATTTCTAGCGTCCATTGTTTCTTTTATGTCGTCTCGCCAGCTTCTTCTCGGTCGTCCTCTCTTCCCTCGTTCCGATGATATCGATTTCGGAACTTTCTTGGGCCACCTGTTCTCTATTCTTTTTGTATGTCCAAACCATACTAGTTGTCTTCATTCGATTTCGTCTCCTACAATCTGTTCCTTGCACATCATTTCCATTATTCTCGTGTTCCGTACCCTCTCCAGTCTGGATTTTCGGCTCCTTCTTAAGAAATCCATTTCAGTTGCTAGTGATTTTTGTTTATTCTTTTTGCTCACATCCCACACTTCCGCCCCATAAATCATCACGCTCTCATCACTGCTTTTCATCACTGCAGTCATCACTGCTTTTGTATATTCTCCTTTTTGTTTCCTTCTGATTTCTTTTTCACAAAGGAGTGAGTTTAATGCTAAAATGGCTTTATTACCTTTCGTAATCCGTTCTCTAATTTAGTCATTGCTGTTGGCCTGTTTGTTTAGGATAACTCCTAGGCATTTACTCTGGGCTACTCCTTTTCTTATTCCAGAGTCCAAGGGTAGGTCGTTACACTCGTTGTTACCGAGTAACAGATATTCACACTTACTCATATTCAAGGTCAGTCCAACTTTTCCATATTCTTCCTGCAGTTTTCAAATCATATAACTTAAATCGTCATCGTCCTCCGCTAAAACAATTTGGTGATCCGCGAAATATAGACTATATAGTGTCTCATTTCCCACTCTTAGTCCCATGCTCTTACATTTATTCGTCCATCCTTCTAGGGCTCTATCTAAATAAATTTTTAATAGAGTGGCCGATAAGCAGCATCCTTGCCTTAGGCCGTTGGTTGTGATAAATGCCACTGACAGTGTGTTGCCAACTTTTATTTGAGCAGAATTATTTTTGTAGTACTCTCTGTTGGCGTTTATTAGAGGAAGTCTTATACTAAGTTGTTGCATAGCTTTCTAAAGTTGTATCTCGGGGACGCTATTGTAGGCTTTTTCAAGGTCGATAAGAGCAATGTGTGTTTCTCTGTTCCTTTGCGTTCGTTTTCTAGGGCTATTTTTAAGGTGAAGATATTATCCGTTGTGGATCGGCCCGCTCGAAACCCCGCCTGTTCTTCCGGATGTTTATTTTGGATATCTTCTTCTATTAAGTTTCTGAGAATCCGTGAATATTGTCTGGCAATTGTTGGAATAACTGCTATCCCTCTAAAAATGTTTGGGTCGTCCTTAGTTCCTTTTTGTAGATTGTTGTTATATAGGATGTTCTCCATTCCGTAGTAATATTTTCCCTGTTCAAGCACATTTCGAAGATATTTTTCAACATTTCTAAAAGTTTCGGTGGACCATACCTGATAAGTTCAGGATAGATTCCTCCAGGTCCTGGGAATTTCCTTAACTTAGTGGTCCTAATAGCTTCTTCAACCTGGGTACTATGTAAATGTATTATATTTCCGCTTCCTTGATATTGATCCTCTTGCATAAACTGCAGGCGCCTTTCTTCCAGGAGATGTCTGAAATATCGTACCCATTCGCTGTTTGATATACTGTTTAAGTTCGTGTCTGGTTTCGTTGTTGCTCGTATGGATTTTATTGTTTTACATGCTTCAGAGCTTCTGGTTCCCCCAAGGTTTTGATCTATGAAGTCGCATTTTTTAATCCACGCCTTTGGGGAACGAGCCCGAAGGGCGAGTTCCCCATTATCTGGAGCGCTGTAAAATCATTTCCGCACGAAATTTGCATAATTTTTTTTTCTTAAAAAAGAGAATTCTTCTTCTTAAGTACTTCCTGTTTTACTTTCCTGTTCGCTCTTTTGTATTGTCCTCTGGTGTCTGCGTCATCTTTCTGTATAAGTTTTTTTGTAGATTTCCATTTCATTCTTGATCTGTTGCCCTATTTCATCCTCCCACCAATAAATTCTCTTCTTCCGTATTTCTGTTCCTAGTGCCTTTTGAGCCGCTTCTGTGATATAGCTTTTAATATGCTCGTACTCGAATTTATCAAACTCTTATATTGATTAACATTTATAAGACAACTATATAACAGGTGGGCTATTGAAAACGAAACAAGGGGATTTTCGGTTCTTTAAAGATGAATTCTCAAAAAACGCTCAAACAACTCAACTGTGTTTGTGAGGGGGACACCTTTTACAAGAAAATTTGTAGCCAAATCACTCAACCCCATCGCGCTGGGAACACAAACCCTTAAATTTTAAATGGCACGGTGCGATAAGTGATACCTCATTTGAAAAGCCATTTTGCCCTGAAAACTAAACGGTTAACATTTTCCATATTTATCAAATTCAGTTTTCGAGATTATTTACTTTCAAGTTGTGAACGCGTTTTTAGTTTATTTCGTTGAAATAAAATGGTGATCGTTAATTAGAAGGCCATTTGACTTTTCAACAAGATGGAGCGCCACCAAATTATACCCAGGCTGTATAATATATTTTGCAAAATACATAAGAGGACTTAATAGTGATCCTTTCTCTACATATTTGTTTTACCCGGATTTCTAAAGCTGTCACCGCTTCTACGTCCCAGTTTCCATATTCTCCTGTCAAGAAATTGTTCCTCGGTTAGGTTTCTTGTTTCAATCGCTTCATCTATTCCATCCCTCCAGCTTCTTCTAGGTCATCCTCTCTTTGTCCTCTCCGGCGGTATCCATTCCAGCACTTTCCTAGGCCATCTATTCCCATCCATTATTTTCGTGTGACCAAACCAAATCAGTTGTTTTTTCTCAACTTCGTCAGAAATATTCTTTTCCCTGCCCATTCTATTTCCGATATCCTCGTTTCTCACTCAATCCCTCCGTGACACACCACAGCTTCTTCTTAAGAAATCCATTTCAGTTGCAAGTAGTTTTCTCTTCAGTGTTTCTGTTATATCCCATACTTCTGCTCCATACGTTATCACACTCTGAACAATACTTTCATATAGGCGCTCTTTTGTTGTTCCTTATATTATTTTCCCAGAGGATAGAATTTGGGGCTCCTATGATTTTTCTACCTTTATTATTCATTTCTGTTAACTCATTCCTGCTATTGCCCTCTTTGTTAAATACAACCCCTAGGTATTTGGACTTTTCTACTCCTTTTATGTACTCGTTTTCTAAGAGAAGATTATTCTGGTTGTTTCTGCCTATTGCCAGGTATTCGCATTTACTCATGTTCATCGATAGATCAGCTTTTCCGTAACCCTATTTCAGTTTTCTGACCATATACTCCAAATCGTCTTCATCCTCTGGTACCACAACCTGATCGTCAGCAAAGTATAAACTATAGCGCGTCTAGTCTCTAAATCTCCCACTCTCAGTCCCATTTGTGCACACTTTCTTGTCCACCCTCTAAGAGATCGGTCGATGTGAATTTTAAAAAAAAGTAGGGGATAGACAGCACCCCTGTCTGAGCCCCTTGGAGGTCTTGAACTCTCTGTCAGGCCTGTTCCTAGCTTGACTCTTGCAGAATTGTCCCTATAGTAGTTTTTAGTGGCCTCTAGTAGAGTCGGTCTGAACTCTAGTTCCTCCATTCTTTCCCATAGTTGTGATATCGGGACGCTATCGTAAGCCATTTCTAGATTAATCAGGGCTATATGTGTTTCTCTGCCTCTTTGTATACGCTTCTCTAAGGCTATTTTAAGGGTGAAAAGGTTGTCTATTGTTGAGCGACCCATTCGAAATCTAGCCTGTTCTTCAGGTTGTTTGTCTTTAATAGGGTCTTCTATAGGGTTTTCAGTATACGAGAATATATTCTGCCTATTGTAGGAATGACAGCGATTCCCCGGAAATTATGTAGGTCATTTCGTGATCCCTTTTTATGTATGGCTGTGATATATGACGTTCACCAAGCTTTTGGAATATCTGCACCATTTAGACACCGCTCAAATAAATTCTTCAACATAACCTTCAGTTTTTCAGGGCCAAATCGTACAAATTCCTGGTGTATTCCACTAGGTCCTGGGGATCTTCTAAGTCTAGTCGTTTTAGTAGTTCTAGTAATCTTGTTTCTCTTTTTCTTGGTTTTCGTTAGGATGGCTATATCCATATTGCGATTTATGAATTCTGATATAATTTCTTGCTGTTTGTTTCGGATTCCTCGGAAGTTCCACGTTCCAAAAATTCAAAGTCCATTTTCGTTGCTATTTTCATCTTCTGTTTTTCTTCTATTTTCGGCGATAGTGTATTTTTTTGCGGGTGTAAGGTTGCTGGCCTCACGACTCAACCCCCATCCTTGGAGGATCGGGTATCTATCTTAGTCTGGTCCTTCTCTCTTCATCTGTCTGACTTGGGTGGCCCTTCTGGTAGCTACGCCACCTTCAGCATAGCTGCCAGGATCATTAGGACACGCAACCTCCCCCACCCGGCATAATGCCTTCGTCAAGGTGTAGATATTTCGAGGGAGCTCTACATATTTGTAACATTTTATTCTTCCACGTAGAGTTAAACTTATTAAAATATTTTTGTAAACAAATCCAGACATGTCAATCACGAATCGTAACCGAATCCGAAAATTTCAAGATATTCAAAAATTGATAAAATATGTGTTAACCCTTCAAGGACTTTAATGAAACTTTTACTGAATGTAGGTGGCCATATGGAGTACACGCTGGCCAAATTTCAACTCTCCTTCTCCGCTGGGGGCGGCGTGGGGAATTATTTTTGCCTATGAGGTTTTTTGCTCGTCAACGCCTCAAAATAGAAAATTATGACCGGAATGTCCGTTTGTAGGACGTCGGTGTCTACAAAAAAGTATTCTTTGCAAATTTTGTAAAATAGTCCGAATTAGCCGAAAGTAACAACATTTTTATTGAGACAAAGCGGGACAAATGGGATGATATGAGAAAATAAAAGATATATTTTACTACTATTCTACTTACACACCAAAATGAACACATTAGTACATTATTGTATTTGTAGGATGCCACTATTATAATCGTGTGTAAAAGTAACCAAATCGTGCGTAAAAGTTAAATATAAATCAAATGGAGTTTCATTATTAAACGATTTCTGTTTGTTGTTACTACAGCAAAAATTTGCGTCACTGAACAAAAAACATGCACGTAATAAAAATAAAATTTCTGAAGTGCACTCATTGCAAACTCAGCAACTTATGTATAAAAGCCCTTCTTCACACACTGACGTTGTTGTATACATGATTGACGTATTGTTGTATACATTGACGTATTGTTGTATACATTCATATACTTGTCTATAAATATATAAAAAAATGTATTAATTATTTGTAGCTATAAAAACATTTGTAAAAAACAAAAAAATCAACTTTCATTATGTTTATGTTTTTAATTAATTTAAATTTTTTATTTAAAAAAAATATACGATTTTCTTTCCCTGTCAAATTTTTGATCCGAGAGAATACTATGATCATTTATTAACATGTCGTGAAATTTCTCACATGAACTGTTGAAATTATTTTATAACACTTAATATAGATTTTTCAAAATATTTTAATAAGCAATCTTATTCTGTTTAAAATGAAGCAATAACTCCGTCCATTTGTTGCCTGTTTCCATATTTGCAGACAATCAACATTTATTTTTTTCATCAGTTACGTATCTTTTTAACATTAACGCACAACAAAAAAAGTTCATTTTCGCAAATTATTTTTCGGAAAATGGTTACTAATATATTCAAAAGATTTTTCTACATATTCCCATAAAGTCTGCTTTTTTAATGTCATCAAATGAAAATTTCAGATCAAGGTGCTATTAAACGACCGGATTTTCTGAAAATAGTCAGAAATATTTATGACTACTGCTTGGAATATCTTGAAAAATGGACAGTTCAATTCGAGGATATTCAAAAATTTCATTGGGTGTAAATATAAAAAGGTGATTTTATTGGAATACGTGGAACAATCTTATTTTACATATGGGACTACATTTGAGATAAGAAATGCAGATATTTTCTAAAGAGCATGATATTTTTATAAATTGTCGGGACGCGGGACTGTCTTCCAAAAAGAGGGACCGCCCCGCCAAAATCGGAACGTGTGGTAACTTTAGTTAGCCACAAAAGTAAAAAATATAATTTTTTTCCACTCTCTAAATTTCGATTTTCAATTTACATGGGTTTAAATGGAGGACGCGATTGGAGGTTTTCAAAAAAAATCTTCCGCAAAAATGGTTCGCTTTAGAAAGATGAAAATGACAGGAGTTTTAGATGAAAATTTTCTCTATCGAATAGTGTAAAAGACATGTTTGGAAAAGTTCGGAAAGGTGGACAGGAAAAGACTTGAAGATTTCCAACACAAAATTCTGAATTTAAAAAAATCTTGTGTCAAGGCTATCGGCCACGAAGATTCCAAAATGTCAATTTCAATAGATAAATATATGCGCTATCTAGAACTGAAAGAGTTTTGAATAAATCTGTTGCAGTTTTCAAAATATAGTTACTTTAATACGTTACCTTCTGTGTTGCCTTGATTTTGCCAGATAAAATATTTTGCAAAACTAACTGTGGAACATCATATGCTGACCAATTCTCTACAAATGTTTCAAATTGTATTTTTCCACGTAATGTGAAACTTACTAAGATATTTTTTTAACAAATTCATAAACGTGAAACACGAATTCCAACCAAAACCAAACACAAAAATTTTAAAATATTCAAAAATCGCAAAAAATGGATTAAAACTTAAAGGATTTCAAAGAAAGCTTTACTGAATGTGGGAATCCACAAGAAGTATCTTCTGGCCAAATTTTAAGGCTCCGCCTCCAATGGGGGCGACGCACAGTGGGCTAGATTGTCGAAAAAGTAGACGATAATGAAAAAATCAAAATTTGAAAAATATCTTTTTTCTTGTATTATCTTCTAGATGAAGGCACTGTGCATGTCTTAAGAAAAAATAAGGCGGCTGGTTTCAAAACCGGCGGCTACAGAGCATCCCGAAGTTACGTATTTTTTACATTTATATGACGCGTGAATCCGCAGCGAAAAACGTTCTCCACTTAAAGTGCTGCTAATTTTTTGTTTGTGTGTGCAATAGCAAATCTGCTCAATGCAGGGTAATGTTAAAGGTATGTAGAATATTTGTGTATGTTTTACATTATTAAATAATAGTCTATGCTCATTCACTGGCTAACTGAAAATGCGAATAAAAACCTATTTAGAAATAATTTACTGACACAAAACCTTAAAAATAGTTAATCGCCCAGCAATACATCCCGGGCTAGTTTCACGTTTATCGGGTAGGTAATACTCTAGGAAATCAGAATTCTTAAGAGTTGCATGTCGAAACGAGCCGATGCATATTTGGTACCTTGTGAGATAAGGGTAGGTACGTAGCCGCAATGCATTCGTTGTGATTTTTTACATTGTATTACAGAACCGAATACGACCGGCAGGGTCAATTGGTCATTAACAAAGTTGGAAATTTTACTTAAACTTCGAAAAGAATCTCCATACTGAGCCGGCAGATATGTTGCACATTCTAGAAGATGAAAAGATTGAAAAGTAAACTTTTCCAATACATCAAGACGACTGAAATAACGTAATAAAAATGTTGTCAAAATTGAAACCAAAGTGGATGGATTCCAAAAGAACAAGAGATGCATTTAAAAAGAAACATTTAGGGTGGTTAAATACTACAATTACATTTAAAGTGAGTACCGTAAAAACGTCTTTTCTACCAAATCAGCAAAATATAGTTTTTTTAGTTATATTATATTATATCATATTTGTATAAATTTCATGACGTTGTACGACGAATTCTTTAGAACGTTGAGGACACTGATAAAGAATCGAAGAAATCGAGAGGTCGACCATCCACACACTTCAATAAGATCAGCGATCGTTGCAAAAGACGGAAGACCGATAACCTGCGCTAAAATTTCAGCATGGAAGAGTTGGCCTTCGCTACGCAAAGAATTCTTCGCTCATCAGGAGCTGTAGAAGCTGCTTCTATATAGATGGACATCACTACCAAGTCTCCTACTAGAGCAGCTAAATATAAGTCAACTTACGGAATTGCTAAAATCCTACGCCCAACTGAAATGTTGCTTGATGTTATAAAAGCCAAATTGACCAAATAACAATATAAAAACATAAGAAGTTCTTTAAAAGGCAAAAATGTTAGAGCTCATCTCTCCTACGAAAGAGTTGCAGAGACCAAAGCCCGTTGTTATCCTATAGATATAACGATAACTGATACATCTGCTGAAGTTGAATTATAGTGCGTTTTAAATCACTGGTGTAGCAGAATACTGCTTGCTCAAAATTACGCCATAAACTCGTTACATTCTGATATTATACAAAATTTAAAGTGCATTTGTAAATGGGGTTGCGACGGCAGTTTTGGGCACAGTGAATATAACCAGAAATTTGCTAATGCAGAATTGAACTCCAACAAATACGTTTAGAAAAGCTTCATTAGAGGACGTATTTAAAAGATTTCTTGTTACATCCGACCCTTATATGTCGAGCATGGGCCGGAAATACCCCAGAAGTAGTAAAAGTTTGTCTGCAGAAGCTTTGAAATTGTTGTCTGTTTAAGATCAAATAATGTCATCGAATCGTCTAATCGTATCTAAGATTCTGATTAAAGAATCAGATATTCACAATTATTTTTAGCTGCAGTCAAAACTATTGTCAAAACTATACAATATCAAATACACAATCGTGAATTTTCTATAATCGATCAACCATTCGGTTTTCTAAAATTTTGATAGAAAATTACAAATCATAGGTTTAAGGCACTGCTAATGCACAATTGTCGGACATATTGGACAATTGTATTGCAAATTATCCGCCATATTAGATCAGCAATTTTGTTTTTTAAAATTATGATAACTGATTCGTAATCAACGGCCTAAAAAAACCCGTAAGTACAAACTTTTGTAAAAATTAGGTAAGTTGAACGGCGTAAAAAGCCAAAAATTTCAAATATATAGAAGAATGTATTCTTAAATATATAAAGAAGGTAGAAGAAGGTATTTTGTCCACTTTTTCGGCAATCCAGCCCACTGTGCGGCGTGGGGAATTATTTTTCCCTAAGAGGTTTTTTGCTCGTCAACACCTCAATATAGGAAACTATTACCGGGATATCCATATGTAGGACCTCGGTGTCTACAAAAAAGTATTAATTGCAAATTTTGTAAAATCGTTCCATTTAGCCACAAAAGTAAAAAATATAAAATGCAAAATTTTCCCCTCTCTCAATTCCCATTTTCAATTTACATGGGTTTAAGTGGAGCACGCGATTGGAGGTTTGGAAAAAAAATCCTCCGGCTCGCTTTGGAAAGATGAAAATGACAGACTTTTTAAATGAAAATCTCCTCTATCGAATAGTGTTAACATTTCCTGAGCGGTGCTACAAAAAATTACGTTTCAGGCCGTCTGGGGTAACTATGATACACCACTGAAATACTATAAGAATTTAATTGAAATTTTTAAAATTTAATGTAAATTGTGCATGATTGTTTGCAAAGTTATACAAACAAACACTAATAATTCAAATAGTTAAGTTTACATTTTAAGTTATACCTTAAATTATTATTAGACCTAACATATTATGTTTGAAGTCAGGACATAAAAATGTTTTACTTTCCTCGCTGTGTATGTTGCAAATGGGTTTTTTGCATGTACTACATGATATTTTAGTCTTTCTATCCCTTGATCTGGCACAACAACTGCATCTTCGATTTGTATAATGTTAAATCTCTCCAGCAGGATTTTCGGGAACTGTGGCATTGCTGTTCAACAGATATAAATCTATTGCAGTGTTTACAGTTTCGTGAAACTTTTGACTATTTTTTTTCTGTTTACATCGTTTGGGAGTGCAAGTTCTTGTACCAAGTTTTGTAAAAAATGCCTTCGACTACTTCGGTCATTTCCTAATTCACACAAACTTGGGAAAAGGGATGGCTAATATACTTTAATGGATTACCTGGAGGGAAAAAAATAATAAAAAAAAGTTCAAAAGTTATTTAAAAAAACTGCATCTGGGGTACCCAAAATACCCGGCTCGGCCACGGAAAGGTTAAAGAAAGAGTTCGGAAAGGTGGACAGAAAAAAGAATTTAAACACAAACTGAATTTAAAAAAAATCCTATGTCAATGCTATCGGCCACGAAGATTTCAAAATTACAATTTCAGTAGATAAATATATGCGCTATCTAGAACTGAAAGAGTTTTTAATATATCTGTTGCAGTTTTCAAAATATAGTTACTTGAATGTGTCACCTTCTGTGTTGCCTTGGTTTTGCGAGGCGGCGACCGCCGCCAGATAAATATTTTGCAAAACTGTAGGACATCATATACTGACTAATTCTCTACAAATGTATCAAATTATCTTGTTCCAGGTAGTGTGAAACTTACAAAGATATTCTTTAACATTTTAAACAAATTCAGACACGTCAAATACAAATTCCAACCAAAACCAAACACGAAAATTTAAAAATATTCAAAATTCGCAAAAATATGTATAAAACCTTAAAAGATTTCAAAGAAAGTTTTACTGAATGTGGGTATCCACAAGAAGAATCCTCTGGCCAAATCTTAAGCCTCCGCCTCCAATGGAGGCGACTTGGCGAATTATTTTTACATCAAAGGTTTTTTGCAAATATCTCGTCAACTCCTCAAATTATTAAATTGGGATTTCCATATGTAGGACGTCGGTGTCTACAAAAAAGTATTCTTCGCACATTCTGTAAAATCGTTCGGTTTAGCCACAAAAGTTAAAAATGTAAAATTTTTGCACTCTCTGAATTTCGATTTTCAATTTACATGGGTTTAAATACAGCGATTGGAGGTTTGCAAAAAAAATCCTCCGGTTCGCTTTGGAAATATGAAAATGACAGATTTTTTAGATGAAAATCTTCTCTATCGAATAGTGTTAAAGACATGTTTGGGAGAGTTCGGAAAGGTGGACAGAAAAAAGACTTGCAGATTTTCAACACAAATTACTGATCCTGAGAAAAAATCCTGAGTAAAGGCTATCGGTCACGAAGATTCCAAAACGTAAATTTCAATAAAAAAATATAATATCTAGAACTGAAAGAGTTTTGAATATATCGGTTGCAGTTTTAAAAATATAGTTACTTGAATGTTTTACCTTCTGTGTTGCTCTAATTTTGCGAGGCGGCGACCGCCGCCAGATAAAATATTTTGCAAAGCTAACTGTGGGACATCATAGACTGACTAATTCTCTACTAATTTGTAAAATTGTATTGTGCTACGTAGTGTGAAACTTACTAAGATATTTTTTTAACAAATTCACATACGTCAAACACGAATTCCTACCAAAACCAAACACGAAAATCTCAAAATCACAAAAAAAATGTATTAAACTTTAAAGATTTAAATGAAAGTTTTACTGACTGTGGGTATCCACAAGAAGTATCCTCTGGCCAAATTTCAAGGCTCCGCCTCCAATGGGGGCGCCGTGGCGAATTATTTTTGCTTCAAAGGTTTTTTGCAAATATCTCCTCCTGATATTAACTCCTGAAATTAGAAAATTGCGACCGAGAGCTTATGTAGCTTATGAGCCGTATGTAGGACGTCGATGTCTACAAAAATGTATACTTTTAAAATTTTGCAAAATCGTTCGGTTTAGCCACAAAAGTATAAAATAAGAAATGCAAAATTTTTTCCCCTCTCTGAATTTCCATTTTCAATTTACATGCGTTTAAAGGAGGACGCGATTGGTGATTTGCAACAAAATATCCTACGGTTCGCTTTGGAAAGATGAAAATGACAGACTTTAGATGAAAATCTTCTCTATCGAATAGTATTAATAGAATATTATTATTATTATTAATAGAAAGGTGGACAGAAAAGATTTAAAAATTTTCAATACAAATTTCTGAATTTAAAAAAAATCCTGTGTCAAGGCTATCCTCCACAAAGATTCGAAAATGTCAATTTGAATACATAAATATATGCGCTATCTAGAACTGAAAGAGTTTTGAATATATCTCTGGCAGTTTTCAAAATATAGTTACTTAAATGTGTTACTTTCTGTGTTGCCTTGATTTTGCGAGGCGGCGACCGCTGCCAGATAAAATATTTTGCAAAACTAACTGTGGTACAACATAGACTGACTAATTCTCTACAAATGTGTCACATTGTATTGTTCCACGTAGTGTGAAACTTTCTAAGATATTTTTTTAACAAATTCAGACACGGCAAACACGAATTCCAACCAAAACCAAACACGAATTACAACCAAAACCAAACACGAAAATATCAAAATATTCAAAAATCGCAAAAAATGTTTTAAACCTTAAACAATTTCAATGAAAGTTGTACTGAATATGGGTATCCACAAGAAGTATCCTCTGGCCAAATATTAACCCTCCGTTTCGCGCATGGGTCCAGCCAGACCCTTTGCGATTTAATTTGTTTTTAAAATATAATTCTAATTGAGCTATTGACTTAAACTTCCTTGACTTTTCCTAAAATATCATTAACCTCCATTTAAAAGAAAAAAATAAAAGGATACATGTTATGCAAGGGCAATTACAAGGATATATATTTGAATATACTTCGGTTTGCCACATGCGGTCTGTCCGGACCCATATATATTTTATAAGAAATATAATGTTTTTTGAACATTTAACGGCGTTTTTTTAGTTCCTCTATATCGCACGTCAGCCTGAGGCCTGCCTCGAGCTTTTGTCTTACTCGTATATCGTCCTTTGATCTATCTAGCTCGCCAGCCACGGGTTGGGCCAGTTTAGCAATTTTTGTTTGTTTCATAAAAATGAATGACGAAGTTGAATTTGTGTTTGGATACTGCTTTGGACAAAGCTTGGATACTGATTTTCATTCACGATTGGCAGCGGATTTGTCTAACGAAATTCAATGTAATCCTGAAGAAGAGATTGATGAATATGTTGAACATGATCCATTCAGAGACAATGACGGCGATAATGATATGGATTATGTACCTGAAGAAGATGCGTGTGATATTGAAGAGGATTTGATAATCAAATCAAACGAAATTCTAGATAGTGACGAAGAAGAAGAAGTAGAGGGAGAAGCACATTTTAAAATCAACAAGTGATGAATTTTTCTTTGGCAAAGACGGTACAAAATGGAATAGAAATGAATTAGCTGCAGTTGGTCGTTTTGGGTCATCACAATATTAAGCGTTTCCGAGCAGGTCCACAAAGAACAAAATTCAGTTCCGATTGAGGTATTCAAGAATTTTTTTTCACAAAACATTACATTCATCATAATTACCGAAAGGAATTTTTATGTGAAGATACATTTCAAACTTGGAATTCAAAAGGTGGAAAAAAACAAGAGTTTGGAAATAGATAACGAGCTCTGAATTAGATGCATTTTTTGGTGTATTTTTGGCCGCTGGAATTTCACACAATTACATGCAAAAATCACTAGTTCTTTGGCATACAGACGGCCTACCCATAATCCGAGCAGCTATGTCTCATAAGCGATTGTTACTATATATCCGTTTTGATGATAACAAATCGTGATATATGGAATTTTTTTAATGACAATCTTGCGAAACACTATGATGCGCATGAAAACTTTACAGTTGATGAACAGCTATTTCCATACCGCGGCAGAACAAAATTTACTCAATACATTCCATCAAAACCGTCAAAATATGGCAACAAAATTTTGGAAGGAAACATTGGAAGGAAAATTATACACAGGCCGCGAAAATGGAGTATACTAAACAAGGAAACTAAACAAAGTGAAAATGTATTGCTGGAGTTAGCAAATCGGTATAGTAACCCTGGTCGTACAGCTATTGCTGATAATTTTTTCACCACATTGGAAGCAGCAAAGCAACTTGCTAAAATTGACATGCTTTTGTTAGCACAATTGGATCCAATAAAAGATGTGTTCCTGAAGAAATGTAAAAGAGTCCTTCATGTCCCGTTCTTTCATCTCATTTTCGATTCTATGATACGGCTTCCATTTGCAGTTACGTGCCAAAAAAAATAGGGTCGTAATTTTACTTTCCATCGTGCACTACGCCAAAAATTGGAGATATACGTATGGAGATATACGGGTGTCTGGCCAGACCACACGTGCCAAACCAAAGGTTAACGGACTATGTGCCAAACGGAGGGTTAAAGCTCCGCCGCCATGGGTGCGGCGTGGCAAATTATTTTTGCTTTACATGTTTTTTTTGTAAATATCTCGTTAACTCCTCGAATTAGAAAATTGCGACCGGGAGCTCCGTATGTAGGACGTCGTTGTCTACAAAAATGTATTCTTTCTTTATTAATTACTAGCCGCAGTATATTTTCATGTCACTAACAGCACTAGGCAAATAATATTGTTTTTTAAGATCATTTCTTTCGTTTTAAATTAAGTGAATATCCATCTGCAGACGTGTTTTAAGATATATGTCCCATCAGCGCAGCTTTGTTTTTTTGAATTCAAAATTGCAATACACTTACATTGGCTTGAACACCTCGTGCATGACTGGCGAAGTTAAGTTTTGATTCGACATTTGTGTAGAAAGACATGAGCTTGAATAACAATATTTATAGTTTAATATAAAACAAGGCGCTGCCGGTTATAAATATATTTTAATAAAATTAAAAAAAAACATGTTTGATGTATTTAATATTCTAAAATTTGTAACAAAAATATCGAAAAAAAGTTAATACTCAGTCTCGGAAATAAGCTACTTAACTTTGAGCATTAGAAGGTTTCTTTGTGGTAGAAATGCATTCAATTAATTTACTTTTGAAGGTATTTAATAATAATATTCTCGAAATTAGAACGAAACGCGCGTGCGTCCTTCCATTCTACACCGTCACAGCAACAACCATTATTTTATAAGCTCTCAGATTACCGTTAACTTTCCACAGACAAAACAAGATTTAACGTTTCACATACTAAAAGAATTCAATTTCGGCTTCTAAATAACCCAGAAAAAATGTGGCAAATCTCATCTCTTAGCATAGATAATGGTTGTAACACGAGACTACAAAAACACGCATTTTACGACGGATTGTTTTCGAACGTGAAAAATTTGTAATTATACTAATGTTGTTGTCCACACAAATGCACAAAAATAAATTAGGAGAGATTTCGTTAATTTAATTCTGCAAGGATTTAGTTTTAGTTTTTGGGAATCTTGTATCGCCTACAGTTTCTTTTTAATAACCAACATTTTAAATTAAAATTAATAATTAAAATCGCTAGCTTCCAATTAGAACCGAATTAAAAGGCAAAATGAATTTTTAACATCTCAATTACTCCGTTAAACTGGAAAACGGGGCCGTTTTTCTTTTCAATTAATAACGGCGTCCTGTCGTACGCGACAAAAGGAACGGCGAAAAAATATAATAAAACCGAATCAATATTAATCGTTTAAACTTCACTTGAATTAAAAGCGTACGAAAATTAATTTCGCCTAATTTCACTTATTCCTCTTCGTTCTCTTATTCATTTCTATGTACTAACTTCAAAAAGTAATTTAGCGTGGAAAAATTATTGCATCTTGTTTATAATTACAGGGTGATGTTTACTGCACAAGGTGAGATAAATATCTTTGTTCGATATGAGTGAGGCTGTATCAGACAAATAGTTAGTTACATGTGTGCAATACCACGTCGCAATAGACCTTTTTACGGTTAGTTAAGCGCATGCGCATGAGTCAAGTTTAAAAGGCGGGAATATGAAAGTTTCGGGCGCATTTTGTTATTTTCAAAAATTAGGGCAATTTTTGACGTATAACATGGCGGCAATTGATATATGCGCAGAAAAAAATTCAAGTATGAAAGGGTCTATTCGATTGACCCATTTAAAAAATGGAAATGTGCCAAAATCGAAATCTTACAAGAAAAACACGACAGCGTCAACCTTCATACGAAAATAAAGGAAGCAACAGGAAGATATCAAAGACGGGGTCCAGGAACAGATTTGGACTCGAATAACCTCATTACCGAGACTGATAAAAAATTCACAAGAAGCAGTACATGGAAGAATTTTTCGGAGACGAAAACAGCGATAATATGCCCGCAGAGGTCGGCGAGGAAGGGCCTATAATTACACAGGAGGAAGTTGAATCAGCTATCAAATGACTAAGAAACAACAAAGCTCCTGGGCCAGACCAGATTCATAAAGAAGTCCTCAAACCAGTGGACCGAGAAGAGATAAAACTGTTGACCAACCTCTTCAACAAAATTTACACAGGCGGTCAAATGCCAAATGGGTGGCTGCTGTCGACAT
The DNA here is from genome assembly GCA_944588485.1 of Phosphuga atrata. NCBI lineage: Eukaryota > Metazoa > Arthropoda > Insecta > Coleoptera > Silphidae > Phosphuga > Phosphuga atrata. The sequence goes on from OX155898.1 coordinate 59,882,086, forward strand.
TCATTCCGCTTCCCAAAAAGGCGAAAGCAACTAAATGTTCCGACCACAGAATAATCAGCTTGATGTGTCATATCCTAAAAGCTTTCCTTAATATCATTCTTGCACGCATATATAGAAGAATATACGAGAGAATAAGCGACATACAGTTTGGTATCAGGAAGGGACTTGGCACCCGAGAGGCATTATTCTCCATACAGTTCCTGATTCAACGAGCACGGGACTTCAACGTAGACTTCTTTGCATGCGTTATAGATTTCGAAAAGGCCTGTGATAAAGTCCAACATAGTAAACTCATCTCAATCCTAGGTGAGTCAAGAATTGACGACAGGGACACAGATATACTATCAAAGCTATACTTGCAAGAAAAAGCCATTGCTCGGGTCGAAAACGAAACAACGGAAGAGTTTAACATAAGAAGAGTACGCGCTACGTTTGACCAGGAATCCGTCGAAATGATATCCTCTGGGCCAGAGAATGCATTACCTGCCAACGGGCTAAAGCGAGCCGTCACAATCGCCTAACGCCACTCCATATTGCAGTGCCCAACAACCGGATTGATCACATCCACCTGGACCTCATTGAGCAGGTGATCTGCGACATTGCCAAACGATTATTGATCGATTTAGCAGATGTCCGCTGGCCATACCACTCAGCAATATGCACGCAGGGTTTGGCTTCACAGACCGTCACCACGGATCAAGGCTCCCAATTCAAGTCGGCCCTCTACACTGAACTGTCGCGCTTGATCGGGACCCAACGGATCCACACGACGCCTTATCATCCACAATCGAATGGTCGCTGAAGGCTGCCATCATGTGCAACTCTCACACGCCATGGCCTGAGCCTACTGTCCTCCTTGGTCTACGTACGGTCTACAAAGAAGATCTGTAAGCATTTTTCAGCACCGAGGATCTTCATGGAGAAGTTCAGAGGTCAAGGTTATATTCTGTCGCCCCTCCTATTCAACGTGTACTCAGAACATCTATTTAAAGAGGCATTGGACAACATGGAGGATGGAGTTCTAATTTTTATTTTCTCGTGTCGGAAACATACAAATATTCAATTGCTATACATATAAGGGTAAAACTGTCTAATTAAATAACACGTGCCCAATACTGAGCAACATCCAAGGCGCTCAGAGTGGCTAACAGGAGATCTTCCAACATCACTGCAGATCAGATAACCCACCAGTTACTCAAGAACGGGAAAGGCAGTTATAGAATTAAAGTATCTAAAATACACCAAGAGCTCCAGGCGCAAAGGTGTCATCTTACACTCCAATTCGAGATATCAGAACTAAAAAAGACTTTCAAAAAAATTAAGAATTTCGGGGCAGCGACAAGAAAGTGGATCCTGCAGCTTTTCAATAATTGCCTGAGCTAGTGCCAAATTTCAAAGATCTGCCGAAAAACCAGGGTGATAGCCCTTCTGAAACCTGGTAAGAAAGCAAACCATCCTAAGAACTTTAGCCAATTAGTCTTCTGAGTTAGAGTCACAAGTTGTACAGTATGACCAAGAATTTCCATCTAGTTAGACTTATCAGAACTCTCCTTCAAAAAGGTTTTTTTGTGGATTCCCAGGGGCAACGCAGTCGTTGGAAAGTACAGCAAAATGGGCTACCTCAGAGAAGCGTCCTGGCTCCACCTCTCTTCAACATCTAAACCAACGATCAGCCACTGTCCCCAGACACAAGAAGCTTCTTGTATGCAGACGACCTAGCCGTTGCTGCGCAGAGCGCAAATTTTGAATCAGTGGAGAGAGATCTGATATCTGTCCTGAGAAATCTATCAAGTTATTACAGTTGGAACCAACTCAGATCAAATCCATCTTAGACACAAATATGCGCCTTCCACTTAAGGCACAGAGAAGCTCAGCGTGAGTTACGCATAGAATGGACAGGTATCCGATTGCAGCATTGTCACACCCCTAAATACTTGGGAGTTACCCTTAATAGAGCTCTTACATTCAAAACCCACTGTAAGAATAACAAAATGAAAATCTCCACACGAAACAACCTGATTTGCAAACTAGTAGGGACACAATGGCGCTCACATCCAGAGACTGCAATGGCCTTGTGCTTTTCAACTGCTGAATTTGCTTCCCCAATCTGGTACAGGTCATCTCATGACAGGTAGATACAGCTATATAGAGCTGTACAGGTAGATACAGGTAGATACAGGTAGATACAGCTCTCAACGAAACCTGTAGCTTGATAACAGGTTGCTTAAAACCTAACCCAACAGATAAGCTCTACTACCTGGCTGGAATAGCACAACCTTGTGCACGCAGAGAGGTGGCTACCAACAGGGAAAGGCTGAGAGCGGGAGAGAACAGTGCCCACCTACTGCATGGATTTAATCTTCCTTGGCAACGACTGAGGTCCCGAAAGAGCTTCCTGAGGACACCTGAGATGCTTACCGTCTCACCGGAGAAGGAAAGTCTGGATATATGGAAGAAGTCGACCCCCAACCCCTGCGCTTTGATGCCAGACACAACGAAAGCTGGTTGGTGTAGAAATCCCTAAACAGGTTACTATAAGGAGTTGGAAGATCCTGAGACAATCTGAGGAGATGGGGTCTCAGTACATGTGACACGTCTTGCGAACGTGGACAAGAACAAACCACAAGACACATGCTGCATTGTCCTCTGTCCACTTCATAATGCACAGAGGAGTTGTAATAAACGGAGAAATAATAAATAAAGATATGCTGATGATACCGTCCTTATATCAGATACTGCTGAAGAACAGAAAACGTTTAGACCGTTTAGAGACTGCATGGTATTTATGAGATCATCTGTCCCCAATTCTCTTTCATTTCGTTTTCTTGTTTCTTTCCATTTCCTTCTTTCCATTGTTTCGTTCCATTTTCTTTCGTTTTCTTGTTCTCTTTCTTTCATTTTCTTATTCGGGAAAGAAAATTGGTATGTGGTTCGATTTCTTCACGGCTGTCAATTTCATCTTGTGCCCATGCGATTTGCATAACTCGTTTAACGACGTTTGCATAAATCTTTCAATATCACTCATGGCGCGACTTACGAACTTTAATTGTGATGTACAATTCATAATCATTTCGTGGCATCTTAGTAAGTCTAATCCGCAAGTTTGCAAATATTTCGAGACAGAAATTTGAACAGACAAACAATTGCAAGAATTTCCAAAATATTTGATTTGGTTTTGAATTTGTGAACAGACAAATTTTCTTAGGAGTTTTCCAAAACCAAACCAATTTAAGTACTTCCAAAATATTTTTGAAGTTGTGGTGAAAAACTTCCGTGTCCTAATTATGGTGCCTTGAAGAACCAAGACAAAACTTCGCGTTTGAACTTGAAAATTCGCGTTTTAAAATCGTGTCTTAATGGTGGTGCCTTGAGGAACCAAGAGAAAATTTGGAAAATTCGCGTTTCAAAATCGTGTCTTAGTTGTGGTGTCTTGACGAACCAATACCAAATTTTGAAAATTCGCGTTTTAAAATCGTATCTTAGTTGTGGTGCCTTGAGGAATCAAGACAAAATTTTGAAAAGAAGCGTTTAAAAATCGTATGCTAATTATGGAACCTTGAGGAACCAAGATATAATTTTAAAAAAAATCGTGTCCTAATTATGGAGCCTTGAGGAACCAAGAGATAATTTAGAAAATTCGCGTCTCAAAATCGTGTCATAATTATGGAGCTTTGAGGAACCAAGGAATAATATGCGCAAAAACATAGATTTTGAAGAAGTGATTAACGATTTTGCCCATCTCAAATCTAGAAAGGTACCTCTTCAATCAACATAGATTTTTTAGCACTAACCTGTGAATTCTAAAAGAGTTACTTATGTTAATTGTATAAGGACTGAGGTCAAGTTATGGATTATACTATATCTATTCATTTCATGTGACTATAAAAAAATTAAAAAAAAACTTGAATTTCGCTTATCTAACAAAATAGTGCTCTGTCAAGGTCATATGGGCCCCATTATCATAATGTGGTCAGGGAGTCCCATAGGTTAAAGATGGCCCTGTGTACAAGTACATGTTTATGAATTACATGTTATGGTAGATCACGTAGACGTACTTGCAGCTACCGGCCCTGCGGGCCTCTAAACAGCCGGCCGACCGGGAAATTTCCTTTTTCGTCTTATCCGCCCATACGCCCCTGGTCGAAGGTCAGCAGGACGCAGACAAATATCGTGGCTACGAAATTTATGAACATGGACCGGAATGAGATCTACAGTTCTATTCAGAGCGGCAGTGAATATAGTGATTTGGACCAATGTGATAGCCAGCATCCGCAGAGGATAGGCACTTTAAGAAGAAGATTTAAAAGATTCGAGTTTTTTTAGTTGTGTCTAGAATTTTCTAATCCTCTCTCTTGTTTTGCTAAAGTAAAATTTTCTATTATCGCGATCTCCAAGAGATCAAATTGTAGCTGATTTAATACAACCTCTGATTGCCATTCCCTGATTTAATACAATTTCAAAATACTTTTGTCATTGAAACGCCTAACTACTAAAATATTATTTTGCTATCTTTTTATATAAATTATTTTATTTTTTTGACAAATAAATTTTTGGAAATCTCAAATTTTCGTTTAAATCTGATGGTTCAGCGGATTTCTTTATTTCTTTATTTTTTACCTGAATTTTATGAAACTTGCAACAATTCTTAGTTGTAGTATTACTAACATTTTTGCCAATTTTCAACAATTTTGACAAATAAATGGCAATTTTAGAAATCTCAAATGTTTGTTTAAATCTGATGGTGCAGCGGATTTCTTCATTTATTTACAGAATGTTATGAAACTTTCGAAATATATTAGTTATATTATTAGTAACATTTTTGCAAAGTTTCAACATTTTTGTCAAATAAATGCCAATTTAAGAAATCTCAAATTTTCGTTTATACTTGATGGTGGAATTTCTTCATTTATTAACAGAATTATTATATTATTAAACACATTCTTGCAAAGTTTCAACATTTTTGCCAAATAAATGCCAATTTTAGAAATCGCAAATATTCGTTAAATCTGATGGTTCGCCGGATTTCTTTATTTTTTCATTTATTAACAGACCTTTATGAAACTTGCACCATATCTTGGTTGTCTTATTAGTAACATTTTTGCAAAGTTTCAACATTTTTGCCAAATAAATGCCAAATTTAGAAATTACAAATTTTCGTTTATATCTGATGATGGTTCAGCGAATTTCTTTATTTCTTTATATATTAACAGAATTTTATGAAACTTACCACATTTTGGTATTATTTTATTATTATTGGTAACATTTGTGCAAAGTTTCAACAATTTTGACAAATAAATGGCAATTTTAGAAATCTCAAATTGTCGTTTAAATCTGATGGTGCAGCGGATTTCTTTATTTATTAACAGAATTTTATGAAACGTGCTACATATCTTAGTTGTATTATTAGTAACGTTTTTGCAAAGTTTCAACATTTTTGCCAAATAAATGGCAGTTTTAGAAATCTGAAATTTTCGTTGAAATCTAACCGTTCCGCGAATTTATCTTTTTAATAACATTATTTTATGAATTTCCTAGTTGTATTATTAACATTTTTGCATCACATTTATTATCAAATTTATTACCTAATTCTGAATTTAATGAAAACATTGATCCTTTTGGAATGAAATAGATTAACCGAACGAAATTTTATATTCTTTATAAAAACTACAACATGTAGATTTATTTAAAAGTATTTCAAGCAGCTAATTCAGATTTATTGAAACCATCAACAAAGTTATTTTTCTCCCACGTACCCTTAAAAATATGTTTACATTTTTTTGGAATATCCAGCTAGGATTATAAACCCGTTTGGGAATCGTTAATCAAAGCACTCTTCTCTCTTCCACATATACACAGTAATGTTTTCTGTGGGTTAGAATTTGGGTCCTTTTGTCATCGTGTTACGGGTCGGCGTGCGAAAAGGTATCCCGTCCCTTTGTGCCTTGGCCTTTTCTGCCCATTTTGTTGATATGAAAAGGGAAGGCGCGCGAGCCCCCCGTCGTAGGTGGAACCCCCTCGGCGCAGCCTTAATTTTGGAGAATTTCAGACCCCCGACTCCGTTTTCCTATACGTATTAATTTAGTATTTTCCTTAGAGTTATTCATTGTTTTATCTGTTCGGTTTGATGGTTTTATTTTTCTTGGGTGAAATATAGGATATAATAATTTTGTTCCTCGTGACATAGGGGTTGTATTTATTGCATTTTTGTTTAAATTTCTTCCCATTAAACTCGTTTACACACGACAGGAATTCGTGTCGAAAGAATAGTTCGAATTATAATCATTTTTGTTTAGTTTAGTTATCATAAATATCCTCTTTTGTAAAATATTTTATATGCAATTCTATCAAAGTAATCTGATAATTGTGAGAAATTTATTTAATTTGCATAGTGGATGAAGATATTGTCTGTTGTTTATGCTGGAAGGAATATCATTTTCTCGTGAATTATTTAAAGCGCAGGAACGGCGGGGAAAAAAAGCTGGCGCAATATCAGAGAGCATAGATCATTTGAGATGTCTCCCACATCCATGAAACTTTAAACCTTAAGCACCGAACAATGCGCGCCCTATCAATTTTCCACGATCTGGAGCATTAAGCAAATAGATATCCACAAACGCTTGTATAAATAAATCCGGTGTCAATGCAATATACGAGTTTGCTTTATTAAAAACTGCCGTTTCAGGTACAACTGTTTTGTTACGCAAACTTACAAATCTCTTGAACAAATAATAACATTACCCTTATAAAATATGTCCGTGTGGGAAGCCTAAAACTTCCCGAAGTGTGTTTGTTTAGGTCACGCATTAATTCGCAAACTCTGATACAGAAGTTCGCATAAATCTCATAGACAAGACTAGGCAAAAATAAACTAATTTCAGTCTTTAAAATGATCTTTAACATTTTCATTTATGCCGAAAAATTGCTTGTGTTAGCACTAACTCATACATAGTATAATGGCCTACATGTTATACATTAATACCTTCAGTCTAGTTTCAGGAACATTTTGCTGCAATTTTCACGAAAATCCGCAAAACATTTTGTAATTTTTTTGTAATTTCAAAACAACATACGCGAAAATCTGCTGGAATAGCGGAAAATTTGCTTGTGTTAGTTAGCACTAACTCACATATAGAGTAATGAGCTACATATTATATATCGTTCTCTTCATTCAAGTTTCAGAAACATTTTGCTGTAATTTTCACGGAAATTCGAGAAATATTTTGTGATTTATACGCGAAAATCTGCAGAAACAGCCAACAAATTGCTTGTGTTAGATAGCACTAACTTACATATAGTGCAATAACCTACATGTTATATATCATTCTCTTCAGTCAAGTTTCAGAAACATTTTGATGTTATTTTCGTGAAAAGCCGTCGAAAAATTTGTGATTTATACGAAAAATTTGCAGAAACAGCCGAAAAATTGCTTGTTAGTTAGCAGTAACTTACATATAGTGCAATGACTTACATGTTATATATCATTCTCTTCAGTCAAGTTTCAGAAACATTTTGATGTTATTTACGTGAAAAGCCGCCGAACAATTTGTGATTTATACGCAAAAATCTGCAGAAACAACCGAAAAATTGCTTGTGTTAGTTAGGACTAACTCACATATAGTGCAGTGACCTACATATTATATATCATTCTCTTCAGTCAAGCTTCAGGAATATTTTGCTGTAATTTTCGTGAAAATCGGCCCAACAATTTGTGATTTATACGCGAAAATCTGCAGAAACGGCCGAAAAATTGCTTGTTAGTTAGCACTAACTCACATATTTTGCAATGACCTACATATTATATATCATTCTCTTCAGTTAAGTTTCAGAAACATTTTGCTGTTATTTTCGTGAAAATCAGCCGAAGAATTTGTGATTTATACGCGAAAATCTGCACAAACAGCCGACAAATTGCTTGTTAGTTAGCACTGACTCACATATAGTGCAATGACCTACATGTTATATATCATTCTCTTCAGTCAAGTTTCTGGAACATTTTTCTCTAATTTTCGTGAAAATCCGCCGAACAATTTGTGATTTATACGCAAAAATCTGCAGAAACAACCGAAAAATTGCGTGTGTTAGTTAGCACTAACACTCATATAGCGCAACCTACATGTTATATATCATTTTCTACAGTCAAGATTCTGGAACATTCTGCTGTAATTTTCGTGAAAATCCGCCGAACAATTTGTGATTAATATCCAAAAATCTGCAGAAACAACCGAAAAATTGATTGTGTTAGTTAGGACTAACTCACATATAGTAGTGCAATGACCTACACATTATATATCATTCTCGTCAGTCACGTTTCAGAAACATTTTGTTGTTATTTTTGTAAAAATCCACGGAACAATTTGTGATTTATACGCGAAAATCTGCAGAAACAGCCGAAAAATAATTTGTGTTAATTAGCACTAACTCACTTATAGTGCAATGACCCACATGTTATATATCATTCTCCTCAGTCAAGTTTCTGGAACACGCTGTAATTTTCGTGAAAATCCATTGAACAATTTGTGATTTATACGTGAAAATCTGCAGAAACAGCCGAAAAGTTGCTCGTGTTAGTTAGCACTGACTCACATATAGTGTAATGACCTACATATTACACTTCATTCACTTCAGTTAAGTTTCTGTAACATTTTTGTGAAATTTTTGTGAAAAACAATTTGTGATTTATATGCGAAAATCTGCAGAAACAGCCGAAAAATTGCTGGTGTTAGTTAGCACTAACTCACAGGTAGTGCAATAACCTACATGTTATATATCATTCTCTTCAGTCAAGTTTCTGGAACATTTTGCTTTAATTTTTGTGAACATCCGCCGAACAATTTGTGATTTATACCCGAGAATCTGCAGAAACAGCCGAAAAAGTGCTTGATAGTTAGCACTAACTCACATATAGTGCAATGACCTACATATTATATATCGTTCTCTTCAGTCAAGTTTCAGGAACATTTTGCTGCAATTTTCACGAAAATCCGCAAAACATTTTGTAATTTATACGCGAAAATCTTCAGTAACAGCCGAAAATTTTCTTGTGTTAGCACTAACTCACATATGGTGTAATCACCTACATGATATACATCAATCTCTTTAGTCAAGTTTCAGAAACATTTTGCTGTTATTTTCGTAAAAATCCGCCGAACAATTTGTGATTTATACGCGAAAATCTGAAGAAACAGCCGAAAAATTACTTGTGTTAGTAAGCACTAACTCACATATAGTGCAATAACCTACATGTTATATATCATTCTCTTCAGTCAAGTTTCAGAAAAATTTTTGCTGTTATTGTCGTGAAAAGCCGCCGAAGAATTTGTGATTTATACGCGAAAATCTGCAGAAACAGCCGAAAAATTACTTTTGTTAGTTAGCACTAACTCACATATAGCGCAATGATCTACAGGCTATATATCATTCTCTTCAGTCAAGTTTCTGGAACATTTTGCTCTAATTTTCGTGAAAATCCGCCGAACAATTTGTGATTAATATCCAAAAATCTGCAGAAACAACCGAAAAATTGATTGTGTTAGTTAGGACTAACTCACATATAGTGCAATGACCTACATATCATATATCATTCTCGTTAGTCAAGTTTCAGAAACATTTTGTTGTTATTTTTGTAAAAAGCCACGGAACAATTTGTGATTTATAAGCGAAAATCTGCAGAAACAGCCGAAATATTGCTCGTGTTAGTTAGCACTAACTCACATATAGTGTAATGACCTACATATTATACATCATTCTCTTCAGTTAAGTTTCTGGAACATTTTTCTGTTATTGTCGTGAAAAGCCGCCGAACAATTTGTGATTTATACGCAAAAATCTGCAGAAACAGCCTAAAAATTGCTTGTGTTAGTTACCACTAACTCACATATAGTGCAATGACTTAAATATTATATACCATTCTCTTCAGTCAAGTTTCAGAAACATTTTGCTGTTACTTTAAACAACCCAAAAATTGCTTGTGTTTGTTAGGACTAACTCACATATAGTAGAATGGCCTACATATTATATATCATTCTTTTCACTCAAGTTTCGGGAAAATTTCTCCGTAATGTTCGTGAAAATCGACCGAACACTTTGTGAATTATATGCAACAGCTACAGGCGTGGAAGTGTAGTGGTTTATTAGCTAATGAGGGACTAAACAATCAAACGTAATTTATCGTTGAATGCGATGGGGGTCACCGCTGACCGGCACTAAGTTTGTTTGTAACACCGCAGGATCACCGGTGAAGCTAGGTAATAGAAACTTATAATTTGAGTATGAGGCGCCACGGGCAAGTCATGTTTTAAATTAATTTCTTTTTATGACAAAATATGTTACTTCTAATGCAACAATTAATTGATTATCAATCCTGCAAATAGAATCTGCGAAAACTAATTTTCCCACACACACCAAACACCTCACTGCAATTGCGCCTCTTCGATTCCATCAGTAAACTCACACTAACCTCCGCATAAAATTAATCTGCAACAACACTTTTTTTCAACAAGCGTTTACATTTTTTTGTGCACAAACCGATCAAATCTCGATTAAATTACTACTTTACAAACAGAATTTCCACTTGACTCGCATCGTTTCTACCACATTTTACCAAACTAATACCTGACTACATAGGCAAGTATATATAGATTAGACTTATGGCTTGATCACACGTAACGAGTACAGTGGCGAGACAGTAAAATGTCATTCGGCCGAGAGAGTAGAGTGGGCGACATGCTTTAATTTTTTTGCCGGGTGAGTCAGTCAGTGATCATGACGGATAGTAAAAGGTTGATTCAAAAATGCACTAAGATGCTTATACCTCATTTAATTGAGGAGTTAAACGAATTGTTGCGAAATGATAAGAAACGTTTGGACAAGACCCTGGATATTGAGGAGACCCGAACTTGGAGCAAGTAACAATCTACTTCGGGAATTGGAATTCGAAGACGCAGGGGAATTTAAAGAGCTTCTGAGAATGGATGTAGAACATTTTAATGAATTATTAAAAAATATAAGTCCTCTAATTCAAAAACAAAATACTATAATGAGGGAATATATAGCGTCAAAGAGGCTTTTTAGCAACAACTAGCGATATTTGCAAGGCTTCTATAGGATTTCCCTGAAGTATATCTGAAGTAATGGATGCAGTATCTACCTACTTGCACTTTATATATTTGAATAAATTGAATGAATTTTATTGTTTTTCCATTGTCCCATTTTAACGACATTTTCTTTTCTTTTTTAAAAAACGTAAAACCAAAATTAATTAATAATTAAATAAAGCAATACTTCATCAAAAACAATAAAACAAACAAACTAGCCACCGTCACCGTATTGACAAAACGAGTAGAGTACTTGTTCAGACATGTACATCACAAATACATCAGACAGTACTCGGACGAGTTTACTGTCTCGCCACTCTACTCGTTACGTGTGATCAAGGCATTACACTGAGTAGGTTTGTCGGAATAAAATTAGATAGATGAGCCAAAATCAACGAGTCTAGACTATTTCAATATACAATATATATTTATATATATATATATATATATATATATATATATATATATATATATATATATATATATATATATTCAAAACTGCTTTTCTTAAGTACTTCATTTCTGTGGCTCTTATTTTACTTATTTCTCGCTGCGTTAAAACCCACGATTCGCATCCATATGTTAGGGTTGGTCTGCATATTGCTTTATATATTTTCATTTTTGTTGTTCTCGTGATTTCTTTTTTGTATAGAATTATTTTATTTAGGGCATGATATGACTTGTTTGCGTTTCTTATTCGTGTGTTGATGTCTGCCTCTTGGCTTCCTTTTTCATCTATTGTCTCTCCTAGGTACTTGTATTCTTTTACTTGTTCTATTTGTTTTTGATTGAGACGAATGTTTGTTTGTATTTGGTCATTAGATATCACTACAATTTTTGTTTTTTCTGCTTTCATTTTCATTCCGTTCTTGGTCAGTTCGTCTTGCCATATCTTCAGTTTTTCTTCTAATTCCTTCTCGGATCCTGCAATTACTGCTATATCGTCTGCAAACGCACACATACTTACATATACCCTTCCCATGTTCCTGTATCAAATGTGTAGGGCTTTGGTTTTCTTTTGTACTTCTCTAATTATTTCATCAATAAACGCAAGAAATAATAATGGGCTGAGGCTCCCTCCTTGTCTAACCCCCTGTTTCGTTTCAAATTCTTCTGATTTTTTGTTTTTACTGATAACCATATTCCTTGTTTTGTTATATATACATTTACAAATTTGTAAATATACAATATAATTTGAATATAATTGGGTGGAGAAAAATAAATTTAAAAAAATAAATCATAACAGTGAAATTGTAGCAGCACAACGTAAACTCGTGGTGGCTTATTATGAGATGCTTTTGGGAAAAAGACGTAAATGTATCATACAAAGAGAACAAAGAATAAAATGGTGGAAACTGAAAGAAGAAGGGCTCCGAGAAGAATTCAAGGAAAAAGTGTTAAGGGACCTGAGATTACCGGAGGTGGTACATGAGTGGTGGAGTATCAATAGCAGTGTTATAATGAAAGCTGGTTCAGACGTAACATCAGAAAAGGGACCGCCAGAAGTTAAGGAGGCATGGCGATGGAACGAGGTGGTCCAAAAAGAGGTAAAAGTGAAGAAAGATGCTATTATAAGATTGCAAAGAAGAATATAAGAACGAGCTGTGGCAAAAACGAAGACTGAGGCAGCGGAGGTGGCATATGAAGAGCTAGAGAGAAACCAGAATGGCAGACAACTCACAAGATTTGCAAAAGCCAGAGATAAAGCGTCCTAGGATATAACATTAATGAAGCACATGAAGGATGAGTCAGGTGTAGTGCTACACGATAAAGAGAAAATACTGGAAAGATGGCTGGAGTACTTTGAAAGACTATTGAATGAAGAAAAACTGAGAGAAAATTACGAGGATGGAGAGGTAAACGAAGGAGTGACCCGAGCATTAAGTAGGGAAGAAGTAGAAAACTTTACTTGCGCTAAAGAAAATGCTAGCGATAAATAAAAATGGGAAGGCAGTAGGTCCAGACCAAATCTCAACAGAAACCTGGAGAAGCCGGAGTATTGATATCCTCTGGGATTTAATGAAGAAGATTTGGAACGGCGAAACACAGGGAAAGGTGAATTCCAAAATTTTGACAATTATAGATGTATAAAGCTGATGTCTCACACAATGGAGACATAGGAAAGGATCATTGGGACAAGGTTGCATCGGTAAACTGAAGTGGGGGAAGAAGAGTTTGGATTTATGTCTTGTTGTATGTTTTGGATTTAGGAAGAGGAACAACTGACGCAATATTTGCACTAAGACAACTAATTGATAGACACAGGGAGGTGCAAGTTCTTTTGCATATGACCTTCATTGATCTGGAGAAGGCGAATCACAGAGTGCCCAGGCAAGAGATATGGAGACGTATGAGAAGTAAAGGTGTACCAGAAAAATATGTGAGACTGGTGAAACAAATGTAAGGTATGATGACACAAGTTAAAGGCAGTGTGGGTACAACAACGGAATATCCAGTGAGAGTGGGGTTACACCAAGGATTTTCTCTCAGCTGATATCTCTTTGCCCTGGTAATGGATGTGCTAGTCAAGGATATGAGGAAAGCAGCGACATGGAGCATAATGTTCCCCGACGACGTTGTACGCTGTGAACTGACCCGAGAGAAACTTTAAGAGAGGCTCAAGGAGTGGAAGAAAGCCCTAGAAGAAAGGGGAATGAGGATCAGCAGGGTGAAAAGTGAATATATGTGTATGCAGGAAGATGAAAATCTATGTGTTAACCTGTAGGAAGAAGAACTGTCACCGACCAAGAAGTTTAAATATCTGGGGTCATATATTTAAAGTGATGGAGGGCTGGAGTCTGAAATACTACACAGGGTAAATAGCGGATGGATCAGCTGGAAGAAATTGAGTGGAGTACTGTGTGAGGAAAGGAAATCTCTAGTGAGGCCTGCTATATCTGTTAAAATCCTGCTAAATCTGTAGTGAGGCGAGCCTGCTAAATCTGTAGTGAGGTGAGCCTGCTAAATCTGTAGTGAGGCCTGCTATGCTCTATAGTGCGGAAACTTGGCCGATTACAAAAGCACATGAGAGAAAGATGGAAGTGGCAGAAATGAGAATGTTGAAGTGGATAAGCGAGGTGGCAAGAAAGGATAGAATAAGGAATGATCACATCAGAGGAACAGTGAAAGCGGGACCCATGGGAAAGTAGGTTCAAGAAAACAGGCTAAGGTGTTTTAGACATGCGCAGAGAAAAGAGGAGGACTACGCGTGATGAAGAGTTGAAAAGCTGGAAATAGGATGGTCAAGGGAGAGAGGAAGAACAAAAATGAGAAGGAAAGACAAGGTTGCAGGGGATTTGAGTGAAAAAGTTTGGAAGAGTCAGGACGCATAGAATAGATATTTATGGAGAAGAATAATCCAATAAAGCAACGGCGACATTACGTGAAAGGCAGAGAAATAGAAGAAGAAGAAGGTTGGAGAAAAATAAATCTCTATTACTGTTAAGAGAACTATGAGGCTGTATTAAACATGTTCCGGGTTACCAATTTTGGTCAAACATGCTCTGTTTTGTTCTATAATTTGTTGCTACTTTATGGAGAAAATCGCGAGTTTTGACGAGCCTCTATAGAAGCGTTAGGCCCGTAGTTGTCCTGATGATTCTTCATCTTTTAATCCGTAGATGGCGATTGTCGAGGCGAAAAATCCAGCGGCACCAACAAGTTATGAGAACGACTCGTAACCTGTTGGTGCCGCTGGATTCCTCGCTTCATTTACGATTTGCTTTCAAACTTTCCAATGGTAATCAATGGTAATATCCCTGGCCTCATCAACGTCCAGTCGTCGGTTCTTAAGGTCATCTTCTACATGTCTACAGCCAGGCGGTCGCTTCTGCCAGAGGAGTTTGCGTGGAAACCGATTTACCTTCATTCAGCAAATATGACCAAACCATAGTAGACGGCGTGTTTGTATTTATTACATAATAGGTGGTTGCAGTCCTGATGCTTCATCTTTTAATCCGTAGTTGACGATTATCGAGGCGAAAAATCCAGCGCCACAAATAAGTTACGAGAACGATTCCTAATCTGTTGGTGCCGCTTGCTTTTTCGCTTCATTTACGATTTGCTTCCACACTTACCAATCTATGGCAATCTTAATCTCTACATGTCGGTCGGTCTTGTACGTTAATCTTCTACATGTTTTGTCCATATCTTCTTCGGCGCTGTTCGTTGAATCCTCCAGTCAGGCAGTCGCTTCTGCCAGAGGTGTTTGCATGGAAACCGATTTACCTTCATTCGGCAAATAGGACCAAACCATCGTAGACGGTGTGTTGGTATTTGTTCCATAATCGGAGGTTGCTGATGGCATCGCATTGCTGATTGCTCGAATTTCCACTTTTCAAAGGCGATTGCGAATCGACGCATCTTAGGCAACACATTTGGAACATGTCCTGATGCAACCCAACACCTCTTCTGTTGACCAATTTTGGTCGTTAGTTTCAAACGGTCCAGTTGTTTAGCAGTAGATTTCCGAATTTATTGCTTAAATTATTGCTCAATATTGCTCATAATAAATGATTCCCTTCCAGTTACATCAAATGCACAGCCGAACCTTCTTGGTCATTAGTCCTGGCTTGGCTGTCGCTTGAGCTGCTTCACCGCGTTTTGACCACGATCGTTTCTGCATAATGTCGTAACTGACCATCCGTTTAGAAAATGGATCGATTTCATTTCATTTGGCAAAGGCTTCGCACATGGAAATTCGATTCATCATGTCTCTTTGTGCTAATTGGTGTGACACCCAAACATCAAGCTTATTTTTGACTCCAGCTTTCTTCAAATGATTTAAAACTGTTTTACGGTCGATCTTTAGCTTCTGGGCGATGCTACTACTTTTAACATGCAGGTCAAATCCGATGATTTCTGTAATTTTATCGACATTTTCTACGACGGCCTACCTGTGCAAAGTGCATCTTTAACCTCAGAAATACCTGAGCGGAATCGTCAAAACCAAAATCAAAGGAAACTAATCTAAAGCAAATTGTAAAATGTATCGACTTTTTCTGTTCTGACTTGTAATGTTTAACACCTTGTAACTGAATGGGCCAAATTAAAAAGAGTAATAGTAGTATATATACACTACGAAGAATATTCATAGCTGTGTTCCACAAGGATCAGTCATGAGCCCAACGTTGCGGTACATAGTGTACGATGGGGTTCTCACACTCAAGATGCCAGAAGGAGTACAGGAGACTGTTGAACGATATTGCCCTGTTGATATGCGGCAGAACCGAGGATGATCTAAAGCGGAAGGCAAATGAAGCATTGCTACTAATACACAAATTTATGGAAGGTAAGCAGATCAAGCTGACAACTGAAAAAACGGAGGCAGTCTTATTAACTGGCATGGGAAGAATTTTCGACATATCTTTCAAGTTTAGAGACGCCACTATCACACCAAAGGGGACCAAAAAGTATTTAGGCGTAATAATAGATAAAAACTTGTCATTCAGGGACCATCTCAATAAAGCTGCCGACAAAGCTCACAAAACTTGTTCTTCACTGGAGAGGCACATGCCTAATGTAGGAGCACCCAGGACTAATAAGAGAAAACTGCCGTGCTCGGTAGCCTACCCCGCAATACTTTATGGGCCACGGCAATGAGCGTATAACCAAACACTGGCAGCGGTCCAGAGAATGCTAGCAATTAGAACTAAATTCCTGGTATTGGTAAGTAAAAATTCCTGGTATTGGTAAGTAAGTGAGTTACTAGTGCAAGAGAGGCTTAGCATCTACTCAGCTAAACAAATCAAACTAATTACTAATAAAAAAGAAACCAAGAGAAATGAGATAGAATTACGGACTGAACTACTACGGGCATGGGAGAAGGAGTGGGTAGCAAGCGCTAAGAGACAATGGACAAGGCAGTTAATAAAGGATGTTGAAATATGGGAAACACGGAGAACTAAACTACAGTCTAACACAAGCATTCTGTGGACACGGATGCTTTCGAGGTTACCTCCACAAGATAGGCAGAGCTGTTGATAGCTACTGCGAATACTTCGGGGAAGAGGACAGCGTGATGCACACCATCTACATATGTAGTAGGTGGAACACAGAGAGGAATAGACCAAAGGACCTAGAACCACTATACCCTTCATGTTAGATTCGAAAAACAACTGGAACATAGCCCATAAAACAATATCTGAAATAATCAGTTAAAAGAAGTAGGATGAAAAAGAGTAATAGTATATTACGAGAGTTGTAAGAAGCATATTACGCACTAGCGGAACAGTTACGTGATTCCGCGAGTACGTAATTGCCTTACAACTCGAGTTATGTATTATAGTTTATCTAGGACCACATTAATTTATTTTTGTTTAATAAGATAAATATGTTTGATGTAACAAATTTATTTCTTATTAGGTACATTATTTAACATTATAATAATCAAACAGTTGTATTTTCATATATAACTGTTATTCGACATTATTTAACTTGATAAAAATGAAGAGAAATACATTCTTAAGAAAGTGACATTGCGTGCATTGGGTTGCCTATATTTATGTGCACTCTTATTCCAGTTTAACAAAATTAAGTACAAAATAATAAGGTATGTAACCAACCTTATTATTTAGTACTTAATTTTGTTAAACTGAAATAAGAGTGCACACACATATATATATATATATATATATATATATATATATATATATATATATATATATATATATATATATATATATAGGCAATCCAATGTACGCAATGTCAATTTCCGTTAGTTTGAATTATGGCACGAGGTTCGCTGAACGTATGAGTACGTGGTAGCAGCTCTCAACCAATCAAAGAGTCGTAAACCAAACGCACGTGTGTGTTATCAAACATTATCATTAATCGCGGACTGTTACCTACGTATGTGTTATGATGTATCTACAAAGTCTAGTTACTAAGTCTCTTAACTGTACAATAATGGGCATTTACAATAGTGGTCGTAGATTTTATTGTAGTGCGAAATATCACCTTTCCAATTTGCATAAATCTGAAATTGTTTGATCGATACTTTACGAGATATCGATCACTACAGTCATCGAAGAAATATCCAATATTCCCCAACCTATTATAATCGAAAAAACAAGAAAAACAAGTTAAGACTGAGAAGGTGTGTCGTGATGAAAATAGATAGATGAGACTAAATGAACGAGTCTAGACAATTTTGAGCAGACTAACGGTTAGATTTGTGCTGCTAGACAAAGTCTAGATTAAAAGTATATGTCTCAAGCTGTAGTCACGTGATGGAACGCAAGCTCACGCAACCTAATATTAGTTTTACCTTTATTGGCTTTTTCATTGTATGAATCATTCTCAGTTTGAGTAGGTCAGGTCAATGGAAAGGTAATAAATATAACTATGAAATAAATCATATAATTTTATATAGCAAACAATTTACGTAATGTAAATAAATAAGGATCTAAATATATAAGGATCTTAATGCAAATTTGATGTTTATGGTGAAATTGAACTGTTTTCAGCGTGAATTAAAAACACATCAACGTAGAAACGAGCTCGCTCGTATAAATGAAATCCACGTTAAAAATAAACAATAATAATTCAATTCCAGTTGCATTCCACACAAACTTTCATTGGTATTTTAGTTTAATCAGCTTTTATCAGATCCTAAATCCAGTGTGTGTAGGTGGCAAGGTATTAATTACTGGAGGTTGTTCGCGGTAAAAGCGTAAATTTGCTTTTGTGGTGTTTAATTCTGTTTAGTATACAAATTAGCTTTGATAACTTAATTAAAGTCTCCAGAATAATAAAAACGAATAAAATATAGTCGCTAGCATTGGTCCAGACTACTTAAAACGGACTCATTTTAAGCACACCAATTAAAAAGAACGTTTTCCCCATATAAATAACGTTTTTAATTATTGAGTCGATCCGTCGAGGAAAAAGTTTCGTTAATATTAATTGGGGGAAAAGGTGCTAAACGAATCTTAATCCGCGATCGTTGACACGGGACTTTGTGTTAATAAAGAACCTTTTTTCCTCTGGGTAATAAAAACAAGAGGTGGACTAATGAAGTAGAGAACTTGATACGAGCCTAAAACGAACTGTTTTATTATTTTATTCGTCCGCGCCGATGTGTTTATCGCCGTTCCATGTAAATTTATGAAAATTTATTTTTTAAAACCCGAGTATTCCTCTTAATTTATCTCCGAATTTATGCCGATAAGTACGTCCGTATTTGTTGAAGCCGATTCGCGTATTACAACTTCGACGTGTCCCATCAGATAATCATAAATAACACTATTAATTTAACTTTATTCATCTCTTACGAAACCCCGTTTCGAAGCTCCCACCAGGTGTTGATTTTGATACACTGCTCTCTCCAACCGTTTATTGAAATCAATGTTAATAAAAAAACTTTTTTCAATCCAGATTCTCGAAACTAACGTTATTTCAAAATTATTTCAAACGGCCATGGGAAAGTAAAATTTAAATGCCTTTTTTATGGGCACCCAAAAAAGGCATAAATTAAGCAGCATGAGACCGTGATACTAATAACCCCCTATTGTACACAAAACTGCAAGAATTTACCTAGTTTTAGAAACAACATGGGTTCTGTGTCGAAGGCTATTGTAACTCTCCAAGGATGCCAGTTTTCTATGACCAATCATTACCATACACGAAATGTCCAAATATTATCACAATACGAAAAGAAAAGTGGACAAGGTACGAACACTATTTATAAGCAAGCAACTTCTATAAACACCTTCTATATAGTGAAACCGATTGAATTATTAACAAATTATTAACGTTCAGATCGTTAATAATTTGTTAATAATTCACTAGGTTTCCCTTTATAGAAGGTGTTTATAGAAGTTGCTTGCTTATAAATAGTATTCGTACCTTGTCCACTTTTCTTTTCGTATTGTGATAATATTTGGACATTTCGTGTATGGTAATGATTGGGGTATTTTCAAATTTGAGATTAACAGAATACTGTGTGTTCATTATTAACTCTGTTAAAGGCATGCCCAGTCGATAATGAACACCGCTCAAGTGTTGGGGTGGGACATAAGGCCATAAAAGCTTTGAGAAACGCTTGACTAGACTGAGAATAGTAGACAGAAATTGTTAAAGGTATTATATTAGTCCATAAAAATACTTTTAAAACAAGCGTTGTAATTTTAATAAATTATATTATTCCCAATTCTAAATCCCTCAGACGTTCAATTATAAGGAGCCAGTAAAATCTTGTCTGACAACGAAGAAAAAACGAGTTGTTTTCGTAAGAGAAAACGATTTAATAGGTATACAGCCCCTCCAATATAATACAAATTTATACCTCAATAAATTAATAATTCATTGTCCGCACTAAACGTGTGGAAGAGACAATCAACGATCAGATTACAGGTAAATATAAAGTTATCTCGCGTTTGAATCTGTGGGAGATTCGAGGAGAAGAAAAAAACTTAACAATAACATATCAATAGATATTTCTCTTTTTATGATATTTCCCATAAAGTGTATAAATATAAAACGGGACTGGAGAGATAATATGGGCACCTGACGTCGGCTCGCATACCTGAGCCATGCTCAAATATTTAGAGGGACCTGTCTGTTCGTTTGTAATCGGACTCTTTAAACACTTGTTTCTGATGTCACTGACATTTATTACAGTGGAACCGGAGAAGAACCACAATAAATGAATTTATATCTCTGTGTGTGCATTACGAAATTTATTCGACTGCACTGCGATAAATTCAAACAAAGGGGACGCGTCGCTTATGTTACCAATTAACGTCCCCCAATTAGAACCACAAAAGAAGGAAAAACAATACTTGATGAAAGCGCGTGCACAAAGCGTCCAATTCGAGCAATTAAAACCGTTTGTCGATTCCATTTTTTACTCGAAACCTCTGTGCATGACTAAATGTTTTCCGGCGTTGCGAATTGCTTCAGGGACGTCCATTGAATTGCAAAAATCTCCGGTGGTCTCTTAAATAATGTAAATAGTCGGCGAATTACCTGCCTGGGAGGGTAACTGTGACACTAACAATTTTCAAAAATGAAAGTTTAAAATATGTGGGTCAGAAGGATGGAATAACTGTTAAAACGAATAAAGGGTAGCGCCCTAATTCGCTTTAATTGAAACGAATTTTGGGTGGTATAGTTTCAGGAATTTATATAGTGGTATAGTTTCTAGCGGATTTTGTTCCCTACTACCTCAGCCAAAGCCTAAATTTATAGACTTTAAATTAAAAAAAAATGTGAAAATTAATAGTGTTGTCTGTGTAGTCTTGTATGTCTAGTGTTGTCTACCTAGTCTTGTCTGTCTAGTATTGTATGTCTAGTCTAGTCACTCTAGTCTTGTCTGTCTAGTCTTGTCTGTCTAGTCTTGTCTGTCTAGTCTTGTCTGTCTAGTCTTGTCTGTCTAGTCTTGTCTGTCTAGTCTTGTCTGTCTAGTCTTGTCTGTCTAGTCTTGTCTGTCTAGTCTTGTCTGTCTAGTCTTGTCTGTCTAGTCTTGTCTCTCTAGTCTTGTCTGTCTAGTCTTGTCTGTCTAGTCTTGTCTGTTTAGTCTTGTCAGTCTAGTCTTGTCTGTCTAGTCTTGTCTGTCTAGTCTTGTCTGTCTAGTCTTGTCTGTCTAGTCTTGTCTGTCTAGTCTTGTCTGTCCAGTTTTGTCTGTCCAGTTTTGTCTGTCCAGTTTTGTCTGTCCAGTTTTGTCTGTCCAATTTTGTCTGTCCAGTTTTGTCTGTCCAGTTTTGTCTGTCCAGTTTTGTCTGTCCAGTTTTGTCTGTCCAGTCTTGTCTGTCTAGTCTTGTCTGTCTAGTCTTGTCTGTCTAGTCTTGTCTGTCTAGTCTTCTCTGTCTAGTCTTCTCTGTCTAGTCTTCTCTGTCTAGTCTTCTCTGTCTAGTCTTGTCTGTCTAGTCTTGTCTGTCTAGTCTTGTGTGTCTAGTCTTGTCTGTCTAGTCTTGTCTGTCTAGTCTTGTCCGTCTAGTCTGGTCTGTCTAGTCTTGTCTGTCTAGTCTTGTCTGTCTAGTCTTGTCTGTCTAGTCTTGTCTGTCTAGTCTTGTCTGTCTAGTCTTGTCTGTCTAGTCTTGTCTGTCTAGTCTTGTCTGTCTAGTCTTGTCTGTCTAGTCTTGTCTGTCTAGTCTTGTCTGTCTAGTCTTGTCTGTCTAGTCTTGTCTGTCTAGTCTTGTCTGTCTAGTCTTGTCTGTCTAGTCTTGTCTGTCTAGTCTTGTCTGTCTAGTCTTGTCTGTCTAGTCTTGTCTGTCTAGTCTTGTCTGTCTAGTCTTGCCTGTCTAGTCTTGTCTGTCTAGTCTTGTCTGTCTAGTCTTGTCTGTCTAGTCTTGTCTGTCTAGTCTTGTCTGTCTAGTCTTGTCTGTCTAGTCTTGTCTGTCTAGTCTTGTCTGTCTAGTCTTGTCTGTCTAGTCTTGTCTGTCTAGTCTTGTCTGTCTAGTCTTGTCTGTCTAGTCTTGTCTGTCTAGTCTTGTCTGTCTAGTCTTGTCTGTCTAGTCTTGTCTGTCTAGTCTTGTCTGTCTAGTCTTGTCTGTCTAGTCTTGTCTGTCTAGTCTTGTCTGTCTAGTCTTGTCTGTCTAGTCTTGTCTGTCTAGTCTTGTCTGTCTAGTCTTGTCTGTCTAGTCTTGTCTGTCTAGTCTTGTCTGTCTAGTCTTGTCTGTCTAGTCTTGTCTGTCTAGTCTTGTCTGTCTAGTCTTGTCTGTCTAGTCTTGTCTGTCTAGTCTTGTCTGTCTAGTCTTGTCTGTCTAGTCTTGTCTGTCTAGTCTTGTCTGTCTAGTCTTGTCTGTCTAGTCTTGTCTGTCTAGTCTTGTCTGTCTAGTCTTGTCTGTCTAGTCTTGTCTGTCTAGTCTTGTCTGTCTAGTCTTGTCTGTCTAGTCTTGTCTGTCTAGTCTTGTCTGTCTAGTCTTGTCTGTCTAGTCTTGTCTGTCTAGTCTTGTCTGTCTAGTCTTGTCTGTCTAGTCTTGTCTGTCTAGTCTTGTCTGTCTAGTCTTGTCTGTCTAGTCTTGTCTGTCTAGTCTTGTCTGTCTAGTCTTGTCTGTCTAGTCTTGTCTGTCTAGTCTTGTCTGTCTAGTCTTGTCTGTCTAGTCTTGTCTGTCTAGTCTTGTCTGTCTAGTCTTGTCTGTCTAGTCTTGTCTGTCTAGTCTTGTCTGTCTAGTCTTGTCTGTCTAGTCTTGTCTGTCTAGTCTTGTCTGTCTAGTCTTGTCTGTCTAGTCTTGTCTGTCTAGTCTTGTCTGTCTAGTCTTGTCTGTCTAGTCTTGTCTGTCTAGTCTTGTCTGTCTAGTCTTGTCTGTCTAGTCTTGTCTGTCTAGTCTTGTCTGTCTAGTCTTGTCTGTCTAGTCTTGTCTGTCTAGTCTTGTCTGTCTAGTCTTGTCTGTCTAGTCTTGTCTGTCTAGTCTTGTCTGTCTAGTCTTGTCTGTCTAGTCTTGTCTGTCTAGTCTTGTCTGTCTAGTCTTGTCTGTCTAGTCTTGTCTGTCTAGTCTTGTCTGTCTAGTCTTGTCTGTCTAGTCTTGTCTGTCTAGTCTTGTCTGTCTAGTCTTGTCTGTCTAGTCTTGTCTGTCTAGTCTTGTCTGTCTAGTCTTGTCTGTCTAGTCTTGTCTGTCTAGTCTTGTCTGTCTAGTCTTGTCTGTCTAGTCTTGTCTGTCTAGTCTTGTCTGTCTAGTCTTGTCTGCTTGTCTGTCTAGTCTTGTCTGTCTAGTCTTGTCTGTCTAGTCTTGTCTGTCTAGTCTTGTCTGTCTAGTCTTGTCTGTCTAGTCTTGTCTGTCTCTCAGTCTTGTCTGTCTAGTCTTGTCTGTCTAGTCTTGTCTGTCTAGTCTTGTCTGTCTAGTCTTGTCTGTCTAGTCTTGTCTGTCTAGTCTTGTCTGTCTAGTCTTGTCTGTCTAGTCTGTCTGTCTAGTCTTGTCTGTCTAGTCTTGTCTGTCTAGTCTTGTCTGTCTAGTCTTGTCTGTCTAGTCTTGTCTGTCTAGTCTTGTCTGTCTAGTCTTGTCTGTCTAGTCTTGTCTGTCTAGTCTTGTCTGTCTAGTCTTGTCCTGTCTAGTCTTGTCTGTCTAGTCTTGTCTGTCTAGTCTTGTCTGTCTAGTCTTGTCTGTCTAGTCTTGTCTGTCTAGTCTTGTCTGTCTAGTCTTGTCTGTCTAGTCTTGTCTGTCTAGTCTGTCTGTCTAGTCTTGTCTGTCTAGTCTTGTCTGTCTAGTCTTGTCTGTCTAGTCTTGTCTGTCCTAGTCTTGTCTGTACTAGTCTTGTCTGTCTAGTCTTGTCTGTCTAGTCTTGTCTGTCTAGTCTTGTCTGTCTAGTCTTGTCTGTCTAGTCTTGTCTGTCTAGTCTTGTCTGTCTAGTCTTGTCTGTCTAGTCTTGTCTGTCTAGTCTTGTCTGTCTAGTCTTGTCTGTCTAGTCTTGTCTGTCTAGTCTTGTCTGTCTAGTCTTGTCTGTCTAGTCTTGTCTGTCTAGTCTTGTCTGTCTAGTCCTTGTCTGTCTAGTCTTGTCTGTCTAGTCTTGTCTGTCTAGTCTTGTCTGTCTAGTCTTGTCTGTCTAGTCTTGTCTGTCTAGTCTTGTCTGTCTAGTCTTGTCTGTCTAGTCTTGTCTGTCTAGTCTTGTCTGTCTAGTCTTGTCTGTCTAGTCTTGTCTGTCTAGTCTTGTCTGTCTAGTCTTGTCTGTCTAGTCTTGTCTGTCTAGTCTTGTCTGTCTAGTCTTGTCTGTCTAGTCTTGTCTGTCTAGTCTTGTCTGTCTAGTCTGTCAGTCTTGTCTGTCTAGTCTTGTCTGTCTAGTCTTGTCTGTCTAGTCTTGTCTGTCTAGTCTTGTCTGTCTAGTCTTGTCTGTCTAGTCTTGTCTGTCTAGTCTTGTCTGTCTAGTCTTGTCTGTCTAGTCCTGTCTGTCTAGTCTTGTCTGTCTAGTCTTGTCTGTCTAGTCTTGTCTGTCTAGTCTTGTCTGTCTAGTCTTGTCTGTCTAGTCTTGTCTGTCTAGTCTTGTCTGTCTAGTCTTGTCTGTCTATTCTTGTCTGTCTAGTCTTGTCTGTCTAGTCTTGTCTGTCTAGTCTTGTCTGTCTAGTCTTGTCTGTCTAGTCTTGTCTGTCTAGTCTTGTCTGTCTAGTCTTGTCTGTCTAGTCTTGTCTGTCTAGTCTTGTCTGTCTAGTCTTGTCTGTCTAGTCTTGTCTGTCTAGTCTTGTCTGTCTAGTCTTGTCTGTCTAGTCTTGTCTGTCTAGTCTTGTCTGTCTAGTCTTGTCTGTCTAGTCTTGTCTGTCTAGTCTTGTCTGTCTAGTCTTGTCTGTCTAGTCTTGTCTGTCTAGTCTTGTCTGTCTAGTCTTGTCTGTCTAGTCTTGTCTGTCTAGTCTTGTCTGTCTAGTCTTGTCTGTCTAGTCTTGTCTGTCTAGTCTTGTCTGTCTAGTCTTGTCTGTCTAGTCTTGTCTGTCTAGTCTTGTCTGTCTAGTCTTGTCTGTCTAGTCTTGTCTGTCTAGTCTTGTCTTGTCCTAGTCTTGTCTGTCTAGTCTTGTCTGTCTAGTCTTGTCTGTCTAGTCTTGTCTGTCTAGTCTTGTCTGTCTAGTCTTGTCTGTCTAGTCTTGTCTGTCTAGTCTTGTCTGTCTAGTCTTGTCTGTCTAGTCTTGTCTGTCTAGTCTTGTCTGTCTAGTCTTGTCTGTCTAGTCTTGTCTGTCTAGTCTTGTCTGTCTAGTCTTGTCTAGTCTGTCTGTCTAGTCTTGTCTGTCTAGTCTTGTCTGTCTAGTCTTGTCTGTCTAGTCTTGTCTGTCTAGTCTTGTCTGTCTAGTCTTGTCTGTCTAGTCTTGTCTGTCTAGTCTTGTCTGTCTAGTCTTGTCTGTCTAGTCTTGTCTGTCTAGTCTTGTCTGTCTAGTCTTGTCTGTCTAGTCTTGTCTGTCTAGTCTTGTCTGTCTAGTCTTGTCTGTCTAGTCTTGTCTGTCTAGTCTTGTCTGTCTAGTCTTGTCTGTCTAGTCTTGTCTGTCTAGTCTTGTCTGTCTAGTCTTGTCTGTCTAGTCTTGTCTGTCTAGTCTTGTCTGTCTAGTCTTGTCTGTCTAGTCTTGTCTGTCTAGTCTTGTCTGTCTAGTCTTGTCTGTCTAGTCTTGTCTGTCTAGTCTTGTCTGTCTAGTCTTGTCTGTCTAGTCTTGTCTGTCTAGTCTTGTCTGTCTAGTCTTGTCTGTCTAGTCTTGTCTGTCTAGTCTTGTCTGTCTAGTCTTGTCTGTCTAGTCTTGTCTGTCTAGTCTTGTCTGTCTAGTCTTGTCTGTCTAGTCTGTCTGTCTAGTCTTGTCTGTCTAGTCTTGTCTGTCTAGTCTTGTCTGTCTAGTCTTGTCTGTCTAGTCTTGTCTGTCTAGTCTTGTCTGTCTGTCTAGTCTTGTCTGTCTAGTCTTGTCTGTCTAGTCTTGTCTGTCTAGTCTTGTCTGTCTAGTCTTGTCTGTCTAGTCTTGTCTGTCTAGTCTTGTCTTTCTAGTCTTGTCTGTCTAGTCTTGTCTGTCTAGTCTTGTCTGTCTAGTCTTGTCTGTCTAGTCTTGTCTGTCTAGTCTTGTCTGTCTAGTCTTGTCTGTCTAGTCTTGTCTGTCTAGTCTTGTCTGTCTAGTCTTGTCTGTCTAGTCTGTCTAGTCTTGTCTGTCTAGTCTTGTCTGTCTAGTCTTGTCTGTCTAGTCTTGTCTGTCTAGTCTTGTCTGTCTAGTCTTGTCTGTCTAGTCTTGTCTGTCTAGTCTTGTCTGTCTAGTCTTGTCTGTCTAGTCTTGTCTGTCTAGTCTTGTCTGTCTAGTCTTGTCTGTCTAGTCTTGTCTGTCTAGTCTTGTCTGTCTAGTCTTGTCTGTCTAGTCTTGTCTGTCTAGTCTTGTCTGTCTAGTCTTGTCTGTCTAGTCTTGTCTGTCTAGTCTTGTCTGTCTAGTCTTGTCTGTCTAGTCTTGTCTGTCTAGTCTTGTCTGTCTAGTCTTGTCTGTCTAGTCTTGTCTGTCTAGTCTTGTCTGTCTAGTCTTGTCTGTCTAGTCTTGTCTGTCTAGTCTTGTCTGTCTAGTCTTGTCTGTCTAGTCTTGTCTGTCTAGTCTTGTCTGTCTAGTCTTGTCTGTCTAGTCTTGTCTGTCTAGTCTTGTCTGTCTAGTCTTGTCTGTCTAGTCTTGTCTGTCTAGTCTTGTCTGTCTAGTCTTGTCTGTCTAGTCTTGTCTGTCTAGTCTTGTCTGTCTAGTCTTGTCTGTCTAGTCTTGTCTGTCTAGTCTTGTCTGTCTAGTCTTGTCTGTCTAGTCTTGTCTGTCTAGTCTTGTCTGTCTAGTCTTGTCTGTCTAGTCTTGTCTGTCTAGTCTTGTCTGTCTAGTCTTGTCTGTCTAGTCTTGTCTGTCTAGTCTTGTCTGTCTAGTCTTGTCTGTCTAGTCTTGTCTGTCTAGTCTTGTCTGTCTAGTCTTGTCTGTCTAGTCTTGTCTGTCTAGTCTTGTCTGTCTAGTCTTGTCTGTCTAGTCTTGTCTGTCTAGTCTTGTCTGTCTAGTCTTGTCTGTCTAGTCTTGTCTGTCTAGTCTTGTCTGTCTAGTCTTGTCTGTCTAGTCTTGTCTGTCTAGTCTTGTCTGTCTAGTCTTGTCTGTCTAGTCTTGTCTGTCTAGTCTTGTCTGTCTAGTCTTGTCTGTCTAGTCTTGTCTGTCTAGTCTTGTCTGTCTAGTCTTGTCTGTCTAGTCTTGTCTGTCTAGTCTTGTCTGTCTAGTCTTGTCTGTCTAGTCTTGTCTGTCTAGTCTTGTCTGTCTAGTCTTGTCTGTCTAGTCTTGTCTGTCTAGTCTTGTCTGTCTAGTCTTGTCTGTCTAGTCTTGTCTGTCTAGTCTTGTCTGTCTAGTCTTGTCTGTCTAGTCTTGTCTGTCTAGTCTTGTCTGTCTAGTCTTGTCTGTCTAGTCTTGTCTGTCTAGTCTTGTCTGTCTAGTCTTGTCTGTCTAGTCTTGTCTGTCTAGTCTTGTCTGTCTAGTCTTGTCTGTCTAGTCTTGTCTGTCTAGTCTTGTCTGTCTAGTCTTGTCTGTCTAGTCTTGTCTGTCTAGTCTTGTCTGTCTAGTCTTGTCTGTCTAGTCTTGTCTGTCTAGTCTTGTCTGTCTAGTCTTGTCTGTCTAGTCTTGTCTGTCTAGTCTTGTCTGTCTAGTCTTGTCTGTCTAGTCTTGTCTGTCTAGTCTTGTCTGTCTAGTCTTGTCTGTCTAGTCTTGTCTGTCTAGTCTTGTCTGTCTAGTCTTGTCTGTCTAGTCTTGTCTGTCTAGTCTTGTCTGTCTAGTCTTGTCTGTCTAGTCTTGTCTGTCTAGTCTTGTCTGTCTAGTCTTGTCTGTCTAGTCTTGTCTGTCTAGTCTTGTCTGTCTAGTCTTGTCTGTCTAGTCTTGTCTGTCTAGTCTTGTCTGTCTAGTCTTGTCTGTCTAGTCTTGTCTGTCTAGTCTTGTCTGTCTAGTCTTGTCTGTCTAGTCTTGTCTGTCTAGTCTTGTCTGTCTAGTCTTGTCTGTCTAGTCTTGTCTGTCTAGTCTTGTCTGTCTAGTCTTGTCTGTCTAGTCTTGTCTGTCTAGTCTTGTCTGTCTAGTCTTGTCTGTCTAGTCTTGTCTGTCTAGTCTTGTCTGTCTAGTCTTGTCTGTCTAGTCTTGTCTGTCTAGTCTTGTCTGTCTAGTCTTGTCTGTCTAGTCTTGTCTGTCTAGTCTTGTCTGTCTAGTCTTGTCTGTCTAGTCTTGTCTGTCTAGTCTTGTCTGTCTAGTCTTGTCTGTCTAGTCTTGTCTGTCTAGTCTTGTCTGTCTAGTCTTGTCTGTCTAGTCTTGTCTGTCTAGTCTTGTCTGTCTAGTCTTGTCTGTCTAGTCTTGTCTGTCTAGTCTTGTCTGTCTAGTCTTGTCTGTCTAGTCTTGTCTGTCTAGTCTTGTCTGTCTAGTCTTGTCTGTCTAGTCTTGTCTGTCTAGTCTTGTCTATCTAGTCTTGTCTGTCTAGTCTTGTCTGTCTAGTCTTGTCTGTCTAGTCTTGTCTGTCTAGTCTTGTCTGTCTAGTCTTGTCTGTCTAGTCTTGTCTGTCTAGTCATGTCTGTCTAGTCTTGTCTGTCTAGTCTTGTCTGTCTAGTCTTGTCTGTCTAGTCTTGTCTGCCTAGTCTTGTCTGTCTAGTCTTGTCTGTCTAGTCTTGTCTGTTTAGTCTTCTCTTGTGCATCTAGTATTGTCTGTTTAGTCTTGTCAGTCTATTCTGGTTTGTCTAGTATTGTCTTTCTATTCTTGTCTGTATAGTCCTGTCTGTCTAGTCTTGTCTGTCTAGTCCTGTTTGTCTAGTCTTGCCTGTTTAGTCTTGTATGAACACACAAATATATTGGTTTTCTGGTAAATGAATCAATTCAGTGTTGTGCAAATTGAAGCATAAAGAATGTGACCTATTAATCCACTAGAGACATGTTAGTGTATGAAAATCAATCAGTTTCACCCGAATGGAGCGCCAGAGCCCTTCTCCGCAATTCGTTGCGTATCGTTTAATCCCATCGGCACAAGTTTTTCGCGCGCGTTCCTGCAATTGGCAATGTACGTATGTTTTGTGTCGCGCGCCACCCAGAAAGTAAAAAAGCGGACCGATAGACCCCACGTGTGACAATAAAAGCGAAACTAACGTGGGTGTACTGCCCGTTCCAAGGTGACAATTGGTGTGAGCCGTGGCAAGGTCCATTCAAAATCCGTGCGTTTCGAATCGCGTGCCGGCCTACGGGGCCGTATGGGAGCTCCGAAAATCCATCTGTCTGCGCCGGAGCGAAATCGGAATTAGTTTTGCTTCGACTAGTTCTTATGCGAAATTCAACCCCGCATCTGGCTAGAACGAATTAAACTTTTCTCAGGAAAAAATCTTTTTTTGATTCAAAAGCTTTGCTGCGGCATACAAAACTTATATATTGTATGAAAGAAAATAACGAAATTTATTGTTGCTCCGACGGTTGCAATTAAAATGGGGCCAGGTAATAAAAGTCAATTTATTATTATAAATTGTCACATTAGCATAAGGGTCAGGTATGAGTAATGTTGAATATTAAAAATATTGGTATGCTCGCCTCTTGGTCAGTCAGCTTAATTTTATTAATGTGGTCAAGAATCGCGCAGTTTTTTCATGCAAGGGGGCAATTTCATGTTGATGATGTAAAAATTGCCCATAATTGTCGGTTAGATTGGGTTACCTTCCAAGTGTATTCGTCAGCTGCCTTATAATTTTCTTATGTGATACAAATTAAATGCTTCAACGTAATTCGATAGCCCCTGCAACCCATGTATTAGATTAATCTATACATTTTATTACCCAAAATCATCCACAGCCTAATTGGTGCTTGAAGAAATTACCTATCAATATCTAATAAGTTTTTGAAAAGGCGCTACTTCACATTTTTTCCAACAAATTCAATGAAAAAATCCATTAAAGATTCAGAGTTAAACCGAGATTCCACAACTTGTTCAAAAAAAGAAAAGACGAAACGAGTACTTTCCGAGAATAGAGTCAACTGCATTATTGATCGCCGGAAAGTTTTGTGGGATTTCAAAAGAAAAATTATATAAATTTATTTAAATTACACTCGGTAATACGAGGCTATCTATTACGCCACAACACAGTCACTAAATTATTCATAAAAGGTAATTTCGTGTTGCGTCTCGAAATTTATATAACATTTTATAACGTATTAAGTGGCTCAATTCCATGAAACTACACACCCGAATTTCCTTCAATTAAAATAAACTAGAACTCTACCCTTTACAAAAACTAGTAGCTCCTACAATTTAATTTTTAACGGCACTTGGAATATAATTTCATACAACTGCTTATTCTAAATTATTTTATACAAAGGAAACATAACACATGTTTATAAATGAATCATTGTTCGCCTCTTTGTATTACAATTTCCAAGTTTTATGCTAATATTATGAACCTACTACTTAAAAAGGTCACAACAAACTAGACAATAAAAATTAGTCACAACTAGTAGAGAAAAATAGACAACACAAACAAGACTAAACAGAAAAGACTAGTCAGACAGGATTAGAGATAAAACTAGAGTATATAGATAAGACTGGTCGGACTAAACTAGAGAGACAAGACTTTACAGAGCCTAGACAGAGAGGACTAGATAGAGAAGACTTCTAAACTGTCCTCCTAGATAGTGTAGTGGACAAAATACCCGCCTGACCAGCGAGAGACTGGGGTTCGATTCCCCGCCATAATAGAGGTATTTTTAACCACGGCGGCATTAACCGTTCTAGCTGCCCATCCTGAAGAAATGCCAAATTTTCTCAATGCGCAAACTAAAAAGCCAAGTGGAAAGTCAGGGTCTGGGTCAGTGTGGACATCCCGGACGGTTAGTGAGAACTGCCACAGTTGTTGCCCTTTGTTGAATCGAACCCGGGTCTCCCGCCTGTCAGGGGGGTGTGTTGTCAACTACACTACCGAGGAGGACAGATAGAAAGGACTAGACAGATAAGACTACACAAATAAGACTCTATCTGTCGTAGCTGGCGAGATAGTCCTTTCGAAACAATTGCCTCCCCAGGAAACGCATCTGACCACTCTTGAACTGCTTTTCGCATGACCTAGAAGTGGCGGATGGATATATTAAATTCTTACTTTTGCTTTTCGGGCTTCCTCATTCAGTCATTTTCTAAGTTGCTTATTATGGTGCAGATTAGCCGCTGCATGTTTTCACAGTCATCTTTCTTCTCAAGCACGTAACTGATGCTTCTGATACCAATGGGTTCTCCCATGTTTGCTCTTACGGGTTCTCTTTCGGCTTGCCATCTCCAACAGTCGCAGGAGCTCACACTGGCAGGGGCTCACACTGATGGCGTTGATCATACTGCCTGTCTCCCCACAGTACACACATAATACGTCTAGCCCGGGGCTTATGTTGTCTAAATAATCTCTGATACAGCCATGGGCAGAAAGAGCTTGGGTCAGATGATAACTCATTTCACCGTGTTTTCTTTTTATCCAGGTGATGTGCATGATAGGAAGTTACTTCAGCAATCGGAGCTTATTTCTGCAAGGTGATGGAGAGATAGAGGAGCTTGAAATTAGTAGGTCTGCCCCACAGGGTTCTATAATAGGGCCCAAAAATCTACTGTCCTGTTTCGGTGAGCTCCAAATTTCTCTGCGAGTGTTCGAGAAGTTCCTCTCCTGCAATTTTTTTTTGCCTGTTGCCAGTTGCCTGTGTCGCAAAACTTCTTTCGTCCTTCTGCGAGAAGGTCATTTGGTAGAATGCTTTACATTATCAAAGCAGCTTCCTCCGATACCGTTCGATAGTCACTATATACGCCTATAGCCATTTGTTGATTGACAATTGTTAGCAGTTTTTGGGTGCGGCGCATTGGCGCACGGTCCATCATTGTAACTACATAGCTCAGAGGTCTGCGTGTGATACTTTAGGGCTCTCCTACGTTGTTATAAGCCTGCCATAATCCTCATTCCCTTGGCCGCCGCTTCTATTATGTATGCAGTAAAATATAGACTTTTCTCAATCGTAACACCAAGGTATTAGAATCCATATTTTGGTATTATCATTGTGACGTCGATTTTACTTTTTTGGGGCTTTGTATTCTCAGGCCCGTAAGCAGAACCACTTTGCGTTTTTCTGCAGCTACACTAAGATTTATAGATTTCATCCATGCAGATTATTTAGAGCGATTACATGGTTGGTCGCTTGCGTGAGACTTTGATCGGTTCGGGCCATAGCTATGTCACCGACAAAACCAATTATTGTTGCGCCACTGGCAGTTTCATAGTTAGAATTCCGCTATGTTTCCAATATGTTGGACTTTCCACAGGACAGGCCCTATTATAGAACCCTGTGGGGCAGACCTACTAATTTCAAGCTCCTCTATCTCTCCATCACCTTGCAGAAATAAGCTCCGATTGCTGAAGTAACTTCCTATCATGCATATCAACTATGGATATATTTTTAGATTAATATTTATTATTAATAAGATTTTCATTGTATCATTCCAGTTCGCGCTCTTGAAGGCATTCCTCACGTCAAAGGTTAAAAAAGCACGCACTTTTCTGGTTCCCGATTTGACTTTTTCTATGGTCTTTCTGCGATCGCGACAAAAATAAGACTAGACAGACAAAACTAGGCAAACGAGACTAAACAGACAAGACAGATAAGACTAGGTATAAAAGACTAGACGAACAATACTAAACAGAGAATATAAGACATGCAAGATTAGATAGGGTAGACTATAAAGGAATAACGCTAGAAAGACTGGATTAGGAAAACAAGACTAGTTAGACAGGACTAGGTATGTTAAACTTCTTCTTCTTCATATGCCGTCTCCATTCAGGAGGTTGGCTGTCATAATTGCTATTTTGGAAACTGCGGCCTTAAATTGGTCAGATGACCTACCAATATTAGATAGACAAGACTAAAAACAAATAACGCTACACAGACTAGGCTAGGTAGACATTTCCAGGTAGCAAGACTTCTTCTTTTTCATGTGCCGTCTCCATTCAGGATGGTGGCTGTCAACATTGCTATTTTGCTTTTGGATCCTGCGGCCTTAAATAGTTCAGATGACGTGAAATGAAACCATTTCCTCAGATTCCTAAGCCAGGACATTTTTCTCGCCCCAATAGATCTTTTTTCCAGGATTTTTCTTTGGATTACGAGTCAGAGAATCTTACATTTCGGACCTTTCATGATGTGGCCGAGTTATTGCAATTTTCTTTTTGGCACTTCCTGTAGGATCTGTCTGTCCTTCTCCATTCTTAACAGAAGTGGAGGTTATGTTAATAATGGCGTTGATCGCATGTTCTGTTCATGATACTCTCAACATGCTACGGTAGGTCCTCAAGTCTTCTAGTTTCTTCTCGCAATACACGTTGAGGATCCAAGCTTCTAGAAAAGGATTGGCAATCCGTAACATTTGAGTTCTCAAGTCCAGGCTCAGATCGCGACTACAGAGCAGCTTTTTAGTCTTCACAAAGAATGTCCGTGCTTTCTCAATGCAGATCATTATTTCTGAACAGTAGTCATACATTTGGACTCTTTCCAGCCTTTCGCCTTCCACACGCTATTCATTGGGCACTTCAGTTTTGGTGACAATAGGAAATTACTGCTTGTGAATGGCTCAGCTAGACAGTTGGTTTTGTTATCTGGATCCCTTTGTATTTAAGTTTTTGGGGCCCTTCTTTGGGCCTTTCCCTTCATTAGCAGTTGGTGTGCGATCTGGTCTGGGGTGACCAGTGTCAGGTTCAGACTTATTGGGTCGTTGATAAGATTTTTGATAAGTTTACTGGCACGTCGGCTTCTCTGCTTCTTATACAGATCTTCCATCATCGTTCGCCACTTATGGGAGTTTGCTCTAGAAATTGCGTGCACCAGATCTTCGCCCGTATTTATGGTATCCTCAAAAAAAAGGGGTCGTCCTCATATAGAGTTCGGTCCCAAAGATGGAGTACTGATATAGGAAGAGCAAAGTACACAAGGAGATTTATTAAGGATGTCAAGCAATGGAGTAACAAGAAGTGTGCAGAAGTGTGTTGTTTCCTGATAACGGTCCTGGCTAGCTATGGGTGTTTTGGAGAATACCTATACATATCTAAACTAATAAACTGTAATAAATGTATGTACTGCCAACAGATGGTGATACCGCAGAGCACACTATATTTCACTGAGATTGGTGGTCAAATAAAAGAATGTTTAGAGAGGCAAGGATTGAGGAAGAAGTTAATGCTGACAAGATAATTGAAATTATGTTACAATCAGATGAAAAAAATCAGTATGAAAACTTAAACTGATTATGAGAGAACAGTAAGGGTAGCCCAACGGTAAAACGTAAAGGAACTTGATACACGATAATTCCAAAACCTACAAATAACGCCTTCCAGTTTGAAGCTATGCCTAGGTGATCCCGAACATGTTACAACTATGGCAGCAACAGGAGAATAGTAGGAGTACAGGACACTCCTCGGGAATAACCGCGGTCTTAGGAAAACGTTTCTCGCTTTGCGTAATAAAAAAAGAATCAGAGTAGACAGACAAGGCTAGAGAGACAAAATGACATTAAATAAACAAGAAAAGAAAGGAATGTCTAGCCAGACAAAATTAGATAGAGTCTGGATAGAGAATATTAAGCAAACATGTCTAAGCAGATTAATTATAAGGTAGAATAGTCTAAACCCTGCCTGCTCTGGTATTATGCTTTCGTCCACTTTACCAGATATGCAAATCAGAATCAATCTTTCGAAGACTTTGAAGAAAAGACATAGTAATGATACAGGTAGGGGATACAGGTCGTTTATCCCCGAATGGAACGTATAAACAGACAAGATTAGATAGAGTCTGGATAGAGAATATTAAGCAAACATGTCTAAGCAGACTAATTATAAGATAGACTAAGCTTTGGAAATTTTTGCAAGGGACACGTCGGATTAATTCAAATCGAAATAGTGCAGCAAGTTGTCAATTGTCCACAAGAGCGAAATTGGGCGCACGACCAAAGTGAGTACGCTCATTGGCTCGAGAACTTCTATTCTTATTCGCTTCTAAAATGTCTTAATTAATTTCAATATCTTAATGAAAAAAATTATGTCACTTTCACGTCACTTTTTTAAAATTGAATTTGGTTGTATTTTCTTTTTGTTACCAACTCGATTTTTATTGAAAATTAGCGTGCGCCAAGCATAATTTGCGTGCGACAAGTATACTTTTAAAAGTAAAAAAAATAATTGAATTGACAAACAGCCATGTGTCGCATTAAAATTAAAAATAGTAATATTAAAATAGTAATAGAAATTAATAACAGAAAACTGTCTTAATTTTGACATCAATTATCAAAAACTGTCAAAATTTTGACATCAATAATAAAAAAAAACTGACTCAATTTTGACATCAATGACAGAAACCTGATATAATTTTGACATCAATAACAGAAAACTATCACAATTAAAATTCGCGTGCGTCAAACTTAATTTGCCTGCGACAAGCATTCTTATTAAAGTATAAGAAATAATTAAATTGACAAACAACCATTTGTCCCATTAAAATGAAAAATAGTAATATAGAATTGGTGGAACTATCCTACGTTATAGAAAATCATACAAACTTAAAATAAACGGAACACAGCCTGAATATATAAATATATTCAGCCTTTCCGGAGCTCTATAACAATTATTGAGTTTTTTAGGACTACCAAAACAAATCTCACATGAAATTTGTAAGTTATTTTATAGCTTTCGGTCCACCTTCTTGGCACTCAACAATGTTTATATATTCAGGCTGTGCTCCGCTTGTTTTAGGTTTGAAAAATAGTAATATTAAAATAGTAATTGAAATTAATAACAGAAAACTGTCATAATTTTGACAACAACAATCGAAAACTGTAATAATTTTGACACCAATAACAGAGAACTGTCAAAATTTTGACATCAATAATAAAAAACTGACACAATTTTGACATAAATAACAGAAAACTATCATAATTAAAATTCGCGTGCACCAAACATAATTTGCGTGCGACAAGTATTCTTGTTAAAGTATAACAAATAATTGAATTGACAAACAGCCATTTGTCGCATTAAAAGTAAAAATAGTAATATCAAAATAGTAATAGAAATTAATTACAGAGAGCCGTCATAATTTTGACTTCAATAATCAAAAACTGTCATAATTTTTACATCAATAGCAGAAAACTGGCATAATTTTGACATCAAAAATCAAAAACTGACATAATTTTGACATCAATAACAGAAAACATTTAATATTTTGATATTTCTGACAAAACAAAATTGTCATAATTCTAACAATAATAACATAAAAATTGTCATACAACATAACCAGAAACTATAAAACTTTGGTCTGTCAAAACTGACATTTTCAACCCCTTGACATACAAATATAATGACGTTGACGGGTGATCTTATGTGATCTTATCACATATACATGACGTCTTAGAAACGTCATAGTATGTCAAGGGATTGACATACATCAGATTGACATACATCAGAGTAACTTTTACAGAATAACTGATTGACATACATCAGAGTAAATGTCATTATTCTTAAAAATATTTGTCATATTTTTGACATTTCACATGCAGTACCACACCTATGTAACGACTTTGACAACGTTTCGAATAATAATATTATATCAAAATCGTACTCACTAAATTAGTACTTACTTAAAAATTGTGGCAATTTATTTGTGCAACATTTTCGCATGCATTTTATGGACTTTTCCTGGAATTCGCGAATTTTCACATGTAATGGATATTGAAATTTACTACATCAAAAGACGGAATTTTGTACAGTAAAAACAACTAATAATCCTATTCTCTTTTTGGCGAAACGTAAGCCTGAAAGTAGCGATTATAAAACGCACAATATACTTTACTTTCGGTTTTAGCCCGAAACTTTTTCAAGAATAATATAAATTGACTTTCTAAATTATTCTAAAATGTATGAAGATTAAAAGTATAAATTATTATTATTGCAATACAAATTATTTAAATTAAGCTAATGTTCTAAATAAATTAGGCATATACTGTGGGAACGTTTCGTACGCACATTCCAATTCCAATTAAGAAATTAATATTTTCTCATAATATTTCAAGATTATATTGTCCATGTGTTTCCGGGGAAAATGTTTGGACATTTATAACGAGTTTTTGTCACCTCCGTCTCATCTAAAGTGTCCATCTTTTTTATTTGTACATTCCTCGATAAATTCAAGAAATCTAACCTTTAACCAATTTCCAGAATTATTTATGAAACCTCACCATTCGAATACATTAACCAATTTGTTGGCATCCACCGGCCACAAATAAATAAAATAATTAAACGATCGGCGTTTCGTTCCCAAACGTTCAAGACATCCACTCCATTATAAATTAATAAATTAATTGAAGCCAAGGAACACAGGAAAATGACCCACAAATTATGTATACATTTCTCCTTTAATTAAAAGCTTTACAACTTTACGGCCGCTTTATGATTTGACATATACAGGGCCCATAATTCTATCGTCTTAACGACATGTCCTGGTGAGATCGGCCCCCAATAAAACCATTCTTTATAACTATTGTTGCTACGGCCTTTGTAAATTAATATGCTCGCTGGAAATTGATTCTATACACGCGCTTTGTGGGCCGGCATCCGACGTACATTTCGCAATTAATATTTAAAAATCGTGTCCGAACGAATTTTATGAAACCGTAAAGAATCCTTTCTGATTGCGTAGCTGATTTACTAACGTGTTCGAGGATATTCGGGAGATGTTTATAGCTACATCATCTTTAGCTTAAACATGTTAAGATATATCAGCGTCTTGCTGGATAGAAATCCAGACAAAAAAAGGTGAACAAAGAATATTTGAACGAAGACAAACATGTCACGCAGAGGCATGAGAAAAGTAAGAATTAATGTATTGAGAGAGGATATTGGCGATGTGCACGACAGTAGCGCCATCTAGTATGCGTAACTATTCGGGATTATGTCAAATAATGAAATACTTCTTTTATTGTTTTATAATAGATAAAGTAGTTAAAAGAAAAATAGAAAGATGGCAAATAGTATTTTTAGAGGATGTTAAAAACAAAATATAGAAAATGGATGTTATTATAAAAAAACAATTTTGATAGAGTAAAACACAAAAACCCAAACTGTGATCAAGGGCAAAAATCTAGTTAGCTCAACATCTAAGAAATGTTGAAAAGATAAATGAAGCACTTTAATGAAGCACCAATTAATATTATAATTTATTTATTACAGATCAATGATTCCCGTTTAGTCACTGGAGTAAAATGGAGCTGTGTTTAGAACCAGAGCGGCAAGTGCATAACATGTTGCTACTGAAATATGTTATATTAACAACAAAGTAAGTAAATATTGCTGAAACCATACTAATTTTACATACAATCATACAAACTTATTAAAGCGAAATATAGCTTGAATATATAAATATATTCAACCGATTCGCAGCTCTATAATCTTATTAAGTCTATGAACAAACCTCATGTTGGAACAACTACTTCTTGACTAATATCACACAAGATATTGAATTATACCAGAGAGATTTGCATGTTATTACTAGTCC